>CM031710.1:3810896-4410896 GCA_018466805.1 Hippocampus abdominalis
CCAAAAGTTCTTTTTTTTTTTTTACTTTGAACCCGGTAGTCCAATGGTTAGCGCCTCGACCTCACAGTGCAGAGGTACCGGGCTCGATTCCAGCTCCGGCCTCCCTGTGTGGAGTTTGCATGTTCTCCCTGGGCCTGTGTAGGTTTTTTCCGGGTATTCCGGTTTCCTCCCACATTCCAAAAACATGCATGGCAGGCTGACTGAACACTCAAAATTGTCCCTAGGTGTGAGTGTGAGCACGGATGGCTGTTTGTCAATGTTTGCCCTGCGATTGGCTGGCAACCAGTTCAGGCTGCCCCCCCCCCGCCTACTGCCCGGAGACAGCTGCGATAGGCTCCAGCAACCCACGTGACCCTTGTGAGGATAAGCGGATCGGAAAATGGATGAATGAATTACTTTGAACTCTTCAACTGTGTCCAAGCCTTGTTTTGACATGTTTGAAGCCTCAAATGTGGCAAAAGGTCAAAAGTTCAAGGGGGGTGAATACTTTCCCAAGCCCCTATATACAGTACAGTTATATTCTTATAATGCTACTTTATAATTTTGGGAAGCTGTACTTCTTTTCTTACTTTTACGGGGGTGTGTACATTTATTCTCTAAGAGCACTCTTTTTTTATTTTTTTATTTTTTTTACTGTTCTCTTGGCCCTGTGTTGGATGAGACTGATGCTTTTTGCTGCACTTTTCATTTGCCAAGTAGCTTGGCACAGGAATAATTACCTGTCTCTATGATCAATTACCTGATTACTCACCAAAGACACACAAGACGTCAGAGAAGTGCCGCGGAGCATGCACGCGCACATAACACTCCGCACGCTGTACAACATGCACAACATGAGGTCATAAGGAGACAAACGTGTACTGTACATACATTACATAAATATACTGAGATAGCACTCCGTGTCTTGCAAATCAATGCGGGCAAAATCAAACACAAACACACACACACACACACACACACACACACTCAAGCGGCAGTGAGATCAGAGTCAAGGACACATTGACTGGCGGGCCGCTGAAAAACAAAAAGATCATTAAGAACAATCCCTGACCTATATCACTGCAAGAAAGTCTCCCCCGTGCAGGGTAAAATCATTTAAATTGCCCTGCTAAGATGATAAATGTCACCTGAGGAGCAAATCAGCTTTGAACAAAGAGTACATGACATCATTCTGAGATATCCAGAGATTGTCCCTGAACGAACAGGTGACATCACATTGCAGTGTGTTTCAATGTCACGCAGAGCTACATGGTTTAGAAATTTTCAAACCCATCACAAGAGCGTGCTGTAAAAATTGTATTTGTATTGTATTTTTTGGGGGGGGTGATGCAAATGATGATAAAACATGTCTTATATTAAATAGTATTTGTTTGAGTGGCGCCACACAGCATGCTTAATTTACACAGGCAAAATGACGTACAATGGTGTATTCTTTTAAATGTACAAATATATATATATATATATATACACACACACACACAGAGTAATCCCTCGTTTATCGCGGGGGTTACGTTCCAAAAAGAACCAGTGATAGGTGAAATCCGTGAAGTAGTGAGCTTTATTTTTTACAGTTACAGTATTGTGCAATACTGAACTATGTATCCAATGAAACCAAAGACCAAAACCTGTTTTCAGGCCCATGCACACAAAAAACTAACGTTTTCAACAAATAACTAATAGTTTTTGGAAATACTGTACTGTAAAATAATATTGCTTGAGCACGTCCTCGGGTGCCTTTGAACGTTCCGTCGACACTGTTCACGTTGGTCAGTGCCTTAGCCAATCAGGATGCAGAATGCAATTCACTGTTTAAAAGCATGAAAAAAAAAACGCACAACAAAAATCCGTGAAACAGGGAAGCTGTGGAAGGTGAACCGCGTTAGAGCGAGGGATCACTGTATATTTTATATATATATATATGTGTGTGTGTGTTCTGACAAATCCTAAGCTTCTGACTGTTTTTTTCCCCCTCCAAGTATTTTTGTGTGTTTGAGCGCAGGTCATTTACTGTTGGAGCACTCATGACAGGCGGTACGAAGTTTTCTGATGATGGACAGCACGCTTTAAGCCTTCTTGGAGGTGTTATTGAACACGACAGATTCAAGACGCCCTGTTCTGGATGGAGCAAAGCGGTACCAGAATATACTGTAACAACCCTGCTCCATGTTTCGCAGTCGGTACGGCGTTCTTTTTTTTTTTTTTTTATGCTCAATTTTTCATGTGTAAGCAGAGAGCTAATGTAACGTATTTATCAGAATATGGTGGAGTTTGTAATTTTTATGTATGGACGGATTATCAACAGAGCTGCAAGTGTGGCTTTAAAAATGTGTCCCACGCAATATTCCTTCTTTTGGTATTCATTCTAGGGCGGCCCGGTAGTCCAGTGGTTAGCACGTCGGCTTCACAGTGCAGAGGTACCGGGTTCGATTCCAGCTCCGGCCTCCCTGTGTGGAGTTTGCATGTTCTCCCCGGGCCTGCGTGGGTTTTCTCCGGGTGCTCCGGTTTCCTCCCACATTCCAAAGACATGCATCGTAGGCTGATTGGACACTCTAAATTGTCCCTAGGTGTGAGTGTGGGCATGGATGGTTGTTCGTCTCTGTGTGCCCTGCGATTGGCTGGCAACTGATTCATCCCCCCGCCTACTGCCCGAAGACTGCTGGGATAGGCTCCAGCACCCCCCGCGACCCTAGTGAGGATAAGGCGGTTCGGAAAATGGATGGATGGATGGATGTATTCATTCTTGACAGGGATGTGCCAGTCGCAGATGTATGACTGGCACCAGATGGATGATGTTGGGCGTGACCATTACAACCCACGGCGGTTGACCTTCAACAACTCCTTGTTGAGAAATTGGCTGCCGTCCGGCAGCAAAATGAGACCAGGATGGTTGACCAGCATGAGGCGGATGTGCCAAGCTACATGAAATCTTCCACACCCAACTGAGAGTCGCTGACAGTGTAAAATGATAAGTGTCAAAATGGTCTATACTGTACATGTCCCCCTCCCCCACCCCCCATTATAACCATGTGTGTGCCGACACTATGCCAATACATTCAAAAATTAAAAAAAGAAAACTTTGCTCATTCTTGATTTTAATGGTTTATGTCTCCAGTGCATGGTTTCTTTTTTCCCTGAACAGTGCACAAGTCAATACCCTGTGTGGCATTATGGGGGGTGGGGGGGGGGGGAAATGCTACGTTTGTAACATTTAGCCAAGTACGTTCCAAGGTACTCACAAACATGTACAGAATTTAAATACGTTCAAAAGTGTGTGCGTCCAACATATTTGCTCGTCAAAACCTTTGCTTCACATAGGCAGTCCCTCGCTTCTGTACACTCTTCTAATCCATCATGCAGCTCGAAAGAAAAGTGAATATCAACAGGATGTCATTGCAAGGGATTTCTAATGATGCAACACCAATTGGATACATGTTAACCTCGGCTCATAGCTGCCCTTATAAATGATTACGATTCCCCTTACAAAGCAACAAAAAACCCGTACAACGGTTTACCGCGCATGCGCACATCATTCTTTATCAATCTGACCGGACACAGCAATGAAAAAATATATACGATTGAGGATTACTTTAGCTCGTTTGCCGTGACAATAGTAGCGATCGACGACGGCATTGATGTTGGCTACCTGCAGGTCAGACGATCTGGATTTGAGCCAAAATGGTCTTTGTCAGATCGGTTCACAATTGGGGGGTTTTTTTCCCCGTATAAAAGTTGTAATACGCCGTACATGATTTGAAATGATTAAAAAAAACGTATAAAATACGGGAAATCGTACAAGTTGACAGGTATGCAATTGCCAAAGGCAAACAAGGCAAAGCAATGCTTTATTTATACCTGTATTGCGCATTTCGTGCACAAGGTAACTCAATGTCCTTTCCATTGTTACAAAACATTTAAATGCAACATTTAAAGTCTGCTGTCCTCCGAACCTTACCGAGTTATATTCCATAAATACGCAGGACCTAAGCCCTTCACTGGTTTATAGACCAGTATAATAATTTCAATAAATCTATTATACAGCTGACTGGGAGCCATTGAAAAGTCTTCAGGACTGGAGTATTTAATTCCATCTGGGAATTGAAGCCTTGTAGAATAAAATAAAATAAATAAAAACTTTTTTAATTCACTTGAGCATCAATGCGACAAATTGAAAATATTTTTTTTCAGCCCCTGTCAGTCCTGCACACTTTGAATCGGCACCTTGTTTCCCTCCACTTTCGGTGCCCAAGACTATTAGACAAAGACTGAGTGACAGAAAAACAATAATATTCGAATATTCCTCGATAGTCCTCTCTCACTGGAGATACCACATTAACATCAAACAGCCGTCTCCATGCAATTTTAAATCCCCATTTAAACTCAACTTCAATGCGAATCACTAAACGCACTAAAGTGAGCTAGCGCTGCCCTCTGAGGCTCTCTCTCTCTCACAGATATACAGAGGTAATGATCTAGAAGTTCTCCAGCCATTGACCTTTTTCCAGTCCCTGCACGCGTCATTGCAAATAACAACAAAGTGGTGACTTGGCAGCGAGACCAGTCCACTGCAGGCATTGCAGAGGGCTCAGCAGAATGCGGCACGTGAAGAAAGTTCGAATGCAGGGACGTGGGAGTGGGGAATGAATGAGCAGTGGAAAGCTTCCCATTGTTTTTTGCATATCGTACGTCAAATGAGTCTGTGACATGCTTTAAAGTTGACTTCAGCTGCATGCGGTTTGTCGTCGTGACGTCGGATTGTGATTCATTCGTCAACTATGTGCTGAGGAAAATTTGACCGACGGTAACAATGCTCAACGCCTAAAATATCCCTTGCCATTCTCAGAGGAGTTGAGGAATAAACTGTTTCCGATGTATTTTTGGAGAAACTCCAAAGGAGTTAAGAACTGGAATTGTAACGCGTTCAGGCACATTTGGTGGAAAAATACCTTTGTGAACTGAAGCTTTTCACACGCTTTCAAACTCAAAGCTGGAAAGAGACTGTGGACAAGTTTGCCATGAGTGGAGAATCCGAGAAGAATCCATCCGTCTGCTTCATTGTTTAAATGTGGATTTAGATTGCTCTCAGGATGATATTGACCTCTTCACAAGCCAAAAAGCAGCCAGAAAATTGATCAAATCTCTAGCGCAGTGAGTGACCCGTACTCGCCACTACTTTGCGGAAGAGTCCGAAACAGTTTTTTGTGCGCAAACAAAAAAAACGATTTTTTTCCCAGTCCATTTAATTAGATCTGGTTGAGCACTGCTGCATTTCACCTCCATTTGCAAACCTATACAGCAAAATTGAATACATACCGTATTGGCCCGAATATAAGACGGTGTTTTTTGCATTGAAATAAGACTGAAAAAGTGGGGGTCGTCTTATATTCGGGGTCTAGACATTATACCCATTCACGGCGCTAGATGGCGCCAGATGTCATTGAAGCGAATGCTGAACTTGACTCCCCAGGCCAAAGCAAACCCCTGTCACAAAGAATAAAAATTAAAATAGCGGTAGCACGAAGAAGAAAAATAAAAAATAGCGGTAAGAAGGAAAAGAGAAGAAAATAATAGAAGAGATAACAGAAAATGGAGAAACGTAGCGACAATACGGAGAAAAAAGTGGGTCGAAGATCGGCCAGGTTAACCGGCAGCTGAGGAGAAGTTATGATGTAATTTAAATTTCAAAAACCAGAAGCCATTCATTTACGAATGTGATTGCACTTTAGTTTACATATTTAAATGTTCAGATATTAAGATTTGAATGAGGAAAAATAACATGCTTTTTCTCTCAAATATATTGTTATAATCATTTGCTTCAGATGTACTGTAATTATTTTCGGTATGAAAATTAATTTGGTGTTCAAAAAGTCTTTTTTCAAAAATTAGTCTTGAAAAAGAGGGGGGTCGTCTTATAATCAGGGCCGTCTTATATTCGGGCCAATACGGTATATCAAAGAGCATAAATTAGCATCTCCACTCAAATCTAATTATTCGACCATCTAAAGAAAAAAATACATCCAAATTGGCATTTTCATCGTTGCAACCATTACAAGCTTATTTTTAAGAACGACTGTGAAGAAAGCCTGCCGCTAAATTCACCGATTTTTCTTCATTTGCCTACGTAGTCTTTTCTGCTTACTGATCATCGAAACATATTTGTGTTACCTGCCGGGATAACACAAAGAAATGCCTGCCCTTCTGGAGAGCGCTTTGTAGTTGTCAAAAGCTTGGAGAGTGGGTGGACACTATCATTGCTCACTACGTAGTAATTACGAGTCTTTCTTTCACTTCTAAGCCTCTTACTAATCTACCTTTCAGTTGCGGGTGTGTCCTGACAGCTCTTGTGATCGCAGCGGGGCAATTTCTTCCTTGCCTGCCTGCTGCTGTATAATTTCAATTCCCATTTCTTGAAGCTGTTCTCTCGCATTTGAAAGCGGTTGCCTTCATGTGTGCATTGCAGCGCATATTAACCAGCACCCCTCCCAGCCACCCCTCACCCCTTCGTACTCCTCATACCCTCCAATAACCAACCTCGCTGTGAGAGTGGCGCACGTGTTTTCGCGTGACTCAGATAATCGTCAAGGTAGTAGTGTGATACTAATGGAGGCTCTGCACGCCGACAGCGTGAGTCATTTCATTCCCACTGTGAAGGAGGTGATGCTTGATTATATAGATCCACGCAAGGGTGAAGAGGTGCGGCCAGACGCCTTTTCTGGGAGCCTACCACTTGCTCTGATTCCTGACGATGCGAGATGCAGTGAGAAGCTGCCGCTGGGATGGAGAAAGTGAGGACGGAAGAGAAGGAAAAAATGAGGAAAAAGAAGGGAAAAACAAGAGAAAGAGAATACAAAGGAAAAATAGATAAAAGAAAAAAGGAGAAAATAGTATAGGGAGGGGTGACACAAGCGAGGGTGTAGACACGCCGTGATGAAATGAGACGAGCCCCATCTTCCGGTTTGGTAAATGGTTGCTCGCGGTGGTCTAATTCAGTGTTTTTCAAACTTTTTTTGAGCCAAGGCACACTTCTTTCTTTGAAAAAATCTCGCGGCACACCTGTAGCATGTGGCCGTTTGCCATACTGCTACACAATGTTACGGCAGTGTCGCAAAGCATTGGTTGGTTGAGTGACGCCTTGCACCTGTTACGGCAGTTAAAAAAAGACCGTTGAAAAAGTAAGTCGTGTCCTCCACTAGCTGTTAATGTAAAAAAAAAACAATTAACAATTAACGTGCTATATTGTTACTATAACCGTTTTTAACATTGAAGAATGACGCGATAACAGCTTGAATTGGAATCAAATGAGCACAAAGAAAAAAGTATTTTATAATCTTTCATATTTATTGTTTCACTGTCGTCCTGCATTCATGCTGGCACAAATTCGCTTGTCTCTATTGGTCGAAACACAAGGCAATTGGCTAGCTGTTGCTGCCCCCTAGCGGTATGGGAGGATACTACATGATTACTTTCTGGGCCATAGACCGCACCAAGCGTACAAATTGGATATTTTACCGCGGCACACCTGACAATGTCTCGCGGCACAGCAGTGTGCCGCGGCACAGGGGTTGAAAAACACTCTAACTCATTCAGTACCAGGCAATTCTGGACCAAGTCTGAAAAGACGCTTAAAAACGTCATAGGGAGTGAATGAGTTAATGGGATGGATTTGAATCGAGACAAATAACTGCAAACAGTGCTTCCTCATCCATCATTGTTTCCACTTTGAAGACCCGACAACCGAACCGGTGTTGATCTCTGCGGGACACTGAGACCCGCTTGCCTCCCCCTAGGTCAGTCTTCAGTCACAGCAATCGCCTACTTTGCAGAGGGCAATTACTGCAACTGGGCCATCAACGTGTAGAAATGAGCGGATAGCAGGAGTGTGCGCCCGCGTGCTTTGGATTGAGTGGGGGGGGACATGCTGGGGAAGGAGACACAAGAGCGGGTAGGCTGAATGATTGCACAAGCTGGCGATATAAACAACACATGCAGATCCCCCCCCCCCCGTACTGTTGGTTCTGCCTGATTATTTAACAGGAGCAACTGGAAGTGGTTGACATGGTTTCATGGGCTTTGTGCAGTGTGCACTCCTCAATTATAGATTTGGGGAAAGTGACACTGTGACAGCTGTAGCTCTCAGGGGGTCAGCGAGAGCGAAGGAGGGAGCCAGTCGCCCCTCCTTTAGCGGGAAGACAGGAGACAGTGTTTGACGCAGATGTGACACGCAGAAAAAAACAAAACAAACAACAAAATACATGCCCAACCGCACACGTTCTCTCTCTCTCTCTCTCCTTCTCTCTTCTTGTTAAATTAAATATGCTCTGAAAATGACAAGCGGGTGGCGGTAATGAGGAAATTATTCTGAATCTTTGACATGCTTTAAATCAGATTATGTTCCTCCCCGGCTAAAAGACGCAGAGCGATCCACTCCTTGCTTCAGGCGCACTGCCTCCTACTCACACGCTCACAGACAACACTTTCTGTGATATAGGTACAAAAAAAAAAAAAAAAGCGAGACACAGGCGGGCAAGGAGAGGTGAATTATCTGCAGCTCGCTCACTCTCTCCCTCTGCAAAGCGAAACAGTGGGCCCTGACCTGCTGCCATCTTGGAGAATCATCACATCCAAAGCTGGAGCCGCGAGTACAAGCCATGAGCCAAAAGAGCATGACTCACTGCCAGCTGGCCTGGTAAATAAAATGCACGGACAACTGCGGTCAGGAATTTACATACAGGCACCATGTGCATGAATGTCATCTTAATGCGGGGCTTTTAATGATACATTTATTTACAGTAGCCTCTGTGTTTGATGCTGCCTGTCATTTCTCGACGACTAAGTTGCTATGAGAGAGCGAATGATGTGAATGAAGAGAAGGAATGTTGAATCAGACCATGAATGTTTTATTGAATGAGGGTTTCGCCAGGCAATGCTGCCTGGCTGTCATTACAGATTTGGGAAAAAAAACTAGCCAACGTTCACATTGCAAGGCGTGATGCCCGATTTGGATTTTTTTGTTACATCTGATCTTTTCATGTACTCGTTGACATGACAAAAACAAAAGGCGACTTCTAACAACGCAAAGCGTCCATGATATGATACGCATGTGCACAAAGCATGACGTCAAGTGATGTGTGCCAATAAAATAAATAATACATCCCATAGCGCAGTGTTTATGGAATTAAATATGTGCGTGGAACTCATCTTTTCAATAGCGAGGTGGGAGGAGGTAGAAATATTTTGAAGATATGAGGCAAAGTTCCTCAATCTCCAGATTTAATGGAGAAATCTACTAAAGATGACCTCACGTCATTGCCGCACATAATAAATCTACCGTCTGCATGGCTCAATTAACACCATGACCACAATTATCCACTTTATGCTTCACGTTTCAAGTGGGACTCAAGGAAATTCTAATGCAACGACAACAACAGTTACTCAAAACAACTGCAGTTTCACGGACAATGTCAGGAGGCTCTTGACACTTGAGTGCGCCCCCCCACCCCCGACCCTCCATGGGAAGCGAATATTGGACTTTTGATGACGCATAAGTCTGATTTGTGCGGGTGATGCATTATCTCCATGCGCTGAGAGAGTGTGAGCAAAAAAGTAACCCCTGTTTTCGAAATCAACACCTTGAACTTAATTGGACTAAAATTTACAGCTACCCACATGGACAAACCAAATGCTTTATGGGCAAAAGTTTTATGGTCACAATGATAGAAGAACGTTGGTAATACCGTATTGGCCCTAATAGAAGACGGTGTTTTTGGCATTGAAATAAGACTGAAAAAGTGGGGGTCGTCTTATATTCGGGGTCTAGACATTATACCCATTCACGACGCTAGATGGCGCCAGATATCATTGAAGCGAATGCTGAACTTGACTCCCCAGGCCAAAGCGAACCCCTGTCACGAAGAATAAAAATAGCGGTAGCACAAAGAAGAAAAATAAAAAAATTGTGGTAAGAAAGAAAAGAGAAGGAAGTAAAAGAAGAGAGAACAGAAAATGGAGAAATGTAGCGACACTCTGGAGAAAAGTGGGTCGAAGATCGGCCAGGTTAACCGGCAGCTGAGGAGAAGTTATGATTTAATTTACATTTCAAAAACCAGAAGCCATTCATTTACGAATGTGATTGCACTTTATATTCAGATATTAAGATTTGAATGAGGCAAAATAACATACTATTTCTCTCAAATATATTGTTATAATCATTTGTTTCAGATGTACTGTAATTATTTTCTGTATAAAAATTAAATTTGGTGTTCAAAAATTCTTTTTTCAAACTTGAATCTTGAAAAAGAGGGGGTCGTCTTATAATCAGGGCCGTCTTATATTCGGGCCAATACGGTACTTAAGTGGAGAGACCCAAAATGATATTCTGGGTTGTTATTGTCAAGTGTCTCCTCTCCTATATTCCTCCTCTCTATTACTTATACACTGGCAGTAGAGGCCTTAGTTTAGCTTTCAGGACTCTTATGCTAAGAACGGCATTTTCCTCGGGGCCCCCATGCAGTTATGTGACTATAAAGGTTCATGCATACTTGAGCGGTTGTCGACCAAAATACAGATACAGTAAGGAGAATGTAAATGTATAAGCGGCAAGAATCTTATCGTGCGACGTGGAGAAGAGGATCTGCACACTATGACCTTGTGCCACGATCGATGGTAATATATGGAAATTAACATCAGCGGGTGCATAAATGAGAGCTTAAAATGTGTGTTTAGTGATAGACTGTATGTGGTAAGTGCGTGCGTTGGGTCGTCTTTGTTGGATGTGGGTGTTGTCATACATGTCGTGACATAGCATCAATCCAAATTCAATATTCTCGTTTGCGCGATTGGTTTTTCGTAAATATCATATACAGTCAAACCTCGGTTTTCGAACGTCTCAGTTCTCGACCAATTCGGTTTTCGACCAAAAATTTCGAGTTTTTTATGCCTTGGATGACGAACAAATTTCGGTTCTCGAACACACTGAGCACACTTGAATGCACCATTTGACTCCTCCTGCCTTCCTTACACGAGGAAGTGACGCTTCCTCGGGTAGACGAGGAAGTGGTGCTTCCTCGTGTTGCTTTCCATTGCGAGCAGACGTGTTCAGTCAACATTTTAATTTGAATAAGAGCGTGGTTTCGGTTTTGGAACAATTTCGGTTTTCGAACAGCCTTCTGGAACGGATTATGGACGAAAACCGAGGTTTGACTGTATATAGAAAATATACACATAAAAAATCTCTCCATCGTTAGAATTCAGTCAAGGTGTGCCAAAACCCCCATTGCAGTACCCACGCCAATATCAGGAGGCGCTGCCATTAATGTCTTAAAGTATTGGTAAGAAACCGATGTGGATACAGTTTGAAGATGGACCCGCCCCCAAAAAATAAAATTAAATATTGGAGTTAGAGACAACCATTGAAATAGGATTAATGCAGGCTGTTTCAAATATAGATTGACTTAAAAGATTTGAGGGGATGAAAACCTTTAAATATATCAAGGTCTTGTCTTATAGTGAAATGTGGTGGAAGGCAAATGCAAAACCTTTTTTTTTTTCATTTCTATTCATGCGCACAGACGATATTGAGCAGCTTTCTTCCATGTGGCGTTCTCCAAAGAGTCGCCATCTTCCGCCCTGCAGTCATCTTTGTGTCTTTTTTTTTTTCTTCCCTACAGTCGCAGGTGGAGCTGGAGGTCATTGATCATATTCACATTTTTGCGATCCTGTGACAACAGACTGGAAGGAGCAAGGGCAGAGACATATTTTATGTGTCTCGACTCCACGCGAAGCATAAAAGGGTGTTTTGTCGAAGAACGGAAGGCTTTGCAAGGTTAGCGCCCACGTTAAGGGCCTCAACCTTTAGAGTAACCCTCGCTTTGCATGAACGGCGCTTCGAATGAGCTTTTATTACCCATTTAAACTTCAATGAATGTTACGGTGATATTATAGAGCCAAATGGTGTCAGGCCCTCCTCCATTCTTCAGCCTTTACTTACTGGAAATAGCAAGTGACCTTAAGGGTTGTAATAATGCCGGTTTTACATGATAATCATAAATAGTCGATGGTGTTGTGATGCGCTATTTTGTTTTCCTCGCACAACCACCGCTCACAGATGTTTGTAACGGGTACAACGTCGACCCAGTTTGCAAGTTGATGAGCTGCATAAAAATGAAGCGCTTCTGAGTTTTCATTTTGTGCCGGAAACAGCGTGCACCGTTTATGGGCAATTCAAAAGACAACATGAGGGGGGGGATAGGAGGGGGGGGGGCAGCGGGCTATCTGTGTTAAAAGCCCTCGACGCTACCTGGACAGCTGTTTGATTCTATGCGGCACCGAACTCCCGCCATGGTTATTGTAATTAGCTTTTAGCAATCAACACAAGATGATCTGCTTAATGACTGGGGGAAACAAATTGTATCCATCCTCCACGTGGAGGAGCTTTAGAGTGATCAAACGCACGCCGTCATTAAAGATCCTGCTTTACAAATTAGCGCCCAAGATAATCAAGTTGAGGTGGAGGTTAGGCCCAGTGGGACGGGAGCTTTTTGAACAACATATTCAATTAATAATGAATTTTTTTATGTTTTTAGTTTGCCGTTCAACTTTTTACGAACTTTAATCGATGTTTTGGTTCTTGGATGGCAGCCTGGTGATCCAGTGGTTAGCGCGTCGACCTCACAGTGCAGAGGTCATGGGTTCAATTCCAGCTGCGGCCTCCCTGTGTGGAGTTTGCATGTTCTCCCTGGGCCTGTGTGGATTTTTTCCGGGTATTCCGGTTTCCTCCCACATTCCAAAAACATGCATGGCAGGCTGATTGAACACTAAATCACCGCTGTCAAAGTCAAGGCCCAGGGGCCAGATCTGGCCCGCCACACCATTTTATGTGGCCCGCGAAAGAAAATCAAACGTCAAGTTCCATGATGCTTGCTAAAGTCTGAACCAAAATTTCAAATTGTCATTTGTAATCCACAATAACAATAATTATCCTTGACTTCCGATTTTAAAACTAGTTATTCATCAATTTGTGTTGCGCTGCGTATGTAAAATGTGGAAGGGATTAAACATTGATATGGTTTCCCAAAATTCATACCGGCCCTCCAAGGGAAACCCGAACTACAATGTGGCGCGCGACAAAAACGAGTTTGACACCCCTGCTCTAAATTGTCCCTAGATGTGAGTGTGAGCGCGGATGGATGCTCGTCTCTGTGTGCCCTGCGATTGGTTGGCAACCGGTTCAGGGTGTCCCCCGCCTACTGCCCGAAGATAGATGGATCGCCTCCACCACCCACCGCGACCCTTAGCGGATAAAGTGGATCGGAAAATGAATGAATGGATGAATGAATGAATGGTTTTTGGACTTTTGCTGAGTGCAAAGTGTCACGATTGATATGCAAAAAAAAAATTTCAGTTTTATCTAGAAGCTTGATGTGAAACACTCATTTTCATTTCGATTAGGAACAGGGATGTTCCCCAAAGTCACTTGCACGCCAATAAAGCCACTTTCTTGCTGCACTGGCTTGACAGCTGGGTGTTAAATGTACCTTGTTATCATGATTTAAAGCAAAGGTTGGAGGATGCCGCGCACCTCGCAGGACCTTGGGATAGATGGGAACCGTGTAGGAGAGAGTGCGAGGGAGGGATGCACACCCGCACACCGGGTATACAGAGAGTGTATATCAGACAGAGCACAGCCTCATTTGCATTCTCCACAGACGGAGAGCAGCAAGCATCAACCATCGCCACCGCCACCGTGCCCCAAGGGACCTGCTGCTGCTGCCGTCGCCGCCGCCGCTACTCTCATCCTCAAAGAGGAGACGCCCAAGCTGTTTTGGCTGATGAGCAAGCAGCACGATGGGACTAAACGCAAACACAAAGATGAATAAAGGGCAACAGGGAAATGTGTTTAGATTGAAAACAGATGATTCTGGTCGCTCACTATCTGGATAGATTGATATCATGGTCGTGAAGGTTTTTATATGGTCTACTTATTGCATATTTTTTTTAAGGACAATATTACGTGTACATATCCAGAGCTTTTTTTTTAAAGTCGATAAAAAAGCTCTATTCAGATGATCAGTGTAGCCACTGGACATAAAATGGTCATTCACAAAATCAACACGGTCTTCAGGACATTCCGAACGGCGATGGCAAAGTCTCTCTCTCTCTCTCTCTCTCTCAAAAAGGGCAACCCAAGTAACAAAACTCACCCGCCCGCCACATCATGTTACAGTACTTTTAGTCAAGTGTGTGTGTAGGGGTCATTCTAGCCTGTTGTGTATCAGATCCAGATGACAAAATCTGTGAAATAAAGGCAGAAATGTATAATGTTTTCATATTCAGTCTGTTGTTTAAAAAAATATATATATATCAAGACTACTAAAAGGTGACTCCACTTTTAAACGGCGCCATCTGGCAAAAATTGTTCCAGCTTTCTTGAGCAACACATTATGGTTATTCAATTAAAAATGATCAATTGGTTCCGCACACACATTTTCAACAGGAATAAACGGTTAGAGCAAGGTCAAATTTCAGTAAGTCCATTAGTGTTGAAGGTGGAATACACTGCTCCCAAAAAAAAATCCTTTTCTGCTGGACTCCCATGGTCCTGTCGATTTTTTTTTTCTTACTTGTCTGGCCTGACCGATTCAGACTCCCTTTTTCATTTCGTTCAACCCTTAACCAAGCATTTGCTGTCTGCTACATTTTATTTCAAAATGTACTGTGCATTCCACCTGACAAACTGCAGAACCCTGCTTAAGAGCTCATCGCGCAAGGTCAAACAGTAAAGTCCAGAGTGTTAAGGTGAAAACACTGCAGAGCGGCCCCGGATGTCGGAAAGTATTCGGTTAAGTCTTGGCACTGATAAACACACACAGTAGCGTGGTGTCAGATGCCAAGCACAGTTGCGGATGCTCCCATTTCTGCAGCCTCCCGCTGGGCCGAACAATATTCGTGTGCTGCTGTAATTAAACACGGACCACCAGTACACGCACGTACACACGCGCGCGTGCTAATTGCAGGCAGGGGGCATTCTAATCATTATGAGCTAAATTAAAGCAATCAATTGAAAGGGGAGACCAGCAGCGAGGAATCCATTCGTGGTCTCCCACCCGCGCCCCCAGACATGTGTCAGCCATTTAATCGCACAAAACCCTTTCCTATTGAGGACATAAGCACCCCTTTAAATCACTTTGACAATTAACTAGTGGCACGCACACAAAAAAAAACAAACAAACAAATAAATGTCAGCTAACAAAAAGCCCTCGGCTGACGTATGAACGCATCGGCGCGCACATCTGCAAGGCATTTCCTTTCCTCTGCTTTCTCAGACGGAGCTGAATGTCCTTCAAAGCTGGGCAGGTAATGTCCTGTTTTTGCCAACATCTGCCTCTACAGCCAAGTTTTAAGGGAACGCGAGAGTGCGAGTGGATTCACTGCCAACATTGATGGCTTTTTTTTTTTTTTAACCCCCATGCAGTAATTATCCCAAAAGTGGACATTTCGGACACTTTGGACGATTTTGGACTGTTGGACAAATGGACACCACAGACAAAGCAGTGAAAAATAACTCCACGAAGCTGAAATTTTGCATAGGATGTATATCTATGTCTTGGCCAATTCCCACTGAACATTTTGAGGGGTTGAAAGTGAAAAAAAATTAAAAGTGAAAAAAGTTGTTGCACATTGGAAGAGGGACATTTTTGGGACAATTCTCGAGGATGTAATACCCGTCATGCAGCCGCTTAAAAATACTGCATGAGGGTTAAACAAGTACATTGGGCTTCATGTCACCGGGAATCCCTCACTTGCTCTCTTCCACTCCAACCCAGCCAGGCCAACTGTTGCTGCAACGCAGGGAAGTGCTAGCTCCTGAATAATACAAGCCTGCTGCTGTCACTGCAACCCTGTGCTCGGGATTTATTAGGAATGGCCCGGCAGCACTGGCTTGTGGCGTTTGACCAGCGCAGGAGGGAACAGAAGCAACTCCGCCAGAGAACAGAATATTAAAAGGGCTCTATATCCTTAAACTGTGTCGCTATTGGAAGCCATTATCCCAAAATATTATATTCGCTCCCCGAAGGCACGCGTTTGACATTGCGACAGTGAAATCCATGTTTCGGGTCATGAGCTTTAAGTTGAGGAACAGGATATGAGCGGTGATGGGAGAGTAAGGAGAAAGGGAACGTCCTAATGAATAAGATAACCTCAACCCAGCCTGTTAAACACTGATCGCATGAACAACAAGTGAGAAGAGGCGTTTTTCTTTCCATCCATCCATCCATTTTCCGAACCGCTTTATCCTCAGTAGGGTCGCGGGGAGTGCCAGAGCCTATCCCAGCTGTCTTCGGGCAGTAGGCAGGGAACACCCTGAATTGGTTGCCAGCCAATCACAGGGCACACAGAGACGAACAACCATCCACGCTCACACTCATACCTAGGGACAATTTAGAGTGCCCAACGAGCCTGCCATGCATGTTTTTGGAACGTGGGAGGAAACCGGAGCACCCGGAGAAAACCCACGCAGGCCCGGGGAGAACATGCAAACTCCACACAGGGAGGCCGGAGCTGGATTCGAACCCGGTACCTCAGCACTGTGAAGCCGACGTGCTAACCACTGGCCTACCTGGCCGCCGCGTTTTTCTTCCCTTCTCTCTGAATCACTTCTGTTGAAATGAAAGAGGAAAGGAGGACAACTCAACTTTCCTTTGGACTGGCAACAAACCGGTTTATATGGCTTCGGGCCCTGAACATGAAGTCAGGCAAATGTTAATTTTGAAATGAAATGTCTACAAACTGTGTACTCTTGAGGGTCTAACTCATGCTCATGTTTCGATTTTGCATCGGAGATTGAAGATAGCTCAAGATAGCGGCTTTCCTGATCATAAGGCGCCACCTGCTGGACGATGAAAAACCTTTACAACGAACTTGTAAACAAGTTTAAAAACGTTTACATACGGTACACACTTGGAAAAATGGTTAGTTGTTCCTTTTTATAAAATGGGACCATTTTTTTCCCCACTCAAAAATCGACGTGCAAGACCGACAAGCTGTCAATTTTGCCAAATGTAACTATTTAAAAAAAAAAAAAAAAAAAAAAAAACGCTATAATTTTATTAAGGTCTCTTCGCTTTCTATTATTATTTATATTTACACATTTGCATTAAAATTCAATTTTAGAACAAAGAATTAAAATCAAATGTGGGGGAAGGGAATTAAGCACAATAAATACTTTCCGGATAGACTGTATACAAGTGCAACTTTACACATTTTTTATGGAATCATCTTATTTTTTTGTGAGACACTTAACACACAGGCGACACAGTGATCGACTGGTTAGCACGTCCGCCTCACATTGCAGAGGTCATGAGTTTGATTCCAGGCCCCGGCCTTCCTGTGTCGATTTCTCTTCATGCCTGTGTATGTATTCTACGGGTACTCCGATTTGCTCCCACATACCAAAAACCTGCACGGCAGGTTAATTGATCACTTAATTAAATTGTTCATAAGTGCGATTGTAAGTGTAAATGGTTGTGTGTATGTGTGGTATGCGATTGCCTGGCAGTTCAGGTTGTACCCGGCCAGCTGGGATAGGCTCCAGCACGCCCGTGACCCTCGTAAGGACAAGCGGATCAGATAATGGATGGACTTAAAATACACTGGTTCTATTTGTATTGAATAAATTTTATAAAACATTTGTGCAACACAAAAAAATGGAAACGTTGGGATAGTTTACACAACACAAAGGACGACTTTTTTTTCCTTCAACGTCATTCAAAAAACAATTTGGTGGTTGAGCATCACTGAATGAACTACGATTACAGAACTGGATGAATCAAAATTTGCACCAAAGAACCGGTTGAACCTGTTTAACTTGTCTCTGAGTTCTTCCCGTTCAATGAGAAACCATCTTAACCATTATTTCCCTCGTTTTTACATCCACAAAAAAAACTCTGTTCAAACAAAAGCAAAATAAAGACTTTCAAAAGCATCGGGTTATCATTTGCTTCAAGAGTGTCACGTTTGAAATTACAGTACAGCACATTGCAGGTCTAGAAATGGAACGCTAGGTGGCGATAATGCGGCATTTGACAACAAAACAACACAGAGGAAGCTTGCTGTGACGTCAGCTGTCGGTTTCTAGCTGAGCTCGAAAGTCAACATCTTGAGTGCATTTCTTTTTGCTTTTGTTTCGTTTGGCGTTTTGGTCGATTTGATTAAATGGCGACTAAAAGATTACCATGAAACTCCGGTTGCAGAATGACAGGTAAGTGAATGCACTCGTAGCTTTTCACAAAACATCTGCGCGCTACTGCTAATGACATTTCACTGTCGCCAGCTCGCCAACTCTTGTGTTGTTATTTTCCCTGAATAAAAAGTCATAACGAGTCTTCATAACTTGTGTTTAAAGAGGAGCATGCGTTATGGTGCCCGAAGTTCAAATAGGAGCTCAGTTTAAAGTAGCCAGATTATGTGCGACTGTTAATCTCTTGTGTAACAACATGGCTGCTTTTAAACGTGCAATATTCTGTTTCGAGACATTCTTTCATAATTATAATAGAACGAGGCCACTATTATAATTCCTTGGACGACATGTTATGTTACAATTCCGTCACGCCTGACAATTGTGCCCCCCCCCCCAAAAAAACCCACCCCAAACAACAACACATCAAACAAGAATTATTGCACACTTTACACACCCTTCTCTTGTATTGCTGAAATCAGTTAGTTTTGTTGAGGCGGTCTCATGCAAGTGAGGTAGTCCATGCTCCATTACCATGATAACCGGGGGTGGAGCCTAGGGTGGGTAGGTGGATAATTAATTGAAATGTAATCATGATTTCAGATTTCACTTATTGTGATCATAAAACAATCAGGGAGAACAAAAAAAAAACCCACTATTAATGTGCTAATGCTAGGACTCGATGTAAAATCTAAAAAGGATTTCCCTTTTGTGTCCAGAAGAGCTGTGAAAGTGAGGGAGTCTCCTACTGTCATGCAGCCTAATTCCAGCCAGGAAGGCACTCATTTGAGAAATGGTTTGTCCCTTACTCTGCAAGCAGAGCTTCCCAGCAGGACGACACCCTCCGGTGCCGCGGGCACCATCCATTCCGACACCAATGATGTGCGCGTCACCCTGAGCGGCGGCGCGCCGGGCGAATCCGGCGGAGCCGCCTCGGCCAGGAGGTCCAGAATCAACCCTCACAGCCACTCTCATTCCCACGGACACACTCGCGGGCAGCGACACCCCGCTTCCGATGCCGACCCGACAGACTCCGCAGACCTGGACTCCGGAGAGCCCAGTACCTCGCTTTCGGAGCTACGGTGCCTGTTTCGCTGGTTCCAAAAGAGTCTTCCTTTTCTCATCATATTGAGCGCTAAGCTGGTCCTCCAGCATGCTCTAGGTGAGTGTAAACAGACTCGCAGGCTGTACTCTGCAGCACCAACTGTACAAGACCAATTTAATTGAAGATGATGCTCAAATTGCACCACCTCCCCAAGCGTCAAACAGCAGGTAGTGACAGCAACACGGAAGTAAACAATAATACATAGTTAATACAAATACAAAGTGTATAGTTGGCCCTGGGCTGACTCGTTCTTGCCATTGATTTGAATGAGGTCCAATTATTTTGCTTATGTAACGATCGACCCACTTCTAACATTTATCCCATTTCATTGTTCCGCAGTTTTTCATTTATTTGTGTTTTTGGGAGCATCTGTCTCCAATTTCACTTTCGATGATGCCAAGTTCACATTAACGGTGTAAATCCCCTCCGCGTTTGTATTTCACTCGCATTGGCAGATATCTGATACGCATCTGGTTTGTATCTACATTTGGAAGAGGCCTGATTCAAGTCTAAATATATCCGACCCCGTGCGGTTTTTTTCTTCTTTTTTTTTTGCGCCGCCATGCCAGATTTCTCAATAGTGCCACTTGAACCGTGCTGTGAAAATCCCGCTCTACGGTGACCAGCTGTTTCTATCCAATCGGCTTATGTAACGACTTCTCCTTCTCAAAAGGGCTTGCAGTTGGCGTGGGCCTCTTCACAACGTTTCTCTACGTCAATCAAAGCATCCAAACCCAAGTATTTCTTCAGGTAGGAGATAGTTTAAAAAAAAAAGTGAGTAGGAAAGCAGTGCTTTTGAGAATCATTGTCCTCTAAAGCATTTGGACTGTCCTTCCTCCCCCCCTCAGGCTTGCCACGCCAAGTTGCATTGTGTGTGGCTGCTGCTGCTGTTGGTCTCCTCCACCCTCCTGCTCTACTACACGTTCCTCCCTCAGACACTTTACAACTGGTAACGTCCCGTAGGAGCAGCACACGCTTGGGTTTTAAAAATGTTAAAACTGTTTACGCAAGTTAAGTATGTTTTGGACCACCCCCCCCCCTCCCCCCAGCCTTGTGTTCCTCAGTCCAACTTTGGAGCCACTGGGATTCTGGGAGGTCCTGTGGGCAGTTGGCATCACCAACTTCATCATCAAATTCCTCTGTATGGGGATCAAGTGCCTTCTCCTGCTGCTGCCCGCTTGGTTGCTCAGCTATCGAGCACAGGTGAGAGCAAGTGACTCGGTTTGGAAAAATGTCACATTGGGTGCGGATTGGCTGATGAACTCGCGCACAAAGTCAGCTGGGACAGGTCCAGTTCACCTGCAACTTTTTTTTTTTAAACTTTTTTAAATTTAATTCATTTTTTGAGTGGATTAGTGGCCTGATTTGATTTTTTCTCTCTTTTTTAAAAAAAAAGTTTTGTACTGCATAATTAAGTACGGTAGGTGTCCCAAAAGGTATTTTTGACACTATTTCAAAAAGGTCTCCCACCCCCATGAATTTTTTTTAATATTTACGTTTTTTTCCTTTTAAGTTTAACCTATGAAAGCTTGAGCAATATGGATTTTACCATGCGATGTAATTTGTTGCTATGTTTCATTAAAATAAAACAATTCCTCCTGTTGCTGAACCAAACCCTTAATTTCCTAAATATTACTGTATCACATTTTATTATGCAACCTGATGTGCGAGAGAAAAAAAAAATTAAGACTGATTTGGAATATGCGAGCAAAAAATACAAATAAAAAAAAGTTTACTTGTATTGCTTTTAAAATAAATACTGTAAAAATGTTAGTTTTATAAATATAAAATGTAGTTCGGTTAGGTTCCATTGTTAAATTTTGATTTCAGTCGTGTTCGTGAACTGTAACAACTTTGAAGAGGACAAGTGCTATCGAAAATGGATGGAATTTCGACAGTCTCGTAACGCGGCGATTGTGCGCAGGGACGCTGGCTGCTGCTGACCGAGGAGCTTGCTCAGGTCTACCAGGCCGCCGCCCCCGTGCCGCTCTGGTTCCGCTACCTGGTCACCTATCAGGAAGCCGACGGTAACCCGGCGCTCACTGTGGGCGTTTTGCTGGCTCTGCTCTACCTCATACTGAAGGTACGACGCTTCTCAAAAATCAAATGACTACCAAGCATCATCTCAAAACTATTTACTCCTCTTGCAGCTTTTGGGATTGTACGGCCAGTGCAAGTCTTTACTGAAAACTGTGAGGATTGTTCTTAAGAGCGAGGTCAGTTTGAACCCCCTGATGAAGTTTTGATTCAACCAAATGAAATATTGCAAAGTTTTTGTTTCTGCTTTCTGATTGATTGGTAATAAAAAAATTAAAATATTTTTTTAAAAGTCCGACCACTCACCCGAAATGCTGCTTGTCCTAACCGGGGTGTTTCTCTTGCCTCTCAGCACACAGGGACGGCGGCCACGAGGAGTCAGTGCATGGAAGCCGGTGACGTGTGTCCCATCTGCCAGGGAGAATACAGGGAGCCTCAATCTCTCATCTGTCAGGTAAAAACATTTGTCAATTCTATCCTTTACTTTGGCTCTGGGGGCGGATGGATTTTAACAACTGGGATTTGAATCCAGGTTGCCCCCAGAGTTCAACGCCAGCAGTGTTTCCCACTCTGGCATTTATTGCACCACATGACTAGCATCACGAGATGGAACGTACCGTTGCGTTAAGACGCGGAAAATTCGATTCCCGTTTGATTGTTGACAGCCCCAACGCGGAGACGTGTAATAAATTGTACCGCTGTGTCTTGACTGCGCAGCACATATTCTGTGACCAGTGCATCGCTCTGTGGTTCAACCGGGAGAAGAGCTGCCCCCTCTGCCGCACCGTGATCACGGAAAAAGTGTACAAGTGGAAGGACGGCGCCACATCGGCGCACCTGCAGATTTACTGATCGCACGCGTTTGGGAGCGTTGATGAATGTTAGGTTGTTTGATTGTGAAAATTTGTACAACACTGGTCAATGAATTTTCTGAGGCCACTCACTGTCATGAAATTTAAGTTGTCGTTTCCCCCTTGTTGATATCTCAAAGTATATTCTACGTTCCCAACCCCTTTTGTTTTTCTTTGTATGATATTATTTTCCTCATGGGCCTGCACGTTGAGCTTCTTTGAAATTATTCTTCTACTATAAATACAAGAAAATATTTTTGGACAATTTGCTAGATTTCAGGTTTCATTGGCTGTGTGTAAAATCTTTCCAGCTCTACATTTGATCCTTTCACGTCAGCCGGAGTTTTGCGGATGCGCGCAGACCTCCGACATGGAGTGATCGGTGTATACGCATCTTTCATCTTGAAGGGGTAAAGTTGATTTAGGGGGGCCGCTGGCAAATTGCACACTCCAATGCCTTTGGAAAAGCTTCTACTAACGCTCCAGCAGCAGCCTGTATCAGGCGATGGGATAGGCACTGTATACGTGTAAGCTGGTGCTATCGCCATTTTTGCAGCTCAGATTTCACACAAATTTTGGAATATTTTTTACGGATGATTTACAAACACCAAAGTATTGGAGAAATATATTTTATCTAATGGGAAAAAAAAGTCACTGTTCTTGTCCATGAACTATCTGAATAAAATTTAGCATTTAAGCAAGGTAATGTGTGTGGAGTTTGTTTCCTCTCCAGCTGTAACCGAGCAAGCGTGTCTTCTTGTCGGAACATCAAAATACATCTGACTTTTATCAAGAGTAGCATCATTTGATAACGTACCAAAAAGTGGTCTCAGAGTCAGGGGTGTCCAAATTCGGTCCTCGGTGTTAGCTGTCGTGACTGTTCTCCATCTCTCCCCACTGCAACACACATAACTGAAATGATCAGGATCATTATCAAGCTTCACAGCTTTGCTGATGAGCTGAACATTGGAATCAGGTGTGTTGCAACAGGGAGAGATGGGGAAACGGGCAGGGCGGCGGATCTTGAGGATCGGAGGTGGACTTGCCTGCTCAAGGTGGTCTCGGATGAACGACAGAATGCGCTCCGAGCCAAATAACATTTCCTGTTTTTTACTATTCATATATACAGTATAGAACATCTTCAAAAGCAGATGTCAACATTCACTAACTTTACAAACTCAATTCTCGTCACTGCCCAACAGTGATTAAAAGCAAAATAGATTTCCTTGATCGTTTTGCCAAACATCTCAAATGTGGATTTAGTGATCCCAAACCTTAAAAAAAAATCACTTCCACATCAATCACAATCTAAGGACTCTTGACTAAATACGCAATTCCACCTTCTGCATGCTGCCCAAAGCTCAGTAAAAAAAGTTCAAGTTTCATTCAGTCAAGAACAGTAGCATATATTATACACATGAAAAAAATATTTTAAAAAAAAAAATGACATTGCTGCACAAAAATCATTACATACTGGGAAAAGTGTTTGATTGAAAGCTGCGTTTGTGGTTGCCATTTGAACTATTTTTGTGTGAGGAAAAAAAAAAACATGAGAATGTATATCGATTAACCTTTTCTTCCAAAATACTGTCACGCTGTCGAAATAAAGACTAAACAATAAATAGCTACGTAGTTTGCATAGTGTGAGCCAATGGCCCTAAAATGAAGACGCAACAAAATTCACAGTTGATGCTTTACCGCCGATGGAAGAAAAGTCAATTGAACACTGATCCATCTTTTGAACGCTATAGAAAAGTTTAAAGCATTTGGTTGGCAATTATTTAAGCCATTCAAAAAAAGAAAAGAAAAAAAACAATAGTAAGCGTCATTTAAAAAAAAAAAAAAGCATCCAATGGCTTCAATCCAGAGGCTTGTCCAGCAGCAGCGTCATGGTTCACACTCAACCGAGTATTCATGTAACAGTCAATGTAGAAATGCAAAGGCCTAAAGAAGTGCCGTGTAGACCCAAAAATAACATTTACCACTCACACTCACCAAAAACATTCATACTCGCTCCAAAAACTCACGCTAACCTCAAAACACCTCTCACACTCACCCAAAAACTGCTCAGTGAGCAAAAAACTGAAACCAACAAAAACCCCTCTCACCCAAAAACTGAAACATTGAACAAAGTTTCACCCAAAAAAAAAAGATCCTTAACATACTAACACGCACAATATGAGGCCATTTTAACCTCAAGCAAAAGTTTAAAAAATAATGTTTGCGAAAGGGAGCTCAAAACTCACACTCCCCAATGTCAAATGCTGATTGGCTCTGCGTTGCAGTAAGTCCCGCCCTCTGTCTGTTGATGGTTTTTTTGTTTTTTGTTAATCTGAGAGGGATTTTCTTGTTTTGAGAGATTGTTGGTATGGTTGAGGGTTTTTTTGGGGTGTCGTTTTTTTTTTTTATGTGACTTTTTTTTGGTCTTTTTGATATATGTGAGCATTTCTTATTGAATGTGAGAGATTTTTGGGTGCGTGTAAGAGGTAAATGTTATTCGTGGCCCATATGGCACCTCATACTTGACAAGTTCATTGTGAATAGCAAACAAGTTGGTGCCGGGTGGCATGTTTGTTCAAAGTTTTCCTTTGAGGGAAGAAGAGCACCATGAAACCAAACCGACGGTCAATAAGGACATTGGGTGACTCGCACCAAAAGCAAGATTCTGGAGCAAGGCCAAGAGATGGAAGCGCTGGTGATGACATCAACAGTGACGGCCCATTATTTCTGCGAGCGGGGAAGGGGCTGCGCCGAGCGTCATAGGTTCATCCGCAGGTGTTCCGGTCGTTTGGAGTTCAGAGGATAGGCTTGTTTTTTGTAGAGCTGCTCGCCGACGCTCGACGGCCGCCTGATGGGAAGCGGTGCCGAGGCTTCCGACGCGCCGCTGCTGCCGCTGCTCGTGTCCATTTGCTCCATTGTGGACACCTCCATGGGTTGTTCCGCAGAGGCTCCCTGTGGCCAACAGTCTCCCCGTGCGAACTTCACCGGGCTGCGACAGGGGAAATTAGCTGCTGTTATTTTTCCCAACATTAGGACAGTCAATTACATGAAGCGGCGGGTAGACAAGTGTGTCCAAAAAGAGAGAAAGCTATAATTTGTCGTCACCTCACAGGCGTCCTCGGGCTTCCCGGGAATTTGCGAGGCGAGCGGACCTTTGGCTCGAATGAGAATTTCTCCTTCACGTTTTCCAGCACGGACGGAGCCACATATGTGAAACCCTGCGACAAAGCCAATAAATGACCAGTCAGCTGAATGCCAGCAATGTGGCGGAACAGTGAGAAAAGCTTCCAGGAAGAGGACTCCTGAACCAGATGGGACTCATTAGCCGATTCTGGTAAAACATATTTGTTGAACAGGAAATGACAAAAACAAAAACGTCCACAGGTTGCCCCGGTTGCACGAAATGTTTGTGTGCAAATAATAGGCACAACTTTTTTCCCCTTAAACCTTTTTTAAGTACTTGGGTGGGACGTCCAGCGTCAATTGTCTCTTGTGTGATACTATTTACAGCCAGACCAAAATTTTTTTTTAAATAATCTCACTCCGTTAGCTTGTCACTAGGACAGCCCAGGTAACGTTTTCAGAACTTGGCCCAATAAGGAAAGCTGTTCTTGTTCTGTGCACACCAAATCAGTGATTCTGCATGGTGGGTATTTGCAGTGTTAAATCATCTAATCTAATCTATGCATCTTTCCGTCTATCATCCACTTGACATTGACTGATAGATAAAATCAAGTGGGTAAGTGGCTCGTAGTGTTACATATGGAATACTTCGCAACAAGAATTCAAGACACAAATCCCTCCTCGTTTTTAAACACGGGTATTGTGATGCGTCCAAAGAAGCAGCATGCACTACACTTACTGTACTTCAAAATCTGTGGACTATTTTCCACGACCTATTATTTGTTTTTTGGTTGGTTGTTCTTAAAATACTGTTGAGTTTTCACTACACAATACTTACAGTGATGTTTTTTTTTAAAATTGCAGACAAGAAATACAATTTCGAAAAACTAAAGCTAATACTAAAACTAATTTCAAAAAAACCAACAAAGCCGCTCTAAAGAGTAATTACGTACTTTCCTGCATTTAAAAAACAAATCGAAACAAATTGAAAAAAAAATTGAAATTCCGAAACGGTTATAACCCGATCTGGTGCGGCGATGAATGAACCTTTTGACAACAACGGATAACGAGTCAAGAATGACACAACCGAGACGCACCAGGAAGACTTGATTGGCGCTCTCGCTGAGCATGGAGTCATCCGGACTGTCCACTGGAGGCTGGCTGGTGAATTTGGAGTCAAACTGGCTGACGTCGTCGGCCGATCGCTGCCAAAATAAGCGGTTCAGTGCAGTCGATTGCTTGGGTTAGGGTCAGGGAGCGCGGCGGCACTGTGTGCCGGATGAACTCACCAGGAAAGGTTTGAATGGAGGTTCCACTCGGTGTGCTAGGAGCTCCTCCCAGTTGGTATGGCGGAAGAAAGGGTGGGCCTGGGGGAAATCAATATTTTTTTTTTTAGAGACCATTAGAGATAACAGAAATTTGAGAAGATCTACCGTTGAGGGGCTGAAATTCCAAGGATTTGGACCATTTTTCATGTAACATTGTTTTGAAATGATTCATCGATTGATTCATCAATAATTGATTTGCAAATCAATTGATCAATTAAGAGTTGCACCTTTAATCGCAACATTGAGGGAAGGGGGGGGATTGCAATTAGATTCTGTTTCACACTCGTTCAGCCTTAGTTATGATTCCAAGAACTGTAACTGTTCTTTTGATGGCGGCGCGGGCACCCGCAGCGGCTCCTCTCTCTCCTGAGGAATGTCATTTCATCTGTGCTGTATGTTGCACATGTAGCGCATTTGACAATAAAGTTGACTTCAAAAAATTACCTGCACCTCGCCGGCATCGTTTGGCCCTGCCCCCAGTCGCATTGAGGCGCTTCGCTTTAAAAGCTGAGAGAAGAGGGGAAAAAAAACCAGAATGTTGAGCAGATGTATGCTGTGCAATACGAGGCTGGCGGAGGACAAGAGGAGCAGTGAAGGTTCACTTTTTTGAGGAGGTCTCTGGCTTCTTGAGTGAGGTAAGGTGGAAGACTGAGTTTGCATTTTAAAATTTTGTCGATGGTCTTTTTTCGGTTTTCGCCAGTGAACGGAGGCTGCGGGAGAACAAGACAAAAGATCTCAGCGAACAGAATCAGCTGACTCGGCAGAAAGCGGGACGCAGCTGTGTGCGCTTACCGCTCCTGTCAGCATGTCGTACATGAGGGCCCCCAGACTCCACCAGTCCACTGCTCTGTTATGGCCGCTCCTCATGAGGATCTCCGGAGCCCTTAGGGAAACAATGATGCAATTAACACCGAACGGCAGAAGCCCCAATGCCACAAAATGTGGTTCAGCCGAGTACTTGTATTTTCGCAGTGCAATTGCAAAAGGTCCCATAATCTATCCAACCGTCTTGTCTGTCGTGTACAAACTCCACCTTGGAAATCCAAGCCAGGTCGGGCTGTCCCTGTTCTGAACTATTGCCCGGCAAACTGAACTAAACTGTACATGGCCTGTAGGATTGGGATGCGCAGGACGTACATGTACTCGATGGTACCACAGAAGGTGTGGGTGACCGTCCCATCATGGATGGACTCTTTGCACAAGCCAAAGTCGGTCAACTTCACATGTCCTGAAAGTACAAATCACAGAAGTATAAGCATGGCAAAAACAGTCTTCGGATAGCATATCAATATGTCAATCTTGAAGGTCACATGAGTTGATAAAAGGTATAGTTTCCCATCTGAAATATTTACAAGCTTGACATGTGTGTGTGGGGGTTTTTTTGTTGTTGTTTTTTTTGGCCCACTTGTAAATGTTTTTTAGCACGTCGGCTCACAATGCTGAGGTACCGGGTTCAAATCCAGCTCCGGCCTGTGTGGAAAATAAATTGTGCTTTGGACGTGGCTGGTTGTTCGTCTCCGTGTGCCCTGCGATTGGCTGGCAACCAATATGTGAAGGGTGGCTTAGTGAGGATAAAGCGGTTCGGAAAATGGATGGATGGATGAAAATAAATGTTTTGGACATAATATGTGAAGGGTGGCACACAAGAATATTGTACCTTAGCCACGTGTGAGAAAGAGACAAGATTTCTGTACCCTTGTTGTTGAGCATGATGTTTTCGGGCTTCAGGTCTCGGTAGATGATGCCTTTCTGGTGCAAGTGGCCCAGTGCCATTGAAATCTCAGCCAGGTAAAAACTGCCAACAGAGGTGAACAGGCAAAAAAAAAAAAAAAAGCATGAGACATTTCTCTTTAAGACGATCACACATAGGATTTGCATAATTCAAAATGTGTTTTACTAACATACATCCGGTAACTTTAACTGCCCAAAAACAATACTTTTCAGAAGCCTAACATGGATTCTGGAAACAATGACATTTATATATTAAGAAGGATGGCACGTAACAATCACATGGTATGAATTTTAATGGGATGCCTGAAATGCAGACACCTTATTCCCGTAAAAGTTTTTTTTAAATGAAAAGAAATTGGACGAACAGGTTTAAATATCGTTAGAAACCATAATTTCAGACCAACTAAAACAGCTTGCAAAAAAAAGGGCATTGCACTCATTTTCAACCAAAAATACCTTTCAAAAACCCTTAAAAGGATGTGAAAGATTGTATAATTATGAAAAAAAAAGACATTAAAAAAAGTTTACCGAGTACACATGAAACTTACCATGCTGTGTCTTCCATAAAGATGCCTTCCCGCTCCAGTTGCATAAAAAGCTCCCCACCTGCAAATGCATTCACGTTAGGAAAAGAAAAAAAGTGTGTTGACACTGAAAATGCTCCACTATTCGATCCTCGGACATGAAAAGTGGATTGCATCCATTTATGTCAATGAGCAAGGTTGTGCTGATGCTCGTGGATGCTCACCGCTGAGATACTCCAGGATGAGGTACAACTTTCCTCCTGTCTGGAAGGCATAAATTAGATCCACTATAAAAGGATGCTTGACCTCTTCCAGAATGCTCCGCTCGGCTTTGGTGTGCGCTGTGTCCTTTGCGTTGCGAACAATCATGGCCTAACAAAGGGGGTGGGGGGGAACACAGAAAGCAAGGCATTATTTGTACCCGGGCTCTAACTTTAACCCCGTTAGAACTGCGTTAAGTCTCCGCACCAGTGACAGCGCTGGAATCAGACACCCTGTGTGAGGGGAGAGGGTGAAGCCTCATTAAGCCAATAAACACATCATTATCCAAAGCCTCAAGCTGCTGGGAATGGAGCGAGTCAGGCAATCGTTTAGTGTCAGCTGAAGCTAAGAGGTTAAGCGGAGCATAAAAGCCACGATGAGGTTTCAAGAAGAGAGACGAAGAAAAAAAAAAACCTGCTTCCATTACTTTGGGTGGTCTGCTACTCGCATGTGGCTTCATGAGTGAATGCACAAGTCTGTCACCGAGACAGAAAAAGGGGCACATTGTGGCATACCGTATATGTGAAACATAATACGAGCTTAGGTGGCGGTGTGCTTTTAACGGTTACGTATTTAAGGGACCTAATTCGCCACAAATAAGGGCTGCTTGTGTTTCCTCGCTCACGCCACCCCGATGACAAGCTTTGCTGAGCATGTACACAAGAGGGCAGTAGCGCTCACGATGGCTTGTCATAGGACCGCACGGACAAGCACGTCAAACCAAAATGAGAAACAAAGAAGGATTCGTCCTCACCTTTTTCAAAACTTTCATAGCAAATATCTTCCCGGAGGTGGAACCTGATACCTTTCGAACCTGAAAAACCTAACACAAAACAAAAAACATTCAAACAAAACACAACATAACAATCCTCATGGAGCTTCAAGGACTCGAGGAGCGAAAGGATTGACTCCACTAGCGTTTCACAAATTACAAACACGGTGAATAGGTGGGGGGGGGGGGGGGGGCTGCATACTTTACAGACACAACATTATTATCAGTTGCTTACTTTCACGAGACCTAGCACTGGAGCTGTAATATGGATTTACAAAAACAACAATATTATTTTTTGCCTGACAACATCGAAGAGGCATCCAAAAGTTGTATTCAATTCAATTCAATTCAATTTTAACAATATGCTAATTATGCCGGGTGTAGAAATGTACTGCAGCGTACTGAGAGCTAAGTGTAATATTCGGACTGCCTTGTACTTGAATGAGGTCATTGTAATACTGCTGTGACCAGTCGGTGTGTATTTGAATTGGAACAGCTCAATGACCAACAGCATTGAGGAGTGAGGCACAATTTCCATTGCCTTCATGAAAGAGATGAACATAACGGCTCACCTTTCCATAGCCACCCTTTCCCAGAACCTTCAGCAGCTCAAAGCACTCAGGTCTGATTTGTTCGGTTCCCTTGTTCACGCTGTTCTCGGAAATCTCAAACTTCTCACAGTCATCTATGTTACTGGTAAAATAAAAATGAAAAAAAGGGGGGTGGGGCAGAGAAATGAAAACAAATTACATTGCGGCAGAATTCCCACTGGATATGAGCTAGGATTGGCTGACGTTCCTTGCGGATAGAACAGGTAGACTAAACTGCCTTTGCCTGGCTCTAAAGGTCATTACACTAATGTGAACACATTTTCTCAAATCTAGGTTAGCGAGCCGATCAAATAATCTTACCTTTAAAAAAAAAAAAAAGCAAATAATAGCAAACAATGAACACGTTGTAATACTTGCACAGCTTTAATTTTACAGCTTGAGGCATTTCCTTTTGTAACAGTTGATGCTCACAATTCAAAACCGCTGCATTGGTCCATGTATTCGCCGATCTGACCCTGAAAATAAAGAAAAGAGGAAACCTTTCAGAAAATGTGAACATTTTAAAAAGGCAAGTCACTATGTGACTTTTCATGGTAGGATGGAAACTGGAAAACGTGCCTTGGGCTTAGCTGTGCATCATTTGTTTTGGTCTTTTGTGTGTAAACAGTAACAGTAGTCATATTAAAGTCGTTCAGAGTAAAGAGTTGAAATAGTGTGTTGGTAAACTGTTTGCAGGAATGACAATGTTGATGTACCGAAACATTGATTACTTCATTTTTGTCAAAGGTATATTCAAAGTTTAACTTGACATGGTGCTAATAGTCCTCACCAGGTATACATGGATGCTCATATTTTGAACCGTAACTACTTTGTGTTGGGTGATGGGTGTCCTAGGGGTCAGAGACATGGGAGGGATGGATGAGTTTGTCTTTGTGTTGTGTTTTCAGTATGAAAGAGCAATATTAACAAAGATTTGATTGGATATAATCGTTATTTTATTTCTCATAATATTTAACCTGAAGTGCGCAGTGATTTTTTTGGTGAAGCATTTTGTTTTGCTTTTCAAGTATGAAACAGCAAATTTGCTCATTTTGTCTCATATTGTAAAACTTTTATCCAATTTAAAATGCCTTCGTTTTATGCCTTTTTCTAATATTGGAACATAGCTTTTTCGCATAAAATTAGTTTTATTCTCATAAAATTAAGACTTTTTTTCTTGTAATATATTTTTTTATCCCATGTTGTTTGGCCCAAATAAGTCTTTGAATATTGCAATGGTATCTTGAATTTTATTGGGCACAAAGGGGGGAAAAAACATGAAATGCTTAAAGTAGACATTAGATTTATTTAATGCTGGCTAAATCACTTAACTAAATATAAGTCATTAACATTGATGTAGGCTAGTTAATTAGACATGAATTATGTTTTATTTTCCTGCATCTTTTGTATCTTGTTTTTCGACCAACTTTCCCCTGAAATTAAACATAAAAAACAATGTTATTAGAAAAAAACAGACAAGTGTCAAATAATAACAATCTTAACACCCGGCGTCTGGCGTAAATACAGCTAAATACACTAATTACGCGACACGTGTTATCTTGTATTGCACTGAGCATGCCGAGAGAAAACAATTACAGAAGCTACAGTAGAGGATAGTCTCCAAAAAATATTTTCAAATTACAGTAAATTTGCTCCGAAAGCTACCGTGCTAGAAATGTCGTTAAGACTATTCCCCGTTTTACTGTAAGTTTAAAAGAGGTTCTCCTTCTGAACTAAGAGCATAATTACATTTGGTGTTTCAGCTGTATGCGTTTCGGCAGTGCTCGGAGTCCCGGTCACACAGACAGACGGACCTCGTCCGGACACTGGCGAAAAACTCCAAAACACTCAAACTGTAGCGTCACCAAAAACAGCATAAGTAACGCACAGGGTGTACCGTCACTTTAAATCGAGGAAAAACTATAGAATGACGTTTTTGGGCGTATTTCGCTGAAATGCAAGAATTCGCGGGAAACGCAGGGCGAGGACAGTGTCCGATATTGGGTTTCGTTGTCATATTAGCAACTTAAAGGCGCCGGGAAACATTTCAGCGTACACACGCTATTAGCATCCATGCTAACGCGTACTGTAATTACCCCGTCTTCCAGTTCGTCGTCCGATACATTCTCATCCGATTGGTCCAAGTCGATATCGAAGACCCCCGCCATGGCCTCACAGCGTTTCGCCGGTGTTTACACAGAAAACGCAGGCCTACTCCCCCGCCTCATGGGGTAGCCGTACCAGCAACTACGGCCGGTCGGCTACAATACAGAAAGCGTGAGCCACTCGCCCGGCTAATCAAAACACAACAAGCGTTCAACGGGCGGGAAGCCGGGAACGCCTCGAGCGTCGAAGGTCGGCACTGGTCGGTTTAGCTCGGTCGTTTCCGGAAAATGTCGGCAAACTTCGGCAACTTCCGTCCACACTTAGTGGAAACCGTGACTCTCATAAATCCAAGCTTTACGTCTCAACTGGACGTTATGCATTGGCACATCCTGGACACCAATGCCGAATTAACAGCTAAATTCGTATTCAATTACAAATCTGACAACGTGAAAATATTAGACGCTCAAACCCACAAAAGCCAGTTTAACCAGTAGATGGCAGCAAAAAACCCTTGGAATGTAAAATAAATTTTCATACATACTCGTAGTGTACGCTTGACTTTTTTTCTCTCCCTCACATTTTTAAGACTTTATTCGTCACTCAAGCTCCAATAATTTTTTTCTCTCTAGTTCTATTTAAATACACCAAAAATATATACAGGATACCATAAAATGTATATATTTGTTAAATTCTAGCTAATGATGCAAAAAGTTCTCCAGGGCATTTTAAGTTTTCAGTGCCTTCTTAGTTTTGTTAATATTAAAAGCTGTAGGAGTTGCAGTGGATCTATTTTTTAAAAAACGAAAACAAGTTATCCAAAATGTTGTCCTCAATGCAAAAAAACGTCATTTTCCTTCTGTTATTTACATTGATTTCATTGTTTTTTATTTCTACATTTTGATTTGATTTGTGTTTTTTTTAAAAATTAACTAGAATGTTGTGATTCTGTATTTTATACACAACATGCGAAGCAGTTTGTCTTTATAACTAGTGAATTGGAGGTGTGTGGTGCTTTTGTGTTGCTTTCCATTCTACCCCCTCTAAACTGATTTTTATCTATTTGTATGTAAAGCATCTTTCAGTGTTTGCATTGTGATGATGTGTTTAGTGAAAATGGCGATGCATATTTTCCCTGTCCTACTTAAACTATCACTATCAGTGGTATTATACCGCCACGTGTATTGTTCTCAACCCAACCAGACGAGTCAGATGGCCACCCAACAATGAGTTTTTTTCATGAAAAAAAGAGTGACTCAGGTGGGGTTCTTTTAGTTCTCTGTAAGAGGCGCCGTCCTGGATCGGATCCATATAAAAGTCCCTTGACACGTATCGAATAAATGTAATCATCTCTGCCCATGAGTCAGCAGGACATCCCAGCAGTCGCGCGATCCAAAACACTGGAGTTGAAAATCTCCAGCAGTGCTTTAGTTTTAGAACTTGGAGTCTTGTCATTGCTTTTTTAGCCCTCAACATGTGTGAGAGTGGAGCCTTCTTTTCTATTTATGTACTGACTCATTCTTATATGATTGACCCATAATCAAAATCTTTTTCAACGCAAATTTGGTCACACCCTTTTTTTTTTTTTGGCGTGCGGTACAGCTTGACCATATCTGTCGATGTCTCGTCATCTCAATAGGCATACCTTAGTTTTGCATGATGTAAAGATTGACTGAAGATATATTTGACAGTGACTGAGTTTAAAAAGTTAGTGTCGAGTCTGACATGACCCAAGATGGGAACGGCGTGTTGAATAGAAACAAGTACAAGGCTTTTACGAATTCCAAAATAAAATTCAACATTAGGCTGAATGAAGCTATTCAGCCTAATGTTGAATTTTATTTTCAATCATCCGTTTTTGCCCGTAATGGTGACTGCTGTATTCCGAGCTCTGGGAGTATCCCGTATGAGGAAATTGCTGTCCACATTTCAATGAGGGAATGTCAGAAAGCCAAGAAATGATAAATATTCTCATGTTAAGTCACCCCAAAGACTGCTCAGAAGTACAAATAGATTTCCTCCTCCTCCGCGAAAAAATGTCAGAATTTAAGAATAATACTTCGACCTTGGTCATTGTAGTTGTTATTCCTCTAGTGTCCCCGTGGGTCACAAGAGGGATAATAGGAGACCGTGTAGACGTGATGAGCCTCGGCTGATGCACGGTTTGGACACACAGACAAATGAGCCATCAGTCCCTGTGTCAAAGGTTCTGGGAAACCATCGTGTGACTCACCTTAACCCTCCCAGTGACTACACGAGGCTTCGATTCCGCTTCCAAAGTGGGGCCATGGGTATAAATCCAAAGCCGAGGTCTGAGTTGAGGTTCAAACTCGGATTGTCTCTGCTGAGATGCGGGTGTGCTAATTACTGCCACAACTGTATTTCATTACATTATGTAGCATGTACTTTTCTTTGCTGATTTAAGCAATGGCAGTTCTAGATGGATTTTAATGGGGGCACAGTTTTGAACACGCACTTGTACAGTAATCCCTCGTTTATCAAGGTTAATGGGGACCAAAACCAGCCGCGATAAACGAAAATCCGCGAAGTAGCGACCCGAAAAAAAATATTTATTTTGTTAAAGTCCGCAAAAAGTCTGCAAACGGTCCGCGAGAGGCTGCAAAACAACAGCGAGTCACATAGAGCAACATATACAGTACTGTACTCCATGTATATGGAAAAAAATATATATGTATATATTTTTTTTATGAACACAGTCAAACCTCGGTTTTCGAACATCTCGCTTCTCGACCAATTCAGTTTTCGACCAAAAATGTCGAGTTTTTTATGCCTCAGATGACGAACACATTTCGGTTCTCAAACAAACTGAGCGCACCTTGAATGCACCATTTGACTCCTCCAGCCTTCCTTACACGAGGAAGTGACGCTTCCTCGTGTCGCTTTCCATTGTGAGCAGGCGTGTTCAAAACACTTCTTTTTTTTTTTTAAGCGTGGTTTCGGTTTTCGATCAATTCGGTTTTCGAACAGCCTTCTGGAATGGATTATGGACGAAAACCGAGGTTTGACTGTATGTTTGAAAAAATCCGCGATGTACTGAAGTCGCGATAAACGAACCGCGAAATAGCGAGGGATCACTGTATTGTCTCATTTACTTCACTGCAATTATTTCTGAATGGTATCTATTAATTATATCACTCGTCTAAGTGTAACGCCATTCGAAGTTATCACAGTACAGTATATATCAAGTAAGTCTGTACTCCACTCATGGCCCTGATGCAAAGAAACAAACCTTGCTAAGGCGCATTACTTAGTCTCTACTTGGCGGGGGGCAGGCACAACGTTAAAGGGGCACCATCCGCCGTAGAACTGCCACTGGATTTCTGAAGAATTCTGCTGCCTTATAGTTGCCGTGACCCTAATGCAGACAAGCGCGATAGATAATGGAAGGTTAATGCACACAAATATATGAACCCTACTGGACAGTGTTCTGTGTCTATTGTAAATTTAACTCATTCACTCCCAAAGACGTTTTTAAACGTCTTTTCAGACTTGGTCTAGAATTGGCTGGTACTGAATAATTAAAGTACAATTGTGATGAATCTCTCAAATTGTTCCTTCGCTGATTCTTGTGGAGCCGCTTGGCCGTTGACTATTCGCCAAGTTTCCTGTTCGGGAATTTGCATGTACATAACGACTGTATGAGAGTGTACATTCCTTGCGTCGGTGAGGCTGCGATACATGGCTGAGTCATATTTGCGCAATGGCATCATGTCATGACGCATACACTCCAAAAGTGTTTGCTTAACGCCGCCTGAAAAAAAAAAAAAAGCTGAAAGTGAAGGAGAGTCCGCGCAGCGCTCTTGTAAAACAGGTCAAGCTCAAGGTGCGTGTCAGGTACACAGTTCGTTGCAACTGTTTTACGCCCACTCTCTTGCCTTATTGTTACCTAATTTCATTCATTCATTCTCCCGCTCCCGTGTGTTCAGGACACACCTGCGTGACGCAGGTTCGCTGGCAAAACTCCTGGTTACAACAAAAGCCGAAGGAGACATCAAGAAGCGGCGCGAGGCTCAACGCGGGCCTTCTTTCCGTCGTGTTATGACGCAGAGGCACGCACACCTTTTGTGTTTAGCTAATGAGATAATCCACACAGAACATTTGTGACTCACGTAACTTAATACAAGGGCAGGATGTTTAAACATTCATATTAAGGTGTCCATAATCTGACAGTGACACATACCCCGGAAGAGAGAAACGTTTGCCAAACTTTATTGAGTCATGGCACATATTTAACAGGAGAAAAATCTCAACAGTACACCGCCAAACATAAATGTCACAATGTAGGTGACGGTTTAATGATGTACTCTCTTTGCCATCGTATGGAAAAGCATTTTTCATTTTCGCAACATTGCTGACTGATGAACAAAGACGCATTGTTTTTTGGTTCAAAAAAGTGACTCACCAATTAAATGAAAGTGGATTATTTCCTTCACCACACTTGATTCTTCTCACAGCACCTTTACTGGGAATAACTGAGAAAAAAAAAAAATCCACACATCACGCCATGTACACTCGCACGATACAATCTTCAATACAAGCTCTGTCTCAAATGAGACTTTAAAAGATCATTTTTGATTGACAGGGATTTAATGTGTGCCTGATGAGATGCATGAATGCGACTGCAAATATCAGCAGGGGGAAAAAAAATCGTATAAATCACACCCTGAGCATTAGAGGTCACTATGACTTGATTGTACACTAATTATACACTCAGATAGTCAACCAAAAATATGTATATACTCAACAATAATTATAGTACTTTCATGTGTCTTTTTATATCGGTTATATGTATTGTATTATTGTTATCTGGACAATTGAGTCTGTCATATGTATTTATTTTTTCAGATTTTTGTTGAGCGTGAGCTTTGTTAAAATGTGTGTGTGTGTGTGTGTGTGTGTTTTTAAACCCTGGAGAACCCAAGAACCCTTTTCTTCTTTGGAAAATGATGAATTTTACATTAAATTACTGCTATATGTTCACTGAACACCAAAATATATGTTTTTTCAAATATGTACTGCTTTAATCCTAATTTAGGATTAGGGCCAAATTTGACCCTTTGGGATTTAAGGGTAGCATTTGAGTATCAGAATTTATAGGGGTCAAATTTGACCCCGTGGGTTCTCCAGGGGTTAAGAAAGTAAGTCACACAAAATATATATATATATATATATATATATATTGTATATATATGTTAGTTAGATATATATATTAAACATATTAGTATCTATCTATCTATCTATCTATCTATCTATCTATATATATATATATATATATATATATATATATATATATATATATATATATATATATATTTTTTTTTTCCCTCTTTACTTTCCCACAACAGAACTCAAGCACAAATGGGAACATCATCATTTTGAAATCCAATATTGTATTATGCAGAAATTTGAAACCTTTGGGCGGGGAGTGTGTGTCATTGTTGAACAGTCAAATATTGACATTTGCATATGTTAATGAAGGGACAGAGAGTTATGCATTACAGGAAGTCAGACTGTTTAAACACATACTGGGAGTTTATGAATGTTTTTTTAAAAAGTACCTCCTTGCGACTTATTAATAAAACAAAGGATCTTTATTTAATTTGGTGAGGAAAAGAGGGAGGGAGGGTATTGAAAGTTCTCTGTGCTTTAACAGTTGGGGACTGTGAAAGGATAATGAAATAAAGAAAAGGCTTAAGGGTGACTTGTGATGAGGTCACAGGATATTTTAGCATCCGTCAGACTTTGAGGCTCCCAAGAGATGACAAGCGCACATGGGGAGAGTGGGTCAGTGTGCCAGGAATTAAAACCAAGTGCCTTTCAAATTGGCATCCCGAGGATGTTCGAATGTTCAGTTTTGGGTCTCTCTGTTCAGTTTTGGGTCTCTCTGTGTTCGGGCAGGAAAAATTTGCATGTTGGACCTTCAAGCGGCGCGTTGCCTGTGATGCTCTGGGGTGTGGTTGGTTTCGGAACCTGAGGACTTCAACAAGTCACTTCACGCACAGCAGGCTCATGGCGCTATCCCTATAATGCCATTTGTATCATATTTGATACATGCATTTTTATTATGCAACTCATTCTTTATATTACATTGAATCATCTGTATCAAATTTGACACTGGAGGTTTAAAATATGATTTTCCCCAAATTTTCATTTTCAGATGTAATCTACATAATGCTTAGAAATGAAATACGACAAATATCTAAAACAACATGATGTGGCAAAAATATTTTTGTGGATTATGTTATGAGGGTTAACCCTCCTGGTCACACATGCAGCTACAGTATATGTTGCAAACAAAAGAATAGTTTTGACTTAAATTAACAGAAAAATCATGTATATTAAAAAAATATATATATTAACAGAGCGAATTAAGATATACTGTAATTAAATATGTTGGACATATATATATATATATATATTTTTTAAACTGGTGATCAGAATTTTTTTTCCGGGTGTGTCAAAGTAACGTCATGTGATATTTACATAACTGAGGGAAGCGTAAGGGCTAAAAAAAAAAGAAAAGATTTTGCTTGCAATCCAAAATGGAGATGATGTCAGTGTGGCGATAGCAAAGCGGTAATGTGATAAGTGCTCGAATGTGAAACATTAGACGTGACTATGTGAGTGGTGATGGATCCTCCTTGTCCTCTCTTGACCGACGTGAGATTCTTGAGAGGCTTCAAGGTCAACGTCTGCGGCTCTGTGTGGTTGAATCAAAACCAAGGCATACATCTTTTTTTTTTTTTTTTTTGAAACACACTTTATTAGAAGTGAAAAAAACAAGATAGCAATGAGCAATAATTCAGGTACAGACAGTAAGTAGTATAATGCATAAGACATTTACACAATATAAAACAAGTCATGGGTGGGCAATGGGGGGAAAAAACAAAAGTAGTCTGCTTCACTGTTATCCAACATTATTATATGACCGGGACAAGTATGACCAATTTGCTGCTTTAAAACAAAACAACTCACCTGCTGACTGACTTTTGGCTTTTTATCAAAATGCCACCTTAACAGTTGAAAAAACAACAAAAAAAAACCATTGAGCAAGAGGCGAGAGTAGAGGACAGGGAAGTGTAAAAGGGAAGCGTGTGTACTACAATGACGACTGCTGTCACAATCGCATGTGTCGCAATGAGGTGTGTGCTGTCTGGATTCTCTGGAAATTCAAGGGACTCTTCACACCCACACAACTGACATAAGTTCATTTGCACTGACACGCACGAATCCACCCGATATCCTCTTAGTTCCACATTCTAACCGGCCTCGGACGTCAACGCGGAGGAAGAAATAAAGACTTGGGGAATTAATGGGAAGTATCACGGTAGCGCACACCCACCCAGAAATGGGAACTGATGCTAGCTGAGACAAAGAAAGGAGGAGGAGGAGGAGGAGGACAAAACAGGATGCTGGTCAGATGAAAGAACCCGGAATGTCAGACAGCCTACAGACTGTTGTCGCCTTGTAATCTTAACAGCCAACACCAGTCTGATAAGCTATGTGGCAGTCCAGGAGAGTGACCAACGCCGATGAGCACGAGGACAACCGGACAGAACAAAAGCTTTATAATCCCACTTACTGTGACGGGGGGGAAGAGGGAGATTCAGCGTCGGGAGGGGATAGCCGGGAGTCTGAGCAGCGCCCAACAGTACCTCTCTGTTTCGAATCGACTCGAGTGATTCGTCTCTTGGCTCTTGCGAGCGAAGGGAGTGCAACGGGTTCATTCGGGGGTTCAGCTGAGGTAACGGCACAGACGCTTTTCACTGTGCACTCGCGTGAGGCTTTTTTTCTTTTTCTCCTCCTCCTCCTCCTCCTCCTCCTCCTTCCCTTCTCTCGCTTGTGCCGGCTCGAGCGCCTGCTGCGCTCAGTCCGGCGTAGCGAGGTGGCAGGCACATAAGAAACTAGAACACTTCACCGGCATATAAAAGATACCTGATACACACACACAAAAAAGACCATTTCTATAAATTTCCACGATCTTGCAGTCATCATGCTTAGGTTACAAAAGAGAAGCACTTACCAGAATGGACATGCAGGCTGCTATAGTTTGAACAGGAGATAAAAGCGAGAGCACATGCAAACAACAACTAGCCTATTGCAACTCTCGTTTCCCTTCGATGTGATTCAATACATGCTCGCATCTGGTAGCTGACTCATGCTTCCCTCTTCCTGCAGGCAGAACAATAAGCGCAGACACAAAAGGGGCGCGTTTTATCGTATGGCTTACGGAAGGTGGCGGGATGAGCGCTAGAATTAAAGACGTGCGCCGCGTCTCAAACAAAAACGCAGTCGCGGCAGCCGGCGCTACGACGGCTCGCCAAACTACTCTGGAAAAATGGCCGGGCAACCGGGGGGAAAAAAAAAAAAAGACAAAATAAGTTGAAAGAATGAGTTTTTGGAATTACTCTCACCGTAGCTTGAAAGTACTCACACAAGGACATGCACGAAAGTATAGAGGGAACTCGGATGAGAGAAAGCCGCCCCCGAAGAAGAAAGATGAGGTGATCCTTCGCTTCCGAGGTGTCCTCCTGATGCGCCGGTGAAAACACGGCGGCGTGAGACCGCAACCTCCTCGCGGGGGACCACGAGCTCGCCACCCCGCTGTGTGTTATAAACCGGCGCGGGATCCAGCTAGCTCCATGTGCAGGACAGATAGAGATCAGTGGTAATAAAACACGCCGCAACCCCCACCGCCGTCCTCCCTCCGAACGCCCCTGCTGACCCCAAGCCCCTGCGAGTAAAATTGCCTCGCCGCTCTCCTGTAACTGCGGCGGAGCTCGAGTTACAAGAAAAAAAAAAAAGGAACATTGTTCTTGAAACTCCTTAATCTGTCTTTACGCAACTTAAAAGGCTTTCCTTCTTCTCATTCCACATACGGCCCATTAAAAAAAAAAAAAAAAAAAAAGGGGAAATCTTGTTCTCAAAGAATCACTCGCAGCGACAGCGAGGGGGGGGGGAAAAAAAAAATAACAGCGTTGGACAAGACATGAGCCGGAGCTCCAACTGGCTCTTTTTGTTCCAGACGGGGAGGTTTTGATGGATTGTCACTAGTAGAGAGGGTGGGGAGGGTGGCAGTGCTGTGGCTGCCCCCGCCCCGGTCTACAGTCAGTGCCGAGTTCAGGCGGGGCACAGAGTGCAAGTGCGTATATGTGAGACACACACACACAGGGGAGTGACCATACGCACGCACTCACATGCTCCCAATTGGAAAGATGGAGCATGAGTCAGCACGCTACAGTCGTACACTTCAATACTGAGTGGAGCCAGACCCCACAGTGGCCCCTCTCCTCCACCACCACCACCCACACACACACACACACACACACACACAAACCCCCCCACCCCCTAGTCCAGCGCTCTGTTACTCTAAACAAGCCCCTGTAATCTAGCTGACAACTAAATAAACAGTCATTAGATTTTTTTTCCTCTATGAGTCCAATTTGGGAAAGGAAACAGAACTGTCAATGTACAATGAAGCAGAAGAAGAAAGGAGTAAAATTATACAAGTGCGGGGGGGGGAAGAGGCAAAAGTGAGGGGTGGGGGGGGAAACATTCCTTCCTCGGTGCGCACATGTGAATGAATAGAGGCAGTGAGCTGGGGGGGGGGGGGTTGAGGCAGTGGGGGTAGGGTGGGGGGGGGGGCTTGTAGGCCCCTGTACTTACAGTTGGGATCCCCTATCCGGCGTGGTTTGGCCCTCTGGGGGCCCCTCCGAGCGCTGCCCCTTAAGGCGCGCTGCAGTGCCGCACCCAGCAGAGGGGCAAGTCTGCTAACCACCGACACCCACACACACACACACATTAGGAGGAAGCGGGAGACAAGAGAGAAAGGAGACACAGATAGAGGTGGCTAGGTATGGAGGGTGGAAAGGGGTGGGGGGGAGCTGGTGAGAGAGAAGGGGAGGGGGGGGGGCGCAAATCACGTCACATCTTTGTTTCTCACCCAGCCCAAGGGCAGCCACAAAGGGGGACACGCTGTTCTTCGCAGTCTCCACCGCTTCCCTACGTCCATGTGGAGGGGGGGGCAACGAGTGCAAGTCCCATCGCTGCGCACGCACACAGACAGAAAGAGACACACACACACACACACACAATAGAAATAGCTAATAAAACAGCGGCAAAAAGTCAACATCGTGTTCAAAAACTCCCAATAAACAAAAAAAAAAGGGGAAATTAAAGTTGTCTGGTCTTCAGATGGTGCCTGCGACAGCTGTAGTCAGCCACATTCTCCCACTCGGCGCTGCTCAGCTTCCTCCCCGCTCGCTCTCTTTCATACACACACACACACACACACACATTCACTCACACAGACGGATGAACCCGTTCAACTCACTCGCAAGTGCCGCCTCTGCTCGCTGCAGCGAGGAGAAATGAATGACTTCTCAGAACTCTCACATTTATCACAGGCGGATCCTGTAAGAACTGGTTTCAGCCAATTAATGGGGAAGTGAGTCGTACCGAGCTGTGTCATCACTGGCTGAAACCTGAAGGAGGGAGGGGGGTCACGGGGGGGGGGGGGGGGGAGGAGGGTGCTCCTGTAAGACGGCCCATATTAGGAAACCCTTTACAACATTTAGCCACCAAGTACAAGCTCACTACCGAACACCCTCCCCTCCCCATTGTCATGGGGGAAAAAAAAAAAAAAAGCCGCGCCAAGAGGTTGCAGAGAATTCCCTCGAAGAGCGAATTATCGCCCCAATCCCTAAAAATGCAGTTTGTAATTAATAAAAAAAAAACAAATATATCCGAAAGACACACTCTGGGGCTATGAGCTGGATCATGGTTCCATCTTTTGTTCGTTTCCCGGCATCATCATCATCAAATATTCTATACGGCAAGTCCGCGTGGGCAGGCATGTCACAAACGGTTGACTTTATGGCTGATAAGTTTCTCTTGAAGGAGGCAAGTCATTTCCGTCCCTTCCCACTTCCTCCAACACACACACACACACACACACACACACACACACAAATAATTAACATCATACAACTCAATTGTATTTGTATAGCGTTAAAAAAAAAAAAACTCCAGATAATAATTCCAACATTTTATGTTTCGCAGAACAGGAAATCACAAAGAACCAACATTAGAAACTGTTGTGTCGAGAAAATGGAACCTCCTCTTCCATATTCCCTTCCCCCGACATCAACAAATTCCTGGGATCTTCACACACAGAGGATGCAACAAACTCAAAACAAAAATCACGTAAGCCCAAATGGACATTTTGCCAGGAGTGTACAAATAGCACAAAGATGATAAAAAACAAAGTGTAAAAATACAAGAGCTCGGCAAGGGAAAGCAGACCGCAAAGAACAAAGAAAGGGTTTTCAGAAATGGCGGGCGACTCATCGCCGACTCGATGAGCAACACTGAGTCATGAGCACGGCCATATTCACCAGCTAACACCGCAAAAAAACGCTCAGTTTGAAAGTTGTTCATGCTCAAGGAGCCACAGGACTGTTTTACCAACACAAATTGATTTGGAACTTTTTTTTTTGTGGGAAATATACTTTAACCTTTTGTAAATGGATGCAAAAAAAAAATGGGATTCGATGCTCGATACCAACCAGTGAGTAGGACTGACCTTTGGAAAGTGTTTCTGTATGGCATAAATTTGTTCCAAAGTGTTTCTTCATTCGTGTAGCTTGATGTACAGACTGTGCTGAGCAAAATTGAGCACGTGAGAGAAGAAAAGTTTGCAAAAAAAAAGACAAACTTGTGGTAGTTTTGGTAGTTATAGGATGTAATTTGGAAATGAGCTTCTGATCAAACTAACAACAGGTTTCTTCAAAATGCTGACCTATAAGTGACTATACAGGCACAAAAACCATCCCAAAGCATTTCTCAAAAAGATTGTGTGAAACAATAATATGTATGTAGGTAAAAAAAAAAAAGCATTTGTTGTAACTAAATCTTCATGAAAACAAGCAATGGCATTCTGTAATAATGGTGATTCACAATATAAGAAACATTATGTATGTTACAATCCTATGTTCATTTTTACATCCAGCAATCAAAATAAAACTACAGGAATTAAGTCTCGAATGGTTTTCGGCATACTGTATTCATCAAATTATTATGATTATTATTGTTATGATTCAAAAGCTCCCATGTACTCTCTATTTTAACATCAATAAATGTGTTTGAAATTCACATCCAATGTCAAGTGTAAATCATTCACCTATTAGCACTACTGCCAGGTCATTTTTAACTTACTGTCACAATATCATAAAAAAAAAAATTGTGTGTGTGTTGTGTTGTGTCTGTGTCGCTTCTCAGTTATCCGGGTGACACTATTCCACAAAAGATTGAATCCAGGCAAATGGATTCTGCTTGCTGGTGGTTTTTCTCGCGTGCCAAAAATGTTCCAAAATGAGAAAGGCAATTAATTGTGTGTGCTCTTCGGCTCATGGAATACTAACTTTCACACACACCCACACCCCAAAAAAAAAAAAAAAAGTTCTGTCAAATAATAGGAGTGGCAGTTGCAAAAATGATCATGTCCTAATTATATTTCGGTTTTAAATGATATAAGTATAATGAGTAAATTCTATACCGCATTGTGTCTGTGTATGCAGTACTGTATTACAGCTACTAAATTCCGCAGTGGTGCATTATTCTATCAAAATGTTTTACTGATGACATGCCTCATTCCGTGACTCAAGCTTGTGCTTTTTTTATTTTATTTTTTTTATGAGTCGTAATGCGTTCAAAAGCGTCCGGTTGAAATACCATATTGTCCTCATGTTCAAAATGGCATGACCATACTCTTGTATGATACAAAAATAGGGACCCTATTTCTATATATCACCCAGTATCCGTCAATGAGAAGTCTTTCTGGTGACAAAAAGCGTAAAATGTGTTCACAGCCCCTAAAAAGCACAATTGCTTTAATTAGAATGTTGAGTCTGTCTGCACTCCCAAGTGGATGCGACAAAAATTTGCCCGTGCTTCCTTGGAAAGGGGCTTCAAATGTGTCAGTGTCCAAGGGCATCATCACCTGCACACGAGCAGGTGATGCACATTTTTTCAGCTCGTCTCCAAAACAGTTCCAATTGAATTTAGATCAGGGCTCGGACTGGGCCAGACATATCCAGAAAATGTATCCTCATCCTTTTGTTTGCGTGGATACAATATGCTTGAGTTCATTGTCATGCAGAAAAGTGAAAATGTTTTTTAGCTGTCGTGTTTGGGAGACAATTGCTATGAACAGCACATTTCTAGGAGTCACGCAACCTTCACAAATGCATAGCTTGGACCTGAAGAAAAAAAAACAAGCCCCAAGTGTGATGGTCCACTCCCACGCTTCTTTGTGGGTCTTAAAAAAAAACGTACTGAAACAAAGGTCCATTTTATTTTACTGGACTAGAGTGCTGCACTATTCTAAATAGGCTTATTATATTTTACAGGTCACATACAGTGCTTAATATCTACAGTTTTGGTTGACACGTCACAAAATAAATCAAAATACATGTACAGGCTTTGTTAAGAGTAAGGATAGACTCAACTTCCTTTATCGATTAAAAAGCAATATGATTCTAAATTGTAAAAAGCACAATTTTTGGATATATAGACACACACACACACACACACACACACACACACACGCGCAGAGTTATGTGTTCATTCATGACGGTGTGCGTGGCTAGATAGACTTCCTGACTTCCTTCTCTACGTGCCTTTTGCGTGGCAAATTGGTTTCGGGTGAATCAGCAGGACGTCTGCTGAAAGCATTTTGCCTGTGACTGCGACCCATCAAGAATCAGAGCCACATCGTTTGTCAATTTGCTTCAATACTTGGTACATATGCCCAGCTCGACTTAACAGATGACAACAGCAACCATCAATCGATGAACTTTAAATAAAACAATTTTAAAAAAACCCGAATTAATATGTCTATTTGCAATAAAACAACAACAAAAAAGATATATTTGATACAGGTCTATGCTTATACACACAACCACAGGTAGATTATTTTAGGTATAATAAATATTCGCAACTAAAACATTTTAGGTCTCAGTGTATCGATGAATATGCAGTTAAAAAAAAAAGCTGTTTTATCCACAGTACAATTGGCGTCGTTCATCAGGTTGAACACACACTGGAAGCCCGAGTTTTATGAATCTTGACACGTTGCATTATTTTTGTTATCGGACTGATAATTCACCTGTCTGATCGACTTTTACGAAATTGCTCTTGCGAATGCAAATCAAACTTTGAAGTAGAGAAACAAACTTTCACATTGATTCATGGTTCATTTGTCTTTATTTTAGCGGGAGCCAAACCCAGTCAAACTCAAAATATTTTGGCATCATAAATCTGATTTTGTTTGTTGTAATACAGATCAATTTATCGCTTACGATGGTTCAGAAATACATGGAAAGAAAACCATGGAAAAAAAAACCTGGCAATCTCAATATTGAGCAAAAACATTTATATTGAGAGTTTTTCTAAGAAAAAATCGTCCACCGTGAGCGCATACTTTCCTAATGTGGGTGCAGATTCAAATGTAGTATTAAATTTAATCTAAACTGACCAGATTTGTCCTTAATCACTCCCTTAGTGTAATTCAAAAAGAAATTGAGGCTCAGTGATTGTCTTGACAGAATGAGTCACCTGAAACCTTGACATGCATGTGGCAGCCATCTTGAATTGCTCCCCCAGGACTAGTTTGTCTAATTTTCTCCCAGTCAACCATTGTTTTGGCATTGTGTCGACGGCGTGAAATCTAAAAGTAGAAAAAAAGTCACAAATTTCCATGACAGAGAAGGAAGCTCAGTTCAAGTTCAACCTATCATTTTCGGGTTAAGTTTTCCCTCGTTGGCTAGCTTGTTTCGCCCCATCAACACAGCTACAAAAGCAGTGCTTTTCTGTCCAGCCACTGGATTTGATGCTTGTTCATTTTTAATACGTGCCTCACGCCTTCAGTCGGTATATTTATATACAGTTAAGAAGTTAATTTTCTCACAGCCAACCAGGCCGGGTGATACAGACTATCCCGCGCTCTGAAACAAACATCAAACATAGAAACTGACAAATTGACACTGTAAGTGACAGACTAGTAAAGGCAATAAGTTGATGTGCATTTAAGTTTCTACAAGTAAGTTTTTAATAGACTTTAATATATTTAATAAAAAAGGTAAGTTTGGAGACCTTTGAAAATTTTCTGGGGAATTGTTATTCGTGTAAACATATTTTAAAAAATAGGTTTGAGCTTTGGGTCTTGTGCTCATCTGATTTGATCACTTAAAGGACAATACAACTCAAATGGTGAGTAGACTCGTTTGCTGGAATCTTAAATTATAGAAAAGATTTGAGGCGAAATGGACTCAGAATTAAATCCGCTGAAGTGAAAATTTCGCAAAATGCATTATTTTGCGAAATTATGACATGACTGAAATCACTTGTAACAAACGGGCATTAGGTTCATTTGATATTCAGAATCATCTTCCATTAAAATTTTAATCAAGCACGGTGGTGAGTCAAATACGTGTTTCGTTTGTTTCATTAATGAGTTTTAGTAGCCCTATAACCTTTGTCCTAAGAATGAGGTTTCTTTTTCCCAAAACGTTTTCATCTGTGCCTTGCCTGGTGGGGCAATGCGTCTTACTTGATCAATAATAAGGAACATGAAGCGAACAAAGTCTGAAGGGGGGGAAACCCCCTCATGTCTCAACTTCCTGGAACCCGGATGTTGCTGAGGAGGTTTAATTGGAGAGCACTATCTCATCTCCCATTTTTTAATAAATGACCGTTTCCTGGTGCTGTTTGCAGAGTCTGCGCATGCGTGTTAGATTTTTTGGTATCCTGTGTTTATTTTGTTTAAAAAAAAAAAAATCCACAGGCCATGAGTCACAGATTCACCTTTGACCTGTGTGCGCCTTCCGAAGGCTACCACCTCGAATAGGCATTCACACACACGCATGCACACATGCTCTGACGTCCCAAGCAGGGCATGATAGAGAACAAGGGCTCACATGACAGCCTGGCTGGGTCCAACTCGTTACGACACCTTCACAACATCCAGCTTAGGCAACACTGTTACCCAACACGCTGCAAGGCCACAGTTCACACCTAACATAACAGCACCAACAACAAGACACAGATTTGGTAGAATGCAGACATGAGATCCAACCTTGCTCCACTTAAAAAAAAAAAAAATTCGCCATATCCAATCTAGCCAGGCTTGATGGAGGGTTACGATTCAGGTTTACTGAGTGAAAAGAGAGAAATATGAGGAAATATTTCACTGAGGGGAAAATGATGGGTCTCGTGCAATCCAGTAATGTAATATCTGCATGTTTTCCTGCATCGGTTCAAGTGGGCTTTTTCCCCAATGACCTCATCACTAAAGCATTGCGAGCCCACTCCTGGATGGAGATCCCCCTGCCTAGAGTGTTTATCACATCCGTGCTCCACAGTCATCTCTGTATATACAAGCTCAGACACATAACTATCCTCTTGGGTAGCGGGTCTACTGCCAGGAAGCCAGGCGGGCAACATTCTTTTTTTTTTCCTCCTTTCGCATCTGAACTTGGCACCCAAAGGTGGTCCTCCAGCCCGTAAGACACCTCCACCAGTCCCAGGTTCAGGTTTGCATGCCTACGCTGAGCTTGGGTGCAGAGGTGTGAGCAGGAGCTGGTTCACAGGCACGGACTCGTGGATCAATAAACTAAATCAGACAAATGATTCTTGTCGTAGCTATCGAGAGGAGAAAAAAAACGTCTAAAGATGACTTATACATCCTGCGACATCACACCATGAATTATTTTTTTTCTTAACATGGAGATTTAGGAATTGCATTGTTTTTTTTTTAAAGAAACATCTCGTGAAATGGTTTTGCCGTGTACTCAAATTGACAACTAAGGATCCAGTTAAAAATAAAAAAAATAAAATAAAACTCCACCTGAAATTTGTGCTTCATCTATTGGACACAAATAGACTCTGACTATCAGAAAAAAGCAGAGTACCCAGTATGTTGTGACACGGTACAGCATCTGCGCGGTCCATCTATACTGAGACTGGCTGCTAATGTGACCACAGTGGTTATTATGAGCATCCCGGTCAAATTGTTTTAAAATCAAATCTTTTAACCGTTTCATGCACCCTGTAAACCGATAACACGATAAGCTGTCCACTGTAGTAACCGCTGTCCCTGAAAGGGTTAATATAAACCTGAGTGGTATAACGCAATGTGTGGCATCGGATAATTGTACCTCATCCTTGCTGGAATTAAAAACGGGTGTCCCACAAGTGTCAATGTTGGACCCCATTTTATTCTCCATCTATATGAAAAATTTAGGTTGGTACAAAGGTTCAATTTTACCCAGATGAGACTATTCTCACCTCCGCGATATCAGGGAGTGAGACAATAACATTAAATTCCAATCACATAATCCTATTATGTTTGAGGACAAACTGGGCACAAATAGACTACAGTCTTGGGCAAATGGCATTTATTCTATCAGTTTTCCATTATGGTTGAGGAAATAAAAAGTATTCCATGTTATATTTGAAGTTGGAACAGTTTGTTAATTTGCTGCAACAGCACTGACGACGTACTGAAAAGTGGAATCAGGCAAAACTTTATGAATGGACAGAATGCCCTATATGATGAAAGCCACGGTGACGACTTTTGACCATAAAAATAAATGACATCGGCAAATCGCGTTGGGAAACAAGCGTACGGTAGCTCAGCCTTGTCCTAATTAAATTGTTTTCCCGTCGATGCCTATCACGGAATTCGTGTAACTTTGTAACAGAATAAGCGTTTACAGTCATGGGCGAAAACGACCACTTGTTGGGGACCACCCTTTGTTGGGGATGGATGGGTGACAAACTGTCTGTTATGACTGAAGCAGGGTGGGGAGCGGAGGGTTTTGGATGGCTGACCAGCTAGCTGGCTTATGAGTCACAGCCCGTCTTGGGTGACTGCTCAAACAGTGTACAGACACGTACTAATGAGAAATGATGAAACACTTAATGGTATTCATGGGATTTTACTAACTCCCTAAATGAGTGCATGTGACCTGCTCGGAAAAAGACATTCAATGGTGGTACTTCATATTAAAATACAATGCGCTCATTATGACTATGATGGCTACAGATAGAGGCAACATCACTTCATTTGATGAACATGCATCACGTGCTATGTGGAAGCTGAACATAGAAGAAGTGCAAAAGATGGTCTAAATATAGGACTGAATGCTTTGCTCATCAGACATTCCATTAAAAAAAAATATATTTTTTTCAAAGAATAATTTAACATATTGCACAACAACGCATGCAAGCTGTTTGCCCCAAAAGTTGTTTGAACAAACACCTTCAGGTTGGGGGACAGTACAAGGAACAATTTGTTTGATGAACTATTATTTTGTGTGAAATGGAAGAAAGCCAATTTTCACCACAGCAAAATTTCAAATATTTTAGTTGACTTGCCCCAACTTAAATTTTGGTTGTTGCCTTGAAATTTTGAATTCCCTCAATCTTTTCTTTTTTTGCATCAGCTCATCAACATGACACAACCTCTCCCTAGTCCTTAGGTCTCTCTCTCTGACACTCACCGATGCTACAATTACATTAGGGTCATTGTTCACCCTTTCAGAGTCTCTCATTGTGCCATTAAGTTCAGAAAGAGACCCCCCCAGGCCCCCAAGTATACTCCGCCGTCTGAACAATACGTCCTCTCTTCTCTGACCGAATACGAGCCTAGATCACTGCGGTCTGCCGAGTCATCCTCAGTGTATGCTTGCTCACTTACATCAAATTTTAGGATTCTCAATGGGGTAATGGGATGTGAAAATTCTTATTCGTTACGGTAAATGTGAGATGCTGTAGAGGAGTGTGACCACACACAATCTTTCGCCCCCGCCAACAGCCCTACGACAATGATGCTCGGTTGCGGTGGGGCTAATGGTAAATGTGGCTCTATCTTTAAAAAAAAATAAATAAATAAAAAGATTAATGCCATCATTGTCAAGGTGCTTCTCAGGTGACCGTCACTCCCAGTGACTAATAGTATCAGAAATACAACCTTCCTCAAGATTGGGTTAAGTGGAAGCTTTTGCTCATAGGGGACTATTTATAGGAGCCGTAACGGAGCCGAAGTGCAAATGGTCAGACATTTTGGTTTTTCTATCCATTTTAACTCATACTTTAAAGTGTGTGAATCTGGCAATGGGCGATTATTTTCCGTGGCTGTCTTTGGTTCAGAACACAAGAAGGGGCAGGAAAAAAAACCCAACAAAAAACCCCAAAACAAGAAACAAGGCTAAATAGGATGTGTAGACCGATTACAATGAAATCGCACAAATCTGCTTTCTGTGCAAGCAAGGTAACTTTGTGGTGAAGGAGAGTGAAATTATGCGTTAGCTAATATGAACAACATTTTCCACCCGCGAGTGCCACTACCTGTATAGACCCAAATATCAAGAGTAAGGTGAAACCCTGACTGGTTCATTTCAATGGTTCTCATGAAGTGACTTCATTTAGCGCGTCTAAGTTGTTTGATCTTTTCTTTTTCAGTTATTTTATTGTAAAAAAAAAAAAGAACATCATGACAACAGAAAACTGCCAATGACATACAAATAAGATACTTTTAAGTGTATAACAGTAATCCCTCGCTTGAACACGGTTCTTTATTCACAGCTTTGCCATTTCACTTTTTGGTGGATTTTTTTTTTAAACAATGCATTGTCCTTTGCAGCCTGATTGGCTTAGGGACTGTAGACTAAAGTCAACAGTCTCCATGCTTCATCGCTGTCCAGCATGCCCAAATTTTCTCCATGACAAAACCCACGATATCGCCGAAACGATCTGTCCAATATTTCTAAAGACTGTCGGTTGTTTGTAAGAAAAGGTTTTTGTTTTGTGTTTTGAATCTTTGGTTTCATTCCATACAGTATTATATCCATCCATCCATCCATCCATCGATTTTCCGATCCGCTTATCCTCACAAGGGTCGCGGGGGGGGGTGCTGGAGCCTATCCCAGCTGTCTTCGGGCACCCTGAACTGGTTGCTAGCCAATCGCAGGGCACACAGGGACAAACAACCATCCGCGCTCACAATTACATCTCGGGACAATTTAGAGTGTTCAATCAGCCTGTCATGCATGTTTTTGGAATGTAGGAGGAAACCGGAGTACCCGGAGAAAAGCCATACAGGCCCGGGGAGAACATGCAAAGTCCACACAGGGTGGCCGTAGCTGGGATCAAACCCGGTGAATCTGCACTATGAAGTCAACGCGCTAACCACTGGACCACCTACAGTATTGTATATCGGTAATAATTGTAAAAAATAAACCGAACTACTTCACAGATTTTTGGAAGGTAACACCCCACGATAAATGAGGGATTACGGTACTTGCCGAGTTTCACACCCCTCTCCTGCTGAAAAGCATTTGAGTGCTGAGGGAAATCTGGAACGATCCAGCGGGATCCAGTAAGGGACTCATGCAACCCGCGGTGACCTGCCCTGACCCATAAACTCTCGCCTGGCCTCCTTCTGAGCAGGGCTGCCTGCTGTGATACCCCTTAATGCCAGCGGCCTTGTGAGGCAGGAACAGCCATCTGCAGGCTCATTGTGCTGGTAATTAACTCCCGCATTAAAGATGGGCTCGCATGGAAATGATTGCATTCTCATGGAGACATGGAAGGTCCCCCCACCGGGCCCCCCATTGGTCCGCCACACCAGTTAGTACTGGATAACCTTTTCAGATCTCGGCTTTTCCTTTCTGCATGTCAATGGCAGTCTCCCAGAGAGAATGCCAGTGATAGAGCCACCTTGACAGAATAGTCTCAAGAACCCATCCAACACAATATACAAGACGCGCTGATTGGATCAAGATGGATGATTGACAACAGTCTGTTGAAATGAAACACAGGATGAGATAAGGACTGCGGCATCTCTTTAAACAATAAAGAAGCTCCGGTTCCGCTTCATATTGTCCTGGAAAGTTTTGCGTATTGATGATTACGTCAAGACTTTCATTCAAATGACAGTACAAAATTTGCAGTGCTGTACAAGTAGAATGGAAATTTCAGACCGCAAAGACTGCAACTTTTTGTCAGTCGGTCAGCGTTACATATACAGTATTACACACACACACACACACACACACACACACAGAAAAGACTGCAAATCACAAATGTTTTTTAAGTTAAACTAATTGAAGTGAAGAGATGTCCTTTCAAATTAAGTCCTGGTACATTTTCTTTTTTTTTTTTTTTTTAAGCGCAAGTCAAACTACAAGACCAAAATATTTATGTAAAATAAATCTGATGTTGTTTCTTGTAATGCAGATTAATTTATTGCTTGTGTTTGTGTAAAAAAAAAAGTATATGGGAGAGGGAACTCCCCCCCCCCCAAAAAAAAAAAAATCACACATGAGATCACAATCACAAGATTATGGAGGGGGTGTATTGCATTTCAATTGTGTTTCAATATTGTTCAGCCCAACTATTCTCCCTATTATTTGTTTTTAAAAAACAAGTAGACGGCGGCAACGCATACTAAGTAAGCCACATTGGATCGCAGTCACAGCCCACAATGACTCCAGTCTAGCACAATGATGAATCACAGCAATACAAAAGTCCTCATTGTTGTCACATGCGGCTATTAGCAAAAGTGTAACATCCTGACAGTTTCAACTGAGATATACACAAGAAGGTTGATCGCGACAGAGAGTCCCAGGAGCTAAGCGAGAAGAAGATTTGCAAGCACCAATACGATTTTCCCTCTAGTCCATTTTGTGGCATTTGCGGATTAAAAAAAAAATAGGATTAAGAAAATTGTAAATTATGATTTCTTCACAGAAGTACGTTTTCTTTCTGGGGGCGAAAAAAAAAAGCTATCAATCAATATTTCGCGACTAGGCTCATCAGGCTTTATTGTGGCTAGAAAGGCAGACAAAACACTAAAAGCCCGCGGTGTGTGACTGTTTCAGATGTTGATCAAAGCTGGATTGCTTTGGACTTTGCAGTATATTTCCTGACTGTAGCGATGACTGTGCACGCACGGACGCTCTTCAAGAGGAGACAAGTACATTAGTCACAGGATGCGAGGTCTGATCAGACACAGAGCTCCATCCACCATGGCTCCATCAGCACAAAAGGAGGCTTGCGTTGCGCATTTCTGTCAGTTCAAAGCAAAATTATCTTTATTGCCAGCAAGGCATTGCTGACAGAAGATTTTTTGATGATAACCTTACATGTTGTACACAGGAGCTTTTCGGGAAAATCCCATTTGCAGTGAATATGTGGACGTCAGCTAAAAATGCACGACATCGAATGTTTCTTTTTCCCAACCTCAAATTTTCTCATTATTTGAAAAAAAAAAAAAAAAAGTTTGAATGAGCTAATGCCTGGAGAAAAAAAAACATCATCACACATTTCCCCACTACATTTGTGGACAAAAAAAAGGACCTCAGACTTTAAAATGTTAATTATAGTATAGTTGAGAAGATATAGTCATTTTGTTATTTTGGTTTTACAACCCCTCTTGAAAGCAACACAAAAAAAAAAAAACACACAAACAAAAAAAACTTCTTTTAAACTTAAATCTGCTAGAAATGTTTGCTGACCGTTTTGGAGGCTTTGTGAGATCAAATATCAGATCCAAATCTATCACGTGTAAAATGTTGATAAATGAAATGCTAATGGCGCATTTTGACACGATAATCTGTCGTAATGCTAGGATGTCAATTGTGAGTCTAAGTGATTCTGCTGGAAAAACAACAAAGCTGAAACTGCTCAAAAACAAGGACATCATCATAACAGATAAATAATATTCAAAGATGGAATCAATTATAAAACACACACACACACACACACACACATAGTCTTCCCTCTCCTTCTCTCAGAAGGAAAATAACAATTGAGGTGGTTCCAAAAAGCTTCGTTGGCCTTACATCACCTAACGCGGGTAGTCGTGAGGTCAAGGGAAGCTCTGTGCTATTTACGCAGAAGCAGCTAGCTAGCTAGCAACAGCTTCAGCTGGTTACCGGTGCACCTAACCACGTTGCGCAGCCGCTACTAATTCAGTAATTGTCTCCTAAGAGGCAGCGAAGGAGCGACATTCCTGACAAATATCACAGTCACAAATGGATGTCAAGAAAAGATGGAGAAACTAACCTAAACGCTAAGGTAAACTAAGAATGACACGCCCAGCGCGTTTAACACCGCAAATAAGTGTTTGGGTGATCGATTACAATTTTTACAGATGTCTGGCCGGAACCACGATAAAGCAGAGAGCGTCCAATCAGCAAAATAGCAGGACACTCAGGAGAGCAAAATCATCCGTGCTGAATTGAACTGGAACTGGAAAAATTCAGTTTTCGACCAAAAATTTCGAGTTTTTTATGTCTCGGAAGGCGAACAAATTTCGGTTCTCGAACAAACTGAGCGGACTTGAATGCACAATTTGACTCCTCTCGCCTTCCTTACACGAGGAAGTGACGCTTCCTCGTGTTGCTTTCCATTGTGAATAATTTTTTAACTTTTTTGGTTTTCTTATGGAACCGAGGTTTGACTGTATATATAATGTCTCTCAAAATACATACTTTCCAATAAATGTTCCCAGAGAGCTTTTCGTATTTGTTTCTTCACTGAAAAAAAAAAACATCCGGAGAATGTCCTTAATTCGAAAATGTACATCATTTTAATCATTTGCAACCGAAAATTTCCCACTGGAGACGAGATAATAATTTGCTGCTACACACAATGTGAATTCAAGAAATAAAAACTGTTATTAAAAATAATAAAATAAAATAAAAACAATTGTTCATTCATTATATTTTCATGTATCATCTGCCAATCAAGGAGTAGGAAGTTGCATGTTGCGTAGAAATTAATTACAAGGTCAAAAGCTTACGGATCTTTGGTCACTAACAAAACCAAAAACCTGGGCCATCATTTCCATAGATCAAAACTAAACCAGATCCACATTCACCACAAAACAACAAAACTAAAGATGTATTTCATAAAAATTGATATGCCAGTCTCAGAATTTTCATTTTTGATCAATATTAATAATATACTGCTGGATAAATATAATGATGTCAATTAATTTAAATGTTAAAATGTCATACAAAATACAACAAAGATGAAAACAATCCTTCAAATACTTGTAGCGAATGAATCGAAACTGAAGGATGAACTGCTGTAAAATGAAAGGAGACTGTTTGAAAATTTGATTGTGTGTGTGTGTGTGTGTGTGTGTGTGTGTGTGTGTGTGTGTGTGTGTGTGTGTGTGTGTGTGTGTGTGTGTGTGTGTGTGTGTAATCTTCATGAAATGTTTGTGCGCAAGGTAGAGGGTGCATGTGCCTGCAACGTGTTCCAGGCGCAAGCCATTTTCTAGTGCCTGCACGTCATCGGATACACAACGGAGCTCCCGCCTAAAGGGTTAAATTTGAATGGCGGGCACCCATTCAATAAGATGATTTGCAGATAAAGGGCGAGGGCGGCATGATCAAGAGGCACGGCAGATGGTTGATTGGCGGAAAGAGTGAAACTTGCTGCTGGGCCAAAGCAGGAAGTGAGTCAGAGTGCAACTGTCACTAACCAATCAACTGTCACTTAAAACCTTACTGTTCATTGAGCTGCCATGTTTTTTTTGTTTTTTTTAACCAGTTAACCGTTTGGTACAAACGGTACATCAGGAAAAATATTCCGCATGTAGAACGTATTGCAACTTCACACGTGCACATTATGTGTATATCAATATCAACTATGAAGATTCTGCCATAGAGAGATCGACTTTATTTATCCAGTGCTGAAAATTAAATGTCGATGTTGCTTGCTGTAGTTTTTGCATTTGTGTAGAAGTGTCCTGCATCCCATTACAAGTGGTTACAAATATTTTTGAGTCTCACCTGAGCAATTTGAGCTATCTTAAATTCAACACCAGGTCCTCATCGATGGTCCAGGATAGTTGTCGATCACAACGAGGAACATAGCGTTGAACGGAGTTTCTGTCTGGCATTTCTGATGTGGCTATTGTGTTCGGCATTATAATAATAATAATTATAATAATAATAATAATAATACATGTTATTTATAAGCGCCTTTCAAGACACCCAAGGACACTTTACAATCGGGAACAAAAACAATAAAACACAATGCAGGCTGAGCAGCTTCAGTGAGACATTAAATATTGACCGAATCACAAAGCAAACGCAAGAAATGCCAAATTACGAAGATAACACAACCACATTGCCTGTGTGTGCGTGTATGTGTGTGTGTGTGCGTGCGTGGGCGTGGGTGTGCGTGCGTGTCACTCCCACCCACAGGTGTGTCAAAGGCAGTTTCCAAGCTGCTGCCCCTGGCATTTCTTCAAGGATATCAGTCATGGCAGCAACGAGCCCCCCCCTGCCCCCCCCCTCCCCCGCAGCCGGTATCAAGGCTACAATTTGATTGCGCGAAACCTCATTTTCACTGATGTCGAGCTGTGTTTGGAGGAAAGAGAGCGTAAGGGGAATTTTTTTTTCCCCCTATTTTGCATTTCTGTTGAAATGATTTCAGTTTCGCTAGTTTGATGTCTTCAGAAGAACCTGTGACAGAAATGGCTTCATGCAACGGGAGAGCACAAAGATGCATGTGGATGGTCGAGACGAGTCAGTCATCCTGATTCCATGATACTGTACCCTAAACACTGCGTATTCCGTCGCTTTAGAGAGTCTCTGGCTACCGTGCTCTGCTGATGGCAAAACAGACACTATTAAAAGGCCCCGAACAGAACCAAAGGTCACACAAGATATTCTATCAGAGTACAAAAAAAAAAAAGGTCTGTGTTTTTTTTTGGGGGGTGGCGGGGGGTTGGTTTTTGAGGGTTTTTTTCTTCCTCAGCTGGAGCTTCCCCACGGAAGTGGTAAATATAAGAAGTAAATCGGAACGCCAATGTATCATGAGAGATAAAACAGAGACGAGGCCTCTCCTAAAGATACCCGAGACCATCTTATCCTGTGAAGCAACCACAAAATGTTCAGCAATTGGGTGGAAAAAAATCCAAGTCATCAATCAAATTTCGGCACCAAAGGGGGAAAAAATTGGAATTCAACAAACTTTTACAAACTGCTTAACCCTGGAGAACCCACAGGGTCAAATTTGGCCCCTATAAATTCTGCTGATCAAATGCTGCCCTTAAATTCCAAAGGGTCAAATTTGGCCCTAATCCTAAATTAGGATTATAGCATTGAATATTCGAAAAAAACATATATTTTGGTGTTCAATGAACATATAGCAGTCATTTAATGTAAAATTCATAATTTTCCAAAGAAACGGGTTCTTTGGTTCTCCGGGGTTAAAATAAAGCATTTCAAAGGATTGCAATGTTCGGTTAAAATAAAAAACAAAAAAAACAAAAAAAAAGCTCCTGGTTACAAATAAAAGCAGGAGCATAAATTACCTGAGTGCCACATGCACAGTACCTCAAAAGGTCCCTCGACCGTCACGTTCAAGACCCAAGTTTTTGGCAAGCACCCCCCCAACCACACACACACACACACACCATTTGAGGGGAAGGCTGACTAAATAGTCACTAAAATGTGACGATGACAATCCATTTCTGCCTGCTACACACAAACACAAATGAGCAAATCCGAGGATGAGGGGGAAACCATGAGGTCACTGTTTGCTGCAGAGTGTGTATCATACATTGATTTTTTTTTTTTTTAAACCACAGGCACAAACACACGCGGCTTGCACATCCAGAAGCGCTTGATCTCTTTTGAAACGATCACGACGCCCTTTTCGTCCAACCGGCGCGAAGCACAAAGCTTTGAGATGGATGACACACCGCTGACACGACATTGGGCAAACACACGGGCAGTATATCATGTCGCAGTTTTGTCCATACTTGTGTGAAAAGGATGTTGAACGTAGTACAGGATGTGTCATTGCTGTCAAGGGAGGTGGGGAAGGGGGGGTCTGGAGGCCAACTCCCGTCTGTTCTGATTCCTGCTTAGTCACCGGGCCAGTCGGGACAGAAAGGCGACCAGTAGGCATGATGTGGAACATGAGTTTGGTGTAAGGAATCATAACACGTGTGATAACATGTCCCGCACACGCGCGCCATTGTTTCCAAGTTGCTGAATTGAAATCTATTTAGATATGTTTTGATAAGCGATGTTGTCGGGAGGCATGACGGTCGGAGAAGACCTGAGCCCTAGTTAGGCCTTGCAAAGTCAAGTTATGCAAAAAAAAAAAAGGAGCGATTCAAACCCACAGAATCTTATTTTAAATTCTAGTCCAGAACGCAGTGTTTCCAGGGGCAACTAAATATATACTGACGAATTACAGGGACAAGTGTATTAAATGACACACAAGACATCTAGAATTTTCCATTTGATGTAATGATGGTGCCACAAAAAAAAACAAAAAAAAACGTCTTTGATCAGAAGCTAATACTGACCCCTCACGTTTGGCTTCCGAGCCTGGCGGCAGTAATGACGAATGACACTCACTCATCGTTGACGCAGACCAATAACGGATTTATTGACGATAGCAAATGAAGAGGAGAAGCTGCAAAAGGGTCATGCGCAGCAAACTTCCAAACAAACTTCAGGGTAGTATGATCACCGACACTATAATTTGATCAAAATAACTCCAGGAGCACAAATACCCAGCGGAATATCAACTTCCATCATCCTGCGACGCGATAGTCGTGTAAATAATGTGCGATGTGGTGTCGTTCATCTCTGCGCTATGTTTGTTTTATTGATTGATTCATGATTTATTCTATCACTGTTGCTCTGTGGGTATGTGTTCAATGTGCTCAAAGCGTCTGTTGAGATTTGTTCAGCCAAAACATTAAATTATATGAGTAATTCTTGTCCCTAGAAAAAAAAGGCAGCAAATTTAGCATACTTAATTTGAATGATGTGAAAGGAAAATACCTCAAATCAATAATCTTCCATGTACAGGAATCAATCAGTCCAATGACAACTTTGCTGAGTTAAACATCCACACTACCATTAAGACCATACAGAAAGAATATCAGGCTATGAAGTGATATTTTGACGACCGCTATTTATTATTTGGTAACATCAGTACACAGCTTTGTAGACAACCTTTTCATTCGTCTCACTCGGGACTTTCACCCCCAAAAATATTTGGTGATTGCCAACAAACCACATTGATCCGTCATCACACGTAGGCGCAACTGACTCAATAACACCGTCAAAACTTTTTTTGGTTTTTTTTGGGTTGTGGAGCGGAGTGAGGGGGGGTGGCAAGAAGGATTTTGGAGTACCGGCAGAACCCACACCAATAATATGAAGAACATGCAAACTCCAGACAGAAAAAAAAGCCAGAGTTAAAATCAAGGCCAGAGCCAAGAATTAAACCCAGATTGGAACCATAACATTTGCGCTGTCAGGCAACAGTGAAAACACGGTGGAACCCGACTGTCAGTCACACGACAGACGCATTCAAAAAGCCAATGCAGTATTTGAATTCCCCAAATAAATAAATAAATTAGATAGATAGCTAGATAGCTAGCTAGCTAGCTAGATAGATAGACAGATAGATAGATAGATAGATAGATAGATAGATAGATAGATAGATAGATAGATAGATAGATAGATAGATAGATAGATAGATACACACACACATATACACGCACACACACGCACACAAACACACGCACACTACTTTTGCTGTCAGGGTATATCGACTATTTTTTTTTTTCCTTTTAAAGCACTCTTTAGACTTGCTTCATTCTGATTTAATTGTTTGACAATATTTCAGTGGATATTTCAAGTATTCAGCAAACATAATTTATTCCAAAAGTAACCAATAGAATGCCGTGAAACCTCTTTCGTATATTTGGAATATAAAATATTTTGTGAGCGGCCCGGTAGTCGAGTGGTTAGCACGTCAACTTCACAGTGCAGGGGTACTGGGTTCAATACCAGCTCCGGCCTTCCTGTGTGGAGTTTGCATGTTTTCCCCGAGCCTGCGTGGGTTTTCTCCGGGTCCTCCGGTTTCCTCCCACATTCTAAAAACATGCATGGTAGGCTGGTTGAACACTCCAAATTGTCCCTAGGTGTGAGTGTGAGCGCGAATGGTTGTTTGTTTCTGTGTGCCCTGTGATTGGCTAGCAACCGGTTCAGGGTGTCCCCCGCCTACTGCCCGAATACAGCTGGGATAGGCTCCAGCACCCCCCGTGACCCTTGTGAGGATAAAGCGGTTCGGAAAATGAATGTATGAATGAATGAATAATCTGTGTCAGAAAATGACTTTTCGCCATCTTAAAGTATATTTACATTCAGTGTGGGGAAACGACAAAAATAGACAAGCAACACATTTTTCAACAAGTATACAAGATGGCAGCACGGTGGTCGATTGGTTAGCGTGCCGGCTTCAGAGGTACAGGGTTCGATTCCGGCTGTGTGGAATTTTGCATGTTCTCCCTGTGCCTGCGTGGGTTTTCTCCGGGTATGCCGGTTTCCACCCACATTCCAAAAATAGGCACGGCAGGTTAATGGAACACTCTTAACTGTCCCTCGGTCTGATTGTGAATCGTTGTTCGTCTATGTGTGTCCTGCGATTGGCTGGCAACCGGTTCAGGGTCTACCCTGCCTACTGCCCGATGAAGGCTGGGATAGGCTCCAGGACTCCCGCGACCTTCATGAGGATAAGCGGGTTAGAAAATGGATGGATGTATACAAGAGTTGGGGGGGAAAAAAACTACTACTGTAATTGTAAGGTTTTTGAAGGTTTTGGGACTGAGCAGCCTGCACAGAAAAGAGTTGAAAGCAGTTATTTCGATTTCTGATTCCAGGGTAGTAAGCAAATTTTGTCTTTGGCTTGCCACCATCAGACCACTTGTGTCACGGCATTTCAAATATGTACATTCCCAAAAATATGACGGCACTTGCCTGAAAGCACTTTCAAACTGTTAAGTGGCAAGCCATTTTATGGTAGATTGGCACAATTCCGATTTTTGTGTTTTCAAGTGCATTGTAAATAAATCTAAAAATCAATTCGGCACGTGCGGTTGACAGAACGAAAAGAAAAATGCGTCCAAAATTCAGACTGAAATTTGCACCATGTCGCATAATCATTGTCACACCCATGTACAGGGTTCGAAATGCCAATGTGGCTGGTTACTCTAGAAAGTTACCAGCCGATCAGAATTTCCACCAGCCTTTTTTTAAATATTTTTTTTTAAACTCTTATCTCTGCTGTTTTTATCACCCTCTACCTTTCTCGCGCTGGTTGCACTCTGGACAGTCATGTAAAATTCACGTTGCCAATGGGTCTATTAAAAGTCATTATCAACCATTACTTCAATATTTATATCTGAAAGTAAAAAAGATCCCTATTGGGATCGGACTGTAAAAAGTCTGCTGGTCCAAACCTGATTGAGCCATATTTCCTTAAGAGTGCATTAAACTTGATTGCTGGCTCGATCTCCTACATTTTCAAAAATCAGTCTCCACAGTGGTTCTCTTCTAAAATCATGGAAATATGAATTTATCCTCCCTCTTCTAAAAAGTTTGGACCATTAAAACAACTATTGCCCACTTTCCAGAATGCCTGTCTTGGCAAAACTGTTTGGGGTTACAAGATTTGGATAACGAGAAGAGTTGCGCTGCTTTATTTCTTGATTTATCTGAAGCATTTGACACCGTGAAATGTCACCTGCTCCTGCATAGACTAGGTTTTAGGTTTTATTAGTAGCGCGCGAAACTGCTTTAACCCTTTTGTGCACCCTGTATCATGATAACATGATAAACTGTCCACTGTAGAACCCGCAGTCCCTGTAAGGGTGGTATAACTCAGTGTGTGGCATTGGATAATTGTACTTTATCCTTGCTGGAATTTAAAAAACGGGTGTCCCACAAGTGTCATTGTTGGACCCCATTTTATTCTCCATCTATATGAATAATTTAGGTCAGTACTTAGGCCAAAGGTTTAATTTTACTCAGATGAGACTATTCAGTACATCTCCACTACATCAGTGAGTGAGGCAATTACATATTGACAGTCAACTTTTGTTCAAGCACAAGAATCTCTGATGGGGTTAACGTTACATGAACCCAAATGAATGATTTTTACCTGTTCATACTTTTCACTGGAAGTCACTTTGTCAACTCAGAATGACACTATAACAGAGAGAGTGTCGTCCCAAAAATACTTGGGGTTTTTTTTGTGGGTACTTTGGTTGGAAGATAAGCTGTCTTTTGGGGTTCATTGTGAGAGCCTTTTAAAATAAATAAATACAATTAGACCCAAGTTAGGTGTTTAGAATAAAGAGGTGCTTTCATTTTTCATCAACGAAAAGGTTACTGCAGTGCACTTTTTATCAGTATTGAAATATGGTGACCTTATTTAAATGCATGTTTCTTAAAAAAAAAGGCTTTAGTGAGAGCAGCGGACACGGAATTTGACTCACACAATCGTCAATGAGTCTTCATACAATTCATCAAAATCAACTGGTGGTCTGATCATCTTCGACAACAGCGTCAATGTGAGTCTGCTGGCGACTGATGATGTCATGGTTTTGCTGATGTGCTTTACGGAAAATGGTTAAAAAAAAAATCACTGAATTCATACGAGTCATTTGCGCGCGCATGCACGCTGACGCTCACGCTCACACACACACACACACACACACACACACACACACACACACACACACACGCACACGCACACGCAACAATGTAATAATGAAGTATTACATCCATATTTTGCTGAAGTGACAATAAGGTTGTCATGTTGATACAGCTATTCAATACCACTGGCACAAGGGAAACTGCATCAAAAAACATGCTGTTGTCGGTGACAAAAGTTCCATGTAGTATTACGTTTCTCAGAGTCATATCAGATTCACCTCCACCACAGCTCACACCCATAACCCATCTCAAGGGCCCCAAAAAAAGTGTATTTCCATGACATCACCCATTCACATTTCACGAGAAGCTGGAGCAAATGCAGAACAACAATAACAAAAAAGTCTCCTTGGAGACTCCTGAGAACACACCTGAAGCAGTGATGTCTACACTCACACACACATTAACAGCAAAGGTAAAAAAAATAAAATGAACAATCATAATAATGATCGTAAAAATAATAATTGAATTGAGTTTCATGTGAATACAAAACTGCTGGCAGGCTTTGGGCATTGTCAACGTAATTGGCTGGCAACCAATAGGGTGTCCCCCGCCTACTGTGCTGGGATAGGCTCCAGCACCCCCTAGAGGATCAAGAAAAGATGGATGGATGGATGGATAATAATGATAAGACCCGTGAGGTACAAAGTCACCTGCTTCCTTCGTGAGCTTGATATTCTTGCTTATAATAGTGACTTGTTGCATCAGACCCAAAACCAGAGCGTGAGAAAATTAACACAAGTAGCTTCTGGTAAGATTGGGGCCCCACCGGACATGTCGGAGAGACGTTCTTTCCATGAGACAGAGAGGGACACACCTCGGGCAGAGGGGCCACTGGGTGTTATCTGGTCTCGTATGTGTATCCATGTCTGGGCGTGCAGGACAAGCCCCCCCTTCTGCCCTCCTTGCCCCATCATTTCTCTTTCTCCATCACCTCCCACAAACAATGTTCCTCTACATCAGCTCTTCTTGATGGGGTTCACCCCTCTCTCCCCCACCTTCTCCTGTACTCAGGACAACTGTCATCTGCATATGATAAGGAAGGAGGCCAAACGGGCAAATACGCTCAACGTTTGAACTCTTTCTCAACAATGAGTCCACCCACATACACAGTGGAGAACGTCATCAGACATACTGCAAATACCTTACGGATTATCCAGGATTAGATCTATGAAGTCAATTCCTCTTTATCAGCACTTTCTTTAAAGGGTAAGCTTGTATATATTTCTTCTCTGGACGTTTCTCAAGCGCTTGGGAGTCTGAACAGGGCAGTGAGCAAGCACAAAATGGGGCGGCTGCAGTGACAAGCACAAAATGGCTGACTCTTTCCTCTCTACCCTGACTGCACAAAATGGCGCCCCTGCAACAGCCCGCGACGCGACAGAGGTGCCGTGATCAAGTCTGATTCATGAATTAACCGCTTCCTACCTCTAGACAAGATGAAATATGGACCCGAGGCCAAAGTGAAATGGAATATGTGCTTGTTCAATACAAATGATGCAAAGTATAAGAAGGTCAAATCTTAAAATGAATATATTGAAGTTCAAAGTAGAATGAAAAAAATGCCCTGCTGCTTTTTTAATGTGGTTAAGCATACAACCAATTTTATTGCACAATCAACACAAGATGACAAACTAATTTAGAGAAAAATATACTTCTGCCTTGTACACCAGCATTTAAAAACACACACTGCTAAATAGGCTTCAAATTCAATTTGTTAAAGACACTTTTTTCCTCACACTTTTTTTCTTCCTTTTTACAAAATACATTCTCAGCAGAAATAAGTACCTACACTATGAAAACATTATTTGAAGAGCTTATTGAAGGTGGTTAAGAGGGCAATAATTAATTAAAACAAAATAATTTTGGATTTTGGCTTTACTGACCTTCTGGATGACGACTTCTGTTGCTGCTTCAATTTGCAGGGCAAATTCCTGAGGAGAAAGAGGGAAAATGTGAGCGTATTTTATATTTTGTTATTTTATTTGATGTCGCTTCTGATCACATGATGTACTTCATCATAGTGTGCAGGTATATTTTCATATGATCTTAGGTGCCTTTAAAATAAATTATGTTGTGGGAGCATATCTGTAAAGAACAATTTTTTTTCCCCCAGCCGGCAAACTTGTAATATTAATATATGCTCATTTAAATTTTATTGAAAGCTTTTACATATTTTTTTAATATCCACTGGTTTCATAAATCACACATTTAAGATAACGTTTCGCAAAATTGGTATTAATTCAAGAAAATATTTAGTTTCGTTTGTTCAGTCAAATCAGCAGTCGGTATGATTTAGAAACTCCACAAAGAAAGACCAAAAGGTGGAGTTTGAAGCCAAGAATTAGATTGGATACATTTTTTTGAAGATTAAAGCTATAAACTCACATTAAATCATTCCATTTTATTTCTAAAAACTCGCACATATCATCGTGAAACGAAAAATATACGGAAAAGTTCACCGGCTTCTTTCGATTTTCAATTAGAAATGATAGAGAGTTTCCTCTCAAATAAAGAAAAGACATAGCAGCTAAAAGGTTAATATCTGAAGAGTAAACAATGCAGATTGTCAAGATTTATATTTCATTGAATAACTCCCGAACATTTGTGGCTTATTTTGATATAGTTTAGAACCCTAAAAATGAAGACAAAAATTGATTAAATAATTAAGAATGCTGCGTTCATCATTTTCCACATTTTGCCCATTTAAATCTCCAAAGTGAAAAATGAAATCATTTCACCAAACAAATGACAAATAAATCAAACAAATCAAATACTTAAACACAAAATGTTTAAAGTTTTTGTGCTGAATTGATATCAATCCATTCCTAAAAATCTCTCAATAGTTCCCAAACTAAATTATCATCCTTAACAGTTTTTTTTTTTTAATTTAATGACTGATTTTGTGTTTTACAAATTTTAGAGCAATCAATCTGCTCACCGTGTTATTGTACCAGAATGATTAATTGTGTTGATCACATATATTTATGTTAGCTCCCCGTGCCAAGGTTTAATTGCAAGGTTGCAGGGGAGAAACCAGACAAAAGACATGTCATGACACTGACTCACAAATTCTTCTTGTATGAAATGCCCTATTCCGACTGACAGCCCCACAAAGCCTCTTTTCACAGCAATGACACAGATCTCCCCCCCCCCCCAATATACCTTTTCTGGGAAGGGGGAGCCTTAATCTTTCTGGATTTTACTCATATTAGTTCTGGGAACACAGGAGGGCTTGCACAGAGAGGAAATTGCCAGCATTCTTTTTTTTTTGTTTTTTGGAGGCGTTGGGGGGGGGGGGATTTTGTCAACACAAAAGGTAAATATAATTGATAATTGATATTGATATGTTTTGAATTTAAATTGCTATTCTTCTATCGAGAAATGCTGAAATAAGATTTTGTTGCAGCAAATTTTTATTTGAAAGACTCTTTTTAAAACTAATGTACAATTCTAATGATTTTGACCATAAAGATGGATAGTGCAATATGAAATATCGGAAACAGATTTTCTGAATGTGTCAATCAAGCTCTAATTGAAGAAGGCAGTTAATAATACAGTGGGAACTGGTTTATTTAAAATGATCCACCTCAAACTAAATACATATGGTTTGGCTATTTAAAAAAAAAAAAAACTATTAAGGAATTTGGAAAAAATAATTCTATTTTGCGGACCTTAGTTTCTAAATTTAACTCTGATGCTAATCAACATTTTTTGTTATCTGAGAGTAAGATATACATAAAACATTTTGAGCTCAGTTATATTTAATTGTAAATCACGTGGAGGATTTTCACTTATTCTCCGCATAGTTTCCATGTCCAAATTTGGGACTTGTTGATTTAGAACATTCCAAAAATGAACTTTGAATAGTTTGCGGTGCTTGGCCTGAGTTTATTGAATCTAAATAAACACGGTTGCTGTTTTACATAACGCAACGCCACTTCAACGGACAAAGGAAAAGAGATGAAAAAAAACATATTTTCGAGACGAAAATTATATTTTATATATGCGGTGTATAAAGGACAAGGAAAACAAATTGATTTTGTTTTCTTTCAAAAAGAAGGCCTCAGCCTTCCAAGCATCATGTTAATTAAAAAAAAGAAGAAAAAAAAAGGAATGGGCGGAGGCTAGCAATCCAGGATCTGACCTAATATGGTCAACAAAATCAGTACAGTTCTAATGACATCCTACGCAGGGTGCAACCCAGTGGACAGGAAATCTGAGAGCCATGGGAGGTCGTCTAATAAGGTTATGGAGGGGAAGGGGGGAAGGACACAGGATCCGATTGGTTTACGAATTGAATTTCAGCCTCCTCTCACGTCCAATCAAGGCGCTTCCTCATTCGACAAGCATGTCATTTGAATTTCAGCCTATCCCCTTGTGTGTGTGAGTGTGTCTGTGTGCGTGTATGTTTGTGTGTCGGTGAGAGAACAAGAAAGCGAGACAGAGCGAGCGTACTGGGTGGTTTGCTGCTGAACCAATGGGGACACCGTCTGGCTCGAAAACACCTGACGAGTGCCTCGGGGACCCATCTGTGATTTGTGGTGACACCATGCGCGCCCGTCATTGGTTTCCTGACACACACGTGGTTGGCATTCGGCGTGCAACTTTTTGACTCAAACAGAGTGCATGAATGAATGACCCAGGCGCAGGTGACCGGAGGGTGAATGAGAATGTGTGGGTGACTTTGCGACATTGTGATTTACTGGGGAGGAATATTCTCTCTCTCTCTCTCACTCACACACACACACACACACACTCACACAACTGGGAGGAATATTTTCTCTCTCTCTCTCACACACATATAACTGAGGAGGAATATTCTCTCTCTCACACACACAACTGGGGAGGAATTCTCTCTCACACACATAACTGGGGAGGAATATTCTCTCTCTCACACACACAACTGGGGAGGAATTCTCTCTCTCTCACACATAACTGGGGAGGAATATTCTCTCTCTCTCTCACACACACAACTGGGGAGGAATTCTCTCTCTCACACATAACTGGGGAGGAATATTCTCTCTCTCACACACACATAACTGGGGAGGAATTCTCTATCTCTCGCTCTCTCTCTCTCACACACACACATAACTGGGGAGGAATATTCTCTCTCTCACACACACAACTGGGGAGGAATTCTCTCTCTCACACATAACTGGGGAGGAATATTCTCTCTCACACACACACACAACTGGGGAGGAATTCTCTCTCTCGCTCACGCACACATAACTGGGGAGGAATATTCTCTCTCTCACACACACATGACTGGGGAGGAATTCTCTATCTCTATCTCTCTCTCTCTCTCTCTCTCACACACACACATAACTGGGGAGGAATATTCTCTCTCTCACACACACAACTGGGGAGGAATTCTCTCTCTCACACATAACTGGGGAGGAATATGCTCTCTCTCACTCACACACACACAACTGGGGAGGAATTCTCTCTCTCTCGCACACACACAAGTGGGGAGGAATTCTCTCTCACACACATAACTGGGGAGGAATACTCTCTCTCTCTCTCAAAAAAGGGGAGGCCTCTCTCTATGATGACAGGGGTTCAGACATCCAGACTCTGTGGTTGGTGGTTTTTTTAGAAAAATCATGATCTTAGCCAGGCGGTTTGCCAAAGGCTGCCTAAAAAACCCCCACCCACGCCCTGACACCCCATCAACCAGTAGCCTACGGGTGAGCAGTCACATCTGGTGAGATCTTGTCGAGAGTGCAAGCGTCATTAAAATGATCGAGGTTTGGGGTCAACGCTCGGAATAAGATGATGCACTCAGCAAAATGGCGCGGTCGCCAAACATAAGAGGAGACACGTGGTGGACGCAGTCAGTCATTTTTTCCAAGTGTCTTTCTATCATGCAACAATTAATCACGTGAACAGACATCACATTTTTTACAATGCAATTTTCTCTTTTTTTTCGGGTAGCTACGAGGCAATATTAACTTTTGACGCTGTGGGGGGAAAAGCAAGTCCCATATTAAATTTGTGAGGACGCAGGAGAGAGAACATTACTTTTAATATGGTCTGAACGTGCGTGTTGCCAAGTGATGACAGTTGATAAAAACAAAATCCTTTGGGAGGAATCAGAAATGTATGAATCTGAAACGGTGGCGACCACAACGCATTGACAAGGAAAAGTTTTCTTTAATAAATAAAAAAGTGGCAGTTGACCATCATCATCATCATCATCATCATTATTCACAAGATTCAACAAATCAGGCAGAGTTGTTTGTCTTTTGAATTGCATTCCAGAGCGTGTTTATGATCGATTCGAGACACTTTGTGGAAAAATAATGTTGATAGCCCAGATTCAGTCGCAAGGCTGGTAACGAGTAACCAGTAACAAGACACTCGAATCCATGTGGAAGACTCTATGCATAGCCTATACGCGAGTCAACACGAACACACACATTTTCCTCGCCCTCTCTGTGCTTTGATTTGTATTTATTTTTTTCCCCCCTCAATGAAAGTCCTTCACACAGAGGACACACGTCTCGGCAGCAGTTGCGTGCCCCCCCCCCTACCCACCCACCCCGACACGAAGATGACAAAAGTTCATCTCATTAACTCCTGACTAGCCTGCGCCCGCTCTCTCAGGCGAAGGAAGTGGCGTGATTAAGCGACTCCTGACGCAATCTAATTGTCCAGCCCCACTTCAAAAAAAGCACAAAAAGGAAAGAAAAGAAAATGAGAAGACCCATCACTCCCTCACACACAAAAAATGTACCCCTGAGTCCACGTTGACAAATTCTTTAACAAGCTGTGGTTAAAAGGAAGCTGGTTTTACTCTGAGTCACCCCCCTCCTTTCAAACGGTTTACTGGAAATAAAGAAGGAGGAGGAGGGAGGGGGCACTTTCAGAGAAGTCACGTGACCGAGCTGGGCAAACCACAGCACAGTGAGCCTTTGAGTGCAGTAGGCCAGGGGGGGAGGCAGGCATACGCCCAGTGCAGATGGCCCTGATTTGAGTTACAGGAGATACAATCCTGGGAGTTGGCGATCAAGATTTCACAGCCCTGTTAACCCTTTCGTAACCTCCCCCAAAAAATGAAAAAAAAACCCAAAAACCTCAATACAGGAAATGACTTCATCATCGAGCATTCCTATTTGGTATTCTTGACTCTCGCCAGGAAAGGTTCCCAGGCGTGGCATTTGGGGATGCTGAGGAAGTTCAGAGTTCTTTTTGTTCAGTTCAGAGCAATTAATTTCTTCGAAGCCATTGATAGAAGCGTCTGGAACCTGAACAAAAAAGGCATGACTTCACTCTTCTTAAATAGCCGGCGTGAAAAAAAATAAAAATAAACGCGACCGCTAGGGCATCACGCGACATTCATGGCAGGAAGTTGCCACGCGTGTGCGAACAGAAATACCGCGCCGTTTAAGTCAAGATGCTGCCACCTTAAAAAAACAAAAAAAAAAACAAAAAAAAACACTCAGCCATTAACAGAAGGGACAAAGGCAACATCGAAAAGCAGTTCTGTTGCCGCAGGGTGGGGGAATATGGCAAGGTAAAGTCGATCATACACAAAATGTCCCGTTACACTTAATCCAGTTAGGTCTGACATCAAAGATTTCTGTCCAAATCCACAATAGATGAATGCCTCTGTTCTCCCTTAAACATAGAGAAAGAAAAAAAAAAAAAGGTAACACACGGAGTGGTAGTCCGGGACGTCCTTGGAAAAGATTGAAACATCCGAGTCATGTAAATGCGCGGCCAACTCATCCAGGCGCCGTCCAACCGTACGAGGAGAACACTTAACCTTCGAGCACGGGGCTGCCAGACATCATCAGGGAGCGAGTAATGCACAGTGGGAGATGAACAGAGTGCGTGAGAAAGAATAGGCGCATAGGAAGAGTGAGACACAAAAAAAAAAAAAAGGAAAAAGAATCAACGAGAGCAAGAGGGAGAGCGAGACAACGGGAGTGTTTAAAGACGGCAGCGTGCGACGTCACTTCAGATCTGCTCTCGCTTGGATGCAGGACGCGCGGAAGATGCTGTTCTTGCATCACGCCGCAGGAGTGCTGCCATAGTGAAAGTCACGTGGAACGGAAAAGAAATATATATTCTCTTCCACATGGTGTCTCCTTGTATGATGTACGCTTGGGCGTTGAGATTAATAAAGCGCAACTTGATTAGCGAAGCACGCGTTATATTGGTGGCTTGCAGCCGTGTTTTTGGAGCGAGCTTGAGTTGGACTGCATTTCTGTGGGTGTTTGCGATGACATAGTGACACGTTTTTTGTTTTTTTTTTTTTGGTTTAACATGACATTATGAAAACAAAAATAAGCCTATTTTTAGATACAGTACTAAAACTAGGCTGGAGGAGTGCTTGTATTCATGAACTGTGGATTCGCCCCCCAAGCAATTATGTGGGTAACTGCCTTCCTTGAATGATGAAAAAAAAAACGTTACGTCCAATTTACGTACTATTTTCAATATATGACGAGTCTTGGCGCGGACAAGCGGATGGATCTATGTTGTAAGTCTTCAGCGCGTCACCATCCTAACGCATCGCTATGATCTGAAAGCTGGTGATGTCCCTCCGTGGCTTACAGCGGAAGCCGTTGCATATGAAGGCGGGAGTTCCACCTCCTTCATCACCCATTCACACATTGCCGTTGTGAAGTTCGAAAAAAAAAAAATTGGGGGGGGTCAGAATAATGAATATTTCCATTATGTATGTTATTTATTGAAATGAAGCCTCTCCTTCATTCGAGAACAAGCGCTAATGTCGATGGGATCACATCAGTTGTCGCTAGGCAGAAGTTCCACTTGAATATAGTCATGTACATTGATGGAGAGAAATCCTTCACATTTTTTTTTTCTATATCGCACTTTTCATACATGAAAATGCAACTCAGTGCTGTACCAAAAAAAAAAAATACACACTATAGATACAACATATATACAGTGATCCCTCGCTCTAACGCGGTTCACTTTCCGCAGCTTCACTGTTTCATGGAATTTTTTTGTGCAGTTTTTTAATGATTTTAACCCTTTGAATCAGAACGCGCTTCTGCGGGGGCGCGTGTCAACAGTACAGTATTTCCAAAAACTATTATAGTTATTTGTTGAAAACGTTTGTTGTTGTTTTTTTGTAACTGGGCCTGAAAACAGGGTTTGGTCTTTGATTTTATTGTATATATAGTTAACTATTGTGTAATAACTGTAAAAAAAATAAAATAAAGTTCACTACTTGACGGATTTCACTTATCACTGGTTCTTTTTGGAACGTAACCCCCGCGATAAATGAGGGATTATTGTATACACACACAAACACACATTTATACACACACATACACACTCTCACACATACAATACATTAAAATCAATTTTTAAAAATGTGCGGCCCAGTGGGCCAGTGGTTAGCACGCTGACCTCACAGTTTGGCCTCCGTGTAAGTTTGCATGTTCTCCCCGGCCTGCGTGGTTTTTCTCCGGTTCTCCGGTTTCCTCCCACATTTGCGAGGCTGTTGAAACTCGAAATGTCCCTCGGTGTGAGTGTGAGCGTGTGTTCGTCCTTATGGCTGGCAACCGGTTCAGCCCCGGACAGCTATAAGCACCCCTGCGCGACCCTTGTGAGGAAAGCCGCTTTTGTAAACCAAGCGAAAAAGATGTGCCTTAAGCCTATATGGACCACCGCTTGGTATTTCCTTCAGGGATTGTTTTGTAAAGTTTGTAACCGTGTCCTACAGTTTGTAGTTCATAGTAAATGTGGTGAAGAGTGTGAAGTTTTTTGTTTGTTTGTTTGTTTTTCTTCCTGTAGCATGTTGAGTCCTGAGCGACAGTGTGATCCAAGCTGTCGCATTCCTAAAAATGGTACACGGCCTATGAAGTCACCGCACTCACCCGATTGGTCTTTCGGCTGATTTGTGTCCCATTACAGAGCACGAGTGGCATTTCTAAAGGGGGGCACAAATGGCGGGACGATTAAATTTCAGAGCATCATTTGTTGCTCTCTTAGTCATTGAGCTGTGAAAGCACACACCAGTGACGCACCGAGGTGTGGCTTGGGAAGTTTGTGCGCAAGCGGGATGACTTAAGACAAATGTTTGATCGCTGACAAAATGGAGACGCGCGCGATCGGCAGACAGGTGAAGTGAAAAATTAAGAAAATTAAAAAAAAAAAAAGAGATCATGAAGATGACGAAGGGCTGAGCGAGCGTGATCTCACCCAATGCCAGCTGCTTTTGTCCCCGAATAACTCAGAATTGAGTCATTGTCTGTCGCGGTCATAAAGTCCGGCGGAAGCTTTTGTAGATATTCATGCTCAGCTGTTTATGATTAAGTTAGTGCTCTCTGACATCATGTGTCGACAACACAGGCTTCTGCTCACCACGTGGATAAATCTGAATTCAAAAGAAGTCGCTGTAGTTCGGAAAAGGCAGATGTTAGTTACTTCACCATGGAGCAGGAGGAGACTGACACGATTTATGAGTGTTGTGTTAATATGTGACTGCGTTGTTTTACTCGCAAATTGTAACAATCATGCGTTTGTCTTATTACAGCAATGACACCATGATCCCCCCCCCCCAGTGGTGTCAAAATGAGTCATCACGTTTCCAAAAGACGGAATTGTGAGATGACGACGCACAATAGAAATACAGTAATCCCTCGTTTATCGCGGATAATGGGGACCAAAACCACCCGCGATAAACGAAAATCCGCGAAGTAGCGACCAATTAACATATGCAGGTAAAACATTTTTTTTTTTTAAGTCCGCAAAATGTCCGAAAACGGTCCGCGAGAAGCTGCAAAACAACTGTGAGCTTCTCGCGGACCGTTTGCGGACTTTTTGCGGACTTTAAAAAAAATACAATTTTTTTTTTTGTTTTTTTAATGAATATATTTGAAAAAATTCGCGATGCACCGAAGCCGTGATAAACGAACCGCGAAATAGCGAGGGATCACTGTAAACAGAATGGAGGGTAGGTGTTAATGAATGCGGCGTACATCAACGTCAACAGCCAAATGTCACCTCCAAACGCCGCCTTCAATCCTCTCCGCACGCGCGGGATGTAACATCTTTGCTTTTATAGGTCAAAAGTTCAAGTTTAAGAAGTCGCGTGCGACGGCACCGAGATCCTGATATGTGACCGTCAAAAGGCGCTAAAAACGATGGAGCCCGTGTGGTTTAGGGGAGGCTTAGTACGAAGGGGACAAAGAGGAAGTGATTTGAAGGGAATAAATCTTCAGGACTTGGTGGGTTTACAGCGCCAAGACATGAGGACCGCGAGGAGGGGGGAAGTCGAGGGTGAGAAGGTGAGAAGGTGAGGGGCAAAGGCCACAATTAACACAATGAAAAAAAAAAAAGCTGCCAAGAAATGCAGTGGGCTTTATGGGCTGGTTACAGCTCATTACTTTGATGTTTACAGGCACGAGGGGGGAGGGGTGGGGGGCTGTAAAACGGGGATGAGAGGAGAAACCGGCGTATACAATGAATGTTCCAATGACAGATGTTCTTTCGGATCCATTTAAATCTCAACACTTCCCTGACATCATCACAGACGCGAGCAAAAGAGCTTGCGGCTCCACGCTTACGTTTTCCCCCACCAAAAGAATCCAGTGCACTCATCACAATAAAATCATTTGCATGTAGCTGGGTAACTTGAGGTTAGCGAGCAACCATGGCAGCGACAACAAGCCCAAACAATCACTTTTTTTTTCAGTTGGTCTTCCTACCCGGAACATGGCTTTTTTTTTTCTTTTTAACTAATCTCGACACTCTTTTTTTCTCTTATTGAAACCGGTCTCTGATGAAATCACCCGTTTGTTTTCTTTACAAAAGGGACCCGGCAGCTGCTCTATTCAACAGCTTCTGCCTCTGCACGTGTTTGTGTGGGGTGCCGCGAAATATGTCCATCTGCGGGGCAGTGGCGTTTGAAGTGGGCCACCGATGAGAGCTGCAGTCGTGGACCCCCCCAAAAAATAAATAAATAAAAAATAGGGGGAAAAGGACGCTGAAGTAGTGAGGACGGGACAGCCTCTCCAACGACAAAGCGCAGCGAACGGCAGGGTGACCTGAGAAGTCTTTGATCGGGCGGCGTGAGCAACATTATCCCGAGTGGATTGATAATGCGATGGATTTTACGACGTTGGATCATGACAAAATCACTGCCGTGCTGGTGGTCAGTGTTGCATGCACACCGGAAACGAGATGTCGATGTATTGGACCTGACTCAAGGAGCTAATCTTTGTTGAAACAAAAGCTTGATGAAAATGATTTCGTATGATGGTGATCCTTTAGTTTTGGTTTTAACAAGCGTCTGGCTGTAAGGGGGTTACTTTTCCTCGTAAATGTACAACAAGAATGATTTGCGAGACAATGAACTGTTAATAGTTCACAACAGATTAGCAAGAACAGAAAATATCAAACGACTAATTGCCCGGCCGTCGAACTGGTTAGCGCGTCGACCTCACAGTGCAGAGGTTGTGGGTTCGATCCCGGGTCTGGCCTCCCTGTGTGGGGTTTGCATGTTCTCCCCATGCCTCTGGGTGGGTTTTCTCCGGGTACTCTGGTTTCCTCCCACATTCCCAAAACATGCATGGCAGGCTGATTGAACACTCGAAAATGTCCCTCGGTGTGAGTGTGAGCGCGGAGGGTTGTTGGTCTATGTGTGATCTGCGTGTGATTGGCTGGCAAATGTTCAGGGTGTCCCCCGCCTACCACCTGGAGACAGCTGGGAAAAGTTCCAGCACCGCCCCCCGCGACCCTCGTGAGGATATGCGGGTCAGAAAATGGATGGACGATGATGATGATGATGATGCTGTACGCCTTACATTAAAACTTTTGACTCTTGACATTCATGTTTCCTGCCTTGTTAAATCATGAGCATGATCAGCATCTTCACACAGATGAATATAAATAATTATTAATAATGACACAATTAAAAGGTCAATCGAGCTAATTCATTATTTCAAAAATGTGCGTCAAACATGGTAGCCCTTCGCATTGATCAGTAGACACAAAGTAGCGAGAGGTGGACATTTTTTCCTCCATCCGGCATGTTGGACATCAAGTTTTAGTCTGAAAATGATTGACAGTATAATTCACTGGCAGAATGTTCATCGGCTGCTCATTAAGTTGACTGCAGACTGTGGATGCACGCGCGGCAGCTGCAACATTGGTTCCAGGTGTGAAACCACCGGGACTGCTTAGGGGAAACTCTTAGCACCTCGTGGGGGTTTCCTTGCTAACTTGCTAACTAAAAAAAAAAAAAAAAACTAAAAAAAAATCACTGTACTTGTATGCGCAGTTTGAATGCAAATTTGTTTCATTTCAATCTCAAGCCACCAGTTGTGGAAATAATCATCAGCCTCTGTGGCTGAAATTAAGCAAATATTTTCTTTTCGAGCGAAAAAGCGCAATTTACATCAATTTGTGAATACAATATAACTAACTCAGAATTTAAAATATTGCTACGGATATTTGCTTCCTCACACCAGGACACAAATGACATTTTAGCTGAGAAACAACATTATTCTTCATTGTTCATGTCTTGTGACTTGTTGTAATTGTCATACGCTAGTGCAGGAGTTTTTTTTCCTGACTCAAATTATCCTCAAATGAGGATAGTTCGAGCGTGGTTTTTTCTCCCCCTCTCCCTCCCTTGTGGTTTCTTTCTGACTTCCGGGTTGAGTGAACGCTGGCGCGTTTGGCTGCCGCTGCTCAACCCGTATTGTGTTTTATTGTTTTTGTTCCTGATTGTTAAGTGTCCTTGGGTGTCTTGAAGGGCGCTTATAAATAAAATGTATTATTATTATTATTGTTTGTGTCGCCTAACCCTGGAGAACCCAAGAACCTTTTTCTTCTTTGGAAAATGATGAATTATACATTAAATGACTGCTATATGTTCACTGAGCACCAAAATATATGTTTTTTTCAAAAATTCAATGCTTTAATCCTAATTTAGGATTAGGGCCAAATCTGACCCTTTGGGATTTAAGGGTAGCATTTGAGTAGCAGAATTTATAGGGGCCAAATTTGACCCCGTGGGTTCTCCAGGCTCCCATTCGAAAACTAAAACGTTCTCACGTAAGGTTAATGCGGTCCTGCGATAACATCAGTGATCGCAGAGCCATTTTTTTTTTTTTTTAACAAAACTGTAACTGGCAAGGAGGTACTCACCCACATAAACGCTTCCAGACTGACGTTGGATGAGATCACACAGAGATACAGTAGGTGTTCTCATGATTGCTACTATCCTTCTCTTCCTCTTAGCCTCATGCTCAGACTTCAGACTTGCTTGGCAGGAGCAACTTGGGAGAATCCAAAGCACACAGGCCGCAATCTCGCCGAGGCTGTTTAGTGAGACAGAGAAGAAGGGAAAGTGGTTGAAAAAAAAAAACCATGGCAGGAGTGAATCCATGACTGGGAATAGTTTTGAGTCAGAGAAAGACCCTCTCTCGATCAGACTCCCAGCAACAGTGAGCCAAATGATGAAGAATAATCCCCCCGTTTGAATAAATTAACAAAAAGGCAACCAAACCACAAAGACAGAATAGAAAAAGACAGTTTCATAGCCTCAGACTAACTACCGTGACATGACACAGCTTGGTCGAAACAAGCCCTTGTAAAAGGGGTTGGTTGGCAAACAAAGACTACTGGAAGGGTGAAATTCATAATCAAGATGGGTCATAAAATGCAGAAAAACAAAAGAAATTAACGGAGGATGAATAGGAAACAAACTGCATCCACAAAATGAGCTAAATATCAAAGAGGTTCTTATGAAATGTTCGCAAGCATTTTAAAATATTGATCTATTTTTATTCGTAGATTATTTTTCCATCACATGAAAAATATATTTTTAAATTGGGTGAAACGATTTTTACAATTTCAATAATACAAGGATTCATCAAGCCTGCCGCTCCGTTAGGCATCTCATGATTTAAATTTTTTTTTTTTTATGAGAATCCAACAATGTATAATTGCTTAATCGTTACATTATCTATCATATTGACGGCTCTTTGTATTTTAATCTTGCAATTACGGTGGTGTGTGAGAAAACTTCGGAAAGGAAGGACGAGAGGAGCCGGATGGATTTCTTCCGCCATTTTTTATTTATTTTTTGGGGGGAGTCGACAGCTTTGTGACCTGATAAACCCAAACAACTTATTCCACCGCTGCTCACATGCATTCCCCATTTACGACAAACAACCACAGGGGGATTCCTTTTCAACACGCCATTTGTAACGGCGCGACCTGCTTGAGGTGTTTTTTAAAAAATTGTCATTCATTTTAAATATATTTAAAAAACACATTTATAATGCTATCTCTTCATTAAAAAAAAGGGGCCACATTGTATGAGTAACTAGTAGAATGGGATTACTAGTATGGATAATCATAATTTATTTCACACGTGCACCATTAAAAAAATATATATATCCCAAATTTGGTAAAAGGTCAAAATGTGTGTTACTTGTTTGTCCAGAATGCATACAAAGCATAATATCTGGTTTTCAGAAAATAACAAAGAAGCTTTGTGCAACTTGGCACAACGCTACTGATACGATAACGACACGGACGACAGCATCACGCAAGAACATTACACTGATCAGGCACTTGATTCGAAAGAAAAAGCCATTTGCTTGCGCAAGTCTTCGACACACACACTGTACACCCACTTGAATGGACTTGCTTGATTGACAGATATAATTAAACAGGTTACTAACAGTTGAACGGGCCACAAAGGGGGCCAGTGTAACGCTGTGTGCTCCGTTTGTTTAAGCTCATGCACACATACATGCATGTGGAGAAAAGGGTGCTTGTGACGCACTCGGGCAGTTTGGTATTACGCAACGGAGCACCAAAAGCAATCTGGCAAAACTGGGGTGGAGAGAGAGAAGTGCCGGACTTAGATTAGGCGAGGCAGGACAAGACTTAACAAGTTTGTGTGCGTGTGTGTGTGTGTTGGGCAGAGCAATGGTGTGTGAGCAATGTCTTTAGACAGGGACAGTGAACCCCCTTTTGATGACGCCTTCCTGGAATCACACTTTAAAAAAAAGGACTAACACCTACATGTGCTTAATAAAAAAAAACTGAAATCATTTTCAGGTCCAATTTATGACTTTACAAATGTGTTAGGAAATTCACGGGCAAAGTAAAGAAACTGTCCTCCGTGACTAGAAACTCCTTTGGAGGGGGTGGGGGTGCGCAGCAGAAGAAGATTTTGAAACAATGTCGAGATATAACCGCCATCTGTTAGGCGGGGATGCCCCCTTATACAGTACGGATGTCCCATGGAATTTTTCGTTAACGGGAGTGAAGCGTCTGTTTGTGTGTATGCGTGTGCGTGTGTGTGTGTGTGTGTGTGTATGCCTCTTCCTATGGTGTGATTCATAAAGCTTCATGAAGCAGTGCGGGTATAGAAATGTTTTGGTTCACATGTATATCCCCCTCACTGACGCACCAAAAATGGCGTCTCCTGTTTGTGGAAACCCAACAAAATATATTTTGGGGGGTTCCTGTAGCACAAAATAATCAGACAGGACCTTTTCCCAAGATGACATTGGTTCTCCTTCAAAACAGATTAAAAACATTTTATGATGCAGCGGCTAGGTATCGCCGACGTCACACCAAAGAGACAGTTTTGCAAATCTTGTGAATACAGTTAAAACACACACACACACACACACACACACACAGACCACAAATAGGCCTCCTCTCACTAATTCACGATGGAGCTAAGAAGGCAGTGTCAATCAAGTGATGGTGATTGGAATTGCCATCGTGATCATTAAAATTGAATACACAGACTCCAGAGGAATTTATGGTTTTGACATATCGCATTTTGGTCATTGTTCTTGCAAGGTCGAGCGCAGACAAGGCCATCCACAGAGGGACAAGAACCATCCTACCCCACTTCAAAGAAGACGACCTTCATGGCAGAGCTATTTGGCACGGTTTTTTAAAAACAACACAACTCAAACACTGTCTCCAACATTGTTGAAGAGTTAATTAATTAGTTAATTGAAATTCACCGGATACAAAACAAAGCTCTCAGGCTTATTTTTTATATCCCAATAGCAGAGGAAATCATTTTGTGATGCCCCCACTGGGCCTTGAGTTTGACACCTGTGATGTAAAAGAACGTGTATGGCAAATATTTGCAAAGGACAAAAGTAAATTTTTTAAATTTTGAGATAACTTTGCTCTCTACCGCCCACTTACGCTCAACCCAATCATCGCCAAGGGTCTTCCGACAACACATCGAGGCCTACCATTCCCCCATCTTCCAACCCCCGCCATTTTACCAACAGAGTCAATGCGCTGACAGAAGCTGCAACAACCATCACACCCGACACCGCGCTGACCCAGGACCCCTGATCTGGGTTTCCGGTGACATTTTCCATAATATTTGGCTTGGATTAAGTTTTGTTTCATGTCATGGACTAAAACCAACTCAAAGCATACTTTGCGCGCTTCGACCTGGCGGACTTTCAGTTCATTTTTGTGAAAGAACATCGGATGTTACGTAAACACTATTGGAAGGATGGCAAAACATATTCTGTAAGAGCCCCGCCACTTCCAATGTGTTGAAATGTGAGGTCATGCTTCAAAAGCAACAAAAAAAAAAATCCTTTGGATTGAATTGTTCCTTCTAAAATTTGGCTGCTGCTGAAGTACAAAGTGAGGTGGAGTTAAAATAAATGGTGTGTCAACGTGCCCAGCGAGCGTAGATGGGAAAGCTCGTTGGCCAACAGACGCCGCTGAGAGGAGCGACTCTCATCTCACCGTATCGTGCGCTTTGTCCGCCGTGTGATTCATTTGTCATCACAGAAAAACCGAGGCTGGAAGAAAATGGCAAATGGTTTGCGCATTACCGTCACGGCCAAATTTCGGGATTGTTATTCTTTTTTTTTTTTTTTTTAATTATAAAGGGACAATTAGTTGATAGAGACAACAATGCAGTTATAGAATTGATATCCATGTGCATTATGTCATATGGATACAAAATATAAAAAGTAAGATTTATTTTCTAAAGATTGACCAAAAAGTACCTCTTTCATCAAGATATTCATTTGTTGTGTTGCCCATTGATTTTCATTTCCAGACTTTATCATTCTTGTCAATTGTGTCCGTTGTAAAAGTCCGCCTTGCACGTCAAAAGCTCAGGTGCTTCCCCACTTTGTTGCCATTATGGGAGTTTCCGACACGTCACATTTACCTCTTTCATCAAGTCTCGAAAAAACTTTTTTTTTAACCCTTTCAGGGACAGCGGTTACTACAGTGGACAGTTTATGTCAGGGGTGTCAAATTCATTTTACTCGCTGTCACGTTGCGAGGTGGTGGTGGACCCCAAAAAGCAGGCAGGAGGGAGGAGCAGGGTGAACTTGACGAATTGTACTTAATAAAACACAGAGAAAACTGAATCCAAAACAAGCAAAGTGCTAACAACCAAAACAAATCCAAAGTATCCACAAAAAAAAACATGACTGAACCAAAAACTATCACTAAACGAAACATGACCGGAACAAACATGACCAAAACCTGACAGCAGCTAACAAGCAAACATGACAACAGCAAAGAGCAACAATGACCCGACAATGAGTGGTCGGGCAGGAGTCCTTTTATACGACTAACGACCAACAGGTGTGCAGCTGCAGGGGGAGCCCTACAGTGCCACCTGTTGGTCCCAAACCGAATCATGACACTCGCGGGCCAATTTGGAGTTGTGTCTTCCCTCGAAGGGCCGTTATGACAGTGGAACCATAAAATTATGACTTGGACACAACAAATTAATAGATTACTACTTTGGAAATCAGTCAAGTCAATTATAATGTATTTTCGCAAGTTGACACATGAGTTGCTTTCACGGGCCACATAAAATGATCTGGCGGGCCGGATCTGGCCCCCAGGCCTTGAGTTTGACACCTGTGGCTTATGTTATCAGGTTACGGGTTGTCATTATTGGGTTGACTTTTTTTCCCCCAAACAATCAGGCCACTGAAAATGAACCTTGCAGAATTCTTTTTTTTTTTAAAGATCCTATCATTTGTTTCCAAATCTTGAAATGGCCTGGTCCCACCTGACTCCTCTGAGCTCCTCCGCCCCTACACACCTGCCTCAGGTCTGCGGACCAGACACTATTAGAGGTATCGAGAACAAAGCGGAGGTCTAGAGGGGATCCAGCCTTTTCCGTTGTTGGTCCCTCTCTTGGGAATGACCTCCTGCTGAACGTTAAGCAAGCCCCCTATCTGTCCATCTTTACAACTCTTGTTAAAACTCTTTTGTATTCTTTGGCTTTTGACTCAGCATGAGACTTGATTTTTTTTTTTACCGTTTTGGGGCTTTCTACAGTCTTGTTGTTGTATGAATTAATTTTGCTCCATGTGCAGCATTTTGTACACAGCGGTGGTTGTTTTAAAAGTGCTCTAGAAATCCAGTTGAGTTGCATCAACAATTTTTCCCATGCGGGTGCTACATGTGGCACCCAGCCTCTCGTTCAATAATACAATTATCAACAATGTCATTTAGTTTATTTCATTAAAAAAAAAAAAAAAGGACAAAAATTCACTCTTCGACTTCCAAAGACAGTAGGAAAAAACGGAGAAAAACTGTAAGCCTTTGCCAGTGGCATCTTTTAACCAAATATTGATTAAACGAGCAACCATCTTGTGTACCTTAAAAAAAGGAAACATAAGCTAGGGTAAACTTTTTTTTTGTAGTGTTGCCTACAATTTGCTTCTGTCTGCAGTCCGCTCTCTTGTGTGTGTGTGTGTGTGTGTGTGTGTGTGTGTGTGTGTGTGTGTGTGTGTGTGTGTGTGTGTGTGTGTGTGTGTGCCAGGATTGCTGGAAGAGATGGCGAGTCAGACACATGCCTGGGATGGCTAAGATGTTCCATTTGAGAAGCCATTAATCCAATTTATTAATATGTGCATTACATACAGTACACGAAGAGCGCTCCCCATTGACAAATCCCTTTGGTATTCGTGGATAAAATCCTGGCGAAGATGCCTAAGTCACAAAAATTTTGGGCAGATTCCTGTCTAACAGGACGAAGATGGAAAATAGTGCAAAAAAAGAACGATAGCAGTTGGGCTTGTCTTTTTGGTCTTTTTTTCCAGGAGAGCAGAAATATTTGTGGCTGGGTAAGTCATTTTCATCCCAATGTAGAAATCTCCCAAGCATCAGTGCGTAAAATCTCCAACCGATTTAGCGTCATGATAAATACTCAAGTGAAGACGGTAACAATGGCACATCACCGCAATTCAATTGTAATTCCAAAATGGATGCTTGTTTTACTGTAGAGCAACTCGGGGCTCTGAGTTGGGAAGCAATTGGCGTCAATCATAAATGTCAACTGAAGCCAAAAAAAAAAAAAGGCAAGTGGAAAATTTACTCTAGATCAGTGCAGCGTGAGCATGAGTCACTTTTCAAACAAAAGCCGCAACATTTCAAGTAGGTGTTTGTTTATGGAATTTTACAATGGACGGCACACACCAATCAGGTGAATTGAGAATGCTGAGCCACATTCTGGGTTGGTCTTTTTTGTTAAGAAAAAAATTCTGACTTTTTGTACAGCTTAAAGTGATGTAAATGAGAGGTGTGCCCCCTCTAATTACCGAGAATTAAAGCCTACATTTAGGAGTGAGATGTGGAAAAATTGACAAACTATGCAATTTATAAGTTAGCAAGCCTATATGGTGAAAATTACAGATGTGTAAAAATTAAGTTGGTTATTTAGGTAGCTATTCCTGGAGAGGTAACCATTCACTCAAGCCGCAATTTTATTTTCGATTTTTTGCTCCCAATTTCTATTTGATTCGATTTTTATTAATCTTTTTTTTAACAAAATGAATGAGCCATTTTAGAACCAAAATATGTTTCGACTTAGCATCTGCATTTGGTCCTTATTAGTCGCTTTTTGTAATTTTACAAAAACAAATTTGAAAATGAGCTGCCAGTCATCATTTTGACTTTTTCACTCCATTTTAATCTGCTCTCTGTTCTGTCAGTGCCTTAACTAAACATGAAAAAAATAGACAATATACAATAGATTGGGCTGTTACTGTGACCAAACCTTTTGTGATCAAAAATTTGATACCGGTCTTTTTATTTTTTACATAGATGCAGATTTTATCGAGTTTAAATGTTTCAATGACCTGTGACGTTCCTACTTATTTCCTGCGAGCCAACAGAATTTTTTCTTTATCCTTAAAAGGGAATTAGATTAACTTTCACTGAAAAAAAAAAAAACTTTCAGCCAAAAAAAAAGCAAACTTTAAATTGCATGCATCAACGTATGTCTTTTCAATCCTAACAAATTCACGTCACAACTTCCGTCATTCTGCTCACTCTTTGAATAAAATTGTTCATTGTTAATCCCATAACAAGTAGATTGACCAATAAACGTCTAAAAGGGATTTATAAAAAATCGTTAAACAGCGAAATAATCACTCAAGTGTAATGTTCAAAATAACGAAAACTAACACATGTCCAGAACAATGTTCACGTACTTTGTAGAAAGTGAGCATACTGATTCCCACCTCTGTGCCCCCCCCCCCCCCGCCTCCCCACAACCCCCACAAGTGAAACAAGATCCCGTTAATGCTTATGTTGTATTTTATTGTCTTTCACGGTCTGTGAATTTAGCATCCACCACCCACTAACGTCCTCCCTGGGAACAGCAGGTTAAAATACACTTGATGTAGTGCCAAGAAGGGTGCTTTTTCTCTCGCTATGCATGAGCGGCATGGTTTTTTATCTTTTTCCAAGAACCAGTTCTGCCCGTTTACAATGATCTCCCGCAGTCTCAGCAGGAAATCAAAGACCCACAAAAAAAAAAAAAAAGAGCTCCAATCCTCCCAAGTCAAGGAACAAGAGAAGTGCCACCGCACTGTTCACTTCGGTTATTCAGGCTTTGCAACTCCCTCTACCGGAGAAATGTCAGTACTGTACTTGAACAAAAAATAAATATGTAGTAAATTGGTGATGGGTGTGTGATGAGCCAGTAACCTTCAACCAGCATTTGTGGCAAGTCAACCAATGTGGCAATAGAGTGCATTAAGATGGCCAATTTAATTTCAAGTCAGTCAGATTTATGAGGTTAGAGATGTGACAAATTCAGCTTTCTAAATGTCAGGCTTCATAAGAGCCACCATAAAATTAGACTTCTTCCATCCAACAGGATTTTTTTGGGGGGGGGGTCCAAACATTAAGTATGTTTGACAACTTGTATGAGAAATTTCAAGGTTCCATTTAACAAAGTGCAATGAGATAGAATAACATGCAAACAATGCTAGCAGATGGCTAACATCGCTAGACAACAACGCACCTGTACCTGTAAAGATTTTTTTTTTTTTAGAAGGGCACAGGCAGCTTTATATTGATTAAACACTCCCAATCATGCACAACGTAATGTGCTACAGTACAGTAGTTGAGTTGTGAAAATGTATAAAATTGTATAATTATTATTATTGTAACGATTATGTAATAGTAACATTTTTGTGTTAGTGCAGACTTTTGAGCCACAATTGGATGCAAGAACTTTTTCCCCAAAACATAAAGCTTTAAAGCCCACTGGGGGCGCTCGAATAAGAACAGGTTGCAGAAAGACGTGTGTTTTTAGCTGTTAAAATCAAGTTGCCATGGTGATTGCACCCCCTTTTGTTGTTTTCTCAAAACCCATTGAAAGATCTCTGGCACCCCCTACTGATCACTTCGGAAAATACCACTGATACACCACACGATGACGAGTACATTATGTATACACTCCTGAAAATCATCCAGAACAGGTAGGATTTGAAATCTTTTCACATCGTACTATGAAGTAGATTCTTAAAAAAAAACACACAAATGCCAAACGGTATACATTGTATATATTTCTAATTTAATACAACGATCTATCTGAAAGTTCCCAAAATAAGGCTGCCTGAAATGCATGAATGTAACTCAGCTTTTCATAGCTTGTCTATTCTACATAGATCTGTCGACCTCAAACTGATGCTGTATATTTAGCTAGCTACATCCAAGTAGTGCAAGTTTTTTTAAAATCACATTCAATTGACAAAATTCTGAACTATCAAAAAAATCTGTAATCCACCCACATTTGCTTTGAAAATGGCCTAATCAAATCACAGAACCCATAGATAATTGTAGTAAATTGAACCCATTTAATCTGTACAAACATCCACTTTCATCATCTATAAATAGCCTACATATCTCAAAGTGTAAAATCAATATCAAACAAATATGTATTAAACGTTGAGGTGAAATAAAACGCAATAAAATATCCAGATAAACTTAAGCAGTTGGTGGATCAAACAAAAACAAAACGGTTCCTTTAAAAACAACCCAATTCATAAAAAATGCATGAGAGCGGCCCGAGCAAGGAGCACAGAGTTTCATCATGAACCCAATGACACCAAAACCCTGCAGTAACAACGACGCCCGCTAGGTGGCGACATCCGGTTTAAAAATAGCTCTCAAAAAGTGAGCGAGGCTAAACTCATATTGCATGTGGGAGGGGAATTAGTTGGGCTTTTAAAGGCACCAAAATGCGGGCGCTGCACGTTGTGGTTTCAGTTCAGGTCCAACGGACAAGGGGATGTGCGCCTGACAGTTTTGATGACAGATGGAGCCAGAGCACCAAACACAAGCAGATGTCTTTGCTCAAGTCGATCGAATCAACAGTGCAGACCTCCTTGGTTCTAAAGAGCAAAAAATATTCTCAGGAGGTTGAGAGAGTAGAAGGGGGAATGAACACACAGAAAGGAGGGTGAGTGAGTGACGAGGTGGTGGGGGGGGGGCGGGCGCGAGAGTCATTTTATCCTCGTGCGCATTCATTCGGAGGGGTCAGCGAGTGCGATTGTTCTAGGACGGCCTGTCAAAACAGTGCAGCCACCATGTGTGACCCCCACTCTCAAACGCACGCACGCACGAAGCCGTGCCAACACGCTCCCGTGCGCCCTCAAAAGCTTTTACCAACAGCACCATCGGGACCTTTTTTTTTTTTTTTTTTTTTAGAGCTGCGTCACAGCAGCAACATCACCCACTGACACGCAGAGGCAAGTGAACAACATCACACAAGCAGTGCACAACTTGCTGCGGAGAGTCAAGAAAAAACGTTTGTCTTACCAAGTGAGCTGGAGTCAGGTCGTGCAAACACCCCCCCCCCCCCCTCTCCCAAAGGGGGGGGGGGGGGGGATGCCGAGGCCACCCCGACGGCGCCTTCCTCTCCCAAGTTGAGCGCACACTGCAGAGGCCAGAGAGAGGCAATAGTCAAACACATGGCAGGGACACGCTATCAGAGTGTGAGCAAAACAAGGAAGACAAGACTGAAGGGTGGGGTAGGGGGGGTACAACCGAGAGAAAGGGAGGGACAGAGACAGAGCCGGAGGAGTGAGAGAAGGTAGAGGAGTGAAAGTGTACCAAAACGGCACTTGAAAGGGTGGGAGAGGGCAAGTGAGTGGTGGAGAAAAGGGAGAGAGCGAGAAAGGGAGCGAGAGACCTAAGGAGACAGCGGTTGTTGTTGTTGAGTTGAGAGGACAGGGCCGTAGGGGGAAGAGGGTTCAGCACACTGACACAAGAACAGCTCCATTCTTCTGTCTGCGTGCAGATTCTATTTCACATCCCATGAAGTCATTTGAACGCAAGCAAAAATCTCTCCTTGCCTCATCCTTCTCATGGAACCCGATCATTGCGATTCCGTTGCCTCCTTCCCCATGGAAGAGGTACTTGCATGAGATTATCGGAAGTCAGGTGACGGAGTGAATATGGGCTCTGACAGGAGAAGCTCAATTTCCCAGGAAACCCAGCAAAACAAAACAACAAAAAAAACGTGTCCAGGTTCTCTCTGGTGGCCGGCTACTGGGAAGTGGCGTGCCAACAATAAGCGTGTAGTCACCGGGAGGCCATTGCACAACACTTGAGTCCTTGACAAGGGAAGGGGGGGGGGGGGGGGGTGTAACACGGCGGCAGGTTGCAAAGTGCAACAGTTTGTGGCAGGAACAACAGGAAAAAGTGATCGCGGCCAGCGTGAAGGTTTTCTTTGACGCTGTCATTTAATTGTCTCCTATAATTTTGATTGGCTCGTAAAAGCAAAACACAGCCAAGCTTAACTTCACTGTGCCCTAAACTCAGTTTTGACCTGGTCAGTGCTTATTCATTTGAATGTCCATAACCAAGTGAGACAAATGAAAATGTGCACACTAAAGGATGTCATCACACTTAAATGCATTTAACTTTTTTTTTTTTTAATCTTGAATATTGACTTGCCCTGTTATTGTGGCTCAGGTGGTTAGTGTAAACACTCTCACCTGAACATTGATACGGCCATGTAGTGTGTTGGTAGAGCAGGCAGGCAGGATCAGCAGGGTGGACTGAACAAAATGTATTAACAAAACGCTGGAAAAACTAAATGGGAGCGCATTAAGAAAGCCTTGAGAAGATCAAAATTCAAAGTAACAACAAAACATCAGGAACTAAAACACCACTACGGGAAACAAAACATCGCAGTAACACAAGACTGACAGAACCCAGGAAACTGAATTCAAGCTAACTGATGAGACAACGAGGAACACCTGGACGAGACAAGACACATAGGGTTGAGCGAGCTGATTGGTTGACACAAGGGGCCCGGATGACAACAAGTGGACAAAACCAAAGCAGGAAGACAAAAGCTCACGAGGAAATAAAAAAAAAAAAAAAACCTAATCCAAACAAAAACAGAATCATGATAGATAGACACTGTTAAACTGGCAGCAAAAAAGCAAGGGAAAATCAGAAATATATTACAGTACATAATGTAGCAGTATCGTAAACAGCCAAATGCAGCATATGGCTGTTTACCATACTGCTACACAATGTTACGGCAGTGTCGCAAAGCATTGGTTGGTTGAGTGACGACTTACACCCGTTACGTCAGTTGAATAAAGACCGTTGAAAAAGTAAGTTGTGTATTCACGTTTTTCGGACACAACACATAAATTGTCCAATAAGACGATATGAGTCTCAATACATGGGGATGAGTACGATTCAAGAAAAAAAAAACTGTTCAAGGTTTTTGTAGTGAATGCCAAAATGACATCGTAGGTTTGGTCCAATTGGCAATTGCTTCATTAGCGAGATTCTCGTTAGCAATCAGTCAGATATGTTAACAAATAGGTCAATAGTAGCGCTAACGGACCTGAGTGTGCATAGCGTGTTTTTACCTCACGGGTACAATAAAATACGCAAAGCAGAAACTGAGATGTTAAAAGTGTTTCCCGAGTAGGCCGTCTGATTTTTTTTAAACCCTTGCCATGCACGTCGATAGATCAGGTGCTTCCCCACTTTGTGCCATTGTGGGAGTTCCCGACACGTCACATTTCCCTCTTTCATCAAGTCTCGAATTTTTTTTTTTAACCCTTTCAGGGACAGCGGTTACTACAGTGGACAGCTTCTCATGTTATCAGGTTGTAGGGTGCATGAAAGGGATAAATGCGGATGTTAAAATGCATGGCATGGAATCTGAGAATTCTGAACAGCTGCAAAAAAAAACATGAACGCTTGGATGCAAAATTTCATTAAAAAAAAACAATTCATCATTTTTTCTCATCTATAGCTTGACCATATAGAAAACCCCCGATACGTTTTGAATGCACAGAGAAAGTTGACGTTATTACGTAACCAGACAAGTTCCAGGGAGAGGAGAGAAATTACCGGGACATCAATCATGTTCAAATCTGAAGAACCATGACTATTCTGAACTGTTATTAAGGTGATGAGAGTAGTTGTAGGTCCTTGTTTTGGGCCTCAGCTCAGGCGCTCTTGGTCTATGTTTTTACTCAGTCATGTCCAAAAACAAAATGAATAAATCAGAAAAGTTGACCCTTTCATGCACCCTATAACCTGATAACATGATAAACTGACCATTGTAGTGACCGCGGTCCCTGAAAGCGTTAATCTTCAATATTGTAATCAGCGAATACCAACACTGGAATTCGTCATTATGTATTGAAAGGTGATTTCTCAAAAACAACACGACAAAGAGTGACTTTTTCTCCCAACCATTGTTGATCCTCACTAAGCTCCAGCAGTCTTCGGGCACGGGGGACACCCTGAATTGGTTGCCAGCCAATCGCAGGGCACACAGAGAGAACAACCATCCAACACTTAGGACAATTAGAGTGCCCACCTCATGCATGTTTTTGGAATCCTGCACACTCACACAGGGAGCTGGGATCCTCTGCACAAGCCGTGCTAACCACTGGACTTATCGAAATTGTATACCTGAATGACAACGTATGCCTTGAATGCACTTGAATAACCCGTAACATGAGCTCACATAACCGTGAGAACCACGCGTGGAGCCATGTGCTTTTCAATGTTGTCGAAGAGCAGGTCCTCCTTTCGAGAGCTCGCTGCTCGTAGCGCTTGTGGCTCACCGCATCCTCTTGTCGTTTGCAAAATAAACACGTTGTCATCACACACTTAGAGGCCTCCCCGAGCGCTCGCATGCACTGACCTTCCCGCTGTATTGTACAATACCATATTTTCCGCACTATAAGGCGCACCTAAAAGCATTCCATTTTCTCAAAAGCTGACAGTGCGCCTTATAATATGACTTTTTACAAATTCAAGACATAAAAAACGCATTTATTAAAAACAAAACAAAAGTAAATAAAATTTCAAGACATAAGTAGAAGTTTTTTTACAGAACATTTGAGCACTGAGCGAACTAAATTTCCCACAGCACTGATTGGACAAGCAATGTCATGTGATCATCTGCAGCCAGTGATGGCCAAGCAGGCGTGTCATAACTAATTGACATGTTGAGTCGGGTGTGTCTTAACCTCTATGGCAGAGGCTCCGTCGAACCCCTGAGACCGATTCACCGAACCCCTAGGGTTGAGAACCACTGCTCTATATAAATAAAGCTGAATTGTATTGTTGTATTCCCCTTAGCATAGCTCCATCAAGTGGTTGCATAACGCAACCGCAGCCACTATTGTGGCTTCTATTCTATGCGCCCTATAATGTGGTGCGCCCTATATATGAAAACAGTTTTAAAATAGGCCATTCATTGAAGGTGCGCCTTACACTCCGAGCCGCCTTATAATGCGGAAAATACGGTACTTGTTGTGCACCCCACGGATTTTCTTCTTAGTCTCCTAACCTCCAACAGCATCTGTTTGGAATGAAAAAAATTCTAGTTTTATCAGCATGCAAGATAAAGGGTACTGACAGAAAAATGATAAGAGTGTCCTCAGATTCCTCTTCTGTGCAGAATTAAATATTTCATGAGGAAGACTAAACAATGAGAAAGAAGGTCTTGCGAGTTGACAGCACCAAGATCGCCAAGGTCACCTCTTGTCTCGCTGTAGCGGGCATGAGTTGTTTTTTTTTTCTGCCCTGTATGCATTGTGAAAGGCAAACAACACAAACACTTTAGTCAGTCAGTGTTAACCCTTTCATGCACCAATAATGAGAACCTGTAACCTGATAACATGATAAGCTGTCCACTATAGTAACCACTGTCCCTGGAAGGGATAAAATCTTCCTTTGTTTCAGGCTCAAATTAATCTGTCGCAGTTTTCAAATCGGACAGTAATTTGGACAATGATAGCGTCTTTAACATTTTTCCCTTGACATACCACCACGATGGATCTGCGATAAAATGAATAAAGTGTAAACTACAGTACAGTGAAACTCCTCTACAACGAAATCATGTTTGCAGCAAGAAATCTTTCACAACAGGGTTTTTTTCACTGTAGCAAATTTGAAACAGGAAATTGGGCATGGTGTTAATGCATGATGATTTTTTCACAATAGGGGGTATTTTCACCCATGTAGATTTCATTGTAGAGGAGTTTCACTGTATCAGCTTTCATTGAAGTGCACTGTGTACAGTGGGTAAGTAGACTCTTATTCTGCGACTCGTTTAACTCCGCTCGCTAAGTACATGTAAATCCTGGATAAATACACTTTTCAAAAATACTCAGTGAACTCATTGCCTTAAGATTTCCAAATAATGCCAATCACTGCCGACCCATTTTTTTAAAAATTCAGCCTCTTAAATGAGAATTCCTCCATTCTTTGTTTCCGAATCTCAAAATGTCTTTCAAATCACAGTTCTGCATCACGTGGTACAATGTTTACGGAATTCAGCCTGCGTGTCGGGCTTGGTTTTTTTTTCATTTCATATCGCCAGAGTAGCGAGGCGGGAGGAGGTAGAAATATTTTTGAGGATATCAGGCAACGCTCTTCAATGTCATTAAATGGAGACGCCTACTAAAGATAACATCATGTTATTGCCGTGTGTAATAGATGTACCGTCTGCGTGGCTGAATTACGACTATCGCCGCAGATGTCCACTTGATTCATGTTTCAAGTTGGATTAAATTAAAGTCAAATGGAATCACAACAACTAACTCAAAACTACCTATTACTTTGATATTTTGAGGACATATGGGTTGGATGTGTACGGATGAGCTTTCCTTTTACAGATGCGTTGTATACATGTCCAATTTATCTCCACATACAGAAGACACCCAGTTCAGATACAGAAAATTGGGAAATGGTGGTGTTCACAGTACATGAAAAGAAAATCAGATAAATGTCACGTGAGCCAAAAAAAATCTGAATTTAGCAAAGTAGCAAACACGAAATGTTGCCACTGATTTGTTTTGTTTTGTTGTTAAGTGAAATCCAATTTTGGAAGTGGTAATTGCGACTCGATGCAAAAACTTTGAGAACCACTGAGTTGACTAATAAATTTGAGCTTGTCTGTGGATAGCTGCTTCACTGTCTTTGCTCCCCAATAGACCCCATTATACTTTCTCAAAGCAGTTGAATAGCTGATTAACTTTGTGGCTGATGACAAGCTAACCTTAGAGTTGGGACCGTAATAACACGCTAGGAGTGGAAGGGTCCATCTCAGGTTTTTGTGGCCGAACTCAAGTTTCAGTGAAGCTTCCTGGCTTGAACAAGTTGCTTGGTAGAACCTCACACATAAAGGAAATTAAATCCAATACCGCTGAATTTTTTCTCCCTCCCCCTCTTTCTCTCTCTCTTCCTCAAACTCCTTTACTAACCGCTGTTGTAAATTGTCGGTAAAAACGAAAGTCAAAGAAAAGCAGTTGCAATGAGTGTTTGTAACAAGTTCACTTCCTCTGGAAAAGCACGTGTGTGTGCATGTGTACAGGGCTGCCCATAACAGGTCGCTCAGGAACATGTCAGTGGGCAGCAAGGTGGGGGACTCTTGACAGTGAAGCTATGCAGCTCACCATCTGGTGGAAGTGTCAGTCATGTACACATTCAGGAGTTCAGGCCTTTCAGATCCGGATCGCCTGCTCGTGTTTCTATCTGGCGGGCTTCAGAAGCAGACCGCTGGTGTCTCATGTAACTCGTGCTTCGTTTTAAAAGCAGCGTACCAGGGGCCCATTTTGCTTTCATGAGGTTCTTTGAGAAGCTGCTATTTTGGTTGACAGTAATCATTTTGAGGTTATCTTGAACATTTCGAGGTGTCCTTGGAAAGTCAACTCGGACTGCGCATTACTCCCACTTGCAAACAATAATTGGAGTCAGGTACAGTATTGCAGAGACTAGGGATTGGCAATTTATGGAGAAAATATGTGCATGTGTCATGTTTGAGACGGTAGAGGACCCAAAAAGCAGGTTGAGTTGAATAATTGTATCACTGAATACATTTATGTCCTACCGGTTCGAAACCAAACGGTAACGACCAATCACGGCTTCCGGGTTCGATCACGTGACGGACGCGAGCGGAGCCCTTCGGTACTGTGACGTCACTTGCAGTCGAAAACAAGTGTCAAGATGAACAAAACGAGTGGATTTTGCTGATTCATATTCTACAAACGCAACATTAGAATATAATATTTAGACGAATGGGTGCTCACAGAACATACTAAGACAATCTTTGACTTGACTTTGTCTTTAAAAAGCGGCAGCCTGACATTGGAATAATGTAAACAACACTGCCTGAGCACTAACACTGCTGCAAAGAGTTATAGCAGGTGTGTGAATTCAGCAATCATTATCGGTAGAATAGCAGGCTCAAAAATAAACATAAAACCCGTGACGCATGGTTTCTACAATTGTATGGGAACCAGCCCAGGACAAAGTTTTCATGACTTTGCCGCTCGTTTTAATCATGATAAATTTGTTTATTTTTTGTTATCCTAAGTGGGCTAAAAGCACACATTAGAATCGCATTTGTTCTTGCAAAGGCATGTCTTTGAAGCAGGCTCCTGGCATTTCAAACATGCCACCACTCGAACTGTGGACAAGAAAGAAGTTATTCATTTCACGCAAGTGGACTTGTGCACACCAAACACAAACGTCAACAAGTCCAGTTTATGTGCTTCATCCAATGTTTCAACTGTTCATCACTGTCTATGCATTGAAAACAGATCCATGTCAACGTGCGTGTGTGAGACATAGCGCGGCTCCAGCACTTCATTGCGCAACTGCTTTCGACCAAAACAACTCAGACCTGTTGAGTAACTCGCTGAGAGAAGAGAGAGAGAGAGAGACAGAGAGAGAGAGAAAATTCAGAGCACATAAACCTCAGGATGAGAGGTTTAATGGGTGGCAGAAAGCTTACATCGTTCAAAAAGACAAGCATGGGACACTTAAAGAATGATAAAAATAAGACATGGGACAATAATTCAGTTGTGAGATAAATGAGTAGGTTTCAACAGTTATATAAACTGCCACTGTGGCAAAATAGGCTCACAATGCATTGGGAGTCTCAAGAGTTCAGGGTGTGGCGATGGTGGAGATATGGCACAAACAGACACACCCCCCCAAAAAAAATCAAGTTTTCCCTTGGGAGGGGTATGGAAATGGTGCAGTCTGAAAGAAGACATTAAGCAAGACAAAATGTTCATATTAGGCTGGCACAGACCACAACACGAGACAGTCTAATTAAAGCTCTATAAATAAGCAGATAACTTGCCCTGGAGCAGTTCTGTGACGTGTCAGTTCTTGGTGGGTTTCACATAAAAACACATTTCACAAAAAGACACTCCAAGACACATCCCAGGAAATTGGGTAGCAAATCAACGAGAGAAAAAATGTGTCATTTAAAAATGTGCCGGCAAAAATAGACAAATAAATAACAGAAGCAAACAGACACTCGTAGTTTACTTGTAGAACTGGATGAGACTACTTATAGGACGCAATTGACAACACCAACTCAAAGTTATATGAAGTACAAAGACTTCCCGTAAAGCCTTTTGAGCATTTATGGAGATAGGAGGCTATTTATGTGTGACATATGCTTACTAGGGGCCAGTATGTTACTAGTGCAGCACCATACTAGTATGATTTAATTGGGTTCTAGTAAGCTTAAAGTGGCACATAGAGTGTAAAAAAAAACACTCTTGAGACGGCAAAACATTAGTGCACCCTCGTCATTCTCGATGCCGACCAAAAAGGCCTACAAATCTTGCTAGTGCAGCAGTTTACTAGTGTGTTTTAATTGTGTAGTAGTGCTCAAAAAGCGGCACTAGTAATGGATCAATACATTACAGTATACATAATGATCTTACTACTGGTGAACTGAATCGTCTTAGTATTCGTAAGACTATCCACAAGAAAGTTACCAGCGAGGACAAAGCACGTGCTCGTTCATGGACTTTACATTGGGTGTACTGTAACTGATACATGCTCAACGTTTCAAACGGCTTGGCAACGAAACTGCGTTTTGGAAAAGGTAAGTATTTTTCCAATACGCTAGATGGCGGTAAAATACTCTTCTACGATTAAGACCAAAGAAGAAGATTGCTACCTCCAATACACGAGGTGGCGCCACCATACTTTTCTACAATTCAAAAAGACGGAGGAAGAAGCAGCTTCTGCCCGGTACGTGGAGCAGGTTTGAGTGAGTAACTTTTCGAACCTTCTGTGAATAAATGTTCACCTAAACGTTTTTGCATTAAGCCAAACGAGCGAATTGAGCGTCAGCCCCACTGTCATAAAGACTGATGTGCGACTGACGAAGTGTTTGTTGGCACTAACGTTAGCTTTCCAACTAGACCGTCCTGCACACAAAATTGACCCGTTGAAGCTACGTCACGTGAACGCACCATGACGGACGGCAAAAGATAGTTAATGACTGCCGGACGGAAAACGGAGCGAGTTAGCGACTGTATACTTTATTTGCCATGACACCCACCGCTTCAACTGCTGCGTTCACTTGACCGGAATTCGCAGCGCACGAGCTCTTTAATTGTTTTCAATTCCGTATCCCCTTAACACTGGAGCTGATTTAAAACCTGATCAAAGTCTGGACGCGTATTAGTTTTTTGTCGCTGGCTGGGTCTCTGGGACGAGATGCTACACTCACACCAGGTGGGACAAGATGCCCACTTGCTTATGATGCTGACGTCTTTTTTTCTAATGTACATTCCGTCCCGTTTCCGCCCAGTGCCATGCAGTAATATAATGACTGAGTAAAATATGTGAACAATGATTTACTAACCCTGTAAAAATTGATCGCTGCAAATCCACGAATACTGCTATCCATCACCGTCTTTTATCGTCATCAACAGGTATGTGATAAAAAGCCAAGTTTGGTGTACTGTACGCTCTTGTCTATTAGTACACCCAACCGCAAGCAAGATATGACCATTTTAGAATATAATTGCAGATATAAATACAGGATTATTGGCTTTTCGGGAGTTTCTACAGGTGGTTATTTTGCTGTCTGTCTTGGTGGTGGGGGCGTTCCTACTTAGACTCGTAGATTTTTTTTTTTAATAAGCTCTACATTGACAACATCAGCGTGAGATTCCATTAAGAAACAAGATGATCAACTGGAATTACCTGTAAGTTGGGTTAAATTGTCTTTTACATTAATTTCAAATTTGTATGTGAAACTTGGGTAAGATGGATGGCTGCAACTTGATCCAAGTTATTTGATTCAATCACTTCATTGAAGAACAAAAACAGCATGAATGTTGTTAAATATTGTTCATTCCAAATGAAAATTACACACCCATCACTCCAAAATGTTCAATTCAAAATCCTCCCGTTCCCTACTAAAATGTTTTGCTTCTTTGAAAGTTTGTCTTCTGTTGAAATGATTGTCTGTAGATGAAATTAATTGTGCCCCCTGTTAGGAATACACGTCCCATCAAGAAAGTGAGTTTTAGCAACCGTAAAAAGGTATGTAATGTTTCGCTGTTTGTGTCCCAGGTTTAACATGGACTTCCTCAAGAGTCCGTTGGACATGCTCAAAAGTCCAATGGGCATGGGTGTCGCCGTAGGACTGGGATGCGGGCTCCTCGTAGGTTGGCAGCTGCGCGCCTTCTTGGGTCCATCACCCCAAAGTCTGATAAGCTCTATGGCGTCTGGCTCGAACGAAGCCATGGTGATGGGGGAAGGAGGAAATTACAAGATGACCCTGGTGGTCCGCAGCGACCTCAAGATGGGCAAGGGGAAAGCGGCCAGCCAGTGTGCCCACGCGGCAGTGGCGGCCTACAAGCAGGTGCAGCGCAGGAACCCCGAGCTGCTCAAGATGTGGGAGTACTGCGGCCAGCCCAAAGTGGTGGTGAAGGCCCCAGACGAGGACACCCTGATTCAACTCCTGGGGCTCGCTAAGGAGATGAGGCTGCCCGTCAGCCTGATCAAGGATGCAGGCAGGACACAAATTGCCCCCGGCTCCTGCACGGTGCTCGGTATCGGTCCTGGTCCGTCTGAGCTCATTGACACTGTCAGTGGAGATTTGAAGCTTTACTAAAGCTCTTCACACCAATGTCCTGGATACAGCTTCCTCTACTAAAACTTGTGAATGGGTATTCAAAGGAAATGCAATGACATTGCCTGCCACAATAGATGATCAATGATGCATTACTTTTAGTAATCATCCAGACTAATAAATTGGAATTGCGCAATGTCCTATGGCACATGATGAATCTCACACTGGTTTAACCTAAATTTGACAAAAGCAACCAGAACGTGCACTTTGTGTTGTAGCCACAGCCACTATGTAGAACAGTAGTACACGTTTGGTCAGTCATAATTTGAATCCTGAGTCTTTAGGCACTGCTGCCCCATCTTGGACGAACACTATTATTAACATTTACCTTTGTAAAAGCTGAATTTGTATCTGGTTGTCATGTGGCTATTTGCATGTTCATTTCCCCCCCCCCCCCAAGTTGTTGCATAAACTCTTTTCTACTACATTCACATCACAAATAACATGTCAGTACCATTTAACGTTTTTCAAAAGGCCATTCCTACAAATTTCTACAATATATAAAAGTACATTTCTTCAGAAGGTGAATTTGGGGGGTTTTGTTAGCTGTCGTTTATCAAAATTAAAAATTACCACCAAAAAAAAGTGCAACAAGTAAATTTTTTAATTGAGCTACTGACATTTTTTGATATTCAAATTTTAGATGTACCGGCTTGGCCACATGACTGAACAAATTAAGTCTTTGCTACATTTTTGTATTACCATTTGATGCATTTATCCTATGGCAGGACTGCGGTACTCATTTTACAAGGACAGAATTCCCCGGTCTTCAATGAACCAAACATGCATATTTTTGGAATGTGGATTAAACTTGCAAAATCCACAAAGGCAGGCCTGAAACGTCAACAATGAGGCAGCCATTGAAACGGCTCATTTCCACGCACTTGTTAATTGATGGTAACCGCTGCTCTCAATATCTCAAGCACCATGTTTGTTGACACGCTAGGTCACACATGCGCACCGGCACAAGGCATGTTCAGTTAACACTAGACTGTTTTGTCATGACCTTATGGCCTTTAACTTTTCCACAGTACTGACAAATTCAAGTTAAATTTTCTGACATTTGTTGCCTAGTTATTTTGATTCCCAACCAAACTGCCATGGGATCAGCCATGTCGTGGCAAAAACTTTTTTTTTTTTAATTTAGTCTGTCCAAATGACCACCAATGTTCTTCCATAAGTGACATTTTTGTTTGGTGGTGTGCTGCGAGATTTTCCTAATATAAATTGTGCCATGGCTCAATAAAAGTTGGCAAATAATACAAGTCATCCTGTGTATGGATATATACTCTAGGTAAAAATTGCCATTACACTTTTGACAAACCAGAAGCCTTTATTTCATCATTCATCATGATCCTGATTTATGCACAATCAAGTATTGTAAGTGTACAATTTCATTGTGGATAATTTAGGCAGGGTTATAAATTCAGAAAAGGAATTAATGATTTTCTGTATAGATGCAAACTTGTTGATATATATATCTCTTTATACTTCAAATTACAACTCCTGCGACAATTCTGCACCACAAGAGGACATTTATTTTGTGAATTTCCGCAGCGACCCAGACTACAAAGGGCAGAAATGAGCTGCAGCATCGAGAGGGTGCATTATGGGTCTGCTTCCCTCCCGAGTTGGAATGGTCCCACGTCACAAACGCTTTTAAAGCACAACGGCATGTTGTATGGATGTACAAAGTCCTGCATAGACTGGAAAGAGTCAACCTTATCTGAAAATGCTCTCGTTTGACATTCGGTCGGCCCCGAAGACCGTTTGATTGGGACGACGTAGTGTTTCCGGAATGCGGCGGTCAGATGATCAAAAGAAAAAGGAGCACAAGTGGGTTTTGTGACGGAATATACAATATCAAATGCATTTTACAGTCAGGAAGCTGCTTTCAAACACGCCGAATAGGGAGAGGGTCTACATGAATTTCTTCTCACTTGTGAGTGCAACGCCGAAGCTTAACAACTGAGAAGAGAACTAGCTCTTCCCCCAGCCAGGCCCCTGCCCACCCTATTGTACATAAACCACATACCATTCAAATAAAATTCATCTAGTCAATATGGAATGTGAGCAAATTAATCTTATGTGATTAAATCTTTGAAAACAAAACAAGAGTCCTTCATGAAAGCTTGTAAGGGAGAAAAGTACAAAAAAGGAGGTGGGGGTGGGGGGCCTCTTTGTATGATCCCTAAATTTGCTCTGTGTTGATGGCAAGGACAGAGAGACAATAATGGTCTGCTGGAGGACTGACTGGATTCGAGCGCCAGTCAGCGTGTGGACAAAAGGGCGGGGGGGACCTTTACATGCCGTAGCCGAATCCCGGCGCGGCGGCGGCTGGCTGAGTGTACCCGGCCGGCGCCTGGTAGCCGTAGCCATACGGTTGTTGGGGGGGCACGGCGACGCTGGGGCCCGCTGTCAGCATCAGCTGGGGTGTGCCTGCAAAAGAGACATACAAAGAGCTTGAGGAGAAGAAAAATGGGAACATACCCAATAGGATTGGATTAAATGTCTTGAGTCTTAAGACCCACTGCCCCTTCAAAAGTAGAAAGATGGATACTACATTAAGTCCCAAAGGGAGTGTAAGACACCGCTTAATATAATTCCCACAATCGCATAAATAAATGAAACACCCATAAAAAGTTTTTTTTTCCCGTCACTTTTTTTTAGATCGGGAACTATAAGTGTCAGCACCCTTACCCTCCGCCCCGAGTTGTCATGGTAACAAAATCCATGTCAAATTTGTTTTTAAGGCACAGGTATCCTTTAAAAATTATACTTCATACATTTTAAGACAATACAATCTAAGACAATCTGTTCTCAATACTATATTGTCCATAAACTTTGGATGTAGAAGACCGTGAGGAGAATGTTGCGATTTGTCCAAGTGAGTACTGATGATTAAGACTTTTACCATAGACGATGGGCTGCGTCTCTGTTGCTTGTTCCTCTTCTTTCCTTAGTGATTCTGAGGTTTCAAGCTTGTCCAGCTGTCAACGTAAAGAACAAAAAAAAAAAAACACTTAGTGGCACATACAAATTACAAAAAGCTCAAGTCGCGACCAAAACAGCCAAATATTGCTATGGCAAAAAAAACAAAACTACGTTATCAACTGAAACCTGGCCAAAAAGTGAATTTCTCCACCATAAAATGGAATTTTTCTATTGTCTTTTAGTGGAAAGTGATGCTAGAAAAGGTCTTGATAATTCAGTGCACCTAAAGCCGTTACACATTCGCCATCCAGTTTTTGTTTCAACAACAGGCACTTTCCCATGCTGTGTGTCGCTGTGGTGGAGAGCAGGCGAGGCAGGAGGAGACGGTGTTTCTCTGGCCAAGTTTAGATTGCATTTCAAAAACACACACACACACACAAAAAAAAGGAAGAACCCGCCCATGTAACACATGCTCATGCCTGTCAACCGTCAAAACAACTTTTGAAGAGCCACATCTTGTCTTTATGCCATGTACAGCAGGTTCTCTGCTTGCCATGCAACTAAATAACGTTCTCTATATGGGGACCAACAAGAAATGAAGGGAACTAATAATGTAGTTAATGCAAGAACGATCTAGAATCCTACATCTGACATTTAGGGGCACGTATAGTCTCCCGTTCGCATTTAAGTCAATTCTTTCCATGCCTTTCTAGACATGGCTGATTCTCCCATCTAAGTTTCCGCCACACCAACCATGCGTAACCGGTGAAAACTCGGGCGGCAACAGTTAGAGGTGTGACCCACTCACTCTGGGTAAACTGCAGAAATCGACAGCTAGGGTGGGGGAACCTGTCCTATTAGTTGCACACTGCACAAATCTAGCCTTTATGGAAGAGTAGCAAAAAGGGCATTTCCCGAACTAAATAAATAAATAAGGCCCGTTTTTTAGGTTTACCACAAGCCACCTCGGGGTCACAACAAACTTGTGGAAGAAGGTGCTCTGGTCAGATGGGACCAAAATGTCACTTTTGAGGCAAAATGCAAAATGTGATAGAATGCATAAAAGTAACACTGCACATCTTAAACAGATGCTGTTGATGGCACCCACAAGCTAATGCAGTGTTAAAACGGGTGCACTGTCTGCACTGGTGAACATTTGGTTGTACAAACTGGAACCATGCATCATCAAGGCTGCAGTCGTCAGAACTATTTTAGATGCTAAAAATCAAACCGCATCGAAAAGTTCACCTGCTCCTGGATTGCATCAACCTGCAAGAGAAGACGTTCGGCATAGAATAGAGTTTAATATTTCCCTAAACAAGTTGTATGGACTTCAGCATCCTTATTGTGGCTGTACATAAAAAAAAAAAACATTCTGGATGGTACATATAAATCCCAAGCACATTAGATTCGCTTGATGTCGAACGATAAAGAAAAACAAGCAGGAACACGCAATATTTGCACCACAATCTTATGACTACTTTCGTAGTTGTGAGCAAAGTGCAGTTGAAATCCCAGCTTCAAAATGGTGCCAATTTGAGTTCAACCAACATTATCTGGGAAAAACAAGCCTCAAAACGCCAATTTTTTTTGACAATTCTGCCCGGCGAGCATCACAAGGACCAACGCTACAAGAGTGTTCGGCTTTTTCGTTTGACTTTTTTTTTCTGAAGCCATCACAGAAGCGTCAAAGTGAGGTTAGCAAGAAAACCTCATACAGTTTAGGAATACATCCAGCTCAACCGATTAATGAAATATTGCCGGACATTTTTAATTCAGTTAATCTTATAAACTTACGCTCAGTGACCGTATTGCTCTGCAAACACGTGTCTGAATTTACAGGACAGTAGTTTTACTGTTAAATGTACAGCGGGACCTCAATTTACAAGTGTTCATTCCCATAGTCATGTCGTAATATATACTTTTACGCAAGATGTAATGTGCCATTGTCCGTTACTAATCTACCCTAATGCAGGAGTGAAGTCATAATTTATATAAATATTTTTATGAAGGATAGGAACAAATGAGTGTCTTGTGCAACATGCCATAAGTAAAAAAAACAATATCAATGATAGTAAGTTAAGACTTGTATGATGAAGGGTCAAGGAAATAATTCATTAATTTGACATGCGTATGGTGAAAAAAATATATAAATAAACTTGAAGGACGTGTTTCCACTCTACTTAAAAAAGCAACAATTTGAGATGAGCTGCACTGATATAAAAAACTGACTGAATCGACTTACCTTACTGAGGTGTTCTCTCATGACCTGAATGAAGTATGGCATAGAAAAGTCCATGATGTTGTGCCTCCAGGAGGTCTCCAGCACCACGTCGGGCCGCAGGAGGTCATAGCACGAGAACAAGCATGCAGCAAAACATTCCTTCTTGTTCTGCTGCAGGAACCAGGACAGCAGCTCCTCGGCCAGCTCGGTGTCCTTCGACTCTGCCGCGTACTGCATGGCGTCCTGCAAGGAGCACACAGCGGGTTAGGAAAAGTCAATCTCATCACACTATGGCACCAAAAATAATTTTTTTTAAAAAAGGCACCTTGTAAAGCCTGTCCTTCTTACAGAGTTCCACACTCTGTTTCCAGCGGTTGTTACCCTTGAAAAGATACGCGGCAATTCGTCTGAATTCAATCAGCTCATGCTTCTCCAAACGCTGTGCAAGTGAAATGTTGTCAAAGTTGTCGTAGGCATCTATTGATGTCCTCAAGGCCTGTAAGAGATTAAAAAATTAAATAAAATCATGAATCGTAATAACATTCATGTCATAATTTTATTTTATTTTATTTTTTATTTTTATTTATTTTTTTTTAAATGGTGAATGACAAAGAAGCTTGCTCACCTGATAGTCCTCTTCTGTGATGAAGAGGTTGTTAAGCGCTTCATTGACGGACTTGTTGTTGTGGTTCTGCACCGAGCGCAGATAGGCCTTAACCAGTGGCAGCTGTTTCACCTGGGGAAAAACATCACATCATTGTGTCCAATCCAATAACAACAATGGATGTCATTCAACGGGGAAAAGACACAATGATACTAAGAATTACTTTTTAAAATTGAACAAAAACGATACATTTGAATATTTTATTTTTCTTGGGATCTGCTCACTGCCTTGGGCAGATTATATTGCGTGATTAATATTTGGTGAGGCAGGAGTGATTCTCCCTCACCTACTTGCTCGGGAAACTGTCAGGAGAGACAACCGCAAATGTTTAAATCCTCACGAGTGTGTTCAACATCGGGGTCGCCCAAACTACAGACTGTAGGATTGTGCCGTGAAATGGGAACCAGCAATTTAAGAAGCAACCTGAAGCATTTTTGTCAAAACAAGGAGGAGAGACCGGCTGTGTTTACTGTTGGTTAAATGGGACTCCCGGTCATTTACCGTCACCACAGTAAAAATGACAAGAAGAGTTTGCCCTGTCAAACATGTTAGCAGGTAGCTTTACCTTCGTACATTTCCTCAACTACTACACTTTTAGTCTTCGTATTTTTCTGCAGTCTGGATGCCACTGTGGCTTGCCCACAGATCAAGTCTTGGTCGGCGAAGATATCTGTGCAGGTGTGGGATTTTGTGTTGGTGATTTCAAGAACATTGTGGCACATTTTTCCCTCCTCCTTTTCTAATGGGGCCTTTGAAATTTTAAGAATCAATGTGTGTGTGTGCGTGTATGCACGTCACTGAACACGCTGTTATTGTGAGAAGCTAAGAGTACCTTGCTGAAGAAGTTGACAGCACGAGAGTGGTCCAGTCTTGGAGACAGCACGATGAGCAGATCATTCAATAATAACGGCTTGAACTCCAAATAGAACTGGATGGCTTTGTAGTACAGTTCAACATTGGCCACCTGCACAGGTCAACAAAGAGAGAACACGTTGAAGAAACTCGTTAGCGAGAATGACAATATGAAAGGCATGTGGACTACAATTACATTGCTGCCATAATTGTATCAAAAAAATATTTGGCAAGGGCACGATAACCCGGTTGTTGATTAAGAATTATGCCAATTGGGTGGAATTGCTTGAGGCCAAAAGTAGAGTGCACATCGGCGGGGAAAAAAAAAAATTCTAAATGTATAAATACAGATTTTTACCCATAGCTTGTCAAAAAGTTACCGGTAATCAAAACATACTAAATTACGCCCTTGCGACAAAACTCAAGATATACCTTCGTGACGATGTCTTTGAACTGTCCTTCCTTCCAAGCATCCGTTGGGTGGCTCATCATGGTGATGATGGCGTTGTCGTACTCCTCATACTTGTCATATAGGAAAACCAGTTCGGCCCACAGGTGCGCTTGTTCTGCTGCTCTCAGGACCTTGGGGATGTTCACTCTTGACCAGAAGAGCTCCAGGTGCTCCCTCATCTTCTGGGGTTTGAACTTTGAGTAAAGGATGGCCAGCTCTGTGAACATGCCCATGTGTGCGCGCTCCAGGCCCAGAGCCGCCTCCAACATGGTGATCAGCTCCTCAAAGTAGGCGCGGTCCTGAAGGGGAAGATGAGAGGATGAACTCAGGTCCGTCGGGGTTAAATGCTAAACGCAAATTTGATTAAATAGCAAATTTTAAAAAGCACTCCCAGTTGTTTTGCGGCTAAATTTATTCGACCATCTGTCATAGAACGACCTCTACATGGAAATCATTCTTACTTGGTAGTAATTGATTAGCTCTTCCAGTTCATCGGCGTGAACCACAATGTGGAGGCCGCACATCTGAGCCAGTCGGAATTCCTGTCCATCTACGCAGGCGAAGCAGACTTCCTTCCAGGTACGGGTGCTGTTGGCTTTTCGGGCGCCGTCGACGGCAGCCTGGTATTCCCCGAGGTGCACGAGGGTTGAAGCCAGTCGACCAAAGTTGGAGACGTTGTTGTACAACAGCTTAGCGGCCTCGTACATCTTCTCATCAAAGCAGCGGTCCCCGACCTATGAGATTAGAAACAAAAATATTGACGGGAGGTTGAGTTTTGAACCAGCAACACAATGGCATAATGCACCATGAGCACAGCTCACCTGCTGAATGTGAGCATTGTTGGGTCCGTTGATGAACTCTTCCAGTTCGGCGAGGCGATTGGTCTTCGCCAGTGCGAAGATCAGCTCTGTCTCCACATAGGACTCGCGGGCCTTCTTACGGGCCATCTGGAGGAATTTGACCAAGTCTTCCCAGTTTCCTAAAACACAACATGGAGTTGTAATGAAGGGATTTTGAAAACATAATTGCCCTTTGTTGAACAAAGACATTCACAACTTAGTCATTTCAAATTTTGCTATTTGCCCACCTGAATGTTGACTTATCGGACAACACCGTGCACCCGATTAAATTTTTTTTTGCATATATTGGCCGCTTCATATAATTAACCGATGGTCTCCACGTTGTAACATGGGATATTTGGAAAGAAAGAGGTCACATAGTTTGATTTAACTTTTATTTCACCTGTTGTCAGCGACAATGCGAGTCGATAACCAAAACTAAGTGACGGCTGCACACTGCTCATTATACTCAAGATGTTTCTTTTTGCTCTCAATTCCTCCTTATACAGTCAAGTACCGCTATGCGCACAATCTTGCGCATTTCTTTCTCACCTCCTTCACGTGTGCGCATTCCAACCACAAATGGCTGATGAATATTCAGTATGAGGCAGAACACATTGACGTGTTTGGTAATATCATAATTTAGATGTGATGAGACCGCTGGTAAATCGATTCGCGGCATGAAGCTCATCACTAACAATTCCTAACTGTCACATTAACAGCTGTACGGTTCAAACCGTGGGGAAAAAAGTAGCAGTTTATAGTCCCAAAAGTGCAGTAAAAGCCTTAACAACAACCTGTGTAACAACTTAAATCCGTAGCAAAAGTATTTGAGCAAGTGAAGCTAAAGCAGGATTTTTTTCAGTTAATACATTTTACAAATTGACTTTTTCCTCTTCACAGGATCTCTCCCTCCATCAGGCCCATGACAGTTTGGCTGACTTTGATGCTTAAAGTCCATAATCCCAATTTAGTACTGGTCTCTGCACCTGCCACTGGCCTAAATTTGGTGAGAATTATTTTGAAACTGTTGAACCGAAACGCCTAAAACCCCTTTAGGTGGACTGTTCCAAAAGGCACATGAAGACTTATTTCAATTCTGTCCACCAGATGGCATCACACTTAGGGATCACTGTGAATGACCTGTGAAGTTTGCTCAAAATCAGCGGCTCTCTCCCCTTACCGCTCTTATCGGCAGCCTGCACAACCTCCATGTAAGCAGAGGGGTCATCTGCTTTGATGTAGGAGTCTATGGCCTCTTTGACAAGACCCTTTTGGAGTTGAGCTTTGGCCAGCTGGCTCCACACCGCAGGTTCATTGCAGCGCTCTGCGAATTCATAGGCCCGGTCGAGGTTGCTAATGTGTTCAATCAGCACCTAGAGACAAAGAAGAGGGTATAAGCAAGTTAAAAGAAAAACGTTACCTTCAATGCTTGGGCTATCAAGCCGGCGATACAAAGCAATAAACACTTACCTGCACGGCCGATGTGTTGACATCAAACTTTTTGAAGATGGCAAAAGCCTCTTCAAACAGCTCGTTGCTGATGGCGATGTTGGCGATATCGGGAGCATCGTAGTTGTCAAGTCTGTTGATGTACTCCATCACGCGTGTGCGGTCAGCTTTGATCGCCGTCAAGATCAGCAGATTCTGCAGATTTCTGCAGGCAAGAGTCACAAGGCCCACACTTTCAACACAAATTATTTTTGACAGTTGATCTTGATAACATTTGGTGAACAGAAATGGGGATCACTAGAGGCTGAAAGTAAATACCTGTGCTCACTGAAGACAGAGTTGTCCAACACAATCTTCTCCAGTAGCTCGATAAGCTCATTGGGCAAGTCAGCGGTCATGAAGGCCTTGACTGTGACAGAAACCTCTTCTGGGTCCTGGGTCTCTGACAGTGCTGTCTGTACCACCTGAGAGAACATCAAAAGCTATATGTACTGCAGAAAAGACAATGAACGTCAACTGAATGTCTATTTGTGAATACCTGGTCAATAAGTGGTCGTCGGAATGGGTTGGTCTCCAGCAGCACACTAGCCCAGAGATCGGGATCTTTGCGACGCACCAGGTAACGAGATAAGCTCTTGAACAGCGAGTTTTCATTGCAGACCTGTGAGAAAATCAGCAGTTGGATGAAGATCAGGGAAAAAAAGCACCGACAGTAGGGCTTAACAATTCAGGAAAATTATGTCATATTTCCCCCTCCATAAATATGTTGTGATTACAATTTAATATCCAGTCATTTTTGTCCCGTGGTACCTTTCTATGTGTTTTAAAACAAAAACAGGCAATAAATTAACCTCTATTCCAATAAACTGTCAGATTTATCATACATAAATGTTTGTCGTAGAGGTTAGGTTTCTGCCATAATAAAGGGAAATGAGACTCAATCATCAAGGAAGTCTTACATTGATCAGCTCCTGGTCACACTGCCCTCTCTCATAGGCCACACAGGCGAGGTGGGGGTCTCTCTTCTCGCAGTACTTGCCCACCACGCGGCTATCGTAGAATGGGTTTTCCCTCAAGAAGCGTTCAGGGTTGTTGTTGCTGTCAATGTAGATTTTGGCCAGGGCATTGTGGGTAGCTGGCTCTTCGCAACCCTCGTGTATGCGAGACTCCAGCCATGGCAGCAGGAGCTTCAGTCTTTGAAAAACACACACGTTGACACTCATTAATACAGCAACCCTGTACAAACAGCGTTGCTTTGCGCACATTCATGCTGTACTAGAAAAAGGTCCGGTCTGACTGAAGCAATTCCAACAAAATTGGAAGCAATGTGTATTTTAGATTGAAAAGATTACTTTAGGTCCATCTCAACCCATGATTAATCAATAGATTAACTCATTCACTCCCAAAGACGTTTTTAAACGTCTTTTCAGACTTGGTCCAGAATTGGCTGATACTGAATGAGTTCAGAGGTCAGCCTCAATATTTTTGTTAATATTTGGTTTATCACCACACTGCTTTACCTGTTCCTCTTCTCCACCTCAGCCACAAGTTCATCAGTTGAAAACTGCCCCCTGACGACCAGAATCAGGCTCTTAATGACATCTTCTGAGCAGTCCACATCCAAGAGACCCCCGATCACCACAGGCAGACGACTTGGGTTCACCTACAACACAGACGCGGTTTAAGTTTACGTTGCAAGGCTCAAAAGTACGGTCTCTAAAAGGTCTTCTAAAATTACCTTCTGAACATAGATCTCAATGTACTTCTGTAGATTGTTGCGGTACAAGTACAGGACCAAGTCGTGGACAAAGTCGAAACGGTCGCAGACGATGATGAGCGGCAGTTGGTCGGTCAGTTTTGCTTCCTGTCCATGACACAAAGAGAAATAAAGGCTTATTGCAACAAGAACCATTTAACACCATTCTACAGAGGCTTAAGCAACAAGGGAAGCCTTACCATCACAAGATCGATTGTGCACAATGACATTGAAACTCATCTCAATGTCAATCAAACCTGATCAGATATGTCCACCCAACTCATGTGGTGTGGTATCAAATGAGGCAGGGCTTACAACTACAACTAAGAAATCCTAGGAGTAGCCATCTCCCTATGTAAGAGGCCAATGCGGTTCCTCTGAACCTCAATGCAATGGTGTGTGCTGACAAATTGGACTCATCCACACAAGATTAACAAAGTGGGATTTCGCAATAACATGCTGCACAGACTTTGGGGTGTACTGAAGGACTAACACTAAGACTAAGATCACAAAATGTAATTCACTTAAGGAGTACAAGGAACTAGCTCCTTCACCAATTACTGCAGTCACACTAAAGGATGGACAGCTAGGACTCAGGATGCAAGCATTTGTACCCCTGTGCGTGGATGGATTTGTGGTATGAGAACGTACGACTATACAAATCCCAGTTTTGATCCTTCAAGTTCAACATGGATGATTTAAAAAAAAAAAAAAAAAGAGATTCTTTTCGTTATGGAAAGACAGATTTACCTGATATATGTCCTGTATTCCAAGGACAAGAGGAAAAGCACAAAAATACCTGATGTAATAGTTGCTTGAACATTTGTGACCAAAACAGCAAAAATTATTCTAGGGTTAAGTGCGATCATCAACTTTGAGGACTTGGTGATACGAATGAGAGACTCCATGACGCAAAAGCTTGAAAAAGTAGTCATGTATCATCATGATTTAAGAGTTCAAAACGTTCCGTGAACGATCGTAACTCAGAACACTGGTCTCTCCATTCCCCCCCCCCCCAGATTGAAATGAATTAATATTTCAAAGCACTATTGTATTGTACGTCATAAAAAACAAGTAACAATTAAATGAAGTGTGAAAAATTGTATGTTTACCAAGGATGATTAATTCACCGTCTCCTTCTGGTGTGCATGCCTTTGCCACCAGAGGGAAGTATAACAGACATGGCTCAACATGAAGGAGACCGTCACGACTGCTCAGTGAATAAAGCCCATATGCCTTGTGAGTATTGTTACAATGTCCGTATACATGCGTGGCTCTACCATTTGTGTTCATAAGGGCGTATTCTTTGGTGTCTTACATTGTATCATTACGCGTGCGTAGAGTTTCTCAACCTTTGAGCCAAACCACATATTTTATATTGGGAGAAAAATTCACAGCACACTACTGAGCAAAACAATGGACAAAATGTGGATACATAGGTTGTGTCATCTAATGGAAGAATTTTTGTTTGTTCTGCCTGTTACTATATATGTGGTTGGCATAGATAGATCGATTAACAAAACATGTTTTGGGGGGGGCAAACAAATCATTTTCCGTCCAAATAATTGACAGTGGACAATTTCCTGCGGCACACTTGATCATCACTCACGGCACACTAATGTGCACTGAGTCACTGAGCTAGCGGAGTTGATACAAGTACTTGGGCCGTTTTTTTTTTTTTTAAGAATTGTTCAATGCCTGTGACATTTGCACTGCCACCATCTTGCGCTCGCATTTCAAGTCAAAGCAAAAACAAACAAAAAAACGGTAAAGCGACAGTTCATATTTCAAGATATTAATATATCATTCTGGGGGTGAAACGTGTTCTTATAATTAAGTGACAACTCATCCAAAACAAGGCAACATACCAAAAAAAAGTTAGAGTTAATAAAATGAAATTAAAGAGACAAAGGTGTATTAACCTTCAGGAAATTCTTGACACGCTCAGGATCATAACAGTTGCTCTCTCGACATATACGCTCCACTTCCTTGATTTGGCCCGTCTTGCAAGCAGCCTGGATGTATTTGAAGTGAACTTCGGGGTCTTGGCTGAAGTTCACAATGGAGCCCAAGAAGTAGAAGAGACCTGAAAGACGGAGACAGTTTAATCCAGCAAATAAGGGGTTACAATATTTTCAAAACCAATCCCTCTATCTAATCTGATTCATGTGGTGCATTCTGCACAGGTTATTGATTGCCCCGCACTGGCTCTGGCCTAATTGCTGAATTGATATTTTGGGGGCATGAATCCCGAGTAAGTCACTAAAGCTCAGGGATGAGTTTTATTTAACAAGCTTGATTCTCCATCATACAAAGATACTTTTGAAAGCAGAGGTAAACAAAAAAAATAAAAAATAATCGTAGGTTAATGTTAAAAGGTCCTATGCCATCATAATCCTTTTTTCTACAGTTTTATGCAGAACTTCTTTAGTTTATTTCAATGTTTTTAAATGTATTTATATTTATGAATTATTATTATAACATTCCAAAATGAGAGATGGTTGAAGTTAGTCGATTGCAGGCCATAACCTTTAAGAGCCAATGGGTATGTACAACAAGTGGATCTAAATTAGGCATTGTTATGATGCAGATATGCAACTCATCATTGAAGTACCGATCTGGTCTTTGCCGCGACAGCCAGTTGGCATCGAGAATATGCTGCTTCACTCATATCTTACAACAATGGTGGATAAAATGATCGCCGCTGTTTGCGGGCATCTGCAACTCCTTGAAAACTCCTACAAATACCTAGAATTTATGGAAAAAAAGCCAATCTGGAGATGTGTTGATAGAGGAAAATGGCGTCTGTCAGCAGGTGTGGGAAGTAATTGGCTGCATGGGCGGGCGTTACGTACTTGGGATAGAAAAAATGGGGTTTTTTTGGAAACTGACAAGGTACAGGTACACTATTACGTGGCATCGTAACTTAGGTGTAGGATCTCACCTTCAAAGCTCTTGAAGGATTCAAAGAGCTCTGTGAGAGACTGTGTGGTAAGCTGTTCATGGTACTTAGAAGCCACCTGCACGCATATTTGCAGATTCTGGCGGATGTTGGCTGAGAGCATGGCCCTGAGGCACTCTATAGAATCCTCCACAGACAGCGAGCCAAAGAAGTTCACCAGCCACTGGAATTTGAAGTGGGTACAACAGTTTTTCATGGTCCCATGCACCAAAATGCTGCTTCTCAGTTAATTAGATTCAACAGTGGAGAATTAAAAATGAGATTAGAAAAAGTTCTACCTCAGGGTTGAGAAGATGTGTGTGCACCACTGCACGCTTGATGTCATACAGGTCAGTGTAGTGTTCCAATGCCCTTTGCAGTAGTCCGGCCTTCTCACAAAGTTGGGCAATGTGCGCTCGGTCATAGTTGGTGAACATTTGGTTGCCCAGGATAGCATCAGCAACCTAAAGGCATGACCAAAAAAAAGTATTAAAATTTCAGATCGACTACTTGGATTTATGTCCTTTCTGCAAACCATATATCCACCTGTGGGGCATGCATGAGATTCATCTCCAGCAGGCGGGTCTGCAGGGGCCCTTCTGATGGCCTGTTGCTCTTCAGTGCATCCAGCAGGAATGAAGTGCATTGCTGGATTAGATTGTATTCCATGAATACATCCACGATCTGGAATGGGAATAAGAATTTGAACTGAAGAACAGATTACCTGCACTTTATGTCTGGCGAGTTCTACTTTGACAAACAGTTTTTAGTCAGAACAGAAAACATAATTAAGGAAGAATGCCAAACTGAATTTATTGATGCCATGATTGCTACCCTATCTAACCTGTGTGATATCGGCCAGAGGTTCTTCATCCTGCACCAGCATCTGGGCAAACTGCAGGCCTTGTTCTGGGTTGATGCGCATGACATTCCTCAGAAGAAAGATCCAATCTGGAGTGTAGCCCACCTGGGGAGAAAGAAAAATACAAATATACAGGGTTTTATGATCATCATTTCCATGAGGTCATTTGTACAATAAAAGGATTTAGCCAGACAAACAAACCTTTTTGGCATAAAGGACAATCTTGGGGAACTGGCCCGTCTCCGCAAAACACTGAATGACCTTGTTGGGAACATTGGCCCGAAGGTAGACACTAAGGGCCAAGGTGGGATCCACCGCCTTCACCAGGTCCCCAAGCTCCTCTGAGCACTCCAACTAATAATAGGAAATAATGTGAGCACAGGATAATAAATAAAATATTTGATTTAACTTGGTAATTCCCCTGGGGGGCATAAATTCAGTCAGACATTGAATACCTTGTCTTCCTTGAGCCACTTCTCCAAAAGCTGTTTTCTTCCCTGCTGGAGGACAGGCCTGCAAAGCTCCAGAGATTCAAATTTGTTGAGCTGGCCCTGGTCCAACAAGATCCCAAAGTACTGGAGCAGAGGGGAGGTCTGCCCTGCTTGAGTAGGCACACCCTGGAAGCGACGAATGGTGTCCGGGGTTCGCAAAATACCCTGAAAGAGGGAAATTGTCAGAAGAGAAAGAAAAAAAAAATGACCGAAATGGATAGTCTGTACATTTCAAAGGACAAACAGCTTACATTGACATATCCGCATTGCCATAACTTTAGTACCTTCGGAATTGGCACTAGGCTACTTTCACCTCCCATGCTGAAAATCTATCACTGTTTCTTAGTTGGCATCTGTACTAGAACGTGAAGGTTTTAGCCTCAGTGTCTCATACAGTCTGTGTTTTTCTTTTTAGTTTCCACAGGGGGCTCTGGGGTGGAATACGTTTCAATGGGGTTTGCAAATTAATGCTTGAATTCATCAAAAGTAACCTGAAGAGCAACTTTATCTGGGAATTTAGATCCAATTATAATACACCATATTAGTGTAAGGCTAATAAGAAGAATACCTTTGGTGCATTGGCAGCCACCTTGGCAGCCTCTGAGTAGTTGCCGGCCGCAAATAGGTTGTTGAATTTGCGAGCAAAGAGCTCTTCAGCACCGGCGAGGTTGTTGCGTACAGCCAAGCGTAGAGCCAGATCTGGATTCTGCAGCACATTGGTGATGTATGGAATGATGTTTTCTTCCTCCACACAGACCGACAGCACCTGGAGAACATTGACAGACGGAACATTTCAATATAATCTCTTGGCATGGACTCGGGCAAAATGTTGGGCACCACAAACCATGTTCAAATGCCAACTTGATGAACACAAAGAAACGAAAACATCTATTAAAATGTAAACAATACATTTTTTGTTGCTTTCCACAGAATGCAATCTGAACTGTGTGGCCTTTTAAACTAACCTTGCAAGCATATGACAAATACCTTAATCAAGCTCTAAAGCAAACTCGACTGAATCTCACAGTGGGTCACATTAAGTCTCCGTCTGGCCTTGGGCTCTGGCCTCTGAATAAGAATGTACTCTGAGTAGGTCAGTGTCACGCACAGTTTTTGTGAATAGTCTGGCATCTGACTGAAAGGGGAGTTGAAAGAAGTCGTGGTACAAGGGAGATGGAGAGGGGGTGCTAAGGAGAAAGACAGTCTGTGTTAGCCCCCTCGACTTACCACCTCAGCAGATCAGACCTCCATCTATTAACATAGTTGATTAGACTGCATTCTTGTCAGCACTGAAGCAGTCTGTGTCACTTATAAATGTGGGGGTGATAACCAAATTAGCACAAATGGTCCGAAAATAAATCATATGTGGTGCCAAGTATAGAACAACCAGCCACAATATTATGACCACCAGCACAAAATGGGATAAGATAAATCCCCAGGTACAGTGTAACTGGCTGGATTGACAGAATATTTCAAATCAAACAATGCCAACTTTTTCAGGCGCGTGTCATGGCAGCACAAATATTTTTTTAAAACACACGTGTCCTGTGATGTCTTCTTCCAAGCAACTGCAGAGTGGAATCTGACTGACATTTGTCAGTCTACTGAACAATTGTAACTAAAATACATTTCCCCCAAAAATTAAGTTGATAAAAGCAAGTAAGATATAAGGGAAACTTGGCATTCATTCAAATTAAATGGGAACTAAAAACATAAAATTTCAACCTCTGTTCTACGAGTGGCTGCTTGATTGATGATTTTGTACCAGGTTACCGCTGTCGACCTATTGACAAAACTGGAAACAGAGGGGCAGCGGTCTTTTATTTTCCAGATCGCTGCTGCCACACCCGCCCACCCCTCCAATACCACACACACACACACACACATACATACATACACACACGCGCACACACACACGCATGCTTCACTGCCTGATCATGCTGCCACAACTACCAATGCCTTACGATCAGTTTTCTTCTCTTTCCTCAATTATTCATGTGCTGCACAGCCTGACTGGAATATTCATCAGCTGCCTGGATCCAGTTCTCCTTTCTGGTTCAGCTTTACACGAGCAGTAAAAAACAAAACATGACTCCCTCTCTGTGTGAAATACTACCCTTTGGATAATTTACACCGCTTTCATGCAGAGGCTCAGAAGTGATGCCGTCGTTGGCACCAGAAGCAAAAGCTTATGCGTGCCATTATAAATGGGAGTGCTTTCTCGGTATTCAAATGCAACAGTTTCTCAATATTTCAAAAGTTTAAAAAAAATAAAAATAAAATCATAATTTGAATGAGGTAATACTATTAATGATAGTGCCTTGACATGACACACTGACCTGTCCCTTCCTGTTGACACCAATGATGCCTGAGGTGGCCTCATGAGGAGCTGTGACAAAGATGGTCTCTCCGCTGATGCGGTTCATATAGATGCAGGTGCCGGTTTCCAAGTCATACAGGTGAATGTAGCCATATTTGGTGATGAGGAAAACAACATCCTGCTTTGAGCTTATCTGTTAAAAAAAAAAGACGGGTGGGTGGTAAAATATAAACAGAACAACTGTGGTCGCATAATACTTAATAAATCTCTTGTTTTATGAGGAAACAATTCAATGGGATAATGCCCAAAAGAAGGTGCATCATTAAGATATGATGGTCCAGCAGTTGCAAGTTTGCAATGGCAATTATTAACTCATATGTTTAACGCTACAAGCATACATACCTGCATGGCGACAGGGAAGTCATTTTGGGCTTCTGGAGGGAAGAAGACATCCACTGCTTTCTTTGGAAATGGCTGGTTGCCGGTTGGTGGGGTTCCGACTTCAATGATGTGCAACTAAACGGGTAAAAAAAAAAAAAAAAAGAAGTTTTTAATCATAATAACGACGTATTTTGACAGCGGACGTGCCAAGTGCATTCGAATTAGTCCCCCCCCGATGCTCACTTACCTTCCCACCAGCCTGACTTCTGACAGCAAAGCAGAAAAGGGTTGACTCTTCAGAATTGCCCTCCATCTTGAACTGGGCAAAGCTGGCGGCATGTCCCTCAATGGGCTGAGAAACCTTTCTATCCACAGAGTACAACTGCATGGCTCCCACCACCCGACTTTGCTAGTTAGAATGAAAGAGAACCACAGTCGCACAATTCAGATTTCCAAAGGTTTGCAAGAAGAAAAAAACCCCATTGATTTAATAAGGTGCGCAACACTTTGAAAATGAAACCAAGATCACACACGATCTTGTGAAATGCCGAGTGTGTCAAGCATTTTGGTCACACTTAAAACGGTGAACCTCAGGCACCTGAAAATTACTGCTGGGAAAACCCCAATAAGAAAGATCTCAATGATCTCTAAAACTATGGCTCCAAAAAAATAAAGGGAACATTAAAATAACATATCAGAGATCTGAATGAAGGAAATATTCTTAAATACTTCTATACATAATAAAATCACAAACATTGTCAAAGGAAATCAAATGTATTAACCCATGGAGGTCTGGATTTGGAGTCACACAAAATTTGAAGTGGAAAAACACTTTGCCTTAACCCGTACCCAGGAAAGTAACTTGCAGTTTCAAAAGGTTTAGTGACCTCTGGGGTGACCTAGGAAATCTATGATTACCTGTGCTGAAATACCAATGAGGAGGAGCCACTTTTGCTTGGCGTCGGTGCGATAGTTGATAATCTGGCAGCCTGCCAGACTGGAGTGGCGGTCAAAGACTTTGACGGGCTGCGAGTCACCCTCCATGCTCCAATGGTAGACCGTGGTTTCGGTCACAAGTGCGACAGTATTAAGGGAAATCCACTTCCAAAAGGTAACATCATCGGTCATGGTGTGCTCCTTCATTTTGCTCTTCATTTCAATGTTGAAAATCTGAAGGGTTTTGCCAGCTAAAAGTGGAAGAAAAGGAGCAAGAACCACATCCAAAGGCCGTTAGTCTAGATACACACAAACTCATAAGACGACAAACACAAAATTGGAACAGAAATTGAAAGATTTTTTTTTTTTTTTTATCAGGCAACAAAGGCCATACACGCTACAGTAAGAAATCGCATCCTGTTTGAATGAAATGTGACAGTGTCAAAACAGGAGAACAAGTAAATCACGCTTGGTTATAAAATGCCAAAGGGTGGATGAATTTAGAATACATATGGCCATAATTTTTGGGTTACCCCTCTGTTCAAGAAAGAAAACTCTCAAAGGTTCAAGTCAACTTTTCTAGTCCCTGAAAAAATGAACAGAATTATAAAAACAAAAATAAAAACTACTGAGACACGCCTGGACAAAAATGATGGCCTCAACTGTATATTTTGTTGCACAGCCTTTTGAGGCAATCGCTGCAAACAATTTCTGTAACTGTGAATGAGACTTCTGCACCATGACCTGGGTGTTCAACTTTAATTTTTTGGGACGTTGTTGTGTGCGCTTTGGTTACTATTCAGGTGATCTGTGCCATCCATTTTCTTCTGGCGGCCAAGTGTAAGGAGACTGGCTTCAGTCCTGTGTAACTTTAACTTCTGAATAACTGTTAAGTGTCAATGGAGTCATGGGAGTGTCAAGTTGCTTGGAGATACTCATTCAGCATTTACTGTTCAACACGCTGGTCTATAATTTTTTTGCTAATCTCCTGAGACAACTGTCCTTTCACTTTCTGTTGTTTATGTTCCGTATGATACCAAACAGCATCATGGTTACTGGTCAGCTTTTCAACAGGCACACACCAATTACAACTCTGAAGACACCAGTAATGCTAGCTGGAGGACACAACTTAGTTTAACATGTCCATCTGTTCAAATTATTTCAAGTATTTGCTATGGGTCGTTTCATTTTTGTCCAGGCTCCTGCTCCTGATTCATTCTGTTGAAACATTTCCAAAGCAAAGCCTGATTTTCATTGGTTTCATTGTTATTATTTTAAAGTTTTGGTGAGTCAGGTTATTTCGCCGACAACTGTGGTGTTTTCTTTCATGAACAGAGAGGTACCGACATTTTGTCCACGTGTTTTTGTATCTACCCTGAGGGAATGCGAAACATGATTGCTTAATTTGCATTGCTGTAATCAACATTAAGTCTTGGTCAAGTTACAGCACTCGGGATACCTGTAATAAGATGGCAGCGCGATTTTTTATTTAAAAAAATTCACCACTTGACAAAACTTTGTACATAGTTTCCAAACTGATGTGCACCCAAATATGATCTCCAACTATGTGACCAACTCATCAATTGAAAATGCCTTCAAAAGTTAGAAATAGAGATTAGTGGGTGTAAACAAGAAATTAAAAGTTTTTGCATTCCAACTAAAAGTGAAATAAGTGTCAAAGGCAATTATGTATTTAAGGAACTTTGCCGCAAGAATTTAAGGAAAATTTTCCTGCATTTAATTTGATTCATTACTTGACAATGACAGGCCACAAGATAAAATATGTTAGATTTACTCACCTGTATCACATTTAATTAGTTGGGGGTTAATTTAGTGAGTTTAAGCTTTATTAAGAAGCGGTGTGACATCATTGTTTGATCATTATTCATGACTCTTAACATCGTGAAAGAAAGCAAGTACCAAGCCAAGCACAACCGTCACGATCACTTTGCCATCACTAAGCCATGAGACTCAAACAATTTGCAGCAGCAGCCAAATTTCAATGAGCAAGCGCAGGACGATACAGTGAATCACAGGCTAGTGTGTGAATAGTGACTATTCCCTACGTTTATTACGTCAAAACTGTTACATGCAAATCTTAGTTGTAAAAGAATCAATGATACAAAAGCAAGAACTAGTGAGTGGTTGGGACGGCTTCAAAGTTTATGAAACCAAGACTAGTACTGACTATGACCTGAAGCAATATGAAGTTTCACCAACAATTTGTTCATGCCGATGCCCTAAAGGTCTAAAAGGAGATAAAATAATGGATATAGCAATAGTTTAAGTTGATGGATAGGAGCGACCCCTACATTGTAAAACCAATGCCTAGGTGTTCTAAAATATTGATGGCAATGTGCTTCTTGCTTGTAGGTGTATTTGACGTTTATGCAGACTGAATTTATATTACTTGAACTGAGCGGTAACTACAGGTGTTTGAAATACGATGAATTAAAGATATCAAATACAATCAGAAAAAAAAGAGCAACATATTGGATCGACATCATGGATTTAAAATGGAAAGTAAGAAATGTGAATTAAAATAATATTGGCATACGTAAAATAGGTTCTAAATCAATCACACTTAAAATAAATGATGAAATGCCAGCTTGATACAAGTCATGAAAGATAAATCCTGTTTCGTTTTATTGAGGAAATGGTCCAAAAAGGAATAGAGCAAATTACAGTGGGGAGCGATTCAAGGTACTAAGTCCACCTTCGAACTATTTGGACCAAAACCTCATGGCTTTCTGTTTAGTTCACTCAAGCACTTATTGAATGAATCAATGACATCATTTCGAAGTCTCTTTGAAAACAGGATTTTACTTCCACAATATGAAAGTTAAATTTTAACTCACCGTCTGCAAACACAAGAAAGCAGTAAAGAAAAACAAAAGAGCACAGAAAAGACAAAGACAAACAAAAAAAAAAAGTCAAAGCAATCATGGATACTTAAATATTTTTTTAAAAATAAAATTTAAAAACTATGCTTTGTCAGACAGTTATAGGACATATGTTCATATTAACACACCTGCTGAAGAGCCAAGTGGGGAGCTAAATTAGCTGCATTTTTAAGGCGACTGGCGAAAATGTTTGCCTTGCATACTAAAGTACTGCGAAGGAATATGTCAAGGCTGAGCAATACAGTCCATATGTAGAAACATTTGATAACCACTGGATGGTAAACAGACTGCCTTACCTTTGAGTGCAATGACCTTGCTGGCTGGATTCATGATGGCGCTGTCGGCTGAGATGGGCCTGCGGATTGGTGTGTTCGGATCAGCCACGTCAATGATCACCACTTGAGCCTGCTCGCCGACTTTCTCCCGGATACAGATGAATTTATCCGACTCCATGGTGAGGGTGCTGAAGCCAATGTTGGATGGGTTGATGCCCAGATTTTGGAGCTTGGGAAGGAAAAAGCACAGCATTTTAGGATGACGACAAACAGGGGGGCGAGAGGTGAAAGTCACTCTTTTCATATGCACACCATCGGATTTCGGATAGCATCGTGTCAATTTGAAGTGTAAACAAATGTTTGGAAAAAAAAGTGTCTGTGTGACCTCTTTGCAAAAACCCAAAAAACTGTTTTTAATGGCTAAACTAAACTTTTGCCGAAAATACGGTGCATGGTGTGTTCTTCCACAATGCTTCATGACAACAACGCTCCTTTCAGGTCAATTAGCGCTGGGGAGTCTCAACCTACCACTAAAATGTCAACACTACGACGAGGATCCTCTTGCAATTATCAGATGCCAATCAAAAGTTAAAACTCAGTCAAAGTCATGTTTTCTCTCTTGTATTCTTATCCTATTAAATTGAAAAACCTTGGCCCACTAACATTTGGGCAGATTTCTAAAGCCCTAAAGTGTTTTAACATAGTTTAAATGCTAGTTAGGAAACACCGTCCCAGGAAGCACTGACGGGGCTGCAGCACAGTGGCCTGATTTGCACCTTTTTGCCGCTGTAGAAAACAATTTAAACACTGGCTCGGTATTTTATAGAGACAGAATACTACGACGATATCGGGCACTGTTAATACTACAGTATTGTGACAGTGAATATTGTGACATCCTGAATGTTATCAATTGATGGAATCGAGACGAGGTTGACTTCATTTTTTTTCTCCATGATCCAGTGAAACACTGGTACTTTGTGCGTTGTCTATTTCATGCCTTGTTTTGTTGAAAATGTATAATGAAATGTTAAAATAATTGCTGTTCGTTCATTGTTTAGCAAGCATTTTAGCAGATCAGCTGATATTTATGCCCACCGTCAAGCAAAGAAATTTAGTTGAATGCTCATTCTACAAGGGCTACTACTTCCATTTCAATGACACTGCGATTAAGTGTTACAAGGATTTATTGAGAAACAAAAGGAAATAGCAAAAGAAAAATTGCACCACAATGTTTACAACTGCCGTGACATAGGAGTGCCGACTCCTTCCTTTCATAGCTGCTATTGTCCAGTTTAGAGGCCAAAGGGAACATTACTCAAGTATTGAAACACCAAATGAGATAACCGAAATCAGCAAGCACTTAAATTCCAAATGAAATGTTTTTCAGTGATAAGCAGTGACCGTTGTTATCATACATTTGGAGACGCAGCAAGCACCCTTGAACTATAGTTGCTGAAACACAAAATCCACACAAGAGCTCAACTTCATTCGGAAACTATTTGAAGATGACAGTGATGAACCAAATTGAGTGTTAGCGCTGTTTAGAGGTGAACAATATTATCAATGTATTCACAAAGTGCAATTTTACACTGGTGAATTCTTTAAAAAAAATAAAAATAAAAATTGGGTGAGTCCTTTGATTGGCTGAAAAGTAAGAGGAAATGATGAACATCTTCATTCTGCGAATTAGTATGCAGGATTCAGTCACATCACTCAGGCCCCATCCGAACAAAAAAACGTGACAAACTAAAAGACCTACCTAATCTGTTTCACAACAAACCCCCAAAAAATAGCATAGCGAGGAAAACAAGCACGACTACGGCGAATGCTCGCCAAATTGCGCAAACACGCACTGTATCGATGACAAAGCTAACTGCTGGCGAGACCTCCATGACAGGAGAGTAAAAGTTTGCCGGTTGTTCGATATTCACTCAACATTCAATTCTTCCACGCTCATGCGCTGCATTATAGCTACATTAGCGACTATATGACTGTGATCAGGTATGGCTCAAGGTTGTTTACCAATACAGAAAGCGGCAGAGAAAAGAATTCCGAAAAACATTTTAGAATTAAAATAAATGGAACATTTCAGAAACTTCATTTGCTGTGCCCTTAAATAGTTGGGGGAGCTGTGCACTTGCTTGTGAGAAAAGTAATTATCAAAGCAAGAAGCCACAAATTTAAGCCGGTGGTTGTTCTGGATAAACTTTCCTGACACCTCCAGTAGAAGTTTGGACTGCTCATAGAACATGCTTACCATTTCCTTCAAAGGAAAGCATCAGCTTACTCAGCTAAAAAAAATAGTCGCGCATGTCCATCACATAAAGTTCAAGGAAGGATGTGCTGTGTAATGTGCTGAGCATTGCACCACGTCATAGCCATATTCCACACAACAGGAAATTTGGGACCATTGTCCATTGGGACTGAAACAAAAGGCCCGCCGAGTTTATCCTCCTCCTCTAGCATGTGACATGGGTGGGTGACATGTGAGCAGCTGAGGAGTGAGGAATAAGACTTGCCTTTACTATTACACAGATAAAGGAAAGGAGTGCTTGCTCATTTTTTTTTTTTATCTCTATCAAGTTCTCAAAAGAATTCGGAAGGGGAGAGTTTTGGCAACGCAGTTTCCCTTTTCTCCCAAATGCAGTCTCTGTCATTTAGACAACGCTGCACAATGTCAAGTGTTCAGCATATCCGCAACCTTGCCAGCTAGTCACAAGGTATCAGCAGTTTTGTTACAAGCAAAGTTCAAAGGCCAAACGTAAAACTTAAGGAAGCATGATACCAAAAAGTACTGGAGAGCAAAAGGGAATTAATTCTGCATTTCAAAATGACACGAGTGGCCTTGTCAACTTGCAGAGTCATAATATGAATTGAATTCAAACTTAAATGCCAATTAGAAGACTACTAGATAATGTCAGAGTACACGACCAGTGAGAAGAAATCCTGGCAAAAATCCAGCCTGGACTGAGTGTATGGACGCAAATCATGTGTGACAAACTATAAAGTGTGTCTGGCAAACAAAAGGTGTTCAAGAAAACATTAAATTTGACATCCAGGCAATTAAAGTTCACTTAACAGAAGTCAGCACCATCCTATATAAATGGATGATGTATGAAAATGCAAGCTTAGCAAGTTGACTGGCGAACAAGTCAGAAGACTTACAAGGGGAAGGTGATTCTTACCAACAGATGTGTTACTGCTGATGTGAAAAACATTTATTTCATACCCTAGCCTTTGTTTGAGTACCAAATAGGGATGGGCAATAATAATCTATGCATCAATTAAGAATTAAGTCGGATGTGGGGAAGTGTCAATGAGTCAGGTCATGTATTTATTGAAGCCAAACACCCTGCTGTGGCACAACTGGAGAACTTTATGCTGCGCGAGAAGACACTGGCACGGAAATGTGTTCACGTAGCTCGATAGCGGTCTCAACCAGGAATGGGCAACAGTCAGCTTGTGGGGCATATGTAGCCCTCACATTCAGTCGGCGCAGCCTGGAATTCAGTGGCTGCTACTTGAGTCAAGTCCAATTTTTTAGTTATGGCGGCTCGCAGCATTCTTGTGGGTCTCCAAAGATTCGGTGCTGTTTGGCACTTGATGGCGCTCTGGGATTTTGCAGCCAAGGTTCCGTGCAAAGCGTCACGGATGTGCAGTACCGTTTCACAGTATTTATTTCATGTGTCTGACTTCAGACAAAACATTTGTTGACCTCATGATCATCTGATCACTCTTTTTCCCCATTGTCAAACCAGGCAAATTTAATCCTGACGACATTTTTAGCTTTCACATCCCAGCCACTCAAATCAAGGTACGCTATTAAAACATTTATTCTGAACCAGCTAACACATTTTGAATGTGCACTGAAGCAGACTTTCTCAGCTATGTTGCACCAAGTTTATCTTACCGATGTAAAAAGCAACAACAAAAAAAAGGTTTTTAGTTAAACATCTGAAGGAAAACAGTGCAGTGGGGTTTTATTTTTTGAGCAAAATAACATCTCCATTCATTAGTGATAGTTGCTTTTGAGCCCTCGGAAGTAGGGATAAACTTTCATTTTCTGATTGAAATCCCAATTTCAGACAACACAATCATGATTGCCAAAAGGTGTGGTGATCCGCAGCATGTTAACTATTTCACACAAATTTCATCTCCCTCCTCTCCCGCCAATTTCACCAATCCGAAGTGGCCCAGCTGCTTACAAACCAATCAGCTCTTATTTTTGGTAAAATATATAAAATACATTGTAAAAAGGCATCCATGTGACATCACACAGGTACCCATCCTCTCTTTGCTAGCTGCGCGTAAAGTGCAGGGAATGCAAGGTGCTAATTAAGCTTTAATTGTTCTGTACCAAGCACATTTAAAGGCACAAGCGACACACAACTTTCTGTTAACAAGGTATTAAAAGTAGCCATCTGCCATTGTGGAATTAAATGTGAACTTCTTTTTTTTTTTAGACATTATGTTCTAGAACCAAGTAATTTAATTCATGGCCAGGTGAATTGTCAAAATGCAATTCCATTCAAACAAACGTCTGCATTCATACCCAACCCCGCAAATTTGCTGTTCATTAAATTGCTCCCATATCATTGCGTTATAGCTGCCTCTTTAAATGAACATAAAGTGTAGAGACAGCCCATCACATGACTTTTTGAAACCCGGGCGATCGTGAGCTCAGCCAACTAATACAACTATGCATGTTTTAGGGCGTTCCGAGGTTACGCCGAAACTTTCAAATACAAATCACACAATGTTAGCATTTCCTTAACCATCACGTCATTTCGCAATGAATAAGTACCACAAAGCAAGGGCATATGTAGGCGTGACACGTTCATGCATTTTATTTGTGTGTGGCAGTCACAACGTATGAGCTGCATGCTTTTAAGACCGTCAACTTACTGAGGTGATACTATTGTTAGACGTGCTTCGTGTACTTGACCGAGAGATGTACACGAAATGCTTAACGTCAGCACAGTTCATAGTCAGTCGTGTAATTTCAATCGAAAACCATCGACAATAAACTGACGCATTAAAGCCGACGAGGGCGAGTCACAAAACTGTTAGCTTGAAGGCTAGATGCTAACTAAGATAAACGTCATCCACCCTGCCCGGCTAGCTAGCAAAGCTGGCGATGCTAACTTTACTTGTTAGCAATGTTCGCTTTGAACGAGAAAGTCTCTCTAGCGCCACATGAATATTCATTGCGAGTACCAACGTAAGAAATGCCACCCACATAAACGAAATAATTAAGTCATCCACTTACTTGCAGGTGCTCCTGAAAACGAATTGGCAGGATCTGAGCCATGGCGGTTCCTCTCTCCTACGGTTTCTTCGAATGCTAACAAACTACGGCGTCTCTCAGATCCCAGCCGGACAGCCAAATAACCTCAATTCGGAGGTTCCAAAAAATATAAGTGTAAGTGCTGTCAGTGTGATGGTACTTTCGAATCGTCTCTTGGCTCTCGACTCACGAGCTTCCCCTGGCTAACCTCGGGCTGCCACTACACCGACTCCGTGGAACCGCAATGGCGGTGGAAGTTAGCAAGCACGTAACACATCCCGGAAATGGAAGTACTCAGTGTGGCGGATGAATACAACGTTACACTTTTAAAAAGGTGAATTTTGGCCAGTCACGTTCACTCTTCCGTTGATATTCCAATAGTGTTTAAAACCAACTTTTGATTTCTCGACTAAAACATGCGATTGAATATACAGGACGAGGGTAAAACGTGGCATTCTAGGAACTATTTCTTTTTATTTGCGCCTTGATTTTTGCCACATCATTCGTTTGTGTGAATGGACGTTACGTTTGTGATGCGCGTTGTGCACTTGTTCCTGTCGACCAATTAGATGCAATTAACACCTAGGGGTTCAAATCACTGCACTCTAAAAATAACAGCATGAATGGTTTTCCAAGTGAATGTTTGTGGAAGCTATGAATTAGTCAATATGTCAATCATGCGTAAATCTAATGCAATAGGGCTGACAAGGGCTCAAAAGACAATTGACATGGCCACCATCTATGACAAAACAATGGCACATAAACCACCCCATGTGATTCTGCTATGGATTCAGAAATCACTCTATCGGACCCCTGACCTCGGGTTTATATTGACTGGACTAACAGCTGGCACCTTGCAACTGAAGTCCAAGGGCAGCCATCTTATGTTGCCACTGTACCTGACGATTGTCTTTTTTTTCGCGTTGAAAACGCTGTTACCATTGCATGTTTTACATCCATGAGTGCCTCTCCAAGAACAAACTTCACTGTTTGCATCGACCATTCAGAGTACTGTACATATCTCAGTATCGTGAATAGTAACTGACAGAAGTTAGGTTTATATTTCGCAACAAATTTTGTTCTGATGGGCTTTGCACTCATTTAATTGTTTATGGTTGTGACAAGTGACAACATGACGCAGACAACTTTTTGAGTAGCACTTAGAGTTGTACGTTAAAATAAAACATTAATAATAGCATTAATATCAATAAAATGGGCATGTAGCGCTTGCCCTAGACTTACTGGTACAACCGTATGTCACACATATTGGTGTTTTTGCTGTAGAGATAGCCAAGAATGTGAAAATGCTGCAGAGAAATTAATGTATTCAAGTCTGGTGTGCTAAGTGAGTGTCAACATCAGATGGTTGCTAGTGGCTTCACTTTTTTCAATGGTGAGTAAATGACATTGTTAGCCCATTCATATATTTACACCCGTGCCTCTGAGTAGCCTCTAGTAGTGTTTTTATCATTCTGAAAATGATCCAGTGTCTGACATTAACGGAGGCCAAATAGCCTTGGGCCAATGTGGCACTGTGTCAGGTCACCATGTACGGTACCTGATAGACACTGGCCTAACTGAGCCATGTATAAATGTCATACAAATATGTTGAAATCAACATATATGTCTTGCTTCTTTACATATAAAACAAGTAACTACATAGAAGTCATATTTTCTTAAAGGTTTAGATAACACAATACAAAGACACTAACTATGAAATGATAATTGCAGTTTATTTCAATTGTGTTTGCAACATGGTGGTTGCAGTTAGAGGGTTCAGAAATTTCAAATAAACAGTCTTCAGTCAGGTCACATTGCAACTATAATTTCAAATCAAAATCATTTAGTCAGAAATGGTGTAGTAATTTGTTGTTGTTGTCTTTTGTCATTTGTTTTACGTTTTATGGTAACTTTTCTGCAAAGTGCTTTTCACAACAGACACAGCTGACTTGTCAAGCTGAATTATACACCAATGATCCATAACGCCCCCCACCCGACCCCCGCAAAAACAGCAGTTTGGGTCAGTTCAGCGTAATATGTTGGCCACAGTGAGTACCCAAGTCCTCGTTTCCCCTTTTAACATCCACAATTTCTTTGAGCAGAGGATGTTACCTCAATTGCTCAATGTAAAAGAAATTGCTGGGTAAGCAATCTCACTTTTCTACAGATTTCTTTTCTTTCTTTTTGTGCTGATTTAGCATCTATGTACATATCCTCTAAAATTCTAAATGGCTGTAACTCTCTAAGTGATACTTTCAATGCAGCATTTGTCTTTCTTTTATTTTATTTTTTTCAATTTGGGGTAATGTATTGTGAAGCATTCTGTGTGATCTAAATGTATATTGCCTCATGTTGAAAGACGCACAAGGATTTTACACAAAACATGCAAAAGGATTTTACAATTAAGAGTCTTTAATCACAAAGAGTTGTGCAAATATATGTATTTTTAAGTTTATCAACTCCGCTATGACATTCTAGCCTTTAGTCTAGATATACTGTATATTGTATAAAGTATGTATATTGTATAAAGTGAGCTATTTTCCAAAAAACAATAAAAGCCAAACTTGATTAAGTCTTTGTCATATTTTTTCTAAGATTTATTCAAATGAAAACAGCCGAGAGGACTAGTGGACTAACTTCGCTCCTAAATGACAACATTTTTTCTCAAGTCATTATTACATATCAGAAATGACACGACAGTTGGGAAGTCTGCCCAGCAGTTGAAAGGTCCTTGATTGCTGTATGGAGTTTACATGTTCTCCCCATGCTTGCAAGAGGTTTTTTTTTGTTTTGTTTTTTCGGTACGCCACGCCCAGATTTGGCAAACATGCTTGTTAGGTTAATTCAAGACTCTCTGTTGTCCATTTGTGCGAATGATTGTTTGTGTGTGCCCTGCATTTGACTGGCAATCAGTCAGTGGTGTACCAACAAGTCAATTGGGATAGGCTCCGGCAAACTACAACCTTAGTGAGAACAATATACAGCATCTGCTGAATTTGTGAGGTTGCTCAATTAATTCAAAAAATCTAACCGACTGTATTTTGATGGTTCTTTCTTGATTATGGAAATTGTATCAGTCAAAAATGTGGGAAAAAAACTCATTTAAAAAAAATTAAGTTAAACAATGTTGGGTTGAGTGAAATCTGAATCTGATGTTATGTTTTTAGTTGGAAACTACAAGCTTCAGCCCCCTCCACAGGTTTTCTACTGGGTTGCAATTTGGAGACTGACCACAGTATGAATTTGAGATATTTTGAGCCACTCCCTCATCGCCTCGGCAGTGTGGTTCAGTGTAACGCTGGAAGGCCAAGACAAGAGAGGAGGATTTTATCAAGAATACTATGTGGCTCCATTCATTAGCCCTTCATTGAAGACATCCTTCACCCTTTCGTGCTTGATTGTGGAGAAACTGCTCTTTTGGGTAACTCCAATTTGTTTTCCATCCCTAAACCTACTAGGTCAACTTGAAACGACAAAAAACTTAGTTTCATCTGACCAAGCCCAGTCCGAGTCATTGATGTTCGCTGGTCTCATAAATACAGGCATGTACACGTTCCTTCTTGAGGACGGCAACATTGGACACAGCAAAATTTCAGTCCATTTCACCATTTTGCTTTTTTTGTGACAGAGGTCACATTTCCTTCAGATCACAGACAAGTTCCTGCCGCACTTAACTTCGAGGCTGCTTGGTTCTCTTTTTCTTGACCATCCTTCTACTCACAATGGAAGACCCTTTATTGCCATCTGCTGCCTCATTCTTATGAGAATACATGCTGCTTATTCCAGAAATTTCTCCACACGATATAGCGCAAACACATATGCCTCACGATTTGTTTTTATTTTGTTTTGTGGAATTATTGTAAGTCGGTGATGGTGTAGTGGTACACTCTCCTATCTTGTGCGCGGGCATCTGGGATTGTTTCCCACTCAGTGATGTATGCATGTGGGTATGAATGTTTTTTTGTCTCTATATGTTCCCTGCAACTGGCTGGCGACCAGTTCACGGTGTAGTCTTCCTTCTGCCTAAAGTCAGCTGGGATAGGCTACAGCAGGGACGTCAAACTCATTTCACATTGTGGGTCACATACGGCCTTGGTGGATGTCAAGTAGGCCGGACCATTAAAAATGATACCATACTCTGCTATAAATAACCAAAATAATATGTCTTTCCTTTGTTTTGGTCTAAAGAAGCACAAGACCACAAGGAAAATGTTGAAATTTAATGAACATATCTTTTACAAAACATTTGATGAAGCACCTAAGATTTCCTTAGACAAATGTATAAATTAATTTTATCATTCACATATATGCATTACAACTGATCCCACTGACTGTACAAAGGCACAAAACCTTAACAAGTAATTGGTCTTGAAAAATATAGTAATGCACTTCTAAGATTAAACGAGATTTATTTAAAAAAAAAAAAATGGATTTTTAAACCATTTACACGAGCATATAAAATCTACATGTAATCCCTGCCTACACCTTACAAACTAAGGAGAGTGCTATAATATGTGTAAAGAATCAAGTATTCACGTCCTTGATAGCGTCTGCTGTGTTGGGTCTGTCACAGTGACAGACTGAGGCTGCTGTTGTCTTCTTCTCTGATCAAAACAATGTTGTCTTTTCCTCCGATCAAAACAGTGTGTTCCCCTAGCGGATATCCCACGAATTGCACTGTATTAAAAATATTAATTCCGTGTCTTTTATGCATTTTTTCACTTTTAAATTATCCTGCGGGCCTGATCAAACCTTGCGCGCCGGTCCCACCCGCGGGCTGTATGTTTGACACCCCTGGGCTACAGCAACTCCCCGCGACCCTCTTCAGGATAAGCGGTGTTGGAAATGGATGGATGGATGGATGGATGGAATTATTGCGACAAGGCAGAGGAGGGACAACCTCCTACGATTAAAAATAGCCATGACTTCCACGGCACTCATTAAAAGAAGTCCTAGAAGACTCTAAGGATGTCACAGAGAAGGCCATAGACTTAGGCTATTATAAAAAAAAAAAGCAGCAACATCTTTTCCCCATATTTTCTCTTCCAACAGCTATTTTCATCCCATTTTAATTCATTTTGATTTTCATCTTTAGCATCAGAAGAACTGAAATAGTGTCAACGTCAAGACAAATGAGCAGCCATTGCACGGATGATGATACGCGATGTAAATGACTTGCAGCTGACAAAAAGTCTCCTTTACAGATTTTGACCGTTAGTGCACTCCAGTACTTTGGCAAGGATTGTGGTACAGATGGGAGCTCTGTCTTCCTCTGGGGCCAGCTCAGAGACTCAGAAAGGCTGTCACTTGCATCCGGAAAGCTGTGCTGAAGACCCATAGACACTCCATTGACTCCTCTTCCTTCTCACTCCATCTCCCCTGCCTTGAAACATTAAAATATCTTGTATAAATAGTTTTCTAAAATTGACCTTTTCTGAGTGTCTCTGTTTGAGATGGATGTTAGAAAAGTTGTCCACTCTAGGCAAAGTCAATACATTTTTATCTAAAAGGCATTTCAATATTGCTTTTAGATGGCAGAAAAATACTGACTTGAAATGTGTATTTACACTTTGATCTCATTATTTCAAGAATAGCATTTTATTTACATTTGTTTGAGATGAAATAATGAATACTATCGCTGACATGAAGTTGCTCTTCCAACGAGAAACTAGTTGGGACAATCTACAGTTAATCTTATGGTTGAGCCAAGTCTTGAACTCCATTTTGCCTCAGTTATTTCATGTACAGCATGTAACAACTATAAGTTGCACTCGTGGTTAGTCCGCTTCATATTTCTAGGGTTTGGTTTCGAATCTATTTGAAAAGTAGACCGACACATGTAAGCACTGCACAATCAGATTCTATATGATCCAAATTAATCCAAAGTCTCCACATTCTCAACTGAATCTTTACTGACATCTTGGAAATTATGAGCAGAACCTTTGAACCACTTTTGAGACTGAGTTACTGATTGACTAGACTTGGGCCTTTGCTCCCTACATACAGGTGGCAGACGGTGTGATTTGAAACATGATGCCATCTAGTGGCCTCGGAGTTTCATTTAAAGTTATGAACATGCTTGGTTTTGAAAGGTTTGCAGGGAGGATACTCACAATACTGTACAGTGAAGACTATTTTTACTCCTCTTTTATGAATGGATAAAACGTCACCGACCCCCGCTCTCAACTCTGGTGCTTCTTATGCTGCAGTGCCACATGATAACCATTCAACCCAGACGGTTCCACCTGGGGGATATTTTTGTGATCTTAATTGTTGTTGTTTACTCTTTTACACACGTCTATTCTGATATTTTCGTCTATCTGCGAACGGTGGCCAGGAAAATAAAATTTGAAATGTTTTTTTTAAATTTTATAATGAAAAAATTACAAACTACACTATTTGTATGTATGAACTTTTATATATTAAGGTTTGAAGGCGCCAAAATCTTTGTATTATTTTAGCCTTTTGAGAGTAAAAAAAAACATTCTAACTGAATGATTAAATTTTGACATCAGAACCACTATAGACTGAAGTATGGTAGCCGAGTGGTTTGAATAAGTATTGTGACATAAGTAACTAGATGGGCCATTGATTGTAATTAAATAAAATTGCAACGAGATCTCACCCCCATCGTGTCAGTTTTTAGAGATACGTTCCAAAACAGCATGCATGGCAGGCTGATTGAGTCCCTAGGTATGAGTGTGAGCGTGGATGGTATTGGCTAGACTGAAGACAGCTGGGATAGGCTCTGTCGGTTCGGAAAATGGATGGATGGAGTTTTTAGAGATAGATAGAAAGCCCGCATTATTTAGAGATCTGTCGCGATTTTCGTTGACTGCATGACAGGGCTTTCTTCCGCTTTATTTTGAAATGTCCGAAAGCATTTGAATGCACCTCTAGTCTCGCCGAACGCCAACATTGTCACTGTTGAATGTCACTTTCCCGTGACGACCGTCGCCATTCGAACCACAAAGGTGAAGTGTATTAAAAAGGGTAATACAAATATTCACTCGACAGTACCAAAAGTTTTTTTTTTAATTCCACATGTGCCACTCACGTCCGTTCCCAAAATGCGGAGTGGGCCGTCAACGCCTCAATGGGAGCGAGCCTACTGGGAAGCCGTATTTTATAAAGCAAATCGTGCTGCACTATTTGAGTTTAATGGTCGTTAACGTTGAAAAGTCAAGCACTGTATGTGTGCACAAATTTCATAATGAATAGACATTGCCCCTACCCAGTTGCCCGGGGAGGAGCCACATTGTTAATAAAAGTTTGGGTTTGGATGACTCCCCGTTACATCTCCCGCTGTGCGGCACAACGTGACATCAAGTACAGGTACGGCATTTAAAATATTTCACCAAGTAGTTATGTTTTTTTGGTTGGTTTGTTTGTTTTGGCAGCAGTCCGCCATTCATGTTGCAAATGTTTCTCTTGTTTAATATGTTGATTCCTTGTCTTGTGCTCTCGGCTGCCTTTCTATTGACTATTCGAATGGGTAACAACTTGTACTTTTAAGACAGTTTAACTCTAAAACTACAGTATATCTTTAAACTCCGACTCGACAAGGTGTCTCATAGGACAAATATTAGCAAAGTGAACCCTACTAGAAGAACCTGATGAATACTGTAATCCTGCTGGCCCAAAAAGTTTTATGATGGGAAAAGCAAACAGTGATCCATTAGTAGCACCAAAGTGTTTTTTCTCTCCTCCAACCAAAAAGAGAAGTTGCATGGCCACATGCAGTCTGTGAATAATTCCATGCTGCCAAATTGTAGTCCTCACTGCATTACTTTTATTCTGTCCAATTAGAAAAGAACAGGGAGGATGAGGCACTGTAGTTTGTTACACTTTGTGAGATGGATTAAATGTAACCGACATTGTTATCAAAAGAATTTGTGGGAATCATGATTGTCCTTCATGGAGTATCAACTTGGAGTTGGTTGAAGTTAAGAAGCAACAAGAAAAGTTTTTCAAATGGAATCTGTATTGTTTCACACGATTGATAACAGAAAACGATTTTGGCGGATATGCTGTCAAAAACCTTCACTGTATGATTCCAAAGGCATCAAATTGGGACTGACTCAAAATTGACAACAATGAATCAATAATACAATTAATCAACCATGTTCCATGACAACAATTAATGTGGAAGCTACTGTTTTTACTGCTATCTTTGATTGTATTTGACAGAAGATTACAAAGGGTTCACAGTGTTCTTTGCAAAGCTGACCCTCCTTGAAAGAGAGCAAAGATTAAGATAATTCTCGGAAAGTTGAACCCAATTTTATGGTTCTGCAATTTAACTGTCAAACACTCTTGAATGCTGATGCCTCCATTCGGTGGATAGAACAGACATTCACAGAGCACGAAGTTCAAATTGATATTCTTTTCCTTGAGCTGTGATTGACATTTATTAGTCTGTGTTTTGGGCTGAGTGTTTAGCAAATAAGAAACATTGTAAATATTGACTTTACTGCATGCTACTGAAACCAGAAACTAAATTTGATCTTTTTATCCCAACGCTTGGTAGTAATGAAATGCAGGAAAAAGAAAGTTTCCCTGTTGGTCTAAACATCTATTTCCTTATCTTTCCCCACTCTTTAAATCAACTTTATTGTGAACAGAGAACTGCTCCAACATGAACATCAAGCCTCGTAAAGAAACAAGGTACTGTAGACAGTTCAGTGTAAAGATTAAACAACAAAGTTTAGACATGAAAACGTTAATTTTCATGTCATGTTTTAATTTATTTATTTTGTTCAGTACAGAATTTTCAATCTTAGGTCACTGTAATTTTTAATCCATTGGCACCAAAATAAAACAACCTTCACAGATTACGGTTTTATTTTGGCCATATAATTGTCATGAGAGTGGCCCGGTGATCCAGTGGTTAGTGTGTCGACCTGACAGTGCAGAGGTCGTGGGTTCAATCCCGGCTCCGGAACTCCCTGTGTGGAGTTTGCGTGTTCTCCCCTGGCCTGCGTGGGTTTTCTTCGGGCACTCCGGTTTCCTCCCACTTTCCAAAAACATGCATGGCAGGCTGACTGAACCCTCCAAATTGTCCCTTGGTGTGAGTGTGAGCGCAAATGGATGTTCATCTCTGTGTGCCCTGCGATTGGCTGGTAACCGGTTCAGGGTGTCCCCAGCCTACTGCCCGAAGATGGCTGGGATAGGCTTAAGCGGATCGGATTGTAAAGTGTCCTTGGGTGTCTTGAAAGGCGCAATTTACACTCAATGAATATAGAGTCATGATAATTATCCATCCATCCATCCGCTTTATCCTCACAAGGGTCTCGGGGGTGCTGGAGCCTATCTCAGCCGTCTTCGGGTAGTAGGCGGGGGACACCCTGAACCGGTTACCAGCCAATCGCAGGGCACACAGAGATGAACATCCATTTGCGCTCACACTCACACCTAGGGACAATTTGGAGCATTCAATCAGCCTGCTATGCATGTTTGTGCAATGTGGGGGGAAACCGGAGTACCCGGAGAAAACCCACGCAAGCCCGGGGAAAACACACAAACTCCACACCTGGAGGCCGGAGTCGGGATCGAACCCACGACCTTTGCACTGTGAGGTCGACACGCTAACCACTGGACCACCGGGCTGCCAATTTGTAAATAATTCCCACTTGATTTATGTCTGAATTTAACGCATTTGATGCATTTTATTGTTCATATTTCTGATTACTTTGGGTTGTTGTCACTGTGCCCTGTTGCAAACCAAATCATTCTACAAAGGACAATTCCAATAAAGTGAAATGAAAGATTGTTTCATCAAGTAATTTACCCGATACATTTAAACTGCACATACCCACCTTAATTACACGTGAAACTAAAGCGGTGTGGTCTCTTGTCTCTGGCTGTGAAGGAAATTTACATTTAATCCTAAAGAGGGAATAGACAACCCCCTGATGGTCATCACGGAAGGTACCTCGTCATGCAAGAGCTTCTCATCATCCACCGTCGACAAATGCATTAAAGCACCGTTCTCTTCACTTCACAGAATCCACACCCAGACCACGTCTCTGTGTGCTTAAAAAGGAAGAAGGGGAGGCCTACGGCTTTCATTTGAGAGTGGAATGGGTGAAACAAGGACATATTATCAGAAATGTAGTTTCTGGGGGGATCGCGGGGCGCTGTGGACTCGAAGACGGAGACAGGCTTCTTGAAGTCAACAACGTTTATGTCGAGGATGCTCCTCACCAGGAGGTAAACCAGTTGAGTCTTCCATTTATTCTCTCCGCATTTTCTTTTGTATCCGGGAGAAGGTTCTTGTCTGTGGATGTCTTTCAGCTGAAATAAGAGTCATTTTGTATCAGGTGGCCAGGAGAATAAAGCTAAGTGGACATCACTTGTGCTTATTGGTTCTGGACGGGGACGCATATGAAAAGGCAACCGCCAAGGGTCATGACCTCCGTGATCTTGTCAAAGCATATAAGGGTGAAGACTTGAAACCACCTAGACTGTGTCACATCACCAGGGATCCTGTCTTGGGTCTGGGCATGAACTTCACACCTGTTGGAGGTAAGACCACTTGTGGCACTCACGTGTTCAAAGACTGCGCAGGATTTTTCAGTTTTGTCCATTTTGCCACATAGCTGAAAAGGGTTGCTTCTCTGTCAGCCTGGTGCCTGGAGGGGCAGCTGAAAAGGCCGGCGTACTCAAGGGGGATCGACTGGTGTGGATGAATGGCGCCGTGGCTTCAGATCTCACACACTCCGCGCTCAGCAGAATGGTATAAACAGCTCGCTTAATACATAAAGATCAAGTATTTGCACAGTGCTGGAATATCGATGAGTGTAATTCCTTCTGGGAAATGTTATCCCAGGACTTCACTTCAGCCACCTATGTTGCTGCTTGTTGGTAGAATTGACTGCCTTCCTTATTGCCTTCAGTCAACAGTCTTGCGCTGTTTTGTTCAGATCGTGTCACAGAGTTGGCCAAACAGGAAGTGTATATTTGCCTTATCAAATTACATCTCAGACAAGCTGGCTACGGATCCGAAGATTGTTTTGGTTTTGTTTTGAATTTTGGATTTCCTGTTCTTGAATTTTGCCTATGATTTGCAGCAGTTTGAAAATCCACAGTACAGTATTTACAATTTCTAAGGCATCACCGAATTGTACATCATGATCATAATTGACCTACTGCAGAGTATTCTTGAGTTGTTGATGCTGTGTATTTTTCTTCAAGAATCGATTTACAAGAAAATAATTTTGTTATTGGCGGCACGGCGGCCGACCGGTTAGCACGTCCCCTTCACATTGCACGGGGCAAGCGTTTAATTTTGGCCCCAGACTTCCTGTGTGGAGTTTGCATGTTCGCCCGGGGCCTGCGTGGGTTTTCTCTGGGCACTCCGGTTTACCCACACATTCCATAAACATTCATGGGAGGTTAAATTGCCCCACGCCTGTGACCCTCATGAGGATAAGTGGATCAGATAATGAATGGATAATTTTGTTATCTTCCGTTTTCGTTGCCTTCTGTGGAGATTAAGATTAGGGAATTGGCCAAAATCAGTCACCTGATCTCAACCCAATAGAACATGCTCGTAAGATACGGACTATAAATGTGAAAGCCAAAATTGGATGTGGCTGCGGTGAAGATCTGGCCAAACATCTGCAGGGAAGAAAATCAGAATTTCGTGATGAGTATTGTCTCCAGATCTCTGGCAGTCATTGATTGCAAAGTCATTTCATGCAAGAATGTGGCTTAGTTAAAACACTTTTGAGTGCCTGAAAATAGACATACAGTCAAACCTCGGTTTTCGAACGTCTCTGTTCTCGTCCAATTCGTTTTTTTTGTCAATTTTTTTATGCCTCGGATGACGAACAAATTTCGGTTCTCGAACTAACTGAGTGCACTTGAATGCACCGTTTGACTCCTCTCGCCTTCCTTACACGAGGAAGTGACGCTTCCTCGGGTAGACGAGGAAGTGACGCTTCCTCGTGGTGCTTTCCTTTGTGAGCAGACGTGTTCAGTAAACATTTTTATTTTAAAAAGAGCGTGGTTTCGGTTTTCGAACAATTTCGGTTTTCGAACAGCCTTCTGCATTAACACCATTCCCACTTTCCTGTTTCAAATTTGCTACAGTGAAAAACCCCCTGTTGTGAAAAACTTCTTGCTGCAAACATGATTTCGTTGTAGAGGAGTTTCACTGTACTCAGTTTAAAATGGATATGATTCCTAAATAGTTTAATTCAAACCATATATACAATGTTGTTGCAGATGAAAAAATGCGGCAATTACATCACCATCCTAGTGATCGACAGCAAGAGTGAGAAGAAATACACTCAACTAAAAATGCCCATACTCCATACTATGGCAGTTCCACACCATCTGCCTTATAGATCGAAAAAACTCGAGTTGGATTTGGTGCCTGAAGGTTACGGTTTCCTCCTTCGTTTCGAGAAGGCCCCTTCAGGACGTACAGGTGGGTGCTCAAAGTATGTCCATCACCTGTATTGCATTTTAGTTTGAAACGTGTGCTCCGAACGCGACAGCTCACGTGCTGCGTAAGGTGGACCCTGGAAGTCCGGCAGAGAGGGCTGGGATGCGAGATGGCGATATACTGCTGGAGGTGAACGGAGAATCTGTGGAGTTGCTACAGCATGACGAGATTGTGACAAGAGTGAGAGAGAGTGGCCGACATATCTCACTGACCACAGTTATTCCGCAGGGCCATGAGTTTTACACACAGGTTGGTTTCATTTTGCATTCCATATTTTTTGGGTGTGTGTGTGTTGAGTACACATCATCTGTGAATTTCATTTTAGAATGTCAGTGAAGCTCTATACTTGATCTAATGCCTTTACAGTTAGGTCTGTCACCTCTAATCTTCTGTGAGGATGATGCTATTCAAATGGAAAGCAGAGAACCAGTCCCCGCATCAGAACATTGCCTGCAAACTGGAGGTTCATCTAAGACCAGGCTCTGTTCTCTTCAAAAAGGCTCCTTGGGGTATGGCTTCAACCTTGGCTGTAGACCACAGTGTCCTGGGACCTTCATCAGTCAAGTAGGAATGAATATCATCTTTCAATTACACTGCATGATGGTAACTTTTTTTTTTTTCTCTTGGTCAGGTGGCCCCAAGAAGCCCGGGGAAGAAAGCAGGACTAAGAATGGGTGATATCGTGATAGAAGTAAATGGACAAAATGTGGAGGACCAATACTTAGAAGACGTAATTATGCTTGTGAAGGAAGGAGGGCCTTGCCTTTCCTTACTCGTTAAGGACAAGGACAACGAGGACTTGAAAAAGAGCGAAACACTTTCTTCCACCGCCAGTGAGGTGACAAAATATTTCACTGCATAATTAAACAAGCATTCAACAATTGTCACTTGTATAACATTTACCTTCCTTTTCTGGCTCAATCTCAACAGGGCGAAGAAATAAAAGTCTCACGTTTGTGAAAGGACTTCAATCGGCATGACAACAAACACTCCATGCTGTGCACCTTCTGATAGTACTTCCTCAACTCCAATTATCTAACAGTGTTAATATTAACTGGGTGACCCATTTGAATAGCCCGATATGCATGGCGCGTAAAATATCCAATTCATACAAATATTCTCTCCATTTTACCGCGTCACACATAATGTGCCTGTATGGAGCCAAATGTGTTGCTTGGATAATTCACCTGTTTTTTTTTTTGTGTTTTTTTACTCACATGTTTATTTTTTTTTCTGTATTCCAGGACTGTGTTGGAATAAATGTGATTCTGTTATCCCATATTTACTCTCTGTGTAACTTTAAAACCGGTTTCAGAGTGATACCTTGCAAATACCTCAGATACAATGGGGTAGGTTGATAATGGGAGACTTGTCGGACCGGGAGAGCTCAGGCTGCTCCTGTTCTATCTTTTAAGATAATATCTTGTTAAGTTAACGGCTTCTGATCAAATTCATTGTTGCTTGTGAGAAGATAACATCAACCCCAGGACATCCCAAGCTGTGTTCGCGGACCACCGACATCCAGCAGAAGCCGTCTGATCACCTCAGGAATGAACTGTGTGTTCTCATTGAAACTCTCCTTTCCTGAAACTGTTGTGGAATGTGAAAATACTCCCCACACCCATTAGAAGATCGTGGATCAGGGACATCCTTCCAATAAATGCAAAGAGACAAACGCAGTCTCTTCAATTGCCTCGGAACCTGTAACGGTTTACATGGCAGAGCCAGTTGGAGAGCTGCTCCGAGATTGTGAACTGAGACATGTTTGCGCGCTCTCTCTTGCAAGAAAGACAACCATGCCTGCCTCCTGAGTCGTCCTGTTCCTCATGTGTTCTTAGTGTCAGACTACCAGCATTAACCTAACAGACTGAAATGAACACCTTTGTCAAAACATAAATGAAAAAATGCACGACACTAAATTATTGAGAGATTTAATTGAATTTCGTTACACAGAATCACCCGATTAAAACATCCAGTAATCTGCAGACTAGTGTCTACAGCTATCCATGATGATCTTCAGCTACTGGTAACCACACAAAATATAATCTGCAACAACTGCATTACAATTAGTGGCTGATTACAAAAACACCAATAATGAAAAATAAAAAATCCTGCCTTCATAGATGATTTCAGCAGTTGAAAAAAGTACATAATATGGCTGGTTAGATAATTAATCTTGATCTACACTTTGGCCCCAATGAAGTAAATTAAAACCCTGGAGAACCCACCGGGTCAAATTTGGCCCCTATAAATTCTGCTACTCAAATACTAACCTTAAATCCCAAAGGGTCAAATTTGTCCCAAACCGTAAACTAGGATTAAAGCATTACATTTTTGAAAAAACATATATTTTAGTGTTCAGTGAACATATAGCAGTCATTTAATGTATAATTCATCATTTTCCAAAGAAGAAAAGGGTCCTTGGGTTCTCCAGGGTTAACCTAATGCACACCTAGCTACCAAAAAAGATTGTATAATGGTCTTTATGACAAGGAAGGAAGACCGTAATGTTTCAAACTCCATCCATCCATCCATTTTCCGAACCGCTTTATCCTCACTAGGGTCGCGGGGGGTGCCGAATCAGCCGTAGTAGGCGGGGGACACCCTGAATTGGTTGCCAGCCAATCGCAGTTCACACTCATACCTAGGGACAATTTAGAGTGCACAATCAGCCTGCCATGCATGCCGGAGACCCGGAGAAAACCCACGCAGGCCCGGGAAGAACATGCAAACTTGGATTTGAACCCGGTACCTCAGCACTGTGAAGCCGACGTGCTAACCACTGGACTACCGGGCCGCCTGTTTCTGGATGTTACCCGCTGCAGCAACTTTGATTGAAGTCATCCAGGTCCAGGGACAGGACAAAGACTCCTCCAAAGTGGTATTTTTTAATGTAATCAACCTTCGGAGCCAAGGGAAAAATGTTAACTGTGTATTGTGCGCTTTTATATTATCAACTTGATCAAGCACATTTTGCTGACTCCGTTTGAAGGGGTTGCCTTTGACTGAATTTGACTACCTTTGCATCGATCGAAGCGATGTCATCAAAGACGACCTCCGTCGTTGATGAAGCTCCAAGAAGTCCTTGCAGGAAAGAGCACACCTGAAAGGAAGACCCACATTTTGAAATACCGCATTCTCATCAGTTCAAACAGAAGCCGCCGCTGCTCATATTATACCTCATAACGGGCTAAGAATCCTTCCGGCAAATCAGCTAAATTGCCTCCCACCACGTGAACAGTGCCCAGAATGTCAATCATAAACGATTCTCCAAATACTCCAATTCCCATGTTAATCTTATGGGCAGGTACTCCCAATTTATGCCAGACGTTCACTGCAAAAGCCTGAGGAAAAAGGTATGGTGGAAAATAGTTAGGTCCAAGAAAACAGAGATGGTGTTCAAGCCAAATAAATCAGGATGCGTGGATTGATTTAGGTCAGAGGTCGGCAACCCAAAATGTTGAAAGAGCCATATCGGACGAAAATAAACAAAAAAACAAATATGCCTGGAGCCGCAAAAAAATAAAAAGCCTTATAATGAAGGCAACACATGCTGTATGTATCTATATGAGCTATATTAGCCTGCTATCATCATGACTATCAACAAGTTGGCTACAAATACACAACGAGCATTCATGTTTAAAGTTGTTTTCCCCCTGCAGTTCAATCTGTAGAGGAGGGGTGCCCAAACTTTTCGAACAACCAATCTCCCGCGATCAACCCCTTACCGCACACGTGTGAGCAACCGCCATAACGGCCACTAAGATGAACGAGGGACGCACTTTCGCAGTATGCTAACTATCGTAGCTCACGTGTACCGTTTAAAAATGCCTCTCTTGGCCGCCCAGATTCCAATTCTTAGCCAGTACCCTCGGTGAATTGTACATGAAAGGCAGTTTTTTTTGTTTTAAAAAAAACATTTTTTTACAACAGCCCACTGACTGACAACCCGCCCTGCTAATAGAAACGTGTGTCGCAGGCTATGATGCAAATATTCGTTGACGAAATGTTGATATTTAATATTTATTCGACACATTTTTACAGCATAGGAAAACATTAATACAGTCAAACTTCGGTTTTCGTCCATAATCCGTTCCAGAAGGCTGTTCGAAAACCAAAATTGTTCGAAAACCGAAACCACGCTCTTTTTAAAATAAAAATGTTTACTGAACACGTCTGCTCACAATGGAAAGCAACACGAGCCCGAGGAAGCGTCACTTCCTCGTGTAAGGAAGGCGAGAGGAGTCAAATGGTGCATTCAAGTGCGCTCAGTTTGTTCGAGAACCTAAATTTGTTCGTCAACCGAGGCATCAAAAACTCGAAATTTTTGGTCGAAAACCGAATTGGACGAGAACCGAGACGTTCGAAAACCGAGGTTTGACTGTAATGTTTGTGTCATGTTTGTCGTCTGACAGAAACCATATTAAAACAAAAAATATATATTTCCCTCCCATCTTTTTCCATTTTCAAACAATTTTGAAAAAGCTCAAGGGAGCCACCGGGGAGCCGCATGTTGCCGACCCCCGAGTTAGTTAAAGAGGGGGCTTGCGCCGATTGTTACTTACCGCTCCACTGAATGATTCGGCCGGAGTGGCGAAAGATGGTTGGCCTTTTTGAAAGATGATTTCAATATCGGACGTCATCACGTTGAAGAAGTCGACGTGGCTGATAAAACACAGAGGAGTTACCGTGCGGCAAAACATGAAAAGGGCGCATTGTGGAAAAAAACATTTGAAAATGTGTATTTACTCTGCAATGTGTTTGACCTCGTAGCTCTGATGAATGATAAATGGCTGAGCAGAGACACTCGCAGTGAGCAGGAGTTTTTCAGATCCATTTTGGGCCGCCTCAGCTTTAAAAGCTTCGTGCAATTCCTATACAAACAAAAAGGCTTTGTGAAGCGGAAACACACGTTTCTCTGACAGTGTCCTCAGTAGATGGGAATTTCAGGATCATACCTTGATGAGCTTTGTGTACTGTTCCTTGATTTCTATTAAAGCCTCCGTTTTAGCCTGCCACAAGATGTTTAGCCCATCAAACATATAAGCAGGTTCTCTCAGAACGGAGATTACGGACTGGATAAAGGTCTTCCTATTTTCTTGTGTGGCTATCATTTGATGCAAGCTGACGAACACAAGGAAAAGCACAGCGGCAAAACAAAATAAGTTAGGTACAGATGAAGGGAGGGGGTGCAACTTTCCAGTCTGACTTCAGTCATGGTAACTACAATATGGCTACAATATGGCTACATCGTCCAACTTCACTTACAATGGATTTTCCATCAGGTTGACCTCCAGAAGGATCTTCAGATCTGGATTACTGGTGGACCAAACATGTTCGCTTGTTTATTATTGAATATAATATCCAGTGGGGGGTAAAAAAAAAAAAAGAAGACAAATTTAAATGCACAAGGTCTAACCTGGTCTTCAGATTCTTGAACTGTGGGAATTTTGTTTTGTCACTCGAGTTTGGGGAAATTTTAAAACTCGAATCGATGGTGACAAAACTATAGATCAGATGGGTACACAGATGTGGTTGGATGTCATCAATCGTGAAATTTCCAACCCCCCATCTTTGGTCTGAGACGCTGTTATAGACACAGACCAGTCTTTCGGTTGAGCCTGAAAGATTGTAAAAATCAAATGGCATGTAAATAGCGAATAATAACCACACTATTTAGACCTTGCAAATTTTCCTCACTGGATCTACAAACCATTGCAAGACAAAAACTTACCCAACCAAGCAGTGGCCAGCAAGAGACCTGCAAATTGACATACATTGTCAGAAACGTTCAAACTTCAAATGCAACCTGTTGATCTGGCAATCACTGTTAAAAAAAAAGATTTATCATGTATTTGTGCACCTTACCTGCAAATAAAATTGTCTTGTGCATTCTGTTTGCTATAAAGTTACAAAAAGAGGAATTAGAGGTCGTGGGATGCAAGATTTTACTTTCAGAATTGCTCAAATAGTTGAATCAAGATTTTTTAAAAAAAAACTTTTTTCTTATTTTTGGTGGGAAAGATTGAATCAGTGACCAAAAAATATCTGGAATGATTGGAGAAAACAGAGGGGGGAAATCAAGAGCACAATTCCGTCCATCAATTGTTTTCCCATAGGCTTCCACCCTGGACTGGTTGCCACATAGATTCAAACATTCTACCTCTCCCTCGTCCCCACCAAAAAATAAATAAAAATAAGGATTTCATTTAATAGTTTTTTCAAATTACTAAATCGAGAATACTCAACACATAAACATATCTACTTACCAACACAGACAGCTTCGAGTGCCTCTCTATGCTGATGGGTGAGCGATGAAGAGATGGCCTCACGTCACTTATGTAGTTGAAAAAGGCGTGTCATTCTCTTCAGAAACTTGCCCTTCTCTATTCAACCTTCTTATTATGCTTTCATTATCAAAACTGATTCTAATAGCCCAAACATGACGAGTCAAAAAAAAAATAAAAAATGTTGCAATCAACACACCAGAGTGCCTGAGAGCTGCAAATGTTGCACCCCTCAATGAAAGTTCAAGTTCAGCCTACAAAGGCTTTTGGAGAGTCTCTTTAAATTTGACTGAAGGGTTTTCGCACAATCGGACAATCGGTTTTCGCAACACTTCTGTTACCTTACACGTCACCACTTATTGGTAAAGCAGTGAATCATTACAGTTCAGGTTGCGGCTTCATGATTTATGAATTCTATTGTTTATTAACCAGGCTACTTGGCCAATGGCGTATGGTGCATCTGAACTGAACTCAATTCAGTCCAAATTAACTGAATTTATAGAGCAGAGTCTGCAATCTGCAGCTCCTAATGTGGAAATGTTTGTTATATGAACATTGCATCGGGCATTGGAATGACCCGGATTGGTCATAAATGTGATCTCATTATCATCCACGTCACAGCAATAGTGACGTTCCTCAAATTCCTGAACTAATGACATGCAAACAATGGATTTAAAAACTGGCCGAGTCGATTTTGGTAGTGCAGCAAAAACCTCAACTCTGCTGTAGTTGCAAATCAGATCTGCATAACGGTCAGGAGGAGATTTGATCTTTTCATAAAACTCTTGACCATTCAGCAATATTCTTGGGCTGTGTTGTGTGAATGGCTTTCTTGAGGTCATGCCACAGCATCTCAATTCGGTTGAGGTCTGGAGTCTGACTGGGCCACTCCAGATGGCAATTTTTGTTGTTGAAGCCATTCAGTTGTTGATTATCTTCTGTCTTTTGGGTTACTGTCCCGTTTCAAGCTTCAATTGGTCGACAAATAGTCTTGGCATCTTTCACATCACCCATCATCCAATGATAACCTGTAACCTGTAACCTGATAACACGATAAGCTGTCCACTGTAGTAACCGCCGTCCCTGAAAGGGTTAAAGACGGTCTCATTGTCATTCTCAGTAAACGAGTGTAAAAACACGGCAGTCATTTTTATCGCCCAGCGTATATTATAGTAAACATCTTCACTTACAGGCGGCCCGGTAGTCCAGTGGTTAGCACGTCGGCTTCACAGTGCAGAGGTACTGGGTTCAAATCCAGCTCCGTCCTCCCTGTGTGGAGTTTGCATGTTCTCCCTGGGCCTGCGTGGGTTTTCTCCGGGTACTCCGGTTTCCTCCCACATTCCAAAAACATGCCAGGCTGATTGAACACTCTAAATTGCCCCTAGGTGTGAGTGTGGATGGTTGTTTGTCTCTGTGTGCCCTGCGATTGGCTGGCAACTGATTCAGGGTGTCCCCCGCCTACTGCCCGAAGACAGCTGGGATAGGCTCCGGCACCCCCCGCGACCCTAGTGAGGATAAAGCGGTTCGGAAAATGGATGGATGGATCTTCACTTACCAATATGGAAGGATCCTTGAATCAAGGAAATAATGTCAACAGCTGTGTAGAATTTTCTTTTTCCTGAATCAGCCGCCATCTTAAAAAGCTTGTAAAATTGCCTAAGGCACCCTTCATTTTGACTTATTCAAAATAAAAATGCCAAAGTCACACTCTTGACATAGGTAACTGCATTAAATGGTTAGAATGGCACAATCTGTTGAACTGAGGTTAGCGGCTCAATAGCCAGTCATAGCATGAAAAAAAATTGTACAAAAATGACCTTGGCAATTATTTTAAGAGGGTGATGATCCGAACGAACAGTTTGTACAGTACAAAAAAAAAGTTTCGATTGTTCCAGCAATGTAATCATTGCTCATTAAATAATTCTGAAGGGCATAATCAGAAAACACACCCTGGATTTTATTGTAAGGTAACCTTTCCTTCACAACATGTGGTGACTGTCCAATAGTTTAGGTAAAAATGCCATTGTATTGTTGAACTTTCCCTAGCTTTAGTGGAGATAGCGCGGGTTCAATTCAGGGACATTCAGGCAGGGCCTACGCAGAAACAAATGAGTGAAAAGTAAAAAGACCAACCGAATGATTTTTACATTATTTTTTATTTTTAGTTCTCTGGTGCTTTACACGTAATTTTGGTTTTCAATCCAATCATTTATTTCTTCAATAAAATCGCTGAATTTCCAATAAATTAGAGAGAAGGAGAGAAACGTGTCTCAAGCGACGACACACATTAACTGATACAGGCAGTTATCGTGTGTCATGTTCTGTCTGTTTTGATTGTTTCAGCTCCAGCTGGAGTGAAGGGCAATTCCCTCCCTCTCGCGTTTCCCCATCAAGCCTTGCCAAATATTTAAGTCTCTGTCAGATTATGATGTTTCCAAGTTTATTATCCAGGACCCAACTAACATCAGATGTCTGTGGCCAGGGCATCCAATCCATGATGACATGGCTGCCCTCACCCCCCTGTAAGGACGTCAGCTTCCCCTATGAACTAATACATTTCTTGGATAAAACATCAATCCTACTTTGTACATGCATACCAAAAAATGTTGGAAGTAACTGTAATGGAAGTGTTTTAAACTGGGATTTCGTAGTCCTCATGCACTGCTGATCACATGAATTCATGAACGTCAATTATGACCACTTCGGTAATTATTCTATCCATCCATCCATTTTCGAATCTGCTTATCCTCACCAGAGTCGGGGACGTGCTGGCGCCTATCCCAGCTGTCATCGGGCAGTAGGCGGAGGACACCCTGAACTGGTTGCCAGCCAATCGCAGTAATTTACATTTTGCATTTAAAAATAAAAATTAAGTGAACCAAATGTGGGAACCACGAGAGGGAGGTTTCATCACAGTCTAAGAGGCGGAAATAGCCCCCACTAAAAAAATTAAAAAAATAAAAACCTACTTGGATTTCACCCATTCCGGGTAATTTTTTAAACATAACACCCGTGATAAATGAGGGACCAATGTGGACAAACCTGTGCATTTATCACAGGGTAATCAGGTGATTTTTGGGCAACACTGCTGAACATTGCCAGATTACAACCCTGCCACCCTATGGCCATATGCAGAATACACAAAGCATATTTGAAATACAATACTGACTGTACTGTACTATACTGCATAGGTAAAAGCAAAGGTGTAAAACATATTTTCGTCAGGGTTACATTTTGCATGATCACATCCCATAGGTCGGTTTTGCACTCCTCGTTACCTCGTTTTCAGTTTGGTTATTTTCATGCAGTATTTCAATGTTAAATGCACGGACGGCGGGATCATGTGTTGACTGCCCAAAAGTGTTGAAATCTAGGTGACATATTCAGATCAACTGATGACAAATAATTTGGAGAGGTTTAGGTGGACACCCAGACGAAAATCCATCCAAGTTGATGTTAAATTTTGTGTCGGGGAGTGGGAGATGCAGGACCAGGAAAAAACAGCCATCCCTTGCCAGTGACGGTGTTTGTCAACGTTAATTGGCTCTATTAATTAAACATTGATAAACGTATTATTGATGTATTAATTTTTTGTAATTAATTAACTATATTTATGATGAATCGGCTTGTGAAATCGAACACTTTCTAGTTGTCTATCATCTTTATAATATAAGGTCTTAAGATCTCAGCTTTATTCTTTTTGTTCAAAACTGATCACAGACCATTCCATTGTTTTGAATTAGAGAGAAGACGAGACTTTTATACGCATTTTAAAGACTTTAAAATGGCATACCTTCCTTAGTTCTTAACTCGTTAACAAATGTTAAACATATTTTTGTTATTTTATTCCAACTCTTTCTGGTGATATTGGTGTTGCTGGAAAAAAGTAAAATATTTTAATTGTCACGTACCTAAAACATGGTCGTTATGGAAATACCTATTCACATATTTAGCATGTTTGAAAAAACTTCGGCGATATGATTCAATTGATTCGTACAGTACAAAGAGTAAATTTATTAGTAAATGTATTTACTAAATTAAATTTGGGCAACGACTTGACTTGGCATGCACGTTGCAAATTAACCACAAATCTAAAATTATTACAACACTTAGCCGAACATTCATTAAAGAAAACAAGCCATTACATACAGTGTATGCAAAAGACTTGTCGGACATTCGGGACTAAATAAAGCTATGCGCGTAAAAAAACGTCACGTGACATCAGCACCTATTATGCTTGCCTCTGAATCAAACAAGAACGGTGACATTCGTTAGTGTTTAGGTTTTATGACGATTCCGGTGACGACCGTATAAAATACCAACACCTTAGCCCAGGATGGGGTAAAAGGACACTTTCGTTTACCTTGTCAGGAGGAGGAAAACCAGACTCATAGTTTCGACTATTGGAAGACCGTTCGGCTGTAAGGACATTACATGATTTAACAACGTTTTATGAAAATGCATATTTTGATACACAGTACACGCAATAAAATTTGAGACGTACAATTATCATTATTAATTGATAAGTGAACTGGATTTTCACAAAGTGGGAAAAAAGGGAAATTCGCAAGCTGATTTCAATGTCAAGTTTTGTCAACAAAACATAAAGGTACATTATATGGACTAGTGTAAAGACAACGTGTAATGTTTAAGGTGCCAGCTTAAGATATACAGTACACACTTGAAATTCTTCAAAATACTTATAATACCTATTTTTCATACACTACATAAAAGATATATTCTAATTTCATTGAACAGTAAATCAAACGTTTGCCTTTTACTGGACAAACTTGGATGGATGGACTTTCAGCAAAACATTATTTGTAACACATCTTTGTGTTTTAAAATTGCACACCCACAAAAGTATCTTCTCGTATCTTTAAAGATTGTTTCTTTGCCTCTGTAAACAAATCTACTTTATGGACTCAATCTTACATGTATGGAACATTAAAGTTAAATACAAATTGTAAATGCTGAAAAGGTAAATACAACTGAACTACTTTAAAAATTGATTCTGATTCTTTTACAAATCACTAAAGGGGAGCCCACGAACCACTGGTGGTAGAGCAGCATATTTTGAGTATTGTTGCTTTGGCCATTCGACTTTGAAGAATCCACTGTTGTGGGTAATGACTGAGTGAAGCATATTGATGGTGAAGTTTGCAGTTATGTGTGGTTTGCCTTTTTAAAAGAAGGGGCAAGTGTAAAATACTTTTGTACTTCTCTTTTATTCTTCTAAGGTGCAAAAATGCAAATCTTCGTAAAGACCCTAACTGGCAAGACCATCACCCTTGAGGTTGAAGGCAGTGACACTGTTGAGAATGTTAAAGCCAAAATCCAGGACAAGGAAGGTATTCCTCCTGATCAGCAAAGGTTGATCTTTGCTGGCAAACAACTGGAAGATGGCCGCACCCTCTCTGACTACAACATCCAAAAAGAGTCCACCCTCCATCTTGTCCTGCGTCTGAGAGGTGGAATGCAGATCTTTGTAAAGACCCTAACTGGCAAGACTGTCACTCTTGAAGTTGAAGGGAGTGACACTGTTGAGAATGTGAAGGCCAAAATCCAGGACAAGGAAGGCATTCCACCTGACCAACAGAGGTTGATATTCGCTGGCAAACAATTGGAAGATGGCCGCACCCTCTCTGACTACAACATCCAAAAGGAGTCCACCCTCCATCTTGTCTTGCGTCTGCGAGGTGGCATGCAGATCTTTGTGAAGACCCTCACTGGCAAAACCATCACCCTTGAGGTTGAGGACAGTGACACTGTTGAAAATGTCAAGGTGAAAATCCAGGACAAAGAAGGCATTCCTCCTGACCAGCAGAGGTTGATATTTGCTGGCAAACAACTGGAAGATGGCCGCACTCTCTCTGACTACAACATCCAGAAAGAGTCCACCCTTCATCTTGTCCTGCGTCTGCGAGGTGGCATGCAGATCTTTGTAAAGACCCTAACTGGCAAGACTGTCACTCTTGAAGTTGAAGGGAGTGACACTGTTGAGAATGTGAAGGCCAAAATCCAGGACAAAGAAGGCATTCCTCCTGACCAACAGAGGTTGATATTTGCTGGTAAACAACTGGAAGATGGCCGCACCCTCTCTGACTACAACATCCAGAAAGAGTCCACCCTCCATCTTGTCTTGCGTCTGCGAGGTGGCATGCAAATATTTGTGAAGACCCTCACTGGCAAAACTATCACCCTTGAGGTTGAGGACAGTGACACTGTGGAAAATGTGAAGATCAAGATTCAGGACAAAGAAGGCATTCCTCCTGACCAACAGAGGTTGATATTTGCTGGCAAACAACTGGAAGATGGCCGCACCCTCTCTGACTACAACATCCAGAAAGAGTCCACCCTCCATCTTGTCCTGCGTCTGCGAGGTGGCATGCAGATCTTTGTAAAGACCCTAACTGGCAAGACTGTCACTCTTGAGGTTGAGGGGAGTGACACTGTTGAGAATGTGAAGGCCAAAATTCAGGACAAAGAAGGCATTCCTCCCGACCAACAGAGGTTGATATTTGCTGGCAAACAACTGGAAGATGGCCGCACCCTCTCTGACTACAACATCCAGAAGGAGTCCACCCTCCACCTTGTCTTGCGTCTGCGAGGTGGTATGCAAATATTTGTTAAGACCCTAACTGGCAAAACTATCACCCTAGAGGTTGAGGACAGTGACACTGTGGAAAATGTGAAGGCCAAAATTCAGGACAAAGAAGGCATTCCTCCCGACCAACAGAGGTTGATATTTGCTGGCAAACAACTGGAAGATGGCCGCACCCTCTCTGACTACAACATCCAGAAGGAGTCCACCCTCCATCTTGTCTTGCGTCTGCGAGGTGGCATGCAAATATTTGTGAAGACCCTCACTGGCAAGACCATCACCCTTGAGGTTGAGGACAGTGACACTGTTGAGAATGTGAAGGCTAAAATCCAGGACAAAGAAGGCATTCCTCCTGATCAGCAGAGGTTGATCTTTGCCGGTAAGCAATTGGAAGATGGTCGCACCCTCTCTGACTACAACATCCAGAAAGAGTCCACCCTTCATCTTGTCCTGCGTCTGCGAGGTGGCATGCAGATATTCGTGAAGACCCTTACCGGCAAGCCCGTCACCCTTGAGGTCGAGACTAGTGACACTGTTGAGAATGTCAAGGCCCAAATCCAAGACAAGGAAGGCATTCCCCCTGACCAACAGAGGTTGATATTTGCCGGCAAGCCACTGGAAGATGACCAAACCCTCTCTGACTACAACATCCAAAAGGAGTCCACCCTCCACCATGTCCTGCGTTTGAGAGGTGGCATGCAGATCTTTGTGAAAACCCTAACTGGCAAGACAATCACTCTTGAGGTTGAGGGCAGTGATACTGTTGAGAATGTCAAAGCCAAAATCAAAGACAAGGAAGGTATTCCGGCTCATCACCAGAGGCTGATCTTTGCTGGCAAACAGCTGGGATGTGATCGCACCCTCTCTGACTACAACATCCAAAAGGAAGCTACTCTTCATCTTGTCCTACGTTTGAGAGGTGGCATGCAGTTGTTTGTGAAGACCCTCACTGGCAAGACGATCACCCTTGAGGTTGAAGCCAATGATACAGTTGAGAATGTCAAGGCTAAAATCCAGGACAAGGAAGGTATTCCCCCTGACCAACAAAGGCTGATTTTTGCTGGAAAGCAGCTAGAAGATGGCCGTACCCTCTCTGATTATAACATCCAAAAGGAGGCTACGCTTCATCTTGTCCTGCGTCTACGAGGTGGCATGCAGATTTTTGTGAAGACCCTTACTGGTAAGACCATCACTCTTGAGGTTGAGGACAGTGACACGGTTGAGAATGTGAAAGCCAAAATCCAGGACAAGGAAGGAATTCCCCCTGATCAACAGAGGTTGATATTTGCTGGCAAACAATTAGAAGATGGCCGCACACTCTCTGATTACAACATCCAGAAAGAATCAACCCTCCATCTTGTCCTGCGTCTGCGAGGTGGGCTCTAGAGCAATTCAGGATTCCATGCTTAAACCTCTGAAGTTAACATGTTATGTATGACTTGCTAAATGTGATTGAATAAAAGATTAAACCCAACAAAGGTTCCATTCCAATTTGTTGTGAGGGGTTTTGAAATTGCCGTTTTCTGATTACTAGTTGGCGTGTTTGCAACGGGAAGGCCCATGCGCTCACCAATCGAGGATTTTAACATTGAGAAAAAAATATATCAATATGTCTAAAATTACATTTAGATTCAAATGGTGTATTTAACATACTTTTTGACGCACAGCAACTCCATTTTGTTTGGTGTCTGCTGCTGTAGGCTTAATTTTTAGTCATGAAAATACTCTTGAGAATTCAGTGTTCCACAGAATACATGCTCGAGTTGCTTATATTTATGCTTGAGAATGAGATCCAAGGCAAATTTCCTTACTATTCTGACTTTACTGGCGGCTTCATCTGGCCTGAAAGCTTAAGTGCTTTAAGTTTCATCTGGCCATCACTACTACGGGGCAGTAGCTCTAACAAGCTAATTGCTGCCAATACAGTTTAATGATTCCACAAGAATGAGGTGTAAGTAAAGTAAGACCAAAGTAAACCATGAACAATGTAAGAAATATTTCAGATGAAATCATATCGACAAGTTTTTGTAACCTTGCATGGAATAATGATATCCAGCCATCCATTTTCCGATCCACTTATCCTCACAAGGGTCGCGGGGGGTGTTGGAGCCTATCCCGGCTGTCTTTGGGTAGTAGGCGGGGGACACCCTGAACCGGTTGCCAGCCAATCACAGGGAATATTGATTTTAGTCTTGGAAATGTTTTAATAATTTAGTTTTCATTTCATCACAGTTTAGGAATGTCAATTTCAAACTGAAAACGCTCATTAAAAATATTAATGGCATAAAATTTAATATACCATATTTTTTTTCATAAAGCGAGTGTTGGTGTCATCTGCGCTGGTTTGGACATTGACATTCCTAATACTGTACGTACTGTATTTTGAAAATTTTTATAGAATTACTGATTTTTTTTTGATCGTATAAAAAAAAAACTGGTGGCATAAATGTATCAATCGACATTTTTATTGATCGCTAATATTTTTGCCCTTGTACGTAAGACACGGGCAATTATGTACAGGCAGTTGTTTGGGCAGCTCTTAATACGGGTCCTTTTGCTGGAGGTGACATTCAGTCGGCTAGTCTCAGACGAGCGAACAGCGTAGATTACCGTCTCAAAATGGCACAAGCAGTGCAAAAGCTGGTCGCCAAAGTGCCAAGTATGGTTGGCGGTAAGTTTTGTGTGTGTGTTTTTTTGTTTTGTTGCAGTTCTATAATGCGTGTCCAGTTAGGACTCGCTAATTCTTTTTTGGTTCCACGATGTCAGTTGTTACCATGACCTGTACTGGCTGGTTGCTAACTGAATAAAATAAATAGTAGTAGCTATTGCGAGTTGGCGCATCTTCTCGTCGCCATAACGTGTATTGATTATGATTAAATATCTAACTGCGGGTTGGTTAGTGGTTGGTTGCTGAGTGATCGTTTTTTTTTTTGTCGGAAGCTCAGCGCTAACGTTAGCATTAGCTGACATTATGTTGGCTGATCGTGTGTCCTCATCTCTCAGCCGCTGTCACCTACTCCAAACCTCGGCTAGCAACCTTCTGGCACTACGCCCGCGTTGAACTTGTTCCACCTAGTCCAGCCGAGATCCCCAAGGCCATCGAGGGGGCATCCAACATTATCAAGGGTTTCCAGACGGGACGCCTTGGACAAACAACAGTGAAGGTGCGTTGACGTGGTTTAACAGACGCTTGATGATGGCTTTTTCCAAACGCTATTTAAAATGAGTGAGAACAATACGAAAATACTTATTAGTTGGTGTTTTTACACAAAACAACCAACGCGATCCCGACGCTTGCACAATTTGAGATCCTATGCAAGAGCTGCATCACTTTTTACAACAATAACAATGCAATGTCACAAAGACACTGTCGAGCAGTGCTGTGTAAGATTATTTTACTGCAGGGGTGCCCAACTGTGGACTGGTCGTGTTTGGAGGAAACAAGGTGCAGTTTATCACCTGGGCACCACCATCCCTAAAGGGACACGAAACTCTCCCACAACATGATGCTGTGGGATGGTTTTTAGTAGCAGGACCTGGCAGACTAGTCAATATTGAGGGAAAGATATATTTTTTAAATAAATGTGCAAATCTATTAGCTCAAGAACTATTTAATTGTCAGAATTCATTATTGTGTGTAGAATTTCAAGGTTAAAATGAATTTATTCCATTTTGAAATAAAGCCGTAACATAAAATGGCATGAAAGTAAATCACTGTAAATGCTCTCCAGTTGACCTTGGACTGTACAGTATCTGGTCAAATTCTGTTTGTTAATCCAAAATCCTTTCCGGCCATCCTGACTTTTTGAGCAATCTGTTTAGAGAGTTTTACTTATTTTTTGGTTGAAGTGTTTAAAGGTATTTTCAGAGGCTTGAAATGGAGCTCATCTGTCCTTCAGTTTGAAACCGTTGACTTGTGTTCTGTCTTAATGGCTTTTGTGTCTGTTACATTGATTAGACTACGGTGCTGTAACTGTTAAATTATTATTCAGAATGTTTGTTTTTTTTCTTTCTGTACAGGATGCTCTAAGGAATGGGCTGGTGGCTACTGAAGTACTGATGTGGTTTTACATTGGTGAATGCATTGGAAAAGGAGGAATTATTGGCTATAAGGTCTGAACTTTTGGACTGTCAACTTTCTTTTCCTCTTGAGCATTGTATGCTCTGCATCCTAGAAAATGTTTGGGAACAATAAACGTGTGTTATTACAAAAACCGTTTTCTTCACATTGTCTCTCTAATGCATTGTTGTAGTAACTCTGAGGTATTTGACTTTCTAACCTCCAAGTAGGCAGAGTAGTTGGTAAAAGACCTTTTTTGATGCTCCCCAGTTAAGTTCATTATTTTTATGTACAGTACGAGTCTTTTGCTGATCTAAGTTGTCGGAACAGCAAATGAGTTGTAGTTGATCGATTAGTATCAGAAACTGCTTGTATGAAAAGTCACGCCTTTTAGATTTTGCTTGTTATAACAAAGTACATTTTTGTATTATTAATGGTATATTGTACAAAAAGGTAAGATTTCGCTCGTCACATACAAAATGTGTCATACAAAAGTATGATTCAGTACCAATCAGACCATGAATGCCTTCCAAAACAAAAAAAAAGTGGAATGGCAAAGAACGCAGCCTTGCGGGAATTACAGAATTCAAGATTTGGTTTCATTTCCGAATCCACCTGCTTCTTCTTACCAGTCAAATGATCAATAATATTCATGTCTTATGACCGAGTTGGCCTACCCTGGAGCATCTCAACCGTTTTGGTTTACAAGAACTTCAAAGTGGAGGCTGAAGTATGAGAAAGTTTGACAACGGGCACTCTCAGAAAAAAAAAAACAGTTACTGTCATCATCCACTAGAGGGAGCTGGTGTTACATTCGCTAGACGACACACCTTATTTGTTTGACAAAAACCTGTCATGTGTACTTACATAACTGTTGCCTTGCGGGTGGAAAAAAACAATGAAACAAACTACCGTTTTTCTTTCGCTCTTTATTCAAAACTATAAATCTTTCCAAAATATAAAATAAGACTGTTTTGTATAACAATTATCTTCAGGGTTTTCAATAAACAGTCGCCTATGTAAGTAAACATGCATAACGTTAAATAAAGGGTTAGTTGAACTGTGAAAAGGCAAATATGAGGGCATGAAATCATTTTTCCAGTTCTTTGAAATTATGGTCACAAAGAAAAATGCGACAATGCATCCAGTTATCTGTTTTGATTACAAGAACATTTGACACACCCTCTCACGCAAGATAAATATGAAATATCAGGATGTGACATGCACTGTAACTTGAGGTGAAGCATACCGCTTTTAAAGGTCCTTTTTTGGCAGTGATCTTTGAAAGTGTTACAGTAATTTGATTTTGAAAATGTATAATAATACAGTATGTGATGATTTACACATTTGGGTGGAAAACAGCTCTAAACAGTGTAACATTGTTAATGTTATGCAAAAATATATATTTAAAAAGCAACATACAGTAAAAGACATGAAAATGTAAGTGTTGGGTCAAATATGTTCATTTGATGGTGCAGATTTTGACCGAGGTTCCAACTCCGAAGCCTGGGTAAAGGGGCTCAGTGAACGTGGTCTCAAACCTGTGCAGCAGCGTCATGCTACTTCCAATGCTATAAAAAGCCAGCACGCCTGCGCTATGGTCCAAGTACACGCCGATCCTCGGAGAGTGAGGGCCGCTGACGGCTTTATCAACTCTGTTGTGCCAAGCCGAGTAGCCGGTGTCGGAGCAGAGTAGACTCCAGGATTTATCGTTGTAGCCCAGCAGACACAACGAGCCTTTGCCCTTCCGGCTGATGGCCCTATAGGCCGCTCCGATGGAGAACTCCCCACTCCACTCGATCTCCCAATAGAAGCGGCCGCCAGACAGACCCTCCCGGCACAGAACCTGGGCAAAACTGTCAAACCTGTCTGGGTTGTCCCCATATGGCTGCAGGTCCCTGGTTCGGATGACTTTTCTGCTGTGCTCAGAGATGTACAGCTCTTTGTAGGCTGTGATCGGATCCAACTTCAGCTGGCAGAAGTCTGCATCATGAGGAGCAATACACTTTTATTTTCTAACTGAAGTACGTGAAGTCAAATTTAATAGTGCTTAAGTGGACATATAATGCAAATGTTACTTTTTAAAGGCTTGTATACAAATATTAATCTCCGTGGCGCCTGCCCGAGCATTCATTGTGAAAGGAAACAACCAGATACTGTAAATCTTTGATCTGCCCATTTTGGATTGTGAGCAAACTGTTCTGCATTACCGCTTCAATGTTATGTAACAGTGGGGCTATTTTACATAATAATTGTCCCCATGAGTTATTCCACCCATGGCATGATCTACAAAGGTGGACAAAGATCCAGAGCCATTTTCAAGTGATGATCAAGTGACTGAAACAGTATCATGCAGAGACACCCCACAGTCTCACACTTATACTGCTACCATAACTCCAGTTGCAAGAATCAGGCTGCATCCCCCAAATGAACCCCCACCCCACCACAAGTCAATGTAGCGAAAGCCAGATTCACCATTGGCTCAGATGGACAAATATATCGGGTCGAGGTATACAATAGCCTACTTGCATATGAGAGGGCTGGCCCCTGAAAATGGGCTAATTTCAGCAAGACAAGAAATAGGGTGTGCAATATGTGCCTATTTTGACAAAACCATTCCAGAAATGTGACAAGCATAATTTGTCTCCTTTAAAAAGCTATTGTGAATACATACATTTGATAAAATCTGCTCTGCTCCTTGGTTCTGGTGTAGCAGGCCTGTTGTCCACTGTGGTCATATTGTGGTCTTTACCTGCAAATGAAACAACAATTTTTAAAATCTGTCGGTTTTGTTGTTTGAACTCGTGCATTGACGGGTCAGGACAGGAGTGGGTAATCTGGAGAACCAGGTGATTTCCTGTGGGCCCGGGTTGCTACATGTGATGTTTGAGCTGCTTTTCCAGCCTTCACATTAATTTCCTTCAGACCGACGATACATTTTGAAATCAGTAAATATAGTGAATTTATAACATTTTAATTTACAGTTGCCTTGTTGCGCTATTGTGAAAGCACTATATGAATAAAGATGTATTCTATTGTATCGTACAAATGAAGTACTAACACATTAATTGCTATTGGTAGACCACTACATTATATAGAGCACTGACTACAGATGTCATGTCACCAAGTCGCAATCATTTAATACACAACAAAAAGCGCCACTGTGACTCCATTATACCCTGCCTGTACAAATTACCACATTAAAGAGGCATAACAATCACGGGTGTGACTTGTAAAGGTAACAAAGAAGGCAGGGAAAACCTTTCTCGATTAAAGTGCGTGTTGCTCTGTGACGATCATCAAGTTGGTGTCAGTCCACTGAGCGGTGCACCGGAAGTGGTGCGATTAAGTATTAAATGTGAGTGCTAACAGGAAACGCCATGTTAGCTGCGTAAATGTCGCTGTCTTAACATTGTTTGATAAATCTGTCGTATTCAGTGCCAGGTGTGTTATCCAATGTTAAGTACACATTCTTATTGGTCTCATTTTTGTCTTTTTGTCCACTTCAACTATTTACTGTGTTTTCATATTTCTTCAAAGTAACGCCAATCGTGATCTTGTAAGCACATTGAGTTGTGATTTTGATCAAATACAATGTGAATATTTTTGGAGGGAATGGTTTTACATTGATACACTAATGAGGGTGAAATTGTAGATCTAGATTAAAACATTGTGACTTTATGTGGGCCGGCCTTGAGCAGTGGAACTTCGGAGCGGAAAATGAGCCCCACTCTGGTCCAGTAGTGTTTTGAAAGGCGCTTATAAATGAAATGTATCATTATTATTATAACTATTCTTGTGCATCAGCCTACCTCTGCTTCTTCTGTCCAGTGTTCGACTTTCCGTAGTGTACACCGGAACATCATTCACTGTAAGACACGGTATACATTTATTAAAATATATTTTTTAGCTTTTCTGTTGCACTTCTATTTGCGAAAATCAGACCAACCTGTTTTGGAGATCTTCAGCAGCTCTTCTCTGCCAAATTCTTCCAGCCGTTCCTTGATCTCGCCTACAGCTTTCCTGACGGCCCCAAAGGAAAAGTCGGGGTTCACGGTCACCTTTGGTATGAAGCCATCATCAGTGGGGGTGCACAGGTAGTTGAAGTTCTGAGGGAAGCAAGTTTTGACAAATAATTCATGTAAGTAATATGCCCTGTGCAAAAATACATCCAGGATCACAGTATTTGTATGTAAGAATGTAAAAACAGTTCATTTATTCTCAACTCACATCAATCATAAACCATAGCTTAGCTGTTTTGGATTGTCACAATTCGGTGTGTTATTATATTTGTTATTATTATGTTTGTGAATTTTTATACATGAAAAAAAAAACGTAATGTCAGGATCAAGTCCTGCCGTGTGAAGTAGGATACCTGCAAAAAGTGGATGTGGTCGTCCGTAGAATAAAGCTGCTTCAAGCCTGACTCCTTTTTCTTCAGTTCGTCAATCTCCTGTTCCAGACGCTCGACCAAAGCTTCGGCTTGGTTGAATGCAGCCTTCTCATTGATCCCAATCAGTTTGGTCACCTCCGACCTCATCCTCTCGATGGAACGAATCATGTCCTCAAACATCTTCTGACTATCCACCATGGCTCGCTGGGCCGAGTTCTGCACGAAAACGCGACAGATGCGTTTTACTGGAGGTATGACGACTCTTATCTTGAGCAGTGTGTTATTTGTGCAGCCAAATGAGATGTAACTTGAAGGTCATGTGATGAGAGAGGACCCCCTCGAGGCTAAACGCAATTCATTGCTAGTCCACTTTTCAATTTGTCTTGTTGTTTTTACCAAACCGTTTTCACGATAAGAAATAAAGGAGGGATAATAATAACAAGTTCTGGGACCGTGCCATCCTAAACCCTGAGTTTCTAATGCTTGACCTTACCTTTAATGAATCCACCGCCGTCTTCAACTCCTCCAGCTCCTTTACGCGCTCTTGACATTTTTGTCTAATCTCGGCTGTGGAGATTCCCAAGAGTTTCTGGAACAAATGATTTCTTAGTATCGGACTAATCAGCGCATTTCAGAAAATCTCAAAGTTAGAGTTCAATGTCATGCTGACTCAATTGTTGTTGTTGAGAAAATACAGCGGTCATATTTGAAAGCTCAGTACAGGCAGCCAACTCAGCATGTCTCATAAACCGTATTCAAAGGGGCTTCTCAATATGGGGCAGGTTTGATCTCAGATGGGGGGTGGGGGGGGCGGTCTGTAATGGAATTCTGGCCATGTCAGGAATGTGAAACCACCGCTGACTTTTTCAAGAGATGTTTCAAGGTGACCGCCATACTGGCCTACGGAATAGAGGGCTTTTCGAATTCAGCTTTATTCTCAAACTCACCAAGCCATTCTTCAAGATAAGCTGGTGGAATGTGGGGAATCTGGCAAGGGGGGGAGAGTGTGAGAGGGGGGGGGGGAGGAGAGACAGGAGGAGATGGTGTGAGATTTGTGAAACTGTGATTGTAAATGTCCTGATTAGAGATACTAGACTTTCTTGTGAGGAAATGGAAAGCAGAGAGGCGGGGGGTGGGGTGGGGTGGGGGGGGGGGGGCATAAAGTACAATAAACAATGTCGATTCATACACAACACAATCTGCCGACCGTCTGTGTTTCCTCACAGCACTTGAACGTCCTCGATTGTGTTTGGCTTTGATTCAGGATCCCGAGCGGCTTTGAAAGCCTTGACTCCCTGACATTCCAGTATCACTCCGAGCCTCCTCCCACAGGTGGGAAATGGCAACAGGAAAGCAAGTTTCTGTGTAACCATCCCACAGATGGAACACCGCATTCGCTGAAAATCAACTTTCGGTAGTGATAAGCGAGACACTCCCCCAAACACTCCACGCTAACTAATCAGAGAGCCGCGTTGGTTTTGGCGGTGAATGGCCGCCGAGTTAGGTGATAGCGTTGGGAAAATAGGGCAAAGTACGTGCGCCGGTTTTCCTGAAGGTTGGGGGAAAAAACAAACAGATGATTTTCAGCGAGCCAACATGCCCGGTCGAATGGTTCTTGTCTAATCATAGTGACGCAAGTTCACCCTTTTGTTCTCTGAGGCTTTTTATAAAGTGATCTAACAGGTAGCTGTCGTATTTGTGTTGCCGAACAACAAAATAAAGCATTTTTCACCGACGATCCTACCTGTTTCTCACTCCTCTCGGCCTCAGCAGAGACGATGTCGTGGCCTTTGTGTTCACTGACCGTGCAGATGGCACAGATGCACATTTGGTCGGTTCGACAGAAGAGCTCCAAAGTCTTCTGGTGCTGCGGGCAAATCTTCCTGTCCAGGTTTCCCAACTCGTCTACCAACTTGTGCCTTTTGAAAGTGGCTGACTCATAGTGTGGCTTCAGGTGTTTCTCACAGTAGGATGCCAAACAGTTCAGGCAGGACTTGATGGCTTTGAGTTTCTTCCCGGAGCAGAAGTCGCAAGGGACGTCGCTTGGCCCGGCGTAGCCGTTCCCTTGGGGTATGTGGACGTTCAGGTTCAGACCGCTCTTCTTGATCTTCTCAGCCACCATGCTGAGGGTGGCGTTGGGCCGCAGCACGGGTCTTTGGGTGAAGGTGATCTTGCACTGGGGGCAAATGTATATCCCCGTGTAGTCCGCGTCGTTCCAGTAGCCGCTGATGCAGTCCATGCAGAAACTGTGGCCGCAAGGAATAGCGACGGGGTCCCTCAGGAGGTTCACGCAGAGGGTACAACTAAAGTAATCTGGAGATGTGTGGTCAGCCATTGTGGTGGGCACACGGAACGCCTGAGGAAGTGGAGAGAAAATGCCGGGAGTAAAGAGCGCCGAGTCGAATCTGCGTGTTAGCCCGCCCTCCTGAGTGTGGTACAGCCTGCCCGAGACAGGACCTACTTGTATTTCTGAATTCCAGAGGTTATTGATTGAAAGCAGACAAGGCCCGCCTCCTGCGCCGTGTGAGTGTATGCAGCCCTGCCCTGTTCAGATAAGCAGGTTGAGCAAGGGAGGAGAGAAAGAAAGCAGGAGGGAGGGAGAGCGAACCTCGTAGGCCGGAAAGAGAGGAAACCAAAAGGTTGAAAGAGAGAATGAGTGAAATGTGTAAAGTTCAAAACGAGAAAAGAAATATGCTCCAAAAACGCCTTCATTTCCCCTCCCTTCCAATTCCTCCTGTGGCTCATCTGGGGATGAATTGCGCGCACTTCTCAACAGCTGTATTTCCACCTATTGTTGTCGGACAGAATCGCCATTGTCTTAAACCGGTTACAGTCCAACAAACACAAACGGAGGGTTAGGTACCGCTGGAATTTAAGGGACCACCCAATAAACAAACACGGATGTCGAAAGCTTGTAGATTTTCAGGAAAACATCCTTTTTCCCGCGCCTTTGATCCGAGTTATACTTCTTACATTGTAACTAGTTTCGACGTTCAAATGCACCCCTAGAGGTCAATATGTAACCGCGGATATGGAGATTGCATCTGTTTGTTCAGCAGAAGGAGCCGCAGATGCAGCCATGCGCGAACGGAACATTCCTGTGAGCTGCAGGTGTGTGTAGATGTTTGACATACTTGAGTGTTGCATCACGTGGAAAGCTGCCTACTCCACTGTTCAAATTAGCCACAAGAGGCACAGCGCACGCTGACATCACAAAACCCTCATTAGTGTTTCTATCAGGCCCGGGTGATGGGTTACTCACAACCGTAGTCATTCTAATACAGTCAAACCTCGGTTTTCGAACGTCTCGGTTCTCAACCAATTCGGTTTTCGACCAAAAATTGAGAGTTGTTTATGCTTCGGATGACAAACAAATTTCGGTTCTCGAACAAACTGAGCACACTTGAATGCACCATTTGACTCCTCTCACCTTCCTTACACGAGGAAGTGATGCTTCCTCGGGTAGTCGAGGAAGTGACACTTCCTCGTGTTACTTTCCATTGTGAGCAGACGTGTTCAGTAAACATTTTTATTTTAAAAAGAGCGTGGTTTCGGTTTTCGAACAATTTCGGTTTTCGAACAGCCTTCTGGAACGGATTATGGACGAAAACCGAGGTTTGACTGTACTGTATTTATTTATTTATTTATTTTGATGGACACTGAAAAAAAAAAAGATTACTTTCCACAACGGAACTGGAAACAACATCAACGAAACACATTTTAAACCAATTAAAAGTGCAGTGTCTGCTCTTCATTCAGTATCCTGGATGACTTCATGCATATTACTTCACCATATTAGGTCAGGTTGTGATAAGGCAGTCCCCCCCCCCCCCCCCCCTTTTCCTTCCTCCAGAGTAGAGGGTGCAACCTGTGATTACAGATTAACTACCTCGAGCTGTTGCGGAGGGGGGAAAACACTTAACACATTTCTGATATCGAAAAAGGGAAGACTGCGCAGCCACAATGTCGTTGTTGTACTCGATGATACTTGATCATGTTTGGGATACGGGGCAGTTTTAATTTGTTTTAATGACAGGACCGTGGAAAGAGTCAACCGCTTGTTGTGAACTGAGGAGGTCTGTTTTTGAGCAAACAGATACTCCACAGTCATCCGTCGTTAAACCGGGTTCAAGGTGAAAGGTCAGCATCGCTTACGATAGAGGCGGGCACGCACTCGGCGGGGTAAAGCGCAGGCAGGCACACATGGTTATTTTATGGAAGGAAACAAAGTGCGAGTTCACTGAGGGTGTGTAATAAAAACAGGAAGACACCATTCTAAATATATGATGCCACAAAAACACAAAAGTGATTTTTGGTAGGTACCCAAAGTGAAGACGGACAAATGTGACGGCCAATGTCTAAATGTGCACAAAGATGGAAACTAAAGTTTGAGTCTGATTTACAAAAATAAGAGAAAAAAACACACATTTAATCCCACAAGATAACATTGGAATAATTCAACAATTAGCTGCATTAATGTAATGACAGTTGAGTAGCATGTCAAGCTACACCTTTAGTAAAACAATTAAATATTTTGATGCACCATCAATGTCACACTCAACCTTTGCGTGTGTTTCTCAGAAACTAAAACATGAGAGGAAATGTGTTTTTTGTTGTTGTTTTTTTTTTAATCATCAATTACAATTTAAATAAAATATATTCAGTAATAATATCCAATGAATGTAAGAGAACAACAAAAGTGGCTGGTATCAGCTATTTTTGTGGGAATTTTGACCATTGTTATAATTACTTACTAATAATACTATAATAATAATAACATAAATAACAATAAGAACAGTTTTTTCTTCTGACAGTTTTGTAAAATAAGTCTTTTCTAGTCATAAAAGAATTTCTTAAATTTTTTTCTCTCCTAACATTCGGGTCTCTTGTCACATGACATATTTAATCTTCCTCCCTTTGCAGATTTTGCTTTCATTTTCCTAATCGTGATGTAGCCCTAATACTTTTATGCACAGACACATTCTTCGCTTCAGATCGGCGAACAAACTTTTCATGAGTTCGTTATGTTGAAGAAAAATTATTTTAATCCAACAAATCCTTTAAACAGACATCCTATGGAATGACTAGAATGAAGTGCAGTAATCATTGGCCAATAGATTCCTGTTCACCATAAAAACGTAGTTTTTTTTTTTGTTGTTTTATGGAAGCAAAGTCCATTTACTGTCCAAATGGTCATATATGTTGGCAGAACAAAGTACAGACAAGTTTTCATAATCAAAACCTCCTCAGTGTCAATTTACAGCCAACGAGATTTGTTGAAACTCGAAAGAATGCGGCTCTATGGAATTTAAAAGTTCATTTTCACAGGATTTGCATTTCAGTTTCATTAATCATATGAACTCGTGTGCCGCTGTGAAAAAACGCGCAATATTTCCAACCAGGCAAATTTTTAATGAGTCAGAAGAAAAATAATCAGAATCAGGTCAATCATTCGTTCTTCAAAATTGATATATGAAGTCTTGTTACAATTAACTCATTCACTCCCAAAGACGTTTTTAAACGTCTTTTCAGACTTGGTCCAGAATTGGCTGTTACCGAATGAGTTAAAAGGGGCATCGTCCAGTCTTGATGTTTGTTGTGATTGATTGGCTCACTTTGCATCATTTCGATACACTTTTCTCCTTTTATATTTGTTGTTGTTGGGGGCGGGGTTAGGTACAGTATACAGTATATTTGCTCGAGCATATCAGCTGTTGTTGGTGGGCAACAGACCTGTTAGTAGCCCACTCTGCAGGGGCCCATCTTGGCTCTTTAACAATGGAATCTGTTTGCCCCGGCTGTTATCTGGGCTATCAAGTGTAGTCGCATTCCACTCCATTCCAGCAACCCTGAAACTCCATCTTAGCTGTGTTTGTATGTGCGTACGCGTATGTGTGTTCACTGTAAAATGAAACATTCATCTGAAGGTATTTTTTTTCACCCAGAGGAAAAAAACAAACCCCAAAAAACCCAAAAACATTCTTCTCTGTCAAAAAGAGTCTGCAGCAATGTAATTTTATTACTAACACACGGAACCCGTATGTTCAACTTCACTCGAAATGAGTGTTTTAAATGAATGCTAAAAAGTTACATTGATGAGTAACTTGGCGAGTTTGTGGTTGAAATACAACTAGTCCAACATTAAAGCGAGACAAATGAATCTAATCAAAGCAATTAACCGCGCATCACTACAGGAACGCAATCCTTCCGGATTTCATTGATGAGACACGACGGCCGATCGTCATAAAAAAGAGGTGTGCAAACAATCTGTTCGTGGTGCACTATGACTTCAATAGCTATCATGACATGATAACCGTGACACGCCTGTATTGTTTCAGATACGCCTCATTGTTCTTATTCGTCATTCAAATGCAAATCGGCGGTGCAAAGTTCATTCGGTCCCATCTAAATTCTGTTTTGAATTTCTTTTTATTCAAAGTGTCTCATTCAACGAAATGATGAAACCACTCAATGCCCACGTCATCTCACATTTTATTCATTCTCGAACCGATGAAGACGTTTTGCTCTGCCCTTGCCTTGCCCCGCCCTTGTTTTACTGGTTTCGGCTTAACCAGTTTAGCCTCTCCCTCTGTTTACTCCATATAACTTTACGACAGTAGTCGGGTTGGGATCATTTTGCCGCTGTCCTGACACAATCCATTGAGTGTCACAGCATTGAGTGAAAAGGACCGAAGCAGTTGCACACCATGGCGTCCGAGCAAGATAACTGCCACCTGTGTAAGGAATACCTCAGGGATGCCGTGTCAATTCCATGCGGGCATATTTTCTGCTCCATTTGTCTGAAGACATACTGGGACCACGCAGACCACACGGGCACATATCTGTGTCCTCAGTGCCGGGTTACCTACAACAAGAGGCCTACGCCGAGACGCATTGGAGGTTCTCGGCATTCTACCCTGCAACGCAACTCGGACGGCTTCCCGCCGCCGCCACCGTCCCCTGACTACAACATAGCCGGACCGCAGGACGTGGGCTGCGACATCTGCGTCGGCAAGAAGAACAAAGCCATCAAGACCTGCTTGATGTGCTTGGCATCCTACTGCGAGAGGCACCTCAAGCCCCATTACGAATCGGCTACTTTTAAACGGCACAAGCTGGTGGATGAAATCGGCCATCTGGACCGGCAGATCTGTCCCCAGCATCAGAAAGGTCTGGAGCTGTTCTGTCGCACTGACCAAATGTGTATCTGCGTGCTGTGTACGGTGAAGGAACACAAAGGGCACGACATGGTGTCTGCCGAGCAGGAGAGGGCGGAAGAACAGGTAAGCAATTAAGTGTACAATACTATAAATCGGGTAGGGAACTCCGGTTCCTCGACAGCCATATCCTTCCTGTTTTAGAGTGGTCCCTATTCCAACACACCTGATTCAAATGATGATGATTGTGCCGGGCTTCTACAGAGTTAGCTGATGAGCTGATCGTTTGAATCAGGTGTGTTGAAGTAGAGAGAGCTCAAAAACAGGTGCGATATGGCTATTAACGAACCGGAGTTCCCTACCCCTGCTATAATCCAACAAAGTGGGGTAAAAAAAAAAAAATCTAAATGTCAGAATTTTTGGGGTACATTTAGCTAATTTCCCGACGGTTTGTGACAAGTTAATCCAATCATTGTCGCCTCCACAGCAACGCTTAGGTGCCACCCAGGCTGAGATCCAGGAGAGGATTCATGATCGACTCAAACAGATGGAGGAACTGAAACAAGCAGTTGATGCACTCAAGGTACGGAACAGTCATTTATCAGGATTAGAAAACCAGGCAAACCACTTGCAGATTGAAGAGGATGTTGAATCAACTTCCGACACGTTTGTCATTCCTTCATGTTGGGAAAGCTTTGTTTAGGATACTTGTAAAAAAAATGTTGACACCCGCTTGATTTATGGCCTGCCCCCGTGTTTCCTGCGCAGAACTCAGCGCATAGAGCAATGCAGGAATGCGAAAAGATGTTTAGCGATATGATCCGCTCCATTGAGAGAATGCAGCAAGAGATGGCCAAAATGATCTCCACCAATAAGCGAGCGGCACTCAACAATGCCGAGGGTCACATGGAGCGTATTACCCATGAGATCACCGACCTGAAGAGGAGAGACAATGAGATCACTCAGCTGTCGCGCACTGAGGACCACATCCACTTCATTCAGGTAACGCGGCGACTGAACAACAACAATATGATTCGGTGAACTTTATTTGATTTTTTTTTAAAATTTATTTTCACTGAAATGCGACAGTGTACCCTTACTTCTCCTTTTTTTTCCTCCTTTCGTTATCAGAGCTACCACATGCTGATAGCCCAGACCGAGGCTGAGGAGCTGCCCACAGTGACCGTGAACCCTTACTTCACCTTCGATCCAGTTACTAAGGCCGTGTCTGAGACGAAACAGCACATGAACGAATTTGGCAATGATGAACTGGTTAAAGTAGCCAAGACAGGTGAGAATGAGTCACTTATTGTGATTATTATGTGGCTTTGTTATGCAATCCATTGCTATTCTCTGACAATGCCAACACATATTTGTGTTTACAGTGAACAAAATGACCTTTTGTCAACTGGAGGATGGTAAAAAGAAACGTGCATATAAAGGTGAGTTAGCGGAAAACCTCATTTTGAACTCTTTATTCCGTGGGCAGTCAAACTGAGTGCCGAATTTGGCGTACGCCATCCAAAATGGGAGATCCATTTCATCCAAATTTCGCAACAGTTCACCGATTGATAATAATGCATTTACAACTCATCCGACTCAGGGTCAAATTATTGCCGTCATAAAATGTTATTACTTACATTTTAAAACAACAAACTAGGTTGCAATTGGGCTTGGCAGAAATGTCTTCACAATATGGCTGTAATTATGGAAAAAATAATAATCACGATATTTTGATTGATATTTAAATCAGGATTAATTAAAACATTATTCATTGATCTCATAACTTAATATTTAAAAAAACTATACCAAAACTCAACTATTCAAAACAATCATAGACTCATTCGCATACATTCCTGCATGTTGAACACTTTATTCTTGAATACGGTGTTGTCTTTGTCAAGTAAAAAATAAAATAGTAAATTAAGTTTCCTGCATTTTCATTCTGATGCAGCCTTGAATCCTTGAAAACTTAACTTTGAATAGAACTTGAAAAATAACACCCACTGACAAAGTAAAAAAAACCAACAACAATATACTAAAATAATAGCGAAATAGAAAAAACCCCCAAATTAAAAGAAATAGCCTGTTCTTGCAGAGCAGTGGGAAGGGCCGAAGAAGAAAGTTGCGATTTATTAGTTTGAAATACTTTTAACACGTTTTTCAAAGACGGGAAGAATATGTGCCTTTGGGTATTGCTGTTTTACCTGTGTAGCGTTTGTGTAATATTCATTATTTGAAAGAATATCACTCTCAGAGCTCGATACTATTTTCCGTTATTTTCAATGTTATTTTACATTTACTTTAGCATTAGCAAAGACGAGGTTTTAAAAACGAAGCATGTTTATTAAATATATTATTTATTTAAATATACAAGGCGTGTGATTATTTTTGTTGAGTTTTTGTTTTATACTAACTAACTGGCGTGTCATTACAGTGTTTAAAGCACAGGAAGGGCAGATCACATAACGTCACACGCTTGCCGTGCAAGTAGTATGGTGCATTCAGGGTACCTTGACAACGTGTGGAACTTGCATACACACCGCGCGGCTTGGCACAATAACCTTTTTTTTTTCTTTGACGATGATAATCCAATCAATTACCCAGCCCTACTTCACATTCTAAACATGGCTGACTTTACAACATGCATTCTGTTATATACTTTTCGTTTTATCCTGAGCGACATATCAGCTCTGTATTGTGCAGGCAGGACAAAGTCATCAAAGGGATGTGTTTCAATTTGAAACGAACGCATTGGGTGACTTTTGCATCACTTGGCTGGAATAGGTCAAGAGTTGTCTGTCTTCTACAAAGTTTTGCACAGTTCAGTCGAATATGCTGTTGTATTTTATTCATGTGGCGTAATTTGACGTCATTTGGTAGCCACTTGTTCAAATGTTTACTTTGATTGTAATGCCACTGAGTTTACGTGAACACACCCATTGTCCTTTGAATCCAGCCGTTGTTTGCCTTGACCCTGAAAATACCATGAAGTTACGGTTTACTTTGCACAGTGCCGACATCAAGTTTAGCTTATCTGCTTTAACAGCACTTTTTTTTTTTACATAACATGTTCTAATCAGGATGTTTTTGTTGTTTTTGCTTCCACTGCAGATGACGCTCCCATGTACAGATCTGTGCAAGTGCAGGAACCACAGCACAGGGACGACTTCCTGAGATGTGAGTGTCAGCTGATTTCGCTTCCGTTGATTCCTGCATTCTCTTCTCGCTCGTTTCAGCGCTTAAAGTTGCATTTGGTGCTCATCAGCTCCTCTGTCAGACCCTGTGGCTGACCACAAACCCGACACGTTTTTTTTTTCTGGACATACTGTACTTTATTTGTCCCACCTTGTAACGGAGAAAGTGACGCTGAGTTGCTGTAAAAGATTAGGGTTAAAAAAAGCTATCTTTGATAAGAACCCAAAATACTTTTTTTTTCAATGAATCAGGAATGCTTGTAGCTTGTATGAATCCAAGCCTGAGCTTTACAATGCAATATGCTAGTTATGTTACAGCCGGTTTCTGTTTGTGGTCAAATTTACAAGCAGTGTTGATACCTCTGGCATTCCAGATAATAAACCGGGCAGAACTAGCAGGGGCCGCCGGGTGTCCCACCAACTGTGATCTGGAGAGGGAGAGGGAGAGAGAGAGAGACATAGCAGGCAGGTGACATCTAACCCCTGCAATGATTCTCATTTGTTTGATGTGTAAAGCCAGAGGGTCTCACACTTTTCCGCTTCAACCCACATTCCCATCTTACCTTTGAGCCTTTTCCACAGCGACTCCTTTCTTCTGCATAGAACTATCCACGTCTAAGAACGTGCTTTATTCAAACTTACTTTTAATCAGTAGTGTGGTGTGTTGTGCATTTTTTAAATCATTGTGAAGTACCTTGAAAAGTGCTTCACAAATAACAGACAAAACATTCCAGAATACATTATTAACATATAAGTTACTAATACAATAACAGGAATGGTGATATGTATTATGTTATTACTGGGCACACATTAACACTTGTCAACATATTTTTCTTATTTTTTTTAAATCAAAGATGCAAGTAAACTCCCCCCCCCCCCCCCGACCCCCACCCCTATTTTGGTGGGAAACATATACTGAATGATTATCAATGTTATGTGAAGAATTTGGGGGTTTGTTAAAAAAAAAAAAATTCGGATGCATTTCAATTTGCGTCAGTTACATGCAGATTTTGAGAATTTGTGGGCCGCCACAGTCCTTATACAGTTTCAGAAAAAAAATTCCACCTGTTGTTGAGCCCAATTCCTAATTGAAAAAACTTGACAGAAATATTTGACGAAACCACATTTTATCTTCTTGTTATTATGGGTATGAAAATGATGGAATGGTTGGAATCAGCACAAAAATGATCGGAAAGTTTCTTTACATCTCTGATAACATTTTTGGGTAAAATTCAGTGACCAGTGCAATTAAGCATATAGTGTTGCTTGTTCAGTGAGCGTTTTCGTTTCCTGTGTAGGTGAAATAATCCAACTGTTGTGCTCAAATTTAGGACTTGAAGCTGCCGCTGCAGTGGTGATGGGACGTGAAGAATAAACTTTTCTCATCTTGCGTTTTACCGTTTCCGTTTTTTACGTGATGTGATGTAATCTTCTAAAATCCATACCTTGTGTCTCTTCTTAGATGCATGCCAGCTTACTCTGGACCCAAACACGGCGTACCGACAGCTCCACCTATCCCGAGGGAACAAGAAAGCTACCCTCAGGAGAGAACCCCAATCCTACGGAGACAATTCTGCTAGATTTGACTCTTTGCCCCAGGTCCTGTGCATGGAGGCCCTCTCAGGTGGCGCCTACTACTGGGAGGTCGACTGGAGTGGGGAGGGGGCTGCCATGGGTGTCACCTACAAAGGCATCAAAAGGTCCGGTTACGGGGATAGCTGTCGCATCGGCTACAACCGCAAGTCTTGGAGTCTCTTTTGCTCTGACTCCAGCTACTCTGCACGCCACAACAAGGACCAGATCGAGGTCAACGCACCATACTCTTCTCGAATCGGGGTCTTCCTGGACCACGGTGGGGGAACTCTGTCTTTTTACTCTCTCGGGGAAACAATGTCTCTCATTCACCGCTTTAAGGCTTCATTCGGTGAGGCTGTCTACCCAGGCTTCTGGGTTTGGTACGAGTCAGCCATCACACTCATCGAGCTCTGATTAGAACACACATCTATGTACAGTAGTCAGTTCTCTGTTGTAAGACAAATATGATTTAACTACATCAAGCATGTTGAAAGTTCTACATATCTTTGGGTAGTTGGGGAAACTATATTGTTGATGACTATGAATATTCTACAAATTTGTGAATTTGTGCAATCAGATGAACCAAGTCAGGGAGTGTACTGTATAAATCTGCATTTAAATGAGTATAAATTGTACTGTACTGATTGAAAGATCTGATGTGATTTGTAAAGGCCATTTGTACAACATTTATTTTTTATCAATAAACATTTTATGAAGGTGTGTGGTGTTGAGTGGTCTGTGCTGTGTTTTATTTTTGGTATATTTTTTCATGAAAAATCTCCTAAAAGGCAGACATCTGATCTTGAAAATGGAATACTGTAAATGTTCATTTAATCAGGGTCATCTTTATCAGAAAAAGTATGACAGCCCCGTAGTGTCTCACATTAGAAACTAGAGAGGCATGTCAAATTCAATCACTCAAACTTCCAGGTGCCGAAATTTAACACATAAATGCAGTCTGTGGCCAGACTGGATTAAATAGTTTATTTATAATACAGTACTTCAAACAGAAACTTTGAATATGAACAGTCTGGCAAAAAAATAATAATGGATTGCCTTAATCCATAGTGTTCATGCTCCTCTTTTCTGACAAGAAGAGAAATAAAAGCAATTTTTTCTGTAATATTTTGCTCGGTTTGAAAAGCGCGTTTCTGTTTTTCATAACTCAATTTTATTTTTCATTCGATGAGCGCATGTACGCACTTAGAAACATCACAATATATTGTACTCTTTGGTGACGAGAGCTCCTTATTTTCTTTAAATGTCATTCGAGTACACTCCGTCTCTTTGACCTGCCGGGTGTTTACTATAGACCTCTGGTGGACAAACGTTCAATGCTGCCTTTATTCGAGCTTTTTTTGCGACCCTCTGTATTTATTGAGCCATCTCAGATCCAGCCTAAATTTAATATTAAACCATCAAGCTTTGCATAACATACAGTAAATGTATATTTACACGACGTGTTATTATACATTATATATTTTGCGTATAGGCCCGCCTAACTATGGGTTTCCGTAGTGTAGTGGTTATCACGTTCGCCTAACACGCGAAAGGTCCCCGGTTCGAGACCGGGCGGAAACAGCTTTTATTTTTCTTCTTTTTTTGGGTGCGATTTGTTCAAACCACAAAATTCACAACGCAATCCACAGTGGAGTGAAAAAAAACATGTTAATGAGGGGGCTTGAGCTAAATAGGTCTTAATGTATTGTTCACAAGATGTCTTCGTGTTGGTAGAGCGCAGTCAACTTCCTGTCTCTCATGAAAACCGACACTTGTTTCTCTCCGGACTCATTTAGCCAGCGCACCTCACAGAAAGAAGCGCCGCATTCTCACGTTTTGACAACTGCGACCGTGCAGGTGAGCTTGCGTTCATCTTATAAACGTACGGAATTGTATTAGTTTCCCATATTGTCACGTCCATGTGCGTTTTAGAAAGAAAGCCATGTCCACCAGCGCACCTTAATTTCCATGTAACCGCTCTACACGATTATAAACAAATGAATGACGCTAACTTGGCTAGTTCGCTAACATAACCAACGTGAGTTCCGTCTTATCCATGCCAGAGTTGTCGAGAAAGCAATTAACTGTTAATATTTCGCTCACGAGTAGATCAATATAAAACTTAAATACACATGCATAATCCTGTCGGTAGACGTATAGTTTACAGCCAGTCATAGCGTGATGTTTAATGCTATTGCTTTCCCCCTCTAGTGTTGGGACTTTCAATGTAACAGTCGCTATGACAACCAGAATGAACAAAGGAAAGATTTGAACCACTCGACACAAAGCGTGGACCTTATTTGTGCTCAAGTTAGAAGAATTACTCATGTTTAATGAACTGGAACTATTTGACATTCATATTTACAAGTGAGCGTACAGCTTCACAGACATCAGATCGTTTCGGTAGCATACGTCAAAACACGCTTGACAAAGAATCCATGTCACTCGCCGTTGTGCAATTTTTCGCTATGGATGCATTTATTGCTGTTGTATTGGTGTGTTGCTGATGCTTTGGTTACTTTAGCCGTATTAGAACACTTCTCACTACTCAGCACCAGAGTAAAAGAACACGAATAAAATATACTAAAATGAATACAGTACTGTACTCCCAATACACAAAAAGTTTTTTTTTAATCTAAAAAAAATGACATTTTCTTTTTGAAGGCAGAGGCAGACATTTTTATTCAGCCACGATCTTCAATCAAATGAGGCCAGATGTTACATGTTTTAGTCCAAGAGAGTCTGAGCCAAAATTTGGACATTTTGAGCTTCCTGTATAACCTTTATTTTATGCACATCTATTTCCATTGGCCTTTTTACTGATTACAGATGGCGACTACTACTCCTACTACTAAAGTTCCGGAGGTTCGTGACATCACTCGGATTGAGAGAATTGGTAAGTGTGCATTTCCAGAGATTCTTTGGTCCAAGCCATTGTACATAAACCACATTCCAACAGCCTTATACAACCATTTATGTTTGTTTTAATTTTATTTTGTCATTAGGTGCACATTCTCACATCCGTGGCCTTGGTTTGGATGATGCTTTGGAACCAAGACAGGTGCTATTTCTGTATTTAATACATACACAAGACGCTCTGCATTATTTTTTACGCAGGCAATAATATTTCAAGTTTCAGTTCAGGCAGGAAATCCTGTTTACTCACAACATAGTGGGGGGATTTATAATTTTTTTTAGTTTGACAATGTGCACTGAATTGGGCTTCCTGACTCTTACCCAATATCAGCTAATATAGGTACTAGCTTACCCACCACCTTCATGCAGGATAGCAGTACAAAAATGGATGGATAACTAAGTATTACTGTTCCCCTGCAGGTGTCTCAGGGGATGGTTGGCCAGCTGGCCTCCAGACGGGCAGCAGGGGTCATCCTCGAGATGATTAAAGATGGCCACATAGCTGGCAGGGCAGTGTTGATTGCAGGCCAGCCCGGCACTGGAAAGACTGCCATTGCCATGGGTGAGAGCTGAAGAGAAGAAGAATGAGACTGATGCTCTGCCATTGCACTTCTACACCCAAGCTAAAGAAAAGTTCATGCACAGGTATTGCTCAGAGCCTCGGCCCTGACACCCCATTCACAGCACTGGCGGGAAGTGAGATCTTCTCTCTGGAGATGAGCAAGACGGAGGCACTCAGCCAAGCGTTTCGCAAAGCCATTGGAGTGCGGATCAAGTGAGTGGGCCAACGTGTACACCGTACTTGTTTGAAATCAATTTGCCGTCATGCATAGGTGGCTTTCTTTTACAGGGAGGAGACGGAAATTATTGAAGGAGAAGTTGTCGAAATCCAGATTGATCGACCCGCCACCGGAACGGTGCGTTAAGTATACTTTTCTTGGACAAAAACCGTACTGAAGCTCATAAATAGAAAAACAATCAAATGGAAAACATTAATTACAATCTTACCTTTCCTATGATTTAATTTCTGAAATCAGAATGTGCCGTCTGTGTGAATGAAATATGAAGCAAAACATGGTCTCATTGCTTAAGTGCCTCACCAGATTTATAGTACCGGTCAATTATGCTTATTTTCTCTCTTTGTTATTTAAACTGAACCATTACTTGTGGTACAATGATAGGAAAATGGCACCTTTATGATAAATATCCTAAACAGAACAAATATACCTGATCTTTTAGGGTGCCAAGGTTGGCAAGATGACTCTAAAGACTACTGAGATGGAGACAATATATGACCTGGGGAACAAGATGATTGACAGCCTCAGTAAAGAGAAGGTTCAAGCCGGGTAGGTTTATTTTCTTGGCTTATATTTGCTCTGTTTCACTGTTGTGTCAAAGTATCCCATCACTCAGGTCTTTTGGACTCCCTCCCCTTTTCCTTTTTTCCTCCCAGTGATGTTATCACCATCGACAAAGCCACTGGCAAGATCAGCAAGTTGGGCCGCTCGTTCACCAGAGCCAGAGATTATGATGCCATGGGAGCTCAGGTACCAGCGCAATATTTTAAATCTACCCCAAATAAAAGCAGAATGACCCAATTACGTCAGGGATAGTTTGATTGTTTACCGGAGCACAGCTTATTCACGTTCACCAATTTCAACTGCCACCGTAATGGCTTTCTTTGCAGACTCAGTTTGTGCAGTGTCCGGAGGGCGAGCTGCAGAAGAGGAAGGAGGTGGTGCACACTGTGTCCCTGCACGAGATCGACGTCATCAACAGCCGCACGCAGGGCTTCCTTGCCCTTTTCTCCGGAGATACTGGCGAAATCAAGTCGGAAGTCCGCGAGCAGATCAATGCTAAAGTTTGCGAATGGCGAGAAGAGGGCAAAGCGGAGATCATCCCAGGGGTACGCGGCACTCTTTATTGTGTATTACCGGCCCTTTTATACATTAGCATCCGAAACTCTTTGTAGCTTTATTGACCTAGTTCGGACAAATGCAAATTATACAGCAACATTTTCCACAGAACATCAACGGCAATGGTATTTGGTCACCTGTAAGAATTAGAGCAGTGCTTCTCAAAAATGTTGCCCCACGTACCACCTTGAAAAAAAATACTTGCCTTTCCGAGTGCCACCATCATGACCAACATTTAAAATATAGAAGCATAGTAAGCCAAAGTGTTAGCAAACACAAGGTTTTACTCCTAACATGTACGCTACCAGTCACAAGTTTGGAGACCTGAGAAATGTTTAAAAAAATGTTTCAAAACATTTGACTGGTAGTCTACATTAGATAGAGGAAAATGGAATGCTACTTCAATGATTCAATTAAAATTCATAGTGATAAGCGTGATATCAAAATTGCAGTGATGAAAAAGTTTAAAAACCAACCTGAAAGAAGAAATGAAAATGGCTTGGACTAAAAATTTAGATACTTTATACAGTATTTTCCGCACGATAAGGCTCTTCAGAGTACAAGGCGCACCTTCAATGAATGGCCTATTTTAAAACTGCTTTGATATATAGGGTGCCCCGCATTATAAGTCACATTGAATAGAAGCTACAATAGTGGCTGCGGTTACGTTATGCAGCCACTAAATGGAGCTATGCTAAAGGGAATACAATACAACACAGCTTTATTGCTATCGTGCATTCACAACCGCTGCAGGTGTAATAAAGCGCTTGACAGAACATTTAAAATACGACGTCCCAAAAAAATGTGTATTTTATAATTTCACTCCAAACAAAGAACTTGATGTCCTTGTGTATTGTGCTGATACATTTTGTGTTTCTCAAGCTCGAATACCACCAACGCGGAAAATCATTTTTCTGTATCGGCGCAATGCATTGTGGGATATATTTATTATTTTTTTCCTTTTAAGATAAGTTTTTGCTCTACTGAGTTGGATTCAAGTTATATATATGGTCATTATATTAACTGACTGCACCCTTTTTCTTTTATTTCCCAGGTGTTGTTTATCGACGAAGTGCACATGCTAGACATGGAATGTTTCTCGTTCCTGAACCGTGCCTTGGAGAGTGACCTATCCCCTGTTCTCATTATGGCCACCAATAGAGGCATCACTCGGTATTCTTGTTGTGTATTACCTTTTTTCCTCATTGTCTAAAGTGTCCCAAAAAATGGAAGCGTGGAGGTGCCAACGTGGAGTACAAATATTTGACCTGGAAAATACGCTTGAATGTACTCGCAAGTACGTTCGAACGTAGTCGTAAATACGTGCGAACATACTCGCAAATACATTCAAACGTCCTCGCAAATACGTTTGAACGTACTTGTTGGCTAAATGCTACAAATGGAGCATTTTCCCATCATGCCATGTGGTATTGACTTGCACGTGCATTACGGGGAAAAAAATGCAGAACATAAATCATGCACTGCAGCCAGAGTAAAATCATAAAATTAGGAATAGACAAATTTTACTTCATTAATTTTCAAACATATTGGCATTGGTATAATTAGAAAAGGGGCGGCCCGGTAGTCCGGTGGTTAGCACGTCGGCTTCACAGTGCAGAGGTACCGGGTTCGAATCCAGCTCCGGCCTCCCTGTGTGGAGTTTGCAACGTTCCAAAAACATGCATGGCAGGCTGATTGTGCACTCTAAATTGTCCCCATGGTTGTTCGTCTTTGTGTGCCCTGCGATTGCTGGCAACTGATTCAGGGTGACTGCCCGAAGCCAGCTGGGATAGGCTCCGGCACCCCCCGCGACCCTAGTGAGGATTAAGCGGTTCAGAAAATGGATGGATGGATGGATAATTAGAAAAGATCCAAGTTAGTCCCCACCCCCCATAATGCCAGGCACTGGTTCATTTGAATGACGTCGTGTGACTCGGACAAATGCTTACAACAAATTGGCTCTGCGCTGCCATCTGCTGGAAGAAAGTGGTAGCTCACCTTGTTTTTTGAAAAAAATCGATTCTGAACGTTGACATCAATTTATCGAATCTTGGCACATAAAATGCGGATAGTTGAGTGAATTGATTCTTTTTTTTTGCACAACCCTAGTACATATCCAAATACTTTGTTGTTTTAACATTTTATTGGTCCTATGGTCTGAGTGGTTTGGTTTTGTTCGCGTGTTTCTTCGTATCTTTAACCATAAGGGGACAAAGTAAGCTGTTGATGCTTATTTCCTCTTTTCATCCCAGCATCCGTGGCACAAACTACCAGAGCCCTCACGGCCTCCCCCTGGATCTGTTGGACCGCCTGCTCATCATTGCCACCTCCCCGTACACCGAAAAGGAGACAAAGCAAATCCTCAAGATCCGGTGAGAATCTTGTCTCGTCATTCACCAGCAACTTTGCATCACTTACCACGTCTACATGCTGTCGTTTCTTAGCTGTGAGGAGGAGGATGTGGAGCTGAGCGAGGAGGCTCACACGGTCCTGACTCGCATCGGAATGGAGACGTCACTGCGATACTCCATGCAGCTCATCAGCACGGCCGGATTGGTGTGCCGCAAGCGCAAGGTGAGTCTACCTCATGCGCTCAATTTGACCTTCTCGAAGCTTTTGAATATGCCGTCGCTACATATTTCAGTACGTTTTGCACGACTTTTGAACTGAATGCCACAAGTCATTGGAGGTGTTTGATCCATGAATTGAGCAATACGTTGGCTGATTCAGTGAGAATTGTCTGAAAACAATCCTCAGCGCCGTTGCTGTTTACATGTTGACATCATTCGATCAAGATGATGCCTAACAATTGGTCATCACGCTTCCAACAGTCTCTTTTCAGAGGCAAGTGGCCACTGAACTGAGTGGGCACAGTTTTATCTCCCAGCAGAGATATGCAGAGACTGGAGGAGTCACAGAAAGGCGTAGAACCTGTGTATTCCAAAGTTTAGACAAGGTCAATTAAAGTTTAAAGGTTATCGTGCATTTTGAGTTCATTTTGAAAGTTCACCCAAAATCCAATACCCCAAACTTTTTTTGCGTAATGGAGGCATTGGATTAATTGTGTGAGTGTTTCTTTTTTTTTGTCATCCTTAGGGCACAGAGGTCCAAGTGGAGGATATAAAGAAGGTTTACTCTCTCTTCCTGGATGAGGCCAGATCTTCTCAGTACATGAAGGAGTACCAGGAGTCCTTCCTCTTCAACGAAACACGTGAGCAATGCCAGCAGCATGCAATATTGTCTTACATAAGAAAAAAAAAAATCACATTGAAGCAAATAATGGTGGACGACAGACACATTCAGACTTCTAATGAGATTTTATTTCCTAATATACCCACAGATTTTGTTAGTGAATAACCTTTTGTTTTGTCTTTTGCAAGTAGTAGCGTTACATGTTTTATCCCTCATGATGGAATAATTTCATATTCTTTAATGAGATAAAGTAATTGACCCTTTGCGAATCTTGGAAGTACAGTCAAACGTTGGTTTTCGAACGTCTCGGTTCTCGACCAATTCGGTTTTTGACCAAAAATGTTGAGTTTTTTATGCCTCGGGTGACGAACAAATTTTGGTTCTCGAACAAACTGAGCGCACCATTTGACTCCTCTCGCCTTCCTTATACGAGGAAGTGACGCTTCCTCGGGTTGCTTTCCATTGTGAGCAGACGTGTTCAGTAAACATTTTTATTTTAAAAAGAGTGTGGTTTTGGTTTTTGAACAATTTCGGTTTTCGAACAGCCTTCTTGAACGGATTATGAACGAAAACCGAGGTTTGACTGTACTTCACTGCTTTCAATTACACCGTTCAAATAACCTTTAAGAGCTATTTTCGACCCAAATGGTGCTGGATCATTTGTATTTAAAAAAAGAATAGGGCAAATTAAAATGTGAATTGTAATATAATTTCAGAAAAAGAAAATCGGATTTTCATGAATATTCTGATAACATTTGGTGGAAAAAAATTAAACCTTACTAAATTGTCCATAGGTGTGAATGTGAGTGGAAATGGTTGTTTGTCTGTACGCGCCGTGTGATCACAGCTTGACAAAAGTCAATTCGGATCGGCGAGACTGAATAAGTTGTTCCATGATGGATGGATCATGTTTAATTTGGACACCTTGAAAGGAGAGGTTTTCTGAATTGCGCCAGAAGTTAACAATTTACATTTGCTCTGTCCCCTCCCAGAAACAACTCAAATGGAAACGTCGTAATGAAGAAGACGCATTTTTTTTCGGTGTCCATTTTTAATGTTGTCCATCTTCAACGCAGTTTGTCTGTTTCCAAACTTTTCCCACAATTTGAATTAAACAAGAGGTGACTGGCATGCAATAGTATGGGCTTGTTTGCAGTCGATTGTCTGTTTCCATTCTTTATTTTATTTTAAAAATAATTTCAATCATATGTACTCATACTTCAGACAAAGTATGAAGACAAAAATCAAAATAATTTTTTTTTTTATCCCCCTCAGCGAGTCAATGTTGTACTGCAGTCGGTTCAACATGGAAACCTCACCCCAATTACTTGCGCGATTTCGCTCCATTTATGTTCTAAGTTCACCTTTTTACTTTTCATTGTTTGAGCATTTTTGTCAACATGTTCATCTCCGAGGCCTTTCTTGTCTTCTTGTCTTCTTGGTTAAATTGTCATTCCATGTTTTTTTTTTTTTTTTTTTGTTGTGAAAAAGATTAAACTGGTTTTACAACTCTGTGTTCTCTTGTCTCACAGCCAATCTAGCTACTTTTAGTTTGGGATGATACACTATACTGTACATTTTCTCTCTCTCTCTCCCTCTCTCTCTCTCTCTCTCTCTCTCTCTCTCTGTGTGCAACATCCATCCATCCATCCATCCATTTTCCGAACCGCTTCATCCTCACTAGGGTCGGGGGGGTGCTGGAGTATCCCAGCAGTCTTCGGGCAGTAGGCGGGGGACACCCTGAATTGGTTGTGCAGGGCACACAGAAAACAACCATCCACGCTCACACCTAGACAATTTAGAGTGCCCACCGAGCCTGCCATGCATGTTTTTTGAAAGGAAACCGGAACCCGGAGAAAAACCCTTTAAGCCCTAGAATCACTGCAAATCCACACAGGATGGGATCACGGTACCTTGCACTGTCGCGTGCTATGGGCTGCCCTGTGCAACATCCATCTAGTATGCTAAGTTTTTCCCCTATTTGTGCAACAAAAATGGATAGAGCATCCACAAAATAAAAACATGACCCAACTCAGTACTGCAATTACAGTACATAAATTGGACCGCGAAGCCATCACAGTCGTACTGCAATTCTAGGAACGAAATTTGTAATTACAATCTGCAGCCACGCGGTGGCGATCGTACACTGCTAAAACAAAACCTGCAATAGTACCCAATACTGTACTGTATATATAAAAATCGAATTAAATTAAAACGCACTAAAATAACCAGCAAATAAACCAATTGTATTTTTTTCGGGATAAGGGCATATTTCTCTACACAATCCCATGTGTCCGTTTTCGTGTGACAATGACATAAATTGCCTTTGTCAGCACCGGCGTGTACTTGTTAATTCACTCAGCAGGTGAGAAATTCCCTCACACGTTCTTGGCTCTGAACTGACATGACTCACGATAGTGATAATCCCATCAGACCATGGTGTTGGTTCATCATGTATTTGCGTTTTAAGTCAAATCAGGACATTTCATTAGTATTTTAAAGACGTGTTTAAAGGTCTGCGCCCGAAGATGAAAATGTTTTTCTTGAGACTTATAGAACCCATTCAAACTGTACAACTGTCATTAAAATGTGGTGGACATCAATTTAATCACAAAATACAATTCAGAATATGTCGTCTGCGGTTTGAATCTCGCACCCCTCATCTTCAGGTACAGTATTTCCGGAGCTATGGCGTCATAGAATACAAACAATTTAGTGGCAACTGTGGCATGCGTTGTGTAAGTTGAGGGGTTCGTAGTTTATGAATGGATGGCTCGACGTTAAAAACGGGCAAAAGGAGAGATGGACTTCGTTTTAACGCAGCTTTATTTCCCAAAACGTCTGCACCGCAGTACGAACAAGAACACACCTCCTTCGGCAATTAAAACACTTCCTGCTTTCCTTTTCTTCAGCCAATCAGACGCTATGGCGTCAGAGAAGACAAACAATTTAGTGGAAACTGTGGCATGCTGTTGCCTGGCTTTCATTTTCAGTTGCTCTTCCCATGCTTTAGCACTTCAACAATTCGGGTACACATGTATAGTTCGACCCAAGCTGAAACCAGCTTCCATGCCAACCATTTTCCTTTTGGCGCAACTTCAACCCCAAGCAGCAGCAGGAAGAACCCCGGTCGTTGTGGTGCGTCCGAGAAGCGCCGCAGGCAAGAGTTGAAAAGTTATTTGCATGCACCTACAACACCTATGAATGGTGATTATGAATTAAGCCATTGAAAGAGAAAAAAAACCGCCCGTAGTTCTACAGTAGGTTCGGAAACACTCGGTATGAGTCATGAAAACCTATTTTTTAAATCAAATTGTGGCTGACAACGAGCAGGAAGTGACGTATGTGTATTATGAAAATATTACGAATGAGAATATGGATTTTTACGGGCTCTGACAAATCCTTGGAATCTGACCTTTAACTTATGAAGTGAACTCTATTGTCGATTTTAATATATATATATATATATATATATATATATATATATATATATATATATATATATATATATATATACAGTAAATGTTCTCTAGTACGGACTCATGTTTGCGCTGTCCAATCTGTCCTTATAACAGAAATTCCTCTTTTGGGAAATGAGCATGGTACATGTCCTTTATGAACCTGCAAGTATGTTGAAAACTGCATGTGTAACAACACAAGCAATAAAATGCAAAAATATATTGTCCAAAAACTGTTTATATAACAAAAACAGCAGTACAGTATACAGTACAGGTGTAGATTTAAAAAACCACAACACAGTATAGTATGTACAGTATTTTAATGTTGATTTTTTTCAGTCTTGGGAAAAAATGAGTCTATTTTGGGTTGTTTTGTTTTGTTGGGTTCTTCCTCGTTTTCAATGCCATGATCTACAGGACGAAAGTAAATAAAGTTAAAATCGTTCGCAATTACAGTAAAACGCACGCCAATAAAAAGTCACTGACACATAGTCGTTTCGAATTCGATGACATAAACGGCGAAGCAAACACGTTTCTTCCATCTTCTCCAGTTGTGTTGAGTGGGCGTTGCTTTTTAAGCTCGTGCCGCGATCAACAGGACGTAAGCGAATAAAGTTAGAAATCGTTCGCAATTACAGTAAAACGCACGCCAATAAAAACTCACTTACACGTCGTCGTTTCGAATCTGATTATCAAAAAATGCGAAGTGAAAAGGTGTCTCCGTTGGTGTCTTTCCGCGTATCGGGTGGAGCGTTGCGTGTATTTAAGCTCCCGCTGCATGACGTCTCCATCCGGGTTACGGCTAGTGGAATTTCCGCTTACGTAGTTCCGGTAACATGTAATATCGTAGTCAAAATGGCAATGCATAGGTTTTTATTACGGGTGAAGGATATTCCTTTTCATAGAATTCCGGGGATGGGAATGTTTACTGTATGTATATATATATATATATATATATACATACTGTATATATTAAACAATCTTTAAGTCGATTTTAATATGTTGCGATTGTTTAAAAGCAATCGCGCTTGGGGCTGATACTTCACTTCTGTTGGCAGCTTTTCAGTTTGTGAACACCGGCATATGGTTGCCAAGCTGTCCCAATACAATATACACAGTAATGTATATACATATTTATTTACAGTATCACTCAAATATATTCCAAACTTTATACGTACTTGTGGCAAGAATGCAAAGCATAGGAGAGTCTGTCGCCAAAATGCACCCGTAGAATCAATGGATGGTGCAAAGGATCATTATCAACGGCCGCTCAAAATATCATTATTTTCTCCCATAGCCTTTTTTTTGTGGGCCTCTTTTTTGTGGGCCTCTTTTTCTTGACAACTGCACCATGGTTTTGTGGTTCAATGAAAAAAATAATAAAGTCCAATATATATGGAGCCTCAAAACCCAATTCAGGCCATTTTTCCAATGCACTTAGTGAATAGATGTGCAGTGCGCAATCGCTTGCCACAAAAATTTCCCGAGGGTAATGGTTCGAAATTATCCACTTTAGTCGGTTTTGCGAGCGTCAATCTATACGCGACAGTTTTATCTTTGTGGTACGCTCTGTCGTCGTGTTGAGTACTCCAAAAACTATAAGAGCATTAAAACTTGTGCTGAGTTTTTCCCGGTCTTTAATGTAAAAAATATAATAATAATGGAAAAAAAATCTGTGTGTGTAAATTACTAAAGTGCGGGGGGACATTTCTGGAAATCTATTAGTGTAATGTGTGTGTTCACCAACCAAGGGCTGGATCTCTTTCATTACCAATTATAAAATGGACCAGACCTGTCTGAGTGTTGGCAGACTGTCTCCTCCACAAGAGTTAATATTTAATGCTTAGTGCTTGGAGGGAGACATTTGTGCTGCTTACGTCCCATAAATCTCACTTCCACAAGGGCGCTATTGGCTGCAGCCTTCAGCAATCGGCCAGTTCAGGGATCGACTGCTCGGTCTAATGAAGGGAGACTTTTCTTTTGTGTGTGTGTGTGTGTGTGTGTGTATGTGTGTGTGTTTATAGTAAGATAAACAGTGAGTGCCTGTGTGTGGTGCTTGTTACTGCATTCACAGCACTGAGCGGCATCACCTCCCCGGTCTGCTCGCTAAACCGTCGGTGCTAACAATCGCAAATGATCAAACCTGTTCGATCGTTACAATCGTACATGCACATCACGTTGCCATTTTCTTTACCTGTCATGTGTGGGTAAATACTAACCAGGTTGGACATTTACGATTGTAGGCCGCAGGATAATGTAATATCTTTCACGATCAGGCCTTTCCTCACTTTGAACAGAAGGCAGGCGGATGGGTGGGGTGGGCTTGGGGGCAATGCTAAAGTTATGTCCCGATTACCGTATTGGCCCGAATATAAGACGGCCCTGATTATAAGACGACACCCTCTTTTTCAAGACTCAAGTTTGAAAAAAGACTTTTTGAACACCAAATTAATTTTTATACAGAAAATAATTACAGTACATCTGAAACAAATGATTATACAGTAATCCCTCATTTATCGCGGTTAATGGGGACCAAAACCACCCGCGATAACCGAAAATCCACGAAGTAGCGACCCCCCCATATAGGTACATGTACACAATATTTATAAGGCCAAATTTAATGGTATACATCTATTTAGAAGTAAATTTTGAAGTAATTAACATGACTTAATGCTGTATACTAATAGATTTAAACATGTACAAGTTAGGTTAGTTTATGAATAACAAAATACAGTAAACATATACATGTGTCACTATGTGACTCGCTGTTGTTTTGCTGACTTTCTGCTTCTCGCGGACCTTTTGCAGACTTTTTGCGGACTTAAAAAAATAATCTTAAAATTTGTTTTTTTTATGAATATGTTTGAAAAAATCCGCGACGCACTGAAGCCGCGATAAACGAACCGCGAAATAGCGAGGGATCACTGTAACAATATATTTGAGAGAAAAAGCATGTTATTTTGCCTCATTCAAATCTAAAGTGCAATCAGATTCGTAAATGAATGGCTTCTGGTTTTGATGTATATAACTTCTCCTCAGCTATCTTGACCACTTTCTCAGATTTTCTCCACTACGTTTCTCCATTTCTCTTATGTATTTTTACTTCTCGTGTTAGATTTAATTTTTATTCCCCACTTTGAATTCAGCATTCGTTTCAAGACAACGTCGTGACCACAACCACCACTTTTTCAGTCTTATTTCAATGCAAAAAACACCGTCTTATATTCGGGCCAATAAGGTATTAGTTTGCATTTACCTTGCTAAAACCACTATCTTCATGTTTGCAGATGCCAATCAGCTTTGCTCTGCTGATCTGTATATGTCATTAACCCTTTCAAGAACAGCGGTCACTACCGTGGACAGCTAATATCATATCAGGTTACAAGTTATCATTATTGGTGCACTAAAAGGTTAATTCCATTGATCAATATAGTTTACGACATCCTGCGCATATTGCTTTCTAAACCATCACTGTCATCTTTGAAAACGGGAGCACGTTCCCGCAGTTTGTTACTCTTGCTCTTTGTGTCAGTGTCCACAGGCTACAAGGCATGCGCAGCATGCTAACATGCGATGGCATTTTGCCTACTGAACAGATTCAGGAGACCTTTTCTGCACCACAGGCCGGCCTAAGCAACATTCCTGTCATGTTCTGCTCTGCCTTGTTTTTTTGTGTTTTGTTTTTTGTTTTTTTTTTTGTTTCAGCACCAGCTGGAGAGTTGGGCGTGGCCATTCAGAGGTGCACCTGTCTCTCGTCAGGCAATCAAGCTCCAGTGTATTTAAGGACTCTGACTTCTTTGTCTGCTTGTCAGGTTATTGCTCTTGATTGCTGTTATTGTCCAAGTGCTGTTTTTGTAGACTTCTTGCTGATCGTTGCTTTCCTTGTGATAGCGTTTGGTGTTGTCAGTATTTATTTTGAGTATTGTTGAGCATTGTTTTCCTGCTCTTTTCCTTTCATTTAACAGAAATTGCATGTTCTCCTTTAGCTGAATGTTTAGTCTTGTGATTGTAGTTTGCAGCGTGAGACTGCGCTGCGTCATCATGAAAGTATTCCTAATTCTCACACGAGAGGTGCAACAATCACAAGTCACCATGAAGTATCAAGTCACAACTGCGTGTTACTGATGTCATGACTTTGTGGTGACGTACCAGATGAAGTTTCCAGGTTGCGTATGATGCTAGTACAGTGAAACTCCTCTACAACAAAATAATGTTTGCAGCAAGAAATTTTTCACAACAGGGGGTTTTTCACTGTAGCAAATTTGATCTCAGATGTAAACACACACACACACACAAAAACGTATATGTACACGTTTGACACTTCATATATCCGTGTAGAAAGAAAAAAAGGGAAAGAAATTGCGAAATTTACGATCAGCATTCACTTTCACTTACATCAATTTCTTGGATAATGTCTTTTATTTTGCTTCCTCCGTCTTTCATTTGGATCACTTTTACCCTCTCTTCCAGCATCAGAGCTCTTCTTGTCTTAGCTGCTTGACGTCCGTTTTGTAGCCATTTTAGCAATGCAACGTTCTTGCTGCGCCTGAAACTAACAATAACAAATACTTCCTGGACTACTGCGCATGTGTAATCCAGTGTGGTGGTTGCTGTTGCCATTTCCGAACGAAGCAGTAGAGGTCGCTGTTGGATGAGACTTCATTGTAGTCAATCTCGTCGCGGGGCAAGAGCAGAGAAAATGATATCGTATAACCCAACAGGGTTTTTTTTCGTCGTATGTGGGGCAGGAGAATGGGAATAGTGTTAATACATGAAGATTTTTTCACATTAGGGGGTATTTTCGCCCATGTAGGTTCCGTTCTAGAGGAGTTTCACTGTACCGTATTTTTCGCACTATAAGGCGCACCTAAAAGCGTTAAATTTTCCCAAAAGCCGACAGTGTGTCCTATAATCCGATGCGCCTTATATATGGTGTCACAGTCTCGATGTTCCCCACTGAGTTGTTTCCCTGTTAGTGTTCCTATGCCGTCTAGTGATGATTTTTAAGCAGGAACCCATTGTAACGTAAAAGGTTTCTAATTGACACGTGCATTCGCCAACACACACTCAAACAGACAACTACTTTCTGAGCTCTGCGCAGCCATTATGAAACAAAGATAATACCAAAAGCATAGCTAACTACTGACTAGACGAGGGAAGGAGACAAGCAAGACTTCGAAAGATATTTGGCCCCTCGTGGATGTGAGCCCACAAGCTTTGTGTGCCTTTTTGTTGAAACAATTGTCTTCATAATTGTTGTCTTTCATTTATTGTTTTGTAATGACGCTTATTGTATGTTTCGTGTTCGTGCGTGTGACCAGCTCTCATGGCTTTGTTACAGCCGCAGCATTTGTGAAGGCTCGGTATAAATAATGCTGCATTGTATTTTATTGTGTTGGATGAGCCCTATAACGGTTTAAAAATAGGCCATTCATTGACTGTGCGCCTTATGATCCGAAGCGCTTTCTAGTGCGGAAAATACGGTAATTTAAATGCAGCCATCGTTAAAAGAATGACTTCCATCTGGACAGTGTGTTTCTTGTGGCGTTGAGACATGATGATGATTGACGGCTCTCATCCAGATTTGCAACCCCTCAGTCATAAAAAGGCATTCTTGTAACAAGGCGTAGAATAATGCTGACGATTTTAAGAGAGCACGACTGACTGCACTGCTAAATTAGACCCGATGACTTTCATCAGCGTCACAGCATTGGGTGGGGAAACTCATTCTCCTCTCGAATGAGGCTTGAAATGAATGAAATATTAAAATGGATTACAGCATTTCACCTTGAAGCAAACGTGACCCTTTCAATTAGTGAAAAAAAAAGATTCCACAAAATCATCCGGTCAAATAATGACTAATTTTCACGAATATTTCGTGACACATTTAGCCTCCGGTCATTTCCAGCCAGAATTCACATGAACTCCGATTTTTGGCAAGTGTCTGAATAATTTGGCCTCAACTGTAAATTGAATTCTATCCAGCAGATGTAGTGTGGTTAGCGTGGGATTAAAACTAGTGATTATGTTTTTCTGTGAAGCTGCAGTTAGAGCCTGGGAACTGCTTTACACCCAGTTCACGTTTGTATTTTTGTTTTGTTGGTGTTATTTTAAATCTCTCTGTAATTAAAAATGACATTTGATTCTCCTTTGGATTCACATAGCAATCGGAAATGAAGACTTCCTAAACACACACGGTTAACTTTCCATAGTCATAATTACTTCTCACATTAGATCCGGAATGAATGGAAGTATTGTATACTTTCGCTTGTTATTAACCCCACTTGATCATATAGTTCCCATACTCCTATCATGCCTTTATTATTATATCCCTACTGCCATATTTTCATGATCGACGCCGTGTTCCTGATTGAGAGTAAAACAGTGACTGGAATGTGGAGCTCATGAATGGTGAGGGATGTGAGCTCAAGTAAAAAAAAATTATTTCTTCCATATGTGAAAAGACTGAGAATAACATTCCTCTGAAGTGGCGCTGTGAATTTCGCGGCTTCGATGAGACAAACGACAAGGGACATATTTTAGTCTAACCTGAGCTGGTTTCAGTATTTGACCCAAAAAAATCATTTCATGCCTCGATGACTGTTTTAGAAAAGAAGTGTGGAGGTTGGTACTGAAATCATTTAAAGCACAGGTGTCAAACTCAAGGCCCGGGGGCCAGATGTGGCCCACCACATCGTTTTAAGTGGCCCACGAAAGCAAATCAAAGATGACAACTTCCATGGTACTTGCTCAAATGTGTACCAAAATTTCAGATATTCATATGTAATAAATCAGTGACATGTTACCAAACCCCCTCATTACAATTACAGTCAAACCTCGGTTTTTGAACGTCTCAGTTCTCGACCAATTCGGTTTTCGACCAAAAATTTCGAGTTTTTTATGCCTTGGATGACGATCAAATTTCGGTTCTCGAATAAACTGAGTGCACTTGAATGCACCATTTGACTCCTTTCACCTTCCTTACACAAGGAAGTGACGCTTCCTCGGGTAGACGAGGAAGTGATGCTTCCTTGTGTTGCTTTCCATTGTGAGCAGACGTGTTCAGTAAACATTTTTATTTTAAAAAGAGCGCGGTTTCGGTTTTCGAACAATTTCGGTTTTCGAACAGCCTTCTGGAACGGATTATGGACGAAAACCGAGGTTTGACTGTACTTGCTAAAATGTGTATCAAAATTTCAGATTTTCATATGTAATAAATCAGTGACATATTGTAAGCATTTTCTTGTTACCAAACCCCCTCATTCGTTACTTCAACAATATTTGAATAAAACGTTATTCTCGTTTCAGTCATCACTGCCCTCCAATGGAAACGGTATTTATAATGTGGCCCACGACAAAAACGATTTTGACAGCCCTGATTTAACCCGTTTGGAGTTGCATTTTTTATTTATTTTTTTGGTGAAAGCTTTATCATGGATAATAATCTCGAGCTGAATTTAAAGAACAGAATTATCCTTATAGTTGTTTGTGCGTGTATCCGGTGCGACTTATTCATCCGCTTCCATTCATGCAGAGCCGTTACCATTCATGACCTCAGCCCGCACACACGAGTCATTCACAAAGCTTCTTCGCTGCCTCCGTCTCACGTGTGAGATGCACCAAGGCAGACGCTGCCACGCATGCGACCACGGGCACGTGTTATAAATAGCCTCTGGATGTTTTTTTTGTTTTTTTTTTCTGAATCACTAAACGCTGCGGAGGAAACATTAGTTCTAAATATGGAAACTCGAGAGCTAAAGATGGCAACCGAAAGCCAGCCGACATCATTCGCTGTTTGCCAAGTCAAGCGAGAAAAGCCGCTCATGTTTAATTCAGAAAACTTTGGCGATTCGTAGACTGCGACGTTGAGCCCACTGCGGCGAATAACAAGCCAAGTTACAGCGGCGGCACTATTTCCCTTGTCAATTGACATCACATCATCCTTGTTGGTATGCATGCGAATCAAATGAGTCCCTCACTGGCACAGTATGAAATGAAGGCCCCAGCTGTTGGGCATGATGAGACACCAGTGTGATCTTCCCAACAAGTTTGAGGGCGGGTGAGGGGGGGGAAAGTCTTCCGCGACTCCCACCGCGGGCTTAAACTATCACTTGCCATTCTTGTCTTGCTCAATCGTTGCCTTTTGTGCCCTCAATGACATTGCTCAACCCACCATGAAGCGCAGCTCTTATTCCGCATGAGCTGACAGCAACGAGGAGGACGACATATCTCGTCTCCGCCGGAACATGTGTCAGCTCCTTTAAGCGCGATGTAACGTATGCGGAGCCTTGCATCAACGCACACGCTGACAACTGAAGGTTACTTGGCTCCTCGGGCCCGATGGTTCACACATTGCGTTTGAATGAAGCTCAAAGAAGTGACGATTGAACAATACAAGAATATACAAATGCTTGGGAGTCATCCAACTCAAGAATAAAATGTGTTGATTCCGGAATTGGTGAACAAATAATTTTCACAGCACAGACTGTTTAGTTCCAAAATAGTGGAGATTTTCGGGAACATGGTGTGAGTGTTTGGTCCCTATTACCCACGAATGGTGAAGGTTTATCCATCCTTCCATCCATTTTCTGATCCGCTTTATCCTCACAAGGGTCGCGGGGGCCGCTGGGGCCGCCTATTGCCTCTTCGGGCAATAGGTGGGGGACACCCTGAACTGGTAACAGCCAATCGCAGGGCAAACATGGCCGAATAGCCATCCGTGCTCACAATCAACACCTCGGGACAATTTTGAGTGTTCAATCAGCCCACCATGCATGTTTTTGGAATGTGGGAGGAAATCGGACTACCCGGAGAAAACCCACGCAGGCCCGGGGAGAACATGCAAACTCCACACAGGGAGACCGGAGCCGGAAGACCTGGCTGCCTTTGTGAAGGATTAACAAAATGACATTTCTCATTCCAAATTTTGATGTCCCAGAGGGACAAATATCAAACCTGTGCAGATTTTCGTAAAATGACAACCAAAAACTTGAACTTGATGTGTATTGACGAATCATGTCATGAGTATTCACGCTGCTTGAATTGAGTTGGTTTCAGGCCAGAGAGGTGGATGGGTGAGACATTTACAATACGAGCATGATCGTGCAGAGCAGATGATCTTGAATGATCGTATTGGCCCGAATATAAGACGGTGTTTTTTGCATTCAAAGTGGGGGTCGTCTTATATTCGGGGTCTAGACATTATATCCATTCACGACGCTAGATGGCGCCAGATATTGAAGCGAATGCTGGACTTGACTCCCGAGGCCAAAGTGAACCCCTGTCACCAAGAATAAAAATTAAAATAGCAGTAGCACGAAGAAGAAAAATAAAAAATAGCGGTAAGAAAGAAAAGAGAAGAAAATAATAGAAGAGCGAACAGAAAATGGAGAAACGTAGCGACAATATGGAGAAAAGTGGGTCGAAGATCGGCATCTGAGGAGAAGTTAGGATGTAATTTACCAGAAGCCATTCATTTACGAATGTGATTGCACTTTAGTTTACATATTTAAATGTTCACATATTAAGATTTGAATGAGGAAAAATAACATGCTTTTTCGCTCAAATATATTGTTATAATCATTTGCTTCAGATGTACTGTAATCTTTGAAATATTTTCTGTATAAAAATTAATTTGGTGTTCAAAAAGTCTTTTTTCAAACTTGAGTCTTGAAAAAGAGGGGGTCGTCTTATAATCAGGGCCGTCTTATATTCGGGCCAATACGGTATCTGACGCGTTATCACGTCTGGTTTTTTTTTTTTAAGCTCAAAACACCAGGACTGACAAAATATTTGCTAATTCATTCATCCACTAACCCCGATGAAGCTCACAGTTTGAAAGGATTTGCATGTCATATTTTTGAGGATTAAGGACTCTTTGAAGCCGAGATAATATTATGATGCTTATGAATTTAAAAGTTCCTATTGACGGACTGAAAGAATCTCAATGGTGCTCACGCTTAAAGCTGACGTGGATCCTCATGAGTTCCTTAACTGTCCGACAACAGGCTCTTGAGAGTCGATGGTAATGACGTTTTTTTTTTTCACAAGGGCTCGTCCAAACAACGCCGCCTTTGAACCCTAAACAAGTCGAAGCTTCACATGGCTCGGCAGAGACGTGACCGCCTCACTTTGCCCTCGCGCGTTTCACTAAACTGTCCTCTGTGAGTTCAAGCGCTGATGTGTATATGGAAATTCCGCCGCTCCCGAGAATGGCTCCGCTTTTCCTGTCTACGCCCCACTGTTTCCTGCCCGCATTTGAGATCCGAGCGCTTGACTTTGGGGTACATATTTGCCTGCCTGTGGGAAAGGGTGTGGGTTGGTGTGGGTCATCCACCAACCAAACATTGATTCTCCACTTTGAGCTTCCTGTGGCTGCTATATAATCTTGCCCCCCCCACCCCACCCTATCCCCTTTTTCAAGCTGACACATTTCAACTGCAGCGCCGTCTTAATGAAAGACTCCAAAAAGCATAATCCCCGTCTTCTTTTGTCACTAACGCAGCATATACTTAACTTCTGAGTTTGCACAGGCCTGTCATAGACATATCCATTAGCGCCATTTGCATTCATGTTAATTCACTCTGTCCTCTGTAATGAACATCAACCCAAAAAACGCCTTGGGGGTGCACTTGTTCACGTCCCGCAAAGGTAAATATTAAGTTTCTTCTTCTTTTTTTTTTTTTTGTCTGTGTGGCGAGTCTAAGATGTATCAGTGCATCTGGATACCCCTCAAGAGACTCTCAAGATTATTTTACAAGCCAGGCCTCACGGAGCCCTGCCTCACTGCACCTGAACAATATACTAGTTCATTCCTGAACTCAGTCAAGCACTGTGGAGCTGTGATTTAAGTCAAGGCTTTGTGAGTCGACAAAGATGTAGACGGGAGAGAAAAAAAAAGAATGTTTATAGCCACAGTAAAAAAAAAAAACAATAGAGTGTGCTTTCATGATCAGACGCTCACTTGGATGGAGTCGAACACGTCAAAATGAAATTATGATTACTTTTATGAACGGGGTTAATGGGGCGAGAAATTATTCTATGATACAAGGGTATCATATCGCATTACATAACATACGATTTACGGAAAAGAGTTACATTTGTAATACACTACACCATACTGGGAGGTGTTTGTTGGCGTTACCGATGTTGTTTTGGCGACTTTGTTTCACGGCACTCTCAGTATGACCATACTTCCCTCCTTCCTTCCTTCCTTCTGAACATTCAAATGATCGATCAATTCACTCTGGTTGAAGGCATAACGAAAGCGCGATGATGATTTTCCTCCCTTATTCGATCCCGTATGTCTTGTCCCTATTTGCTACCTGGTCGAACTTTGAGATGTGTGCAGGCTTGTGTTAAAATCCAAACTTTACTGTGTCGTAAACGTATTTACAGTCATTGTTATACCACGAGAAACAACAGCCGTAACCTTGTGACCTGACACCGTGTCAGTGACAATCAAAATGAACTATTTTTATCATTTTGTATCACAGCTAAGTTTTTGGTCTCTGCTTTTATTAGAACAAAGTCTCCAGTGAGTCTATGGGTGTGTCCAGGGCAATGACAATACAAATGGCCTACTTTTACTCGAAAGAAGGGAAGCCGTGGAGCAATTGGTCATCTGATTTGAAGGAGTTTAGCGTGCTATTGAAATTGTTTCCCTTTAGTTGTGCTGCTCGTTTCATGACTGGCCGACCCTATATTCATATATTTATGTATATATTGTGTGTGTGTGTGTGTGTGTGTGTAAGTCCCCATCACGCATGTAAAATCGAGTTTTCTAAAGTCCCCAAATGACATCATACATTCTGATATTTAAAGGTATGTATACGCTAACAAAGCCACTGTGTGCATCCCTGATTTTTTTTTTATAGCTGTATGTCATTTGGAAAGGGTGGTCCCCATAAGTGATGAATAAACAAGTGGTCCCCAGAAACCATAAAAACCCGTATTTGCGTGTGAGTGTGTGTGTGTGTGTGCGTGCGTGTGTGTCGTTAGTCCACCCGCCAAATAAATAGATACACAAACAAAATGTAAGGTGATTAAATACTGTAGGTTTATTTTGAATTACAGATGTGTACATTTTGTATCAACCCATGACGGGAGCATCACAGTTCAGTTCTATCAGATAATATCGGTTCACACTTCTCTCGGGTCCGCCTGCCTAAAAATAAAAAAAATGACCTCTTTGTTTTCTGCTTGAACATCAGAAAAAAAAGAACAGGTTTCTTTATTTACATGATTCTTGTATGACAAGAAAGTGTGCATTCTCAACACATCACCTCAGTGACGATTAACATAGACTTACGACAGATACTTAAGGATTGGTGCGAAATCCACTAAATTTGGCAAATCAAATTCATGACCCACTTGTTGTCCGATGCCGTGATGTGAGCATGAAATGACCTCTTGGAGTAGAGGCGGGGGACATGGATGCTACGCTATTGTTGAAATAAAATCCCTGAACATTAATGTGCAAAATGGTTCAACCAGTTTTTGGGGAAAAAAAAAACATACAAAATGAAGCATCAATGAGCTGTTCCTTCCGTGTGTAAAATGTGTGAGATAAGCTTGACGAGTTGAGCCTTCGTGAAACAAAATGTCTTTTCATGGAAATACAAAAGGAAGAACCAGCAGGCGTCTCGAAAACCCAACCACATTAAAACAAAGTGTGATTTACACAAACCTAAGTATTCCCTTTACAGATTCTTCATCATTATGGTCAACAAATAAATACATTGCATCCAAGCCATCACTTTACAATATATTACGATTGCTGCATATATATATATATATATATATATATATATATATATATATATATATATATATATATATATATATGCATATATATATATATGCATATGTATATAGTTCATTAAAACATTTGGTAATAATAAAAATTAATTTCAGGAAGGTAAGAAGCTTTATTAAGAAGATGCATGCGTATAAATGCATCAGGTTGGACACAATCACATTCAGTGAGCTCCACAGAGAGAAGCTAAAGCTAATCATTCGTCACCAAGGACGCAGCCCACACACACGCACACACACACACACACACACACACACACACACACACGACCCGTTCGTCATACGCACACATCAGTGCTACAAGGACTCCCGCAATGACGCCGTCACTTTTTATTCCACCACCAAGGTCAACTCATCCTCATCATGTCTATTTCCTTGCAAGCCTGAAAAGTGCCCCCCCCCCCCCCCCCCTCATCTTCCTTTTCATGCACCTGTCTCAAAACTTGGACTCTTATTAGTGGCTTTCAGGTTTCCCCCAAAAAATTGCGTCCACCAGTTACTGCCAAAAAACGATCCTTTGAGCTGTCTTTATGAAGATTTTACACTCAAGCTAACGTTTAATTTTTTTTTTCCCCTCCTGGTTGAAGTTAAAAAAAATGTGATAGTGATCCTCGCTTATCTGTTAGAACATTTCCTTTTCCTGTCTGGGATTTAGATTTACTTCAGCAATAAACTCATAGCTGCAGCTCATGGCAAAGGTTCTTTTCTGGTCAAGGCATGAGATAGCTAAAATAAAGACAGGGGGTAGATGTTATTCTATCCAGTGTGGGCTGGGGCTGAACTCTTGTCTTTAAAAAGAACCTCTGTGAGGGTATTTTGTCCAGAAATTCTAAACCAAACATCAGAGAGTGAGAAAGCCAGCTCACTGATAAGGCAGTGTGGATAAAAAGCTTCTACTCCCAAAAAAATAAAAATATTGCTTCCCATATAGATCAAAACACTTTATACATCCCCAAGTCACAATAATAACATTACTTCTTTTTTTTTGGGGGGGGGGGACCATATATACATACCATAAATTATAAAATATATAATCCAGTGTTATTTTTTTTTTTAACAACCTCGATTGTATCATTTTGATTCCTCTGAGACCATCACAGGCAGTAACCTCCGACTATTAAAACAGACCTCACATCGAAAAACATCCGAATAAAGATTGTAAAAAATAATTGGCAGAACTTTCTTCCCATCCCCGTTCATGCTCTCTGGCACACGCGCTGATTTAAGTGCTCCCAGCTAAAAAGGATACGCATCTGAGGCTCGTCGGAAACAGCTGGTTTGCTCTGTGGACAGGAGCGCTTTAAGGCTGATTCACTGACCCGTGTGCAGTAACACTTTTTTTGGCTCTCGGATGAAGACTATGTTTACACACACACACACACACTGCGCGGCCTTGCTTGTAAATGCGATCGTGGCGGTCGGTGAACGCGGCTGTTGTCTTTGTCCCAAGATGATGTGAAGGGATGAACACTTGCGGGTTTTACCGCGGCATTTTCGAAGTTTGCAGCTTTGGTCTGTTCTACGGGCTTTCGACGGTGAAATCCAAATGTATGATGGAGAAAGGGGAGGGGCTTTTCATTTGAATGGTGCATGTAAACATAGCCGGTGGTGATGTCATGAGGGTGGTCAGTGCAAAGTCTGAAGGAATGTAATGATGCTATGGCACTTGGTGCAGATTTGACAGCCAACTGACAGACAAGTAGACAGACAGACAGACAGACAGGCAAAGACAGACAGGGCAGGTTCATGGTCAGCATTCAGTAGTATGGCATCAGGGGGGGATGTCACGGAGGTCACCTCCTCCCTCTCCGAGTGAAAGTTCAGCGGATCCTCACAGACAAGAGGTGAGGTGAACACCAGCTGTCACGTCAGCAGGTTTTGGCACGCCGCTGGGCACCATCTCACACCCACTTGTGATTTCCGAGGCATCACCAAGGAGAGGCAAGACGCTCCCTCGCGTCTCAAGCAAGAGGCATTTCCGCGGGGGTACGTTAAGACGAGGAGCAGCAAAGGGAGGCCGCCGGCCGTGGAGGACGAGGGCACGGGTGTGGCTTGGAATTTGATCTCCGCTTTGTCATTTCGGTAGCTGCTTTATCGCTGCGTTGTCACCTGGAAAGGATGAGAGGAGGCGGGTTGCGTGGTTAGTACGTGTCCTCGCCATGGGTATGGAATTAATGTTGAGGTCCAAAGCTTTTCGGCCATCTGTTCGGACCTTCATGATACAGCTGACACCAGACTGTGACCTAAATATTTTCCCCTGCATCCCTAACGACACTTCATGACCCCAACATCCAACAACAATACCATGCTGTGCACACATCAAACGCACAAATTAATATATAGTACACACACATCGAAAAAAAAGTAAATACACAAGAGAAAGGGAAGATGACCGCGTTAGCGGTCTCAAGGTGCCATTGCCCTGATGTGATCAGAATGGATGAAAAACAAGGTGGCGTGGCCCGCTGTCTATTCCTGTCTGTCATCCGTGGCCTGCCTGCCACCGTACACAAACTACAACTGCTGCTACAATGGGATCAGTGCCCGGGAGCTTGGCACAATTCCATTCTTGCAAATATATTGACCGTAGACGTGGCTGATTTAATCAGTGTATGAATTAACCAAGGATTGGGCTTAACTCTACCAGGATACCAAGGTTGATTGGTAGACACTAAAAGATGCCTGGTTGTTTTCCACTCACGCTGATTTTGAGCAAGTTGGGTAACCTTTAGCTAATCTTTTGATCTGGCAAGCGAGCATTTGATTTTAAGAGCTGAAGCCACTCGCCATACTGGACATTTTGTGTACTGAAGTTTAAGTAGGTTGGCCCGGTGGTCCAGTGGTTAGCGCGTCGACCTCACTGTGCAGAGGTACCGGGTTCAATTCCAGCTCCGGCCTCCCTGTGTGGAGTTTGCATGCTCTCCCTGAGCCTTTGTGGGTTTTCTCCGGGTACTCCGGTTTCCTCCAACATGGCGGGCTGATTGAACACTCAAAACTGTGTGAGTGCAGATGGTTGTTCGTCTCTGTGTGCCCTGCGATTGGCTGGCAACCAGTTCAGGATGTCCCCTGCCTACTGCCCGAAGACAGCTGGGATAGGCTCCAGAACCCCCCGTGACCCTTGTGAGGATAAGCGGATCGGAAAATGAATGAATGAAATTTAAGTAAATGTATTCTTCGAAAACATCGACGGTGGCAGTGGGTTAACACGACTGGCGTCGTTGGATAACCCAGCATTTGTTTGGTTCCTTTCGGACACAGCGCTGGGTTCGCTATTTCACCCGATCTGGGTTAGTTTTAGCTCAGAGTGTTTTGTTGGATGAGTGAAGAGTAGAATTTAAATGACAACAAACTTCAAACAAATACATGAGGGGATACATACTCTTAAAGGATCATTTGCAGTCTAAAATGTGATGAACTAGTTAAAATTCCACCGTGGCTACAAATAGCCTCCCTACCGTCCCCCTCACAGCTTTACTCTTCCTGAGCTAATGGGAGCTGGCGAGGGAATAAAGTCCAATCAAGTTGATGGAGTGGTTTGGGACTGACAGGATGCAGATCATGATTAAAGCGGTTCCTGGCTTCACACTTGGGCACGAGTGGAAGTGTCTGGTAAAGGAGGTCAAATATTTCATCACCGGCACAGTGTGTGACGCACGGTGTCTTCCTCTTTACTGCTGACTTGCGTTCCAGAGAGTTTCTACTCAATGAATGTGTGAAGGCCCGCAGCTGTATAAATACGTCGCTTTGGACGGCCGGCGGTAACCGTAATGCGATTTTCGCTTCAAGATGTGATTCCCTTCACGAGCTGCGTGGTTCCTGCAGAACTGAGCGTGAGGTTCTGCTACTGTCAAGATCTCACGCTGACTAGCTTGAGAGTCACTTGCGAGAGGATGTCTTGCAGTGCGGGAGCCGAGTCCTCCCGCCAAGAATGTTAATTGCCTCTCAGCGTCTAACTTTGGATTCGACGAGGATTGTCAATCATCGTTTCGAAGAGTACTGCTTCACTTCATCTTCATTCGTAAGCAAAAAGATGATTGGGAATGCTCTGTCTTGGTACATGTCACGGGAACACACGCTAATTAACCCTTTCATACACCCTGTAACCTGATAACATGGTAAGCTGTCCAGCTGTCGTAACCGTTGTCCGTGAAAGGGTTAAACAACCATCAGCATCATTCAGCTCAAATGAACCGGTACGAGTGCTTCGACAGTTTTACCAGCTAATTTCTAATCAAGCTAACGCTAACATTTCCTTGGTTTACACCCACATCCGTGATTAATTGTATACAAAGTCTCACATAGCGTCAAGAGGTCGAATAATCGTAGATACAGTCAAACCTCGGTTTTCGAACGTCTCGGTTCTCGACCAATTCGGTTTTAGACCAAAAATTTCTAGTTTTTTATGCCTCGGATGACGAACAAATTTCGGTTCTCGAACAAACTGAGCGCACTTGAATGCACCATTTGACTCCTTCCGCCTTCCTTACACGAGGAAGTGATGCTTCCTCGGGTAGACGAGGAAGTGACGCTTCCTCGTGTTGCTTTCCATTGTGAGCAGACGTGTTCAGTAAACATTTTTATTTTAAAAAGAGCGTGGTTTCGCTTTTCGAACAATTTCAGTTTTCGAACAGCCCTCTGGAACGGATTATGGACGAAAACCGAGGTTTGACTGTACTACAAAAGAGGCTTTAGAACATTTGGCTGAATACGATAACCTTTAAAATTAAATTTTTTTGTCGGAATCAGTGAGTCAAGAGTTTATTCTTGTAACGCTGCACTGGGCTGGCGACTAATTTGCTTCTCATTGTTCCACTGTGCGGACTTGGCTGCGGCATTGCCCTTTATTGTTTTGTTTTGTTTTTCTTTTTTTCTCCCCCTTAGTTAAAAATTTGAGAGCTTGGGCAACATGTGTGTACATCTGATAAAAAAAAAAAAAAAAGTCCAGGAACTGGGGAAGGCTGCTAGCATGGGTCCTGATAAGACATTAGGCAGTGGGTCAAAGAACCGCGCCAGGAATGTTAGACACTCTGTCAGCACAATGCTACTGTAAAGCAATCAGTCGTGTGTATTTTAAGTCTGGATAACCTCACGTCAAAAGGAAGTATGCTGCTTCAATCCAGACACACTTTGGTGTTCATCCATCCAACCAACCATCCGTTTTCTATACCGCTTATCCTTTTCCGGGTCATGGGGGAGCTGGAGCCTCACCCAGCTGAAGACAATGCCCAGGACTTGTCGCCGGTTAATCAAATAGTAGATAGAAACAGACAACCTTTCGCCCTCACATTCTCACTGAGTGTGAATTGAAGCTATGCTACCTGCATGCAAATGAACCAAAATACGATCAGTGGTGTTGACGTTAAAAAAAATAAAAAAATTACCTTATCACACCTTGACCGAAGTGGAGGGCCGTGAGAGCTGGCTCAACCTGATGAGAGAAAGAAAACTATGAACACACCCATAGAAAGAATATTATGAATTTATATGCCAGAAAACAATTTTGGGTAGTACCGTATTGGCCTGAATATAAGACGGTGTTTTTTGCATTCAAATCAGACTGAAAAAGTGGGCGTCGTCTTATATTTGGAGTCTAGACATGATACCCATTCACGATGCTAGATGGCGCCAGATACCATTGAAGCGAATGCTGAACTTGACTCCCCAGGCCAAAGTGAACCCCTGTCACGAAGAATAAAAACTAGCGGTAGCACGAAGAAGAAAAATAAAAAATAGCGATAAAAAGAAAACAGAAGAAAATAATAGCAGAGATAACAGAAAATGGAGAAACGTAGCGACAATCTGGAGAAAAGTGGGTCGAAGATCGGCCAGGTTAACCGGCAGCTGAGCAGAAATTATGTCATTTACATTTCAAAAATCAGAAGCCATTCATTTACGAATGTGATTGCACTGTAGTTTACATATTTAAATGTTCAGATATTAAGATTTGAACGAGGCAAAATAACATGCTTTTTCTCTCAAATATATTGTTAGAATCATTTGTTTCCGATGTATTGTTTATTTTTATTTGTATTTTTTATTACGAAATGCACGAAGGAGTGGCACCCAAATTTCGTTGTAATCTTATACAATGACAATAAAGGCGATTCTGATTCTGATTCTACTGTAATTATTTTCTGTATATAAATTAATTTGGTGTTCAAAAAGTCTTTTTTCAAACTTGAGTCTTGAAAAAGAGGGGGTCGTCTTATAATCAGGGCCGTCTTATATTTGGGCCAATACGGTAACCCTTTCATGCACCCTGTAACCTGATCACATAATAAGCTGTCCATTGTAGTAACCGCTGTCCATGAAAGCGTTAATGGCGGTGAAGGATGATATATTTAAAACTCGTCAAACAAATCCGCACTACAAGCATCAACACCAGCACATATCCGAAAGTGGCTTCGTTTTTCTTTCACCACCCAATAAAGTATGCTGTGTTTTCAGGCCAAAGTGCTCATTTTTTCCCCCTGATATGCATAAATGAGTCAAAACAGGGTGGCCATGGCAGTTTTTTTTAGGCCATCACTGAAGTCCCCAAAGCAAACAGTGCTCACACATCATACTGAGTGAAAAAGATGAAAACATTTCCCGGTATGGTGGCTCTCGGTTTACGGTGATTCTGACATTCGCCATTCCAAACAATTGCAAATGTTCCATTTTCCCTTCAGTTGCCTGGAAGGGTTATTCATCCTATGTGGGTTAGTGATATACAGTATAAAGCCTTTATATATGAGAACACCACAGCAGAGCAGAGCACTTAATTAGACGAAGTGGTGTTCCCGTGGCAATCACAATGACACGTCTCTTCTAATTACAAGCTTACAGTAGCATCAAATTAGGTCCAATATAAAATCAAATTAGGAAACGTTGCGGCATTTGGTCCTAAAACGGTTGCAATTTCCCGACACCCCTAAATGGATGTGCCCAACGAGTCAACACTGGCGTGGCAGATGAGATCTACTCGCACATCGGTAAATGTAGATCAGGCGAGTGTGTGTATGTGGCGGGGGGGGAGTGACAAGGAGGGGTGGCACAATGAACTATTAATGGAAAGAGTGTCGCTAAAAAAAGCAAGGAGCCTAGAAATTAAAAAAAAAAAAATGCTCCTTGAAGCTGGAAATAGATGCGCTCCAGTGAGTATACTAGTTCAGCTCCTCCGCTTTTTATAAATAGCTCAGTATGCGACGACGTACTCAAAGAAGGGGAAACGGTGCTCTGTAAAGTCAGCTGGAATTCATCCAATCAGAGGCTTCATAGCGTGAATGTAATCTATAAATATCCGCCGTGGAACAACCCTTGTCGTACAAAAAGTGTCACCGTTCTTGGTCCCCCCCCCCCCGAGGAGACAATGTTACATAAGAGACCGCTGTTGTTGAAGTTTTCCTTCACTAAAGATGTCTTGTACAAATTTGTGAAAGGGGAGCGACTATATATTAGACTATGTGAGGTCTGTACCGGGATGTTTGCTAAGCATAAATACTTGGAGCTGGTGTACAATTAACCTGTGTGTGAGTGAGTCCACCCGTTCTCCCTGGCGCTTGTCTTTATTAGGGTCATGGCTGAGCTGGAGCCTGTTTGACTTTGGGCGAGAGGTGTGGGTTCACCCCGGACTGGTTGCCAGCCACTTGCGGGGGAAACGTATAGACCAGGGGGCGGCAACCCAAAATGTTGAAAGAGCATGTAGGCAAAAAAAACAAAAAAACTGGAGCCGCAAAAAAATAAAAGCTTTCTATAAAACTTACAATGAAGGAAACACATGCTGTATGTATGTAGGAGACTGGAGTGTCTCAGAATTGTTTGTTATTCATTCCTTTGTTGTGTGTTCACAATCGCCCCCATATAATTTATTTTGTGATTTCCTCGCTTGATTTTTTTTGTTTTGGTGCATTATTTTCGCTTTTCTTAGTGTCAGTGAAGTGATCATGAATTTCCGTTTTTCGGAGGCTGTCTTTGAACGCCTCTCCAGTCGAAACGAGAAGAGGGAAGGCACGGAGTCGGACGCAGACGTGTCTGTTTGTCGAGATTGTTAAAAGCATAAATAGCCGCTAGATGTCGCTAAAGAGCCGCATGCGGCTCTGGAGCCGCGTGTTGCTGACCCCCGGTATAGACAAACAACTATTCACACTGATGCTTTCTAGCATGTTGGACCAAAAGTCAATTTGAGTTTTTGTGTGCGTTTTGAATAAAAAAGGATTGGATTCTGCTATATTTCTGTTGGATAAAGTGATAAATAAAATGTATTATTATTATTATAAGAGAATGCAGCACTTTGATCTATTTGATCTCAACGGGACTACAGACTCATAGTGGTAACTACTGACGTAACTGCCGTCTTGGGGCTTTGTTCTGTATATGTTGCCTTTTTGTGTTTTCCAGGAGCAGAGCCCACAAAAACCACATCACAGCTAACGTATGGCCGTCATGGACCTACTCCACTCTCAGACCTCTGTAAAATTATACATTTAACAATACACAGAGGGCATATTAACAGCTTGGAATGGTAGCCTGACAGGAGTACTTCAAAGTACTGTACAAGAGTCTTTCCACAAAACCCTTCCCAAACGTTTCCCCGTGGTATGACTTTTCAAGCTTTTACAATCGCTAATAGATTTTTTTGTTTTCCATCTTAAGCGATAGCAAATGTCTCATTTCTCTTCGTGAGGTGGTTCAGCGTGGGAACAAGTACCAAACGGCGAAGAAGACAAAGAGGCTGACTGACTGGAGACAAGATGTCAGGCGTCAGACTGGCATCCTGTCTAAAAAAATGTCCTTCATCTTTAATAGGAAGGAAATAATTTCTGCGAGGGTAGGCAGCGGGGGAGTATGTCAATTAGATAAAACGTCAGACAAAATAAGCAGGAAAAAAAATACATGAAGTCATACCTCACCCCCTTGCTTTTAGCCTTTTAAGGCCATGGGGCAGCTGCGTCTTCACAGTGGGGTGTTAGAAAAAGAGTGCTCGCTATAACGGGTGGCAACCGGTAGAGAAAAATAGATCAAAATAAAAACAAAATAAAGATGGCTAAAACAATAGGGCCAGCACCTTAGCTGACTGACCTTCAGTTTTGATCACGTACTGTACCACTGTTGGCTTTGTGTGTTAGCTTGTCCCTGACGACAACAGAGTATTGCTTTTACCGATACCCTGATTTATTTATTTATTATTTATTGTTTTCTCCTCTTTTATACTCAGGCATGACCATTTTTTAAAACACACATTACAATTTACCGTAATGGCTCGAATATAAGACAGTGTTTTATGCATTGAAATAAGACTGAAAAAGTGGGGGTCGTCTTATATTCGGGGTCTAGACATTATACCCATTCACGACGCTAGATGGCGCCAGATATCATTGAAGCGAATGCTGAACTTGACTCCCCGGGCCAAAGCGAACCCCTGTCACGAAGAATAAAAATAAAAATAGCGGTATCACGAAGAAGAAAAATAAAAAATAGCGGTCAGAAAGAAAAGATTACTTATATTATAGTTTACGTATTTAAATGTTCAGATATTAAGATTTGAATGAGGCAAATAACATGTTTTTTCTGTCAAATAGATAGTTATAATCATTTGTTTCAGATGTACTGTAATTATTTTCTGTATAAAAATGAATTTGGTGTTCAAAAAGTCTTTTTTCAAACTTGAGTCTTGAAAAAGAGGGGGTCGTCTTATAATCAGGACCGTCTTATATTCGGGCTAATACGGTATTGAATGTTGTCAGGGTCATGCTGAGATCAAAATTAGGCCGGGTAATAGTCGTCGAGGGGGGTTGTGCGACTGCTATGCTCTGAAAATTTCTTGTTGATGGGCCGTCACACGCCGAAATGTAGCTGGCAACGCTATGCAGCCGTCACATGCTGAAACGTAATCGTTGACTGGTTGTGGAGGACAGTTGCTCATGTCCGTGATGGCTAGGACTAGCTAGCCCATAAACACTGGTCGTTCAGGAAAATCAACATATTTTCCCGAACCTCTCAACGGCTCCAAGTGGCCTTGATTGTTATCTCCATTGTGCTGGTCAAGTAGGTGTATGGTGGCCATTAAGGGTCAATAGTACGATATTGTCGTGGGGTTTTGAGTTCCTGGTAATGGAATGTGTTTCAACTATTTTTCAAAAATGCTCAGTAAACCAGTACTAAACACTCATACATTTAGCAAGTACAGTCAAACCTCGGTTTTCGTCCATAATCCGTTCCAGAAAGCTGTTCGAAAACCGAAATTGTTCGAAAACCGAAACCACGCTCTTTTTAAAATAAAATGTTTACTGAACACGTCTGCTCACAATGGAAAGCAACACGAGTAAGCGTCACTTCCTCGTGTAAGGAAGGCGAGAGGAGTCAAATGGTGCATTGAAGTGCGCTCAGTTTGTTCAAGAACTGAAATTTGTTCGTCATTCGAGGCATAAAAAACTCAAAATTTTTGGTCGAAAACTGAATTGGTCGAGAACCGAGACGTTCGAAAACCGAGGTTTGACTGTAGATATACACAGAGGAGGTCCGTCAGTCCGTCAATGTTTGAGTTAGAATTTCAGCCTAACCCACATGGGTACAGTCCGTTCCTCGTCGGCGACGTAATTTTCACGTCACGAATTATGTTGATTGGTGAAATAAAAATAAAATGCCCGTTTCCATTTGAAAAGAGATGATGAGTTAGTTCTAAAGCGTGTGTAAAATGCTCAAAGCGGATTTCAGCACCATCATAGATGAAAGTGCTTCCCGTATTCCAGCATTGCCAAGAGCCACTTACTGATTCTGAGCCTTCTCTCGGTCATCCAGAAAGAAGAGCGCGGTGGCCAGGAAGAACATGCCCCCCAGGACAATGATAAAGGGACAGAGCATGAGGGCGTAGCCCAGGCTGAGGAAGCGCCACAGCGACGACGTCGCGTAGCTCTGACGAAGGCTGTCGGAGATCTGCAGCGGGCAACACGCCAGAAGAGAAAAAAAAGAACAGCTTTAACGGATGCCAAATGGAGTTCTCTTGGTTTATACAAAGAACCTGCATGAGAATAGATTGAAATCAACCTTCTGCATGACAGTGCAGATACCATATGGACAAAAGTATTAGGTCTTAGGTTCTCTCAGACCAAACCAAAATGCATGCCTTGCATCCTCGAATAGAAAATGGCCTTCTCCAAACTGTTCCCACAGATTTGGATGTATAGAATTGTTCAAAATATCCCGGTAAAATGAAAACAGATGATGTTTGTCCATATAGTGTCATGCCATGGGAACACACGCTCAAAGAATAACACCAAGAGGAGAACAGGCCTCAGTGTACCTCCATTCATATCTCAAACACAGTGACAAATGTGATGGAGAGGCTCGTTGCTTTAAATAGATCGGTAATTATTCAGAGGCGTGCAAAAAAAAAAAAAAAAGGAACAAGAGCTACTTGTTAGAGAACGACACTTTCCAAGAGGTCAAAAGTTACCCCGGGTGAGGCGCAGGGATTTTACAGTATGTTCACGTCAGCAAAATGAGATCCTCTATGGAGGGAGCTGGTGAAGTGCTGACAGGAGGACGCGTGCATACCGTGTGTGATCGTCTGTGTGTTCATCTTCAGCAGCCCGCATGTGTGTTAGTGCCGATTTTCTTCACGTGTGTTTCCCGCGACAATAAATGATTGCCCTGAGCCAATGCAGCCTGGCTAAAAATACAGAAACAGCTGCCCGTCTAATTATATATCTTTTTTTTTTTCTAAGGAGATTGCTGATAGATTGTTCCTGGTGCCTCCCGCCCGCTCCGCCGGCGGCCATGTCTCACTCGTGGGATTCTGATGTGCGTACATGCACACGATGACATATTGGCGGGAGAATAAGAGGCCTTGCATTAGAAGTGGCCGCTAAGTGATATATTGGAAGAATTTTATGAAGGGATCTGACCCATTAGAGCACAGCTGTCAAAGACAAGGCTCGGGGGCCAGATCTGGCCCGCCAAATAATTTTATGTGGCCCGCGAAAGCAAATCAAGCATGTTAAGTTCCATGTCGCTTGCTAAAGCCTGAACCAAAATTTCAAATTTTCATATCTAACCCACAATAACAGTCATGATTCTTGACTTCTGATTTTAAAACTAGTGATTCATCAATTTCAAAAAAAAATAATCCAAAAAGCAGCTCTGTCGCAGCTGTCACGCATGTTACTCAATCACGGGATCTGCACGGGGCTGCACGGGGCGGCTGTATACTGTATCTGCTTGCGCTCAGTCAGCGTCACGATGACTCCATAGCACTTGTGTGCGAAACCTCAGTTTAGGAACTGAGGCGGTGAGTAATGACGCACTTGGAGCATTGTGGCTCTTGTTGGTCAGTTGTGTGAAACCCTTTGACTTTCACTGCCGCGGCCAGATGAAAAATGCTTTTGGTTGAGAAAATCATACATCCGAATGTAGTTAGATTACTAAGGGTCGCGGGGGGTGCCGGAGCCTATTGTCTTACTCCTGAATTGGTTGCCAGCCAATCGCAGGGCACACAGAGACGAACAACCATTCACACTCATACCTAGGGACAATTTGATGTGGGAATAAACTCCACACAGGGAGGCCGGAATGAATCGCACTGTTGCTAACCACTGGACTACCGGGCCGCCCCTCCGAATGTAGTTAGATTACTAAAATTTTTTACTGTGCACTGTTTTAAACATCGATAATGGGAAATGAATCGTTTTTGGTACCTCTGGTGGTTTGCAGCAAATTGAGCCATTTATAAGAAGATAGAAAAAAAAAAGTTTATTACACCCTAATAATTGATACAGGATATATAATCTACTTCATCGCACAAAATACATTTTAATCCTTTCCAATCCATCCATTCGTCATCCATTTTCTCTGGCGCTTGTCCACTTTAGTGTTAGCTAACTTTAGGGGACACTTTGTTTTCAGATTGGACCGCAACTCCATCATTTCTAGTCCATACCTGTCAACTTGTACGTTTTCCCCGTATTTTATAAATTTTTTTAATCATTTCAAATCATGTACGGCGTATTACAACTTTTACATGGGGAAAACATTTGTGAACCGATCTCAACAAAGACCATTTTGTCTCAAATCCAGATCATCTCACCTGTTGGTAGCCAACGACAATGCCATCATCGATCGCTACTATTGTCACGGCAAACCAGCAAAAGTCATCCTCAATCGTATATTTTTTTTCATCGCTGCGTACGGTCGCGGATTGATAAAGCATGATGTGCGCATGCGCGGTAAGCTGTTGTACGGGTTTTTGTTGCTTTGTAAGGGGAATCGGAAGCATTTATAAGGGCAGCTATTAGCCGAGGTTGACAGGTATGCTAGTCAAGAAAAATATGGCTGATAATAAATAATAATATAGTGAAATGCAACATTATTCTTCATCATTTAATTTAAAATCGCATCGGAACAACAATAAAAACACTTTTTTTCCTAGTGTTGAAATGATTGGTACTTCACATTTTAAGGGCTCAGTAAATGGTTAGCTTATGATCAAAATGTGCTACGTGACTTGAAATACATTTTCAAGTATTTATGCGGCGCAAAGTGGCAAGCGCCGCCGCTTCCCAGCAAGATAATTCTGGGATTGTATCTTGGCTCTGGTATTTCAAAGGGTCATTTGCATATTGTGCCCGTGCTTGACCAAAAATGCATCTGCGGTTTATTTAAAACTCTAAATTGCATATGAACGGCTATCACCCATTCCAGTCCAGTGACTTGAGTGATCGCAACTCATACTTTTGTGCTCAGGATACGCAGTACAGGAAATGCATGAATAGTAAAAAAAATTCATGCAGATTCTGAAGTAGGCCGAAAAATGCGCGTCAGGTTTTTCTTCAGTCCTAATAAAGTGATCATTTTGCTTTGATTCTAAATCGAGCATTCAAATTACTTTTTGTCTTTTGAAGAGCTTGTCAACCACTGGGAATTCCTTCATTCTTGTTTGCTCAGCATTCAAAAAAAAAAAAAAAAAAGGGGTAGCACTCCAGAACGGTTTGACAGCTGTGGCTAAGAATCAGTCTGATTCAAGAATCAAAGACTTCCTGACCAAACCCCCTGTGAGCATTCCGTACAATTACACAATATGCGATGTACATCTGTCAGGAAGCTATTCCGCCGATAAACAAAGTGGACTCCGATATCCTTGATGTCACTACAGCGTTAGCGGTGACTCACGTTTTGGTGTTTTGTCATGCAAACAGTTCTTTCCTGTGTACTTTGATGGAGTTACATGTCAACTTTAGTTCTGGTCATCTCATATTTGGAATGACAAGAATGCTTGTTGACCAAATAAGGTGGGTCCTGTTTTACACTCCACTGAGCACAAAACACAAGTTTCATTCTTGTCCACCTGTGCGCGCGCGCGTGTGTGTGTGTGTGTGAGGGAGCCGCCGGGTGTGAGACAGTTAAAATAACTCTCTGGACTCTCGTCTACTGGAACATTTCCTCGGAAAAACCAAAACGCCAATGAAACAATGACGACTCAGAGCTGAGAGGAGCAAAGCTCACGTTGTGTCCTTTTTTTTTTTTGCACATTCCAGCTCACATCCACACCCTAGTGCGAAGCTCAACTTTTAATTTCACTGTGGGAGAGAGAGTCTTACCAGGCCTATTAGGTATGGACTTCCTGCATCACCGAGTAGGTGAGAGGTGAAGCTCTGGAACGCCACCGCCGTTGCTCTCCGTGTGGGAATAACCACAAACTGCACAGAGAAAAGGGGGCAATGAGCAACTTGAACGACCGGGTCAGGTGATGAAGAGATAAATTCTCTATTGCACACGTATCAGTGAATAATAAACCGGTGAGGTGACACACCCTGTACATGTGAGTTTAAATCACTTGCTATCAGGACTCAGTAAAAAAATAAAAATGCTTTGGTCAAATTATTTGATGTTGTCAGTTAATGTTTATATGTACACACTGTCATGAGCTGTGTTTTTTTTTTGTTTTTTAGATTCTATTTGACTTTTGGCTTGTCATGTTGTCTTGTTTTTTTTTTTTGTAGTTCATGTTTTGTCCCTCCCACTTTTTTTTTCCCAGTCTGTGCTCGTCAACCGAGGCCCTCGTGTCTTCCAATCAGCTCGCTCAGCCACACATGTCTTGCCCAGGTGCTCCTCGTTGTCTCGTCACTTTGCTGGTATTTAGTTCCTTGGTTTCGCACCGCTTTCAGGTCATTGTGTTTGTCGATTCCGATGCTGTCAGTCCTGTTTTACGCCATGTCATGTCTTGATTCCGTTTGTAGTTAATTTGTGGCCAGTTTTGGTTTGTTGCTTTGAATGTCATTTTTGAACTTTGTTCATTGAGTTTTTGATTCCTTCCAGTACCTTGTTTGCCTTTTTGCTCTTTTGAAATAAATGTATTTTTTGAGAGCACTCTGGCCTTACTTACTTGAAATTTGTTTCCCTAACAAGTATTTGAAAAAATATTTTCAGTTGACAGAGCAATATGTATTTGTTTTTTTTGCAAAAGCCACAACAATAACAACAGGGAATTGAGCGAATGGTGTGATATATTAAAACGAGACCTGTGGCAAGAGGATTGGTGTTGTAAAATTGACACATTTATCGTAGTAGTGAGAGTTTAATCCTGGAAAGTTCATTTTTCCATTATTTGCTAAGGTAGTGTCAAACATATGGCCTGCGGGCCAGAACCGGCCCCCAAGATAAGTTAAAAGTGAAAAAATGCATGGATTAGATTTAGATTAATTATGCACATGTGTAAATGGTTTAAGAATTCCTTTCTTTATAAATCTCGTTTAATCTTAAAGTGCATTACAATATTTTTCAATACCAATTGTTAAAGTTTTGTGCCTTTGTGCAAACAGTGGGATCAGTTGCAATGCATATATGTGAATGATAAAAGTAAATTGCACATTTGTCTAAGGAAATCTAAGGTGCTTCATGAAATGTTTTGGAAAAGATATGTTGCATGTTTATTTCATCATTTTCCAAATATTCTTGTTCTTCCTTATTTTGGTTAATTATAGTAGAGTATGGTATAATTTTAATAGTCTGGCCCACTTGACATGTACCGAGGCCGTATATGGCCCACAATGTGAAATGAGTTTGACACCCCTGTTCTATGGCATGTATATTTGTTGAAAATACGGAAACCTTAGTACATGTCAAAATGGTTTTTGTTCCGCTGTCGCATGCTGTAACGTTATCAAAAAGAGAAAACTTCCAAAATGAAAAAGAGAAAGGCCAAAAGAAAGAACCTTTTTTTTCCACCACCCCGCTAAGTGATTATAAACGATTGGAGAACATTTACACTCAGGCGGTACGAAACAAAGGTCGAGTTTGCGTGAGGATGAAAGGCCAAGTGCGCGGAAAAATACATTTGAAAAAGAACCCAGCCTCGTGCGGACGTCTCATCCGCCCTCGCAACTCAAAATACAACATGGGTATTTGTAATTAAACTGGTAAAATAACAGAATTCCCGGAGACGCCAAAGGGTAAGTATGGGTTTTGAGTACTCACCATTAAAATGTCTGCCGTTATGGCCCAGTTCAAGAAGAGCAGCGTCTCTCCTATGAAGATGCAGACCTAAATAAAGAAGACAACATTTAGCATTATATAGCCGCCGGGGATTAAGAGCGACCAATTTCCACTGTGTGGTTTGCGAGACACAAAGCCACAAGAAGACTTGTACATCATAGCTGCTGTGTGTGGGCATGCCCTGCTATAATACAACTGCTTGGGTTGCCGTGGTTGGAAAAACATGTTATTAAGATTTGGCTCGATTGTACGCAAAAACACGCAGGTCTTCAGTTTGATTCCGATGAGACAGGCCCAAAAAACTGCATGGGTGATAACGATTATATGCCTTGCCCGTGTATATATGTTTGTGTGTTTACATCTGAGATCAAATTTGCAACAGTGAAAATCCCCCTGTTGTGAAAAATGTCTCGCTGTAAACATGATTTCATTGTAGAGGAGTTTCACTGTGTATATATATATATATATATATATATATATATATATAGTTTGACTCTAGAGCTACTTTATGTTCTTTTGATGTGGAGCAGTAAACTTTGAATAGCTTGTTGTGGTCGTATGTACAGTAGATGAAAGGTGCGGCAGCAGCTGCAAATTCTATTTGGCGATGTTCTTAAAAAACAAACCCATTGGGGGTTTGTTTGTCAGAGATCTATATGGGCTTCTTTTGTGTGGCACAGTTAAATCCCTGGCTCTTGACGTGGGTTTTCTGCCGAGGAAATACCCCACTGCTTGTGTGCCAGACCTCTGGCGGTACCGCACAGCGGCCCAACACTGGGGATGGAGACACGGCTCCCGTGAAAAAGTCGCAGCCCGAGACGCTGTTGACCGACACGTTGCCTCTCAAGAGCACAGAAGAAAGGCCTTTCATCCGATTAGCTATGTGTTGATGATACAACAGCTGCGAGGGGTCAATCTGTCTCGACAAAGCAAAGCTGACCGCTACAACCGTGTCACACTGCATCATATCGCGCATCTGTCAAGCGCCGAGCCGCGAAACCTGAGCTGATCTCTTACAAGAGGGACTTCACTTGAGAGATTAATTCACCTGTTAACAAGTGAGAGGTCTGAGAACATTTTAGATTCTGATAGGAGTGGAGTTACCGTGTTATTACATGATTTTAGTATATTGTTGTTTTTCCCCCCTGCACATTTTCAGTGGATGTTTTTGAAACCTCAAAACACACAAACAAAACTTATCAAAACACATTGTCCATTCCGAATGATTTAAGGACCGATTTGGAAACAGTCACAAGAAGGACTCATGCCATATCACTTGACTGCATACACATGGAAATGAAAGAGTTTTCAGAGCCCAACAAGACCCTCTCAGAGCCATTTTTAGGTGTGTATATTAGGTGTGTATATTTATTTTTTTAGGTGTGTATACTTTTTATGTTTGTTTTTATTTTTTATGTAGTTATATTTTTTAATATGTTTTGTTTTTATGTTTGTTTTTCAGGTGCGTGTATTAGGTATGTAATTTTTTTAGGTGTGAATATGTTTATGGTTTTTAGGTGTGTATACTTTTGATGCTTGTTTTTGTTTTTATATGTTTGTTTATTAGGTGTGTAATTTTTTTAGGTGTGAATATGTTTATATGGTTTTTAGGTGTGTATTTTTTGTTTGTTTTTATTTTTTATATTATTATTTTTTAATATGTTTTGTTTTTTAGGTGTGTAATTTTTTTAGGTGTGAATATGTTTATATGGTTTTTAGGTGTGTATATTTTTATATTGATTTTAATATGTTTTGTTTTTATATGTTTATATTAGGTGTGTAACTTTTTAGATGTGAATATGTTTCTATGGTTTTAGGTGTGTATACTTTTTATGTTTGTTTTTATTTTTTATGTTATTATATTTGTAATATGTTTTGTTTTTATATATTTATGTTTTTTAGGTGTGTATATTTTTATGTATATACAATATTAAATGCAACGTGTGAGGCAGACAAACTAACTGCTGTCGCAATGCCGCCTAGGAAAATCAAAATGTCATTCCTCCGAGTAGCTTTTAATTACAGTATATGGAGCAGAATATTGTTTTTCCTCTTGTTCTGTTGTCATATCTGCCAGGAAACCGAGGCGATGCCGAGGTGAGCCAAGGTAATAGGTTAAGGAATTAGGGGATGGGAGACTTGTGTTGCGTGGGCAAAAGATCATCCGTCTTTTCCCATTTTTCCAACGTTAGCGGCCAAACTGTTGAAAGTCATTTCCTGTTGGTTTGTACCCGATAAGAATAAGAAGTAAGTGAGTCTAGACCTGCCAGAGTTCATTGTTTCACGGTCACGAGTGTTAAGTTGCACCCTTTCCGACTTACAGAGCAACAAGAGGCACACACTTTGTATTTTGGCATTTATGTATGTAACGTTTGGTTAGTTAGGGCAGCGGTCCCCAACCTTTTTTGCCCGGTTTAACATCAGACAATATTTTCAGGGACCGGCCTTTAAGGTGTGACAGATAAATACAACAAAATAATATAATATGATCCACATGAAAACTGTGGTATTTTCGAAACATAATAATAAACACGAATTATGAGACGAGGAAGCTCCTATCTGGCTGCAACACTCTCTGGTCGCTGTGGTCACGTTTAGACATGCCTTCAAAATAAGATACACCTCAAATTCAAAGTGCATGAAAATTACGAAGCGCCGTCGCCGTCTATTACGCAGAGTGGGCTTGGTGCATGGGAATCTCCCGTTGAGATAAATCCGTATTTTAAGTAGGACTCCTGAAACGGTCTATTAAATGTAGCCTTCTTTTTCTTGAACGTCGTAGGCCCATCTTCTGTCTCCTGGCTAGGCTTTTTCCCCTTCCCAAAGACGTTTTTTTTTTTTTTTTTTTTTTTACTCAATTTGCTAGCTCCTAGGTTTCATTTTAGCGGTAACCGATCATGTGACCGAAAAGCGCTCCTTGACCTGGGTCAAGAGTGACAGACTGTAAATGGATGTTACAGAGAATTTCAAAATAAAATATCTTTCAGATTCCGAAATAAATCAAACGAAAGTAATGTTAGTCCTTGATTCTTTTGTGCGGCATGGCACCAAATACCCCACGGACCGGTACCGATCTGCGGCCCGGGGGTTGGGGACCCCTGAGTTAGGGTATCCGAGCTTCTAGTTATGGCAGGTTTCTAACCTGAAATTTATTTTTTTCAAAGTGAGGAGTGTTGTTACAGTGGTTAAAACAATTCTACTTCTAGTTGTCAACTCTTAATATTTCTTTTTGTCAGGGGTTTCTTCTCTTGGGGTACCTGTCGATTTTTTCAGAGGTGGAAAGACAAATAAACGTTTGGCCCGCAAGTTCCATGTGACTCTTACATAAGCTCCAATGATGTTCTTCTTGGCCACGACGAAAATAAGGCAGATAAAGATGGCCGATCCCAACATGCTGACGGCGCACACGAGGGGGTCGGCACGCTCTGTCTTCTTCCGGCATAGGCGTGTGGTGGCTGCCCCGATGAGCACACCCAACAGGCCCGTGATGCACGTGATTGCCCCGAAGATAAGACTGGATGAGAGGGGGGGACAAACAAAATATTACCGTTGCAGTAGTGTTCTTGGACCAAAGTTTGAATTGAGCATTTCGACATTTGTGTTTCACCTTTCTGTGCTGCTGCAAATCTCTTTGTTGTCGCACGGCTCTGCGGTCGCAGTCTTCTGCACTACCTGAGCTCTGGCAAGGTAGATGGGAATCCACATCCCGAACGCGCCCGTAGCGAAGGAAACGGCAGCGGATGCCAGGGATGAGAACACGTAGCTCCGACTTGACATGGAAAAAAACACACACACACACAATATTGGTTTAGGGCGGAGTTGTCAAACTAATTATCGTCACAGGCCACATTGCGGCTATGGTGGGACCCACGATGACTATAAAAATCATCGAAATCACCTCTAATATTATTCCATTATACACAACTGCCACTGCAATGATCGTTACACTCGATATATTTTTAATAACACATTGATTAAATTTATTTATAAGGCCAAATTTAATGGTATACACGCATGTAGAAGTAAATGTTTGTAGTAATTAACATTTCTTAATGCTGTACATTAATCCCTCGTTTATCGCCGTTAATGGGGACCGAAACCACCCGCAATAAATGAAAATCCGCAAAGTAGCGAACCCCCCTGTATAGGTATATATACATGTGTATGAGTATAAAAATTATGTATAAGGCCAAATGTAATGGTATACATGCATGTAGAAGTAAATGTTTCTCGTAATTAACATTACTTGATGCTGTACATTAATCCTTGTTTATTGTAGTTACTGGGGACCGAAATCACCTGCGATAAACGAAAATCCACAAAGTAGCAAGCCCCCCTGTATAAGTATATGTACATGTGTATGAGTATAAAAAATATTTATAAGGCCAAATTTAATGGTATACATGCATGTAGAAGCAAATTTTGCAGTAATTAACATGACTTAATGCTATATACTAATATATTTAAACATGTATAGGTTAGGTTAGTGTATGAATAACAAAATACAGTAAAAATACAGTATACATGTGGTACTGTATATGTTGCTCTATGTGACTCGCTGTTGCTTTGCTGACTTTCGCTTATTTTTTATGAATATGTGTGAAAAAATCCGCAATGCACTGAGGCCGCGATAAACGAACCGCGAAATAGCGAGGGATCACTGTGTACTAATATATGTATAAGTGAGGTTAGGTTACTGTATAAATAACAAAATACAGTAAACATAAAGATGAAATGTCCATGTAGTACTGCATATGTTGCTCTATGTGACTCGCTGTTGATTTGCTGACGTTTGCTGCCTCTTGCGGACCTTTTGCGGCATTTTTGCTATTTTTTTCAATTTTTTTATTTTTATGATTACTTTTGAAAAATCCGCGATGCACTGAAAGTGAACCGCAAAGTAGCGAGGGATCACTGTAGTTTGATCATGCACTTTAACTCTTCATGACATAGTAGCGTCGCCAAGTACGGGCTTGGCATCCATAAAACAGCCCTTTTGGTTGTTTCAATTAAAAATGTGTCTTGTTTGTTCAAGATTGTTGTCATGCAAACAAACAGCTCCTGTGCTAAGTGGTAATAAAATGACTTGACAGTTTTATGTCGGGAGACAAAAATAACATGCTATTAAAACAGCTTTCCAGAGTGACTGAATGTAGAAGATTGTGTTGGCCGACACTCGCTCTGTCACTCCTCCGATCAAGAATATGGCGCCTCACCTCGAATATACTTTGCAATAAACCCTCGTCGCCAAGTGAACTTTATGTCGCTGAAAAAGCTATTTTAAGAAATGTTGGCCACCAAAGGTCATACCATGACAAAAGTGCACACTGTCACACGTCCAAAGCTGCCTTCACTCACAGTCGAGCAGTGTTACCGAGTGGCGGCGAGTGATTGACAAAGACTCACTGTGTCTGCTGTTGACATTTCCATGACTCTTAATGGATTCTGCAGGTTAGCCATGCAAGAATGTATATTTTCATCCACAAATAAAACCACCAGCACTCATCCATCAGATCCGCCTGTCTCTCCGTGCCGATGCTTCTCGGACGCGTAGACGAGAGGCACGATTGGGATGCGAAGCGCGGATGTCATTCCCGATCGGACGTCTTACTTCTTAGCGAGCGTCTTCATGTCACACAGCCAGGACGTGCGGGTCTTGATGCGTCCCCCCATCTGGTCGGCACTCCCTCGCTTTGGCTCGGGCACAAAGAGCAGGATTAGGGTCGCTGCAGTCATCCCCAAAACTGGAGACACCTGTGGGAACGGTTGTATAAAAAGACCTGGCGTCACATTGGAATCAAAGCTGAAGGCAGGATAGTTTGGATGAGTACACATCAGTGCAAAGGACAAGGAACGGTGTGTTTAAAAATGGAATGGATGGCCGCTGTGTTTGCTGATACGCTTGACATCCAAACTTTGAACACACGCTGCTTTCTCCGCTGGTGCTTCTCCTTGTGTTTGTGCAAGATGGTAACACCACAAGTTACTACGGTGATCCCTCGCTATTTTGCAGTTCGTTTATCGCGGCCTCAGTGCATTGCGGATTTTTTCAAACATATTTATAAAAAAATAAAGACAAAAAAAATTCTTCATATAAATTACATACATATAAATTCATACATATAAATTCTTCATATACATGTCGACGAGTTTACGAGTCACATGGAGCAACATATACATGTTGCTCCATGTGACTCGTAAACTAACCTAACGTATACATGTTTAAATCTATTAGTATACAGCATGAAGCCATGTTAATTACTTCAAAATGTACTTCTACATGCATGTATACCATTAAATTTGGCCTTATAAATATTATGTACATGTACCTATATGGGCGTGTCGCTACTTCGCGGATTTTCGTTCATCGCGGGTGGTTTTGGTCCCCATAACCGTGATAAACGAGGGATTACTGTATACTCAACTCAACAACTATATTAATACAGTAAAATATTCTAGTAATAGTCACCTAATTATTTATGCACATGAATTTGTCATGAGAAATGACACTGTAACACTGTTTCATTTCAGATTCAAACCGACCCATTAAATATTTACCGGGTCGTGTATTTTCACACCGTTGTGTTTTGACGACATTGAACGTTACTTAACCCTTTCATGCACCCTGTAACCCGATAACATGGTAGCCTGTCCACTGTAGTAACTGCTGTCCTTGACACGGTTAAATTATAAATAAAATGTATTATTATTATTAAATTAAGTGCATGTGGAATAAATATTTTAATTTGTTTTGTAATGGTGTTTATTTTTACCTGACGTCTGTATTGGCCTTATTTTATTGACAGCAGACTACTGTACTTGTATAACACAAAATAATTTTTGATCACATCCATATATAATGCATACCTGTCAACTTGTACGTTTTCCCCGTATTTTATACGGTTTTTTTCCCATTTCAAATGGTGTACGGCGTATTACAACTTTTATATAGGAAAAAAACAAAAATTGTGAACCGATCTCACAAAGACCATTTTGGCTCAAATCCAGATTGTCTCACCTGCTGGTAGCCAACGACAATGCCGTCGTCGATCGCTACTATTGTTACGGCAAACCAGCAAAAGTAATCCTCAATCGTATATTTTTTTTATCACTGCGTACGGTCGGATTGATAAAGCATGATGTGCGCGTGCGCGATTAGCCGTTGTATGGGTTTTTGTTGCTTTGTAAGGGGAATCGTAATCATTTAGAAGGGCAGCTATTCGCCAAGGTTGACAGGTATGATAATGGCGCATAGTCTGCCGTTATATTCATCATTTATGACGAAGCAGAAAGGCCAACGATACAAAAAACCCCCAGCAAATTTTCTTCATATCACCTAAGTAGCTTATGAAACTGCTTCGTCGGCATAAATGGTGCGGTGTGAAAAAGTGAGCGCTTTGAGGCTCATACGTGCGGGTTATGTGAGCGTCTCCGAGCCGGATGTGGGTGATGTGGTTTATTTTGCAGATAGCTCTGGTCTCTATGGGTGTGAGGATTACACACATCGATCACTTCCTTCTTTATAACTTCTCATGTCTGCAATCTTCTCTGCTACATGAATATTAATTACCGTATTTTCACGACTATTAGGCGCTATTAAAAGTCTTAAAATTTCTCCAAAATGGACAGGTCGCCTTACAATGCGGAGCGCCTTGTCTATGTGCTGAGTTCCAAAGCCTGACTGAGAGCACGTCTGGCCGACACGCTGGTTATATAGAGAAAAGGCGGACGTGAGTGAGGATAGGCATGCGGAAGTCCGCCAATGAATGACGGGTGGGCGTGTAAGAGGATGCTAATGGCTGGACGTGAGTGAGGTCCACCAATGAGTGAAGTGTGGTCGCGTAAGAGGCACGCCCCCTAGCAGGTACGGCGGCTTTTTCCATGCCCGCCGTCACTCTTGATTTGCGACTCAGTGCGTGCCCATTCAAAGCAGCAGTGAAAACCAGTCAAGCAAATGAACTCCGAGCGTGCCGTCCCCGGAGGTTTACTAAAGACTCCAACCACTGGACATCGGCTCAACACGTTCAAAGTCAAGTTGCGAGCGGGCATGGGAACAGTGGATGATCGATGGCCAACAGCTTTACAAAGAGTGGGAGGCAGCGCCGGGCTAGTTATGCCACTATTTGCGAATGGATTGTGGCTGCTTGGACTAACGTGTCTGCTTGCACTATATAAATAAAGTACAACCGAACTCAGTTTTGCTTCTGTTGGCTTTTTAAAAACGTGTTTTTAGCGTGTGTCCGCATGTCTTAGCATGCATGCTACCGTATGCTTCAAGCTAACGTGTTTTTAGCGTGCGTGAATTCATGCCGTATGTTTAAGCTGGCGTATGTTTGGCGCCCAATAAAACGGTGCGCTTTGTGTATGTGTAAAATACAGAAATAGCACCCGTTACTGAGACTGCGCCCAACACTACGGTGCGCCGAATAGTCGCGAAAATACGGTAACTCATTCACTCCCAAAGACGTTTTTAAACGTCTTTTCAGACTTGGTCCAGAATTGGCTGGCACTGAATGAGATATTAACTGAATTTTATTTTTATTTATTTATTTATTATTTAATGTGTTCTCAGAAAACAGGCATCCGTATGTACTGTGCTTTTTATTGCAAGGATTTAATCCATTTTCAATTTCATTTGTTTACTGCTTGAGGACACCCTTTGATGCATATTTATATTTAATACATTTACTTTCTTTTTTTAAATTCCCATCATAACGATTCAGCGGGCCACACCATGGCTTTTAACCCCTTGACTCCCCCGCAGGGCCCATTAGACACTTCCTGTACGTATGGATGGTTGGCGATCCTCGATAGGAGCAACTGCCTCCCCCTCACCCCCCTGCAACACATTTCTATGACTCTCTTATTTGCCATCCACCTTTTGGCCAAACAAGGAAGGTTGCAGGAACACGGCGGGCGAAAACAAGCGGAAACTCGGTCCAGTCATTTCTACTGACAGCAGGATACCGCTGCTGAAAACACGTTTCATGCTTTCATATTTGTTTTCCTCCCCGCATGCCGCGCCACTGACTAATTGGCTTTCGGATTGTTCTGTTCGAATGTCACCGTGGCCACGGTGGAACAAAATGCCCTACTCATTGTATTGTTTTTAAAAGTTCCACCAGGGCCGGTAGGAATTGACTTCCTGTTTCCCTGAAACCGAGCAAACTACCTGCATGTCACGTCCAGGAATCCAAAGAAATCCTCTGTGACCCGCTGAAGGAATGTTTATTTTCTGCCGTCAAAGTCAAGTTGCTTTATTACAGGAGTCGCGGCCTTACATTGTTTCGGGGTTTTTAAAAAAGGTGACCTCGAAAGTCTGCCACACCCGCGGAATCCTGTTAAATATTTTGCAAATTTGCTTCCATGACGACTGCAATGCAACTCAACATCTGCAGTTTGATGCCTCACACTGACTGCAGTTGCAGTCCAAAAAAAAAAAGCGGGAAAACGCCAAGTGTTTACACTTGCACTCATCCATATCTCCATAATCTCCAGCAACAACTGCTGTTCCCACAGAGCAGAGAGGATTTATGCCCGTGAGTATTGTGTGTATGTATTCAAGTGGAAGTTGTTTGAAGGTTTATAACGACAGTAACATCTATGCCTCTATTGTGTTTCAAATTCTATGTTGGCGTGAAGAAAATGACATGGTTCGGGTGACCAATTTGGTGTTTAAATACATATTGCTGAATTTTCTTTAGTTTTATGTGTCGCCCGCATTTATGTATGTTTACATGTGAGGTTATATGACTTCAAAGAATGTTTCCGAAAAAAGTAGTTAAAAAATTAAGTGTTTAAAGCATAGGGATAGGTTAAAACTGCAGAACAGGATTATATTTTGTTCATTTGTATTGAATGATCAGAATCAAATGTTTAAGTAAGAAGAGAAATCAATATTAAGGGTCTAAAGGGTCTGTTCAAAATGTATATTTAATAAATTAACTGAGGGTGGCCCAGTGGTTAGCGCGTCGACCTGGCAGTGCAGAGGTCGTTATTTTCTGTACAGTATAAATATTTATTTGGTGTTCAAAACCGTGTAGTGTGAGCAGGGTGTCCCTGCCTACTGCCCCTACAGCTCTTCCCCACGACCCTTTCAAACTTGAGTCTTGATAAAGAGGGGGTAATACGTCTATGTCTTGCATGAAACTTAGAAAAAGTCAGGGCCGTCTTCATTGATGCTGGATTGGGCCAATACGGTATTTTTTTACATCAGAACAAAATACTATTAAGATTTGAATGAGGCAAAATAGCAACAATCTGGAAATATATTGTTAGGATCTGTAAGTATCGGCCATTAACCGTGAGGAAAGTTATGATTTACCTTGAGTCTTGGAAGGGGGTCGTCTTATATTCGGGCCAATTTTTTTTTTTTTCCAAAAAAATAAATGCACATTCTATTTCAAATAACAGTCTGTAACCAAGTTCGCTTTCAATCATACTCATTTTCGCAAAATTTTCTGAAGGATGCTGGAGGCCGTGTTGTCAATGTTGTGTGTGACTTGTTTAGCCTTTAGCTCTCTTTGCACTGTCACTTCCTTGCAACGTCCACCAGCCTTGTGTGCCCCCCACCCCTCCCCGTGCGTCCGACCCCTCTGAACCCGGATCCATGACGGACCGACCACAATCCCTCAGGAGGGGCTCTAAAATCCGTCCTTGTGTGGTTTTGTTTGCGTGTCTAATGTAGCAGTCGATGCCCTTACCCTCAGTGCCCAGTGCCAGTCTCCTGCAGCTACCTTGGCGCTGGTGCCCAGGATGTAACCCAATCCGCTGCAGGAAAACAACACAACTGTCGATTAGCTACACGCCACTGGCACACGGATGTCATTTATACATGAAGTCTATGACTCATTGCACTGAGTGTGCTCACTGTTTGTTTTCCATCCGTAGAACTAAACACATCCTGTATTAAAGAGTCGACTGTCTGCGCGCTTGATGTTGATGACTGACTGAGCTAATTTGAAAACAGTTGCATGTTTGGGTATTGAACTGGCGCAGGGTATGATGGGAGTCAAAAAACAAAAACTGTTTTAGAGAAAATGTATCAGGTCCGCAAAAGCAGCTATGATAAGCGTATTATGATGTCTAATTGACAAAAAAATAATAGCCCAATTCACTGAGGACAAAGGACCAATCTTATCAGAGCGCATGCAGAGCAAGTCTGGAATGTACAACACTGTTAATAAATCTGCACAGTAGCGTCAGTTAAACTAGACCCACGATGGGTTAGGGTTAGGTTACGTCAGGAGGGTCCACATAAAAAATGTGGAATCTAAAAAAAAAAATCCTGTGAATTGGATTTAATCCTTGGGCTGATTTCCTTTTAAACACTCACAACAATGTCAGCTATTAACTGCGCTTTATCGAGGCCAACCCTTTCACCTTCTATTGTGTGTGTGTGTGTGTGGTGCTGGGCAGTTTAGGGACCCGCTAAACACACTGCACAGAGGTCACTTTAGTTTTCCCTTCTCTATTTACAGTCCAAAAAACATCAGGAGTAATCCATAATGAAGCTCCGCACAGCCTGTTTGACCATCAGAGGATTATGTAACAAATCAACTCTTGCATTCTTATGGTATATTATATTTATGTCATTTCAATGAAATGTTACAGCGTACGAGTTCTCCGTCTATTCGCATCTTCTTGATAGCACAGCCGGATTCTTCATGCATGAGCTCTGCATGCTGGTACGCACTGTACTGTTCATAATGTTAAACCTCCAAGGAGTTTTGTCTGCGCTCCATCCACCGTTTCATTCATCTTTTATCACTCAGCTTTGTTTACTCTCTCCCTATGGTCCTTATTGAATAAAGTCAAAAAGCTGCAGATTTGCTCTTTACATCCTGCCAGTTCCCACACCGCTGAACCACATATTTAAAGTGTTGCATTCTTGTGGAGAAGATGTTAGTGCAGCTGTGTCAAGATAAAACCCTTTTGTACGACTGAGTCTGACCTTCATATGTCCGAATTGATTATGCTAGCATAAACGCTTTCTGCCGCTTACCTTCCCAAAGGGATGGCCAGGTAAAAGAAAGAGAGCATCATGGTGCGCTTGTTATTCGTGAACAAGTCTCCGATGATGGTGGGGGAGATGGATGAGTAGCTGGACTCTCCGATGCCACAAGTCCCCGGGAGAGCACAAACAGCCAGTAGTACTGCAGAGAGATATCGAACACTGAATGTTAAAATGTTCACATGCTGGACCTTAGTCATTTTCCAACGAGTTAGATGAGATCAACAGGGGCGTAGCTAGAAATTTTTATTTAGCGGGGTGACCAGGGCGACATAACATTTCACCGAGGGGTGTGTACATTTGTATGCTCGTAACTTCTTCTGTAACTGAGACGTTAATGTTTTTCATACCATCGCAGTCAAACTTTATGAAATTAAAAGCACATGTGGAAATTGTAAAATAAGGCGACAATTTCTCACTTTCACACACAGCAAGTGTGTCGTTTTTTTTCACTCAACTCTCGAGCCAAACAGGTAACGGCTGACAATCCGTTTCCCTAGCAAAAAAACACGGCGGTCCTTAAAGGGACCGCAATTACTTTAGGTATTTGCAGTTCGTGGTGAATTGTGAATTGCGAAGTCACTACACACGCCCCCAGAATTCAAACACAACAAAAAATAGACAAAACTAAAGTTCAAGTCGTGGGGGGGGCGAATCCGACGGCCGTAGCGGCTACGCAGGACGGGGAGAGGAGGAAGCGCGTCCGCAGGGGGCGGGGGCGGAGGAAAAGTGGAAACTGGAGACGGGGGAGTCATGGGGGGGAGGGGACAGAGGAGAAGGCTAGGAGAGTGTCCAGTGGGGAGACGACCTCGCCTCGGAGGTTGAGCCACTTCAACCGGCCTGGCCAAGTCCGGTGAGCTGGCTTAAGGCGGTCCACCGAGACCCGCTCGTTACCCCCCATGTCAATGACAAAATGTTTCTGTCCCGCCTCTAAAACCCGAAGAAGGGCCTTCATAAGGAGGGCGCAATGGCCCTCTGTGCCCATCAACACGAATGAACACATAACTAGCTGACAGGAGGTCCCTGGGCACGTGAGAGCCGGAACACCGTGGCAGGAAGTGGGCAGAGGGGCAAAAAGTCTGGCATTGTCCAAGAGGGTGGAGCGTTGCGCTGTGGCCGACCAAGGGTAAGAAGCAGTTTGGCACAAAATCCCCTGGCACCCGTAGAGGCTGGCCATAAACAGCTCCGCAGAGGAAGACTGCAGATCCTCTTTAGGCGCTGTCCTGATGCCCAGCATGACCCACGGGAGCCTGTCAATCCAGTTGCCGTCCTTCAAGGTGGCACGAAGAGCAGCCTTCATTGACCGGTGGAAACGCTCGCAAAGGCCGTTGCTCTGTGGGTGATACGCTGTGGTGCGGTGCAACTTCACCCCCAAGCTGTCTGCCACTGCAGTCCAAAGTTCAGAAGTGAACTGCACGCCGCGATCTGAGGAAATGTCCGAAGGGGCGCCAAAACGGGATATCCAGGTGCCAATAAATGCCCGTGCCACGTCGACTGATTTAATGGATGACAGCGGGGCGACCTCCGCCCACGTGTGGTGCGGTCGACCATAGTTAACAGGTGAGTGTACCCCTGAGAAGGGGGCAGGGGGCCTACCAGGTCGACGTTCACATGGTCGAAACGTCGCTCAGGCACGTGAAAATGTTCCAAGGGGCCTTGGTGTGGCGGTGCACCTTGGCTCGCTGGCACACCATGCAGGCACGAGCCCAATCTCTTACATCCTTCTTCAGGCCGTGCCACACAAACTTGGCGCCACCAGTCTTTGAGAGGCCTTGGTCCCCGGGTGAGAGAGTCCATGGACAGCATCGAAAACCTGGCGCCGCCAGCAGGCAAGGGAACCACCCCGAGGTGTGCCTGTGGAAACGTCACAAAGCAGCAGTGGTGCCGGAGCTGTCAAAGACCATGTCCCTCAGGTGCAAACCTGTAGTGGACGACCGGCACTGCTGCACTGTGGTGTCGGTAGCCTGGTCCTTCGCCATACTGCAGTAGTCGAGACCCAGGTGGACCGCTCCAGTCATGGCCCGGGAGAGGCAGTCAGCAACACAGTTGTCTTTCCCTGCCACGTGCTGAACGTCTGTAGTGAACTCTGAGACATAGGTCAGCTGGCGTTGCTGTCGGGCGGACCATGGTTCTGTGGCCTTGGACATGGCGAAGGTCAAAGGTTTTGGTCGACGTAAACCGTGAACTGGCGGCCTTCCAGCATGTGCCGAAAATGGCGGATGGCGAGGTACATCCCCAGCAGTTCACGGTCGAAAGTACTGTACTTCCGCTCAGGGAGGCGCAGCTGCCCTACTGAAAAAGGCGAGAGGCTGCCAGGTACCGTCCACCCACTGTTCAAACACCGCCCCCGCGTAGTCAGAAGCGTCCGTGGTCAGTGCCACAGGGGCGGAAGAGGAGGGATGTGCCAGCATCGTAGCCCGTGCCAGAGCTGCTTTAGTGTCCGTAAAAGCCCTGACCCTGCTTTCAGTCCAGTCCACAGTGTGCTTGGGCTTCTTGCCTTTAAGGGCCTCATAAAGAGGCCGCATAGTGCGAGCTGCCCCCGGGATGAAACGATGATAAAAGTTCACCATGCCAAGAAATTCCTGCAGGGACTTCACAGTGACTGGGCGTGGGAACGCTGCGACGGCTTCCACCTTAGACGGGGAGGAACTGCGCCTGCCTCCGTGACCCTGTGCCCCAAGAAGTCAATGGTGGAGAGGCCAAACTGGCACTTTGCCGGTTGATGATAAGTCCGTGTTGACTGAGCCGTTGAAAAAGGTTCGGAGGTGTGCCATGTGTTCTGCCGTGGAAGAACTCGCTACCAGGATGTCGTCAAGGTACACGAAAACAAAGGAAGGTCCCGCGCAGCACAGAGTCCATCAGACGTTGGAAGGTCTGAGCAGCGTTCTTAAGTCCAAACGGCATGCGCAGAAACTCAAATAATCCAAAAGGTGTGATGACTGCTGTTTTAGGGATGTCAGGGGGGGTGTGAACGGGACCTGATGGTAGCCCCTAACGAGGTCGACTTGGAGAAAATCACCTTGCCGGCTAGGTGAGCTGAGAAATCCTGGATGTGTGGGCACAGGGTAGCGGTCTCGGGCGTCGTAGCGTCGTTGAGCCGTCGATAGTCACCACAAGGGCGGCAGCCGCCACGGGGTTTAGGGACCATGTGGAGAGAGAGCCCAAGGGCTGTTCGAGCGGGGACAATCCCCAGGCGCTCCATGTTGTTGAACTCCGTCTTGGCACAGCCAGCTTGGCCGGGTCCAGGCGCCGGGCGCGGGCGTAGACCGGTGGGCCCGTGGTGGCGAGGTGGTGTTTCCCACCCGTGTCTGGCAGTCGCAGAGGTGAAGGTGGGCTGTGAGTGCAGGGAATTCGGCGAGTAGGCGATGGAAGCGTCTGTGAGGGGGAGGATGCTGGAGAGTCGGATGACTTCAGCCGGGCCGAGTGTACACTCGTAAGAACAAAAAGTGGCAGCGTCTATCACGTTGATTTTTTCATGTCCACTAAAAGTCCATGAGCGCACAAAAAATCCGCCCCAAAAGCGGTACATCGACACGCGCTGTAACAAAGTTCCAACCAAAACGCTGCCCCCGCCGAAGCACAGTTCCACAAACCTCATGCCGTAGGTGCGGATGGGGCTCCCATTAGCAGCTGCCAAAAGGGGGGCCGTGGCTGTCAGCTACCATGTCGATCTGCGATGCGGGCAAAATGCTGCGTTGCGCCCCTGTGTCGCAGAGGAAACGCCGTCCAGAGATAGAGTCGCAGATGAAAAGTAGCCTGCCAACGTTGCCGACGCTCATGGCCACTAATGAGCGCCAGCCACGGCGTTTCCCGGCCCGCCGAACGAGCACGGCGAGCGGCACTTCCTGGCCTTCGGTCCAAACTTGGCGTGGTAAAAACTAAACCAGTAGCCGGACCGCGGGGTGAGGCACAGCCGCTGCGACGAGCGCGTAATTATCGGGGGCACCAGCGGCAGCCACGGGGAGGAGAGCCGCTGCACAGTGTTGCTGGCTGGCCAGGAAAAATTTATCAGCCTCCGCAGCTAGCTCTCTACAGTCAGTGATAGCAGTGTTCGCTAAAGCTGCCCTCACCTGTGCGGGTAATTGGCGCAGAAAAGGTGAAGAAAAAGAAAAAGAAAGAAAGTCCGGGTTTGCTCGCCCAGCTCGAGCATGCGATCCATTAACTCGGAGGGTTTTGCCGTCCCCCAGGCCGTGGAGAGAGAAAAGTTTGCTGGCTCGTTCAGCGTCGGAAAGTTCAAAGGTTTTCAATAAGTGAGCCTTCAGCGCATCATATCGTCCGTCTGTCGGAGGAGACTTGAGGAGACTCACGACCTGAAGCCGTCGAGCTGCCCAGCGCGGAAACAACGTAGTAATATTAGTAGTAGTAATGTCCGCAGTGACGTCGCGGTAGGGCGAACTGGGCCTCGGTCTGAGCGAACCAAGCAGACGCAGATGATTCCCAAAATCGGGGAGCTTGAGCGAAACAGCGTTCACGGACATCTTCGCGGTCTGGAATCGTCCAGCCAAAACCGTCGAGGGTCACCAGTGTGGAAATTGTAAAATAAGGCGACATTTCTCACTTTCACACACAGCAAGTGTGTCGTTTTATTTTCACGCAACTCTCGAGCCAAAGGTAACGGCTGACAATCCGTTTCTAGCAACAAAACTAAACATGGCGGTCCTTAAAGGGACCGCAATTACTTTAGGTATTTGCAGTTCGTGGTGAATTGTGAATTGCGAAGTCACTACACACACATATTAATAAACTCCTTGTATCTCATGCGCTGATTTGCTAGCTAACAGCCAAACAAACTGACCACTTGTCACCGACAGCCATTTTGCATACCATAGTCAACAATGGCTCATTCAATTCAAATCATATCTAAAACTCACAATAACACCAAAAAAAAATCACGTAGTCCTTCGGAATTCTAAACGTTGCTTTTTTTTTAGGTTTATCGCCGCTTGTAATATTTATGTGTAGGACAAGATTGGTATCTGCATGCATTTGATTTCATGAAACCGTGATTGCGGATAAAGAATGACTTCTCAGCCATGTTAGTTACTTGCTACGGTCTGAATTTTGGTTGACATTGACTGTAAGAATCAAATGTTCTCTGCGAAAGACAGATAGTTTCAGAGTCTGCATGAATTTGTTCTTTAAATATAGTGAATGAAAATGTATTGTGGCATACTACATCCATGTGAAAATGGCAGTAAAGTCACAGGTATTTAAAATTAAGTCAATTTCCCAGTGGGGTGGCCATGGTGGGCCACCACATAGCTCCGCCCCTGGAGATGAAGCTATAGGATCAATGCAGGAATGTATCATGTACTGAATGCATTTCATTATCTTTTGGCACACTACACCAAACTGATAACAGTGTCATTAAAAGGCTTAAGGAGTGGTCACATTGGCAAGGGCACCTGTGTGGGCAGCTGTTTCCTTGACAACCCATTCTATGGAAAGATAGAGTAAGTCTGTAATACGACAGAGCAGCGAAATGCTTTCTGATCGCACTCAGATGTTGCAAACTACTCGTACAATTGAATGATTAACATTGTGAGCAGGGGGACGATTCAACATACTTGTTACTTGTTTGTGTGTTAGTCAAATTTGGAAAACAAGCCATATTAAATTTGAGTGAAAATGCTAAATGAGCCAAAAGTGGTATTTGATATTTTTATTAATGGAACTGTTTTAGTTTAGTTTTGCAGTGCTGTTCAATTCAAGTGCGTATTGACAGCTGTTTCTAATTCTTGCGGACCAAAAATACTTGATGGCATTATGAACAGTTAAATTTGAGATGATAACAAAAAACATGCATGTGTTCATTTTTTGTGTCAGCAGCCATTTTGATTAATATGATGTCATAAGATCAAGACATTACTCGCATGTTTACTTTCTAAAAATACTTATGACAATGGAACATAATACGGGTTGTCAGAAAAGTTCCAGGATTAGCATCAAAAACGATATACAGTATTACCATTTGTACTACAAACTTCAAGTTTTCCACTTCCAAGTATCCCCCCCTTGAGTTTAACGCAGTCTTCTCTGCCACACATCATGCACTCCTGGAAGGATTTTTTTGGCATCCTTCACAGCTACATCATCTATCGGCCATTGTCATGTTGCCCAGATCTTCAAAACGGGCCCCCTTGATGATCACTCTCATTGGGGGGGGGAAAAAAATCACGCAGAGCCAGTCCAGGTGAATACACATTTTTCTCACGGCCAGGAACTGTCAGATGCTCAGAGCAGGTTGCCATGGTGAAGCAGCCACAACTTGTCCTGCCACAAACTCTTGCCTATTCTCATGCACTGAATGCATTTTTGTTGACTGGGTGGTAGATCGTCTGGCCCACACCGAAGGGGAAAACTCATAGTTTTTAGCTAAATTTGAAATATATCTTTTGGAACACCAGTTCTGGAACTTGAATGAGCTGCGACAAGAGCATTTTGTTCCATATATGAACTTATAACCCGTTCAGGGACAGCGTTTACGAAGTGGACATCTTGTCATGTTATCAGGTTGTCATGATTGGTGCATGAAAGTGTTAAGTTCCTCTTGGTCTTATTGGATCGGCACACTCAGAACTGTTCTCTAAAATGGAGACTTAAAGAGTCTCGGGACCAATTCCGGAATTCAACCGCAGCACTTCTCAAGAGGGAAGGACCACTTAATTTCATCTCAGCCTTAAGCCGCCTGACTGCATTTGCCGCTCAGCCAAATAAATGACTGTCATCTTGTTGCGGAGTGGTGGACACCCTCCTGAGAGCCACTGGCGCAGTACGCACACGCATCTCAATGTCTGCGCTGTCATTTGTTCCACAGCTGAAGAGACTTTGAGGGGAACTCGGCACTCACGGAAGACTAGAAAGCGGTCGAGCCAACGACGCTGCTTTGCAACGCTGCCATATGCTCGGAGAAATTGAGTGGTTCAGCCTTGCAGGCTGTGTGTGGCTGCCAGTCAAGTTGTGTTATAATGGCAACATGTTAGCCCTTTTCATTACCTTGGACGCAGAAGTAATGTGGATTTGTTTGCGTGCGTGGGTGACCTTCCATCTACAATACTTCTCTGGAATTTTTATGACCTGTGCCTGTTATTTGAGAAATGTTGCCTATTTTGATAAGACACCGAGGTATATATGTATATATATATATATATATGTATATATGTGTGTATGTATATATATGTATGTATGTATATGTGTGTGTGTATATTATTATTATGTGTATATGTATGTTGTGTGTATGTATGTATATATCTATAGTATATTATGTGTGTGTTATGTGTATGTATGTATGTATATATGTATATATATGTGTGTGTGTGTGTATGTATGTATGTATGTCTATGGGTATACATATGTGTATTGTATTAGTATAGGTGTATTATACATATGATATATATATATAATAGGTATATATATGTGTGTATGTATGTAGTGTCTGTAGTATATATATATATGTATGTATGTATGGTATATATACATGTATGTGTGTATGTATGTGTGTGTGTATTGTGTATATGTATGTGTGTGTATATGTATATATATGTGTATATATGTCTATATGTGATATATATGTATATATATATATGTTGTATGTATGTATATATGTGTGTGTATATGTATATATATGTATATATATATGTATTATATGTGTGGTGTATATACGTTATTGTAGTGTATATGTTGTATGTGTTGCATTGTGTGGTGTATGTCTGTTATATGTTGTATGCATGTGTGTGTTGTATATATTATAGTATATGTTTATTTGTATATATATGTATTATGTGTTAGTGTGTGTGTAGTATGTATGTATGTATGCATATATATATGTATGTTATGTATATGTATATAGTTGAAATGTATTTATGTTATATATATATATATATGTATTATATGTGTATATATGTATATATGCATTATATGTGTTATGTATGATGTTATATATATATGTGTATGTATATAATGGTATATATATATGTGTGTATGTTGTGTGTATGTATATGTATGTGTGTGTGTATATATATGTATTGTATATGTATTGTATGTATGTGCATGTATATATATGTATGCATTGTGTATATTGTGTATATGTATGGTGTGTATAGTTATGTATGTATATATATATGTCTATGGTGTGTATTTATTATATGTTGTCTATGTGTTGTATGTATGTATATATATGTCTATTATATATATGTCTACATGTATATATATTCTATATGTCTATATGTGTATATATATGGTCTATGTATGTTATATTGTGTATGTATATATGTATTATATTATGTATGTATGTATATGTCTATGTGTGTGTGTATGTATGTATTTATGTACATGTATTTTTTTAATCAGATCGGTAATTTGTTGTTGAGTATCTTCAAGTGAAATGTTGCTTCTTTGCTTAATTTAGCTATTAATGACACTCACTGAAATACACAAGTTTTAGAACGCCTGCATTTAAATTTTTTTTTTTTTTAACTGAAATGAATGCAGGTTATTGTCTCATTGTACTGAGTTTCACATTACAAATGAAATCATCAAGTCAAGCCTTGAACCAAAATATATTTTCAACTTCTTTTCTCAAGCGCTTTTATCAGAGACTTAGCAATGTTGTCTGCACACACACAATGCCTTTTGCCGTGCAAGTTAATCTCACCCTGTAATTGCCCCCTGAGAGTCGTGTTATTGTTGAACGCGCACAAAGGCTCGTTGCGATCTCAAAACATAACTGTCAAGGGGTAGCCAAACTGCAGTCTTATCTTCTCCTAAGTGTTGCAACCGAGCCCCTAAGCGTCGGCTTTGTTAATTGGATGGAGGGCAAAGATATCAAAAATGCGAACGCAGCGATGGCAAAAGCGGGAGTTTCGCTCAACAGGCGTGTCATTTCATTTCCCCGGTTTCAACAAAAAGCGCATCCACGTTAATGAGCTTGTCTGCGATACGGACGAACACGTGCTGCCCATTGTTCGACGTACCTCTTTGCTGATGAAGGAGCTCAAGAGCGTCACGGTGGACCAAAAGAAAATGCCGCAGCTCAGGATGGCCTTCCTATTAAAGCGATCGCCCAGGTAACCGAAGATGGGAGCTGCCACCATGAAACTGCAGATAAACACTGTCCAAGGAGAAAGAAATGACAAAATGAGAGAAATGACTTTCTGAGAAAGATGAGTGTCTGTGCACTGACAGAAAAACGGCAGATTATTTCCCACTGGCCATCAATAATTGCTCTCACGTCTTACGACTGCACAATTTACACATCGCGGTGAAATTCACATTAGTGCTTCAAAACATGTTGACTAATTGCTCCACTGAAATGAGGCCTCCTTCTCTGGGATTTTAGTCAATATTTATGGGCAGGGCCGAATCCGCGCAAATAGATCTTGCAGATTTAGCATTTTTAATCCACTCACACGCTGACTTTTGAGTCTTTGTAGCGTAGAGAGGGCAGAGATGTTGCTGTTGACAGCAGTGGGAGAGCCACGCAGGCAGCTCTGCTGTTTTGACACATTGTCAGCATAAAGATGAAGAGGAGGACTGGTGGTGGTGGTGGTGGGGGGGTCCGGGGAAGAGAGGTAAAGGGGTGGGGGGGAGCATGTTATATAAAATACACAGGATGGAATCCGATATGTCAACATCATCAAAATAAATAGATGTCCTTTAATAACCTTCCATTAAAAAAAACAAAAACAAAAAAACAGCATCAGTGAGGTATGTCCATAACGGTACTTTGCGATCCAAACTATTTTGAAAATTGCTTGAAATGTCACTCATCTGTTCCAGCCCACCAAAATCAACAACATTTTTGCTTTGTATTCGTCATTCATTCAGTATTCGACGATTCTCACAATGGGCGTGCTGGACGAAAATATGAAAACATACAAACAAATTGTAAAAAAACAAATTTGCCTTTATGAAGTGTAATTAAGATGAAAGTCACGTACCCACTGCAGTAGGTGTTGATGCGTGTGTGTGTGCGCCTCGAGTGGGCGTGGTCTCCTGAGTGACATCATGATCTCTGACTCCAGCTCAGTTTGGCTCCTAATCATGCTGCCAGTTTATAGCATTTTGCATTATGTAATAGGTGGCATTTAGATTTGACATGTGTTCTCCATGCACATTGTGAGTGTTTTCATTCTGTATTTGAGTTTGATTGATTCTCACATTAATTCAATTGAAAGTACAGTCAAACCTCGGTTTTCGACCAAAAAGTTCGAGTTTTTTATGCCTCGGATGACAAACAAATTTCGGTTCTCAAACAAACTGAGCGCACTTGAATGCACCGTTTGACTCCTCTCGCCTTCCTTACAAGAGGAAGTGATGCTTCCTCGTGTTGCTTTCCATTGTGAGCAGACGTGTTCAGTAAACATTTATTTTTTAAAAAGAGTGTGGTTTTGGTTTTCGAACAATTTCGGTTTTCGAACAGCCTTCTGGAACGGATTATGGACAAAAACCGAGGTTTGACTGTACATCAGTGAATGTCACTCTCCTATTTCACTTCACTTTCGTATCTGAAGCTTGTTATTCAAATGGTGGCGCGCAGCACGGAACGAAAGTATCACTGTATTAAAATAAAAGACGATTTTTAATGAAACGTGTTCACGGCAGGCATCCCCAATATTCCACCTCCCGGTTTTTGTCTTTAATTTCCTGCTTCTTTATCCTACTGTACCCGTCTTCAACATCATGAAAATGTACAGCATTGTTAAGTGGTGTAAGGTGATTGTGTCATGCTTAATGACTGCAACAGCTTTACCAATTCACACACACACACACACACGGCGCGCTCGCACACACACCAGCTGTTCAATGTGAAGTAGGGGCCAGAGAGCATTAGTCACTGTTTAGCAGCTTGTCAAAAACACCCATCTTATCATTTAATGGGATGATTTGTAATCATTAACAAGGTATCATATCACCCTTTGTGTCTTGATTTTCCGTGACGTTGTCATTTGTTGATTAGATGATAAGATATTTCTAACGTCTCATTATCCCCTCGTCGCAAAGTCTTCACGTCGCAGCAGACAGGCGCCCTTGATATTATGCGAGCAATTATTCAGCGTTAACCTTCTTAGTTGTTTTTATGCTCCGATTTCCAAACACAGCATGAAACCTTGAATTTGTGATTTATCAGAGGAAAACTGCCTGCTCCGGTGTTGCCATTGATTGGTTTTCAGTCTACATGTAGCTCAATCCAACATGCTAATTGTCACAGCGGGGTTATTTTGAAATAAAATGACAGACAATAAGTCACCCTTAGGCAGGCAACATGCATAAAATGCCGCCAGTCCGCACAAGCCACATTCCACGTTGTCCACCTTGCCTTCCTGTTTACTCAATCAAGTTTGTTTGAGTTTAACAAAGGTTTCAGAGTCCCGAAATAATCTGAAATAAAAATTGTGAATCTGAAAAGCAAATGTGGTCGGACAACCCAAACGATTGTATGCTTCTGGCCAAAAGAGAGACAAACTATTTTGATTATCTCATGTTGGGTAAAATACCCTCGATTTTTTTTTTTACAAAACTACACTCTACACACGCGACTCTGTATGGAAACAAAGTTCAAATTACGCAACTATATGGTAAATTCAGATGACAGAATATAGTTGCGTATTATGCAGCTGTATCCTGACATAATAAACAATAATTCATCCATCCATACGTCCATTTCGAATCCACTTATCCTCACAAGGGTCGCTGGACAATAATTCATCTAATGGAAAATCGTAAAAAAAATTCAAAACTACCGTATTTTCCTGATTATAAGGCGCACCCAAAAGCATTCAATGTTCTCAAAAGCTGACAGTGCGCCTTATAATCCGATGCGCTTGATATGTGGATCAATATTCTGATTTCTTGGACGTAGTATTTTAAATGTTCTGTCAAGCGCTTTGTTACAGTGGTTGTGAAAGCTCTATATAAATATATAAAGCTGTTTATGTTGTATTCTCTTTAGCGTAGCTCCATCTAGTGGATGCATAATGCAACCTCAGCCACTATTGTAGCTTCTATTCTATGGGCCTTATAATGCGGTGCACATATATGAAAACAGTTTTAAAATAAGCCGTTCATGGAAGGTGCGCCTTATACTCCGAAGCGCCTTATGGTGCGGAAAATACGGTAATTCAATGAGTAACTATAAAAGATTAAGATCCATTCTTCTTATTTATCTTGGTCGAAAAACTCCCTTGTACTCCGTGACACGTGATAATCAAGTGAGATAAACAAAGATGAGTGTCACACCTGTTCCGATAATGCCCCTCGAATTCCAAATGTCATGCATGCTTTATAAAAGCTCGTAAAATGCAACCAGTGTAGAACAATTCATGCCCGGCAAAATGACTGTATGCTAGCTGTTAGCTGCTAGCTTGATGGACATTTTAATGAATACACATGGAGTCAGTCATTACTTCACCTTAATCTTGGAGAAAAACAATTTACTCTTTGAGTCGATTGATCGAGTTGGACTTGCAATGACTTTTAATTGAGGCATTTAAGCACACAGAGAGACGCTTCCATCCAGAAAGCACTGGAAATCCAGCTCTTGCTTCAATTGGTTCAACGAAACCTCACGAGGTGACTCACCCCTTTCAATACAAGCCACGGTGAATAGAGAGAGCATCAGGAGGAAATACAGACACAATTGTGCTGATATGAATGCGTTGAGGTGTGTTTTGTTTATTCACTAAGCCGCGTGCACACACATTTGCCTGTGAAACATGAAACTGACCTGAAGACAGCACCTGCGAAGCTAAACATTTGGGTGTGCGATACCCAAGGTTTTGTAACCTTTGAATGAGAATATTTCAAGAGGAGAGCTTGTGCTTGTACAAAAAGGCAGTGATTTAGTTTGGAAAAAAAAAATCCGGAGGTAGTCAACACAAAGGGACAAGCATTATGCCGCTTCCAGACCTTTGAAGTCGAAAAGATTTGTTGGAGCAGTTTCTGCTTAACTGCTTTTATGTGCTGGTGAAACTGCGACACATTTGATTCTGTATAAAGGGAGAATAATACGACCACGGCTTTATTGTACATAACGAGAAAGGCGCAGACCTCCGGGGTGGAACGATTGTGATCTGCCTATCAACACAAAAATCTAATGTGACGGAAGTTTTCTTTTGACACCGCTACGATTGAAAGGTGCATTGATGAAAATATATTCAATAAGAAAATAGTATTGACATTTGAATCTATCATACGACCAATAGAAAATACTCAACTTGCAATGTGAAGGGCTCTCATTGGTGCCATTTGTGCAGTTATGCAAAGTGACAGTTTCATACCGTATGGTAACGTGCGAGTGAGACCATAACATCTGAAATCAGGGGTGGACAGCCTTGTGAAAGAAAACGGTGTGGAAAGAAAAAAATTCCTTTATCCACATTTTCCATTCCATTTTTTTTTTCTTTAATAACCGCAGCAACATTTAATGGGTCCCTGCTAGGCACATGCCACCGATCCACAAAGTTTCATGGAAATCAGTCGGGCCGTTCTAAAATAGCTTTAACTGGCTAATAGACAAACCAACATTAACAGTGGTGAAAAGAGATTACTTGTATAGGCCTAAAAGGCAATAATTTACTATGACCTTAATCCTGAAACAAATCCGAACACTGTAAATGTCATTGTTTTATTGTCTCAAATGACTGCTGTGGAAAAGAGATCGGTAAAATAATCCCACTGGTCGTGGCTGTAGAGCTTTGCATCTATTTCACAAGAAAAGTGAGGGAATATATCCCACGGTAATTGAAAGCGGCGTGCATCTGTCAGCTGTGAAACCTGACAGTCAGGACGGTCAAACGAAGGGTGGACAGCTGAAGGAATTTGACCGTTTAGGCCGGAGAGAGACACAATGTGAGAAGTAAAGAGGGGTCTGCGCAATAATATGCAGGTCGGTACATGTCCGCAGGCTAGAAGGTGTCAATCAGTCCCATTTTTAGCCACATTGTCTCGTTCACAGCCTGTTTCTGTGTCAGTGCTTAGCCCATCACACATTCTTCCATGCATACCGCAGCCTTCCATGCTTGCAGTCGTTACAAGTTGATCAGCTTGTGGCGGCGGAGGTTGTTTGTCTGAATAGAAAATGACGCCTGTTTTGTCTCTATAATGAGATGGGTGACTCTGCCCTCACTTTTGCATTGTTTCTTTCAAAAAAAGTTGGATAAAATCCCGGTACAGTCAAACCTCGGTTTTCGTCCATAATCCGTTCCAGAAGACTGTTGGAAAACCGAAACCACGCTCTTTTTAAAGTAAAAATGTTTACTGAACACGTCTGCTCACAATGGAAAGCAACACGAGGAAGCGTCACTTCCTCGTGTAAGGAAGGCAAGAGGAGTCAAATGGTGCATTCAAGTGCGCTCAGTTTGTTCGAGAACAGAAATTTGTTTGTCATCCGAGGCATAAAAAACTACATTTTTGTTCGAAAACCGAGGTTTGACTATTTGATTATTTTTGTGTTTGCTTCATGGCCTTTGTTGTTGAATAATGGATCTTTCAAATGTGCATTGAGAAATGTATTATGAAAAAAATTAAACATATCAAGCACATTTATCTTGCATGTATGCATATATATATCCATATAGTTAAATTTTTGTGAGAGATCTGGTCAGGAAGTTGGTGGACCGATGTGCCCCCCTGCCTCCAGTAGCAATGATGAAAAATTGTTGCCCCCTTCCAGCATTTAATTGCCCATCTTTGAAGTATAAAAAAAAGAAGCTGATTTTAAACCCGAATTAGAAAGCTATTCATGCTCTCTGTACACAGTCAATGAAAAGAAGTGAGATTCCACTCTTGCTATTCTGGGCGACATTTGCTTGTAACCATGGCGACGGCTATGTAAGGCCGTTAACTTTTACACAGGACGTGAAAAGCACACTTATTATCGCCCCATCAATACCGTGCCGACAAAGCGATGCGGCAGAAATTGAAAGCCTGCATTCTGTGGACACTTAGGGATTAAATTTGAGGAACACGGATTTTATTATTTTATAAAACATATTAAAAAAAAAAAAAATATATATATATATATATATATAGTATATATATTTATTAATATAATAATAAACAATACATTTTATTTGTGTTTTTTTAAATCATAAAATTAATATATATATTATATATATTATATAAATTTATACATACATTTATATATATAAAATATATAAAAATAAAATATATATATATATAAAAATGTATATTATTTATTATTGTCACACAAGCAACATTTTATTGGAAAAAACAAAATTTTCCTTGGTGTCAACGTGCGTGTGAAAGCTTGTTTGTGTGTGGATAGCTCCAGTTGGGAGTATAAATAAGGCGTCCCTGGACAACTTTATATAGTCAGGTATTTTGAATGAAATCAAAATAGCCACGTCGGTTTCCTGCTACTGTGGTTGCAAGAGGTAGCTTTGACCGAAGGGTGTGTAAATGTAATGCTGTTTATTTTGGGGCCGGGGAGGCGTCATAAAAGCGACTGCGGTGCTGCTTTCTGATTTTTAAAGTATCGCATAAAGTGACTTCAAATGATTTTTGAGTAAAGTTTGATTCTTGTCTTTCTGTTTACCTGATATGCGAGCACGACGATATATCATCCGAACAAAAGGTGCTCTGTGCACTGTGTTGTGTCAAGTTGTACAGCCGGGTGTATGTTTCTTTCTCTAATGATTAATGGGACTGCCTGTGGCGGCTGTGACACTTCCATTTGGACATTCGCACATATCAGGCTTCTGCCTTCGGGATTCCCCTTCAAGTGGCGCCCCATGTATTCCTGCATTCCTCAAATTTCTGATTACCACAAATTTACTCCTCAACCCCCCCCTTGCTTACTCTTGAGCGGTGTTGGATTACCAATCCGTTGAACTCCACACGCAGCCTGGGAAATACCTCGGCGGCTCCCTCTCGCCTGAACACTTAATTCCGACAGAAGCTGCAGTCAAATGCAGCCCAAACTCCCACTTAAACCCTTTTTTATTGTATCCAATCTTCCGCACTCTCCGAGCCGATAGCCGGTGCATGTCGCAGCTGCGCTCGATCCTGACTACCTGCTCGGTGCGAGAGCTGCAGCTGGGGGTGAATTACACGCGGCTAGAAAAACAAAAACTGTCTGGCAAGATTGCGCGGCAACATCATCTTTTGCTTGTTAGCGGCACATGCTAGGAGCAAACACACATGTGCTAAGAATATAGAAAAAGCTGCGAGCAGGAAGTGAGATTCATGTCAGGTCCTGACTGCTATTCAAGGTGACCGGAACAATAAAAAAAGCCTTTTTTTTGCAGGGTTGTGTCAAAAAAAAAGTAGCATATAAATTAGCATAGGCAGCCCAGTGGTTAGCGCGTTGACCTCACAGTGCAGAGGTTCGATTCCAGCTCCGGCCTTGCTGTGTGGAGTTTGCATGTTCTCCCCGTGCCGGCATGGGTTTTCTCCGGGTGCTCTAATTTCCTCCCACATTCCAAAAATATGCATTGGCAAGCTGATCGAACACTCGAAATCAGGGGTGTCAAACTCATTTTTTTGTCGCGGGCCACTTCGGAGTTACGGCTTCTCTCAGAGGGCCGGTGCAAAATCTTAATGTTATTTATGACCATTGACATTTTAGTACAGATTTCAGCAAGAATCATGATAGTTGACACACATGATTTGCTCCCGCTGGCCACATAAAATGACGTGGGGGGGCCGGACCTGGTCCACGGGCCTTGACTTTGACACCTATGCTCTGAATTGTTCCTAGGTGTGAGTGTGAGCGTGGATTTTTGTTCGACTGTGGGTGCCCTGCGATTGGCTGGCAGCCGGTTCAAGGTGTCGCCCACCTACTGCCCGATGACAGCTGGGATAGGCTTTGCATATTTGCCCCACAGTTTTGGGACTTCAGAGTTTATATCTCAGTTGTGCCCGTGTTGGGTAGGGTTTGCATGTCTTCCCCTTTCTTGTACATCACTTGACTTCAGGATCACAATTGGATGGTCAATCGCCAGCAGTGTTATTGGTTTGTTGAGGCAAAACTGTAACTTGTAAACTTTCCAATCGCAGCCAACAGCTGCCCTCCTGCGAGACAGGGTCTATAAAAATATTCCGGATATAGAGGCACATGCATACAGGGTGATGTCGGTGAATCATCGGGTCATCATTCTATTCCGGTCTCCGCACTCCGCACGACCACACCGCAATTATTGACGTATGGGAGTAAATAATGCATCGGATTAAAATCCACAGGTGCATCTTTCTACTACGCTTCATTTGCTTTTGTCCCCGCGTCTCTTAAACTCTTCTTCGGTGCCGGTGGCGTGACAACAAGGCAAGAACAGCTGTGAAACTGCTGATAGAGAAGAGAGGGAGAGCAGTACCAAGGGATAGTGACGCGGACAAGAGACAAAATAGAAGCAAGCTGTGAGTGGTCAAAACAGCTGATCAAGCATTGATATAGCTTGACTTCCCAATGCAAAGAAAGAAACTAGAGATGAGACACACCGCATTTTTTTATTAACTGCAAGACCAACACAGCGAGCAACCTGAAGCGTTGGTTCACAAATACTTTGTGTAAAATCCGCATGGAGCATGGATTTGTCTTTTAACTCATTCAGTACCAGCCAATTCTAGACCAAGTCTGAAAAGACGTTTAAACCCGTCTTTGGGAGTGAATGAGTTCATGACGTATGGTTCGGATCTTTACAGATGAGCATTCTGCAGACGCATCAGCTGCATATCCGATTTATAGCCACTATTATATTGAAAAGAAATCGGATTTGTACTGTTCACATTGCAGAAAAAAAAAAATATCTGATCTCCAAAAAATATCCAAGACAATTACAAGACACTACATTTTTTAAACACTTATTAAACACTAATACTAGGCTCAAATACACTTAAAACAACTCAAACAACACTTTAACGTGTTCATAAGAGTATTATAAATAAAATGCCAACAGCATTTCAAGACAAAATGTGTTTGATAGAAAGTATTACTTATCCTCCTTCCATAAAAAGTGCTTGCACTGAGGGAAGCCATTTTCTTCTATTGAGAAGTCAAAGTAACAAAGTATCATTTGAAAGCACTGAATGTCCTCTTTAGAGCACAAAAGGAGTTAATGCGATTGGATGCACTGGGTGGGAGATATTTAGGTTCACAAATGTCCTCTACAGAGGACAAATTTGAACTACTGGTAGTCAGGAGGTTATGTCATTATATGTTGCCAAGCAACATTTATAGCATGCCTTTACCTCGAACCATTTTCAAGCTCCAACCTTTTCAAATACTCACACCAAAATACTGTAATAATAATAATACATCTTATTTATAAGCGCCTTTCAAGACACCCAAGGACACTTTACAATCAGGAACAAAAACAATAAAACACAATGCGGGTTGAGCAGCGGCAGCCAAACGCGCCAGCGTTCACTCAACCCGGAAGTCAGAAAGAAACCACAAGGAAGGGAGAGGGGGAGAAGAAAAAAAAAACACGCTCGAACTATCCTCATTTGAGGATAATTTGAGTCAGGAAAAAAAACTCCTTCACAAGCGTATGACAATTACAACAAGTCACAAGACATGAACAATGAACAAAAGGGAATATTTCATTGAAAAATTCTGGAGCCTAAACGGTTAATAAGTCATTTCCATCTATCCGTTTCCTCTTGAAAACAGTCTCTAAACGGTGCTGATATTTTGGCAGCGCTCGGGTCGTGAGTATCCCGCAGCACCTGTGGCCTCATTCCTTTGGCTCACATAGCTTCCCAATGACAGACTGACACCATGTTATGAGCGGAGGGCTGTCATGTCATTTGTGTGTGTGTGTGTGTGTGTGTGTGTAAATGAGCGCGTATGTCTGGGTGTTACATTACAGACAAGGTGGTCAGCCACACACAGAATGGGGCACAGGCAGTAGTATGTGAGCTGTTTTGAGTCGCGGCTCCTCATTAGGTCTCTTTGCATCGAGCGTAGCTGACCCCGATATTACTTCCATGCTCCACCAGTTGTGGATAATTACATCGCCGGCTTACATTATGACGTTAAAATTAATCCTGTTAAGACTTGAGTTTGGATTTGCCTCAAAGCACTTCTTGCATACCCTCAGGCGTTGTGTCGAAAGAAAACTCTCGATTGTCTTAGTCTGGTTGATCTCGAAACTCCCCGAACCCAAGTCATACCATCCAGGTGAACAACCTTTTCCATTAACCTTGCCTGCACTCCACACCCTCGGGACTGGTCCAGTTCACAGCTGTGCGAGAGCGTCACTCACCCCAGGCAGCCGGAGGGCCATTAGAGCAGACCTGCCATTTTCAGCAGGGGAGCTAAGAGGTTGTGCTGTTGTCTGACAAGTCCGGTGGGCTCAGGTGAGAGCGTCTCGGCGGCATTGTGATGGATGGGCTTGAGAGCTCCAGGCTTAAACTTCAAGTTTTTAACTGACAGCGATGCACACCTCACCCTCTCACAAGAGATCTGAGCCCGCAACTCCCCCCCGGTGGAACAAAGGCTGCACATCGCTTGTCAATAGGTGCTGTCTAAGCTGTTATTGAAGTGTGGACTATCACGAATAGTGGCAACTGCGAAGACGCAACTACCCAGGGGATCATCTCATCGCATGCAAATAGAGTTGAGGATTTGGTGTCTTGCTCAAGGGCACTTTGGCAATGCTTCGGAAGGCAACAGTCCTCCATCCATCCTGCAGGAACCAGTGACAATTTCCCTCCGTCCCAAACCCAAGTCCCTAGAAACTACAGCCTTTTGTGCATTAGTGCCAAAAACACATTTGGATTTATGGAACAGATGTGAAAAACAGTTTAATACAGTCAAACCTCGGTTTTCGAACGTCTCGGTTCTCGACCAATTTGGTTTTCCACCAAAAATTTCCAGTTTTTTATGCCTCGGATGACGAACAAATTTCGATTCTTGAAAAAACTGAGCGCACTTGAATGCACCATTTGACTCCTCTCGCCTTCCTTACACGAGGAAGTGACGCTGCCTCGGGTAGACGAGGAAGTGACACTTCCTTGTGTTGCTTTCCATTGTGAGCAGACGTGTTCAATAAACATTTTTGTTTTAAAAAGAGCGTGGTTTCGCTTTTCGAACAATTTCGGTTTTCGAACAGCCTTCTGGAACGGATTATGGACGAAAACCGAGGTTTGACTGTATCACATTAAACAAGGAAATGTGTCTCACTATCTGTTCATCCCAAAAACTACATTCGCTGCATACTGGTCTACTGGTGACTCCAACAGACAAAAAGAAGCCTGCAGGTTCCAGAGCATTCTCTATATCCATGTTCCAATACTCGGATTGCCCTTCCAGCGTAAATTACAGCCGCTTACTCGGGAGAAATGTTGAAATCCTGATTTCAGACTTATTTTGACTCAATGGCATTTAGTTCATCTATACATCGGGCTGTTTTATTGCCACTTCCCCTTTCTGCCTCCCTCCTTTCCTCCTTGGAGTGGGGAGCTCGGTAGTGATGATTGAATCCGAGGCTGTTGCTGTATTGATTAAGCACTGTCCGACCCTGACAAGATCTGAAGCAGACGACTTCCCTTGAGGCGTGACTGTGGAGGATTCTGCATTGACCAATCAAGTCAGATCTTGCGGAAGAACTGTTTTCTCGAAGACATTTACTCATGTCATGTCATTAAATGGATTCTTATGCTGTTTTAGGTAAGATTGTATAGCACCATACCTACTTTCGAGAACTAGCGCAAAGCGGAGTATAATTGCGCGCATGAGTGGAATTTTCTTTCTTTCGGTATTTACCTAGGTGGGAACAGGTAGTAGGGGGTGTTTGGAGAACGCCATCCCTTTACCGGCCAATGGGAGCAGCTCCCCTCATTTCATTTCAAGTCAGCACAGGGAGCGGTGCGCGGTGTGCATGGCATGTAAATGCAGGAGATCAGCTTGATTACAAAAATAATGTTGAAATTATGAAAATAATAATAAAAATGCATTAATTGAATGGTTTTGGACAAAAATTCAGAGCGATTGTCCTACACTGGTGTCATATTTATGAATGAAATACAGCGTCATGCTGAGAATATGTCTGCCTGTACCTTAAGAGCCATCACAATTGATGGCTCCACATTGCGCCACAACTTAGACCTGCTTTTCGCTGGTCTAAAATCTAGTCTACTTTCTGTCACCAAATTGGGGCGTATAATTTTCTTAAAATGCCCTCGGTCTGTTGGAACACCCAGTAAGGCGTAACGCAGTCTGGCAAACCCCAAACACGGTAAACTAGACTCTTTGAAACCCCTCGGTGATTAAGAGGTAAACAAATACACTTGACCTGACAAAACTGCACAACGCATCAGTTGTTACCACAAGGTGGTAATTGACCAACTCGATTCTAGCTGGAATAAAGACAAAATCATTCGAAATCTCTGCGACCGCAACTTTACCAGTCGCATTAGGTCCACAACAAAATCAGCTGCCAATCATCTTAAACAAATACTGTTCTGAGTTAGGCTTGTAGAGTTCAGCAGGTTCTTCAAAGTGTGAGGGTGACCTGCCAGCAGAGAAAGCGAGACACCACCGACTGCCTTTCGAACACCTCTGCTGGTAGTTTGTGGTCCTAGGTGGGCGGAAGGTGCCATATCAGAGTATGGAGGGATGAAAGAAGGCAGAGCGGCTCTGAATTTAGGTGAAGAGTGAAGCAATAAACCAGAGGGACATATGAGAATACTGCAAACAGATACAGGTAGAGTCTGTGTACACACACACACACACTGGGAGTCAGCCATCCAACCACACTCATTACATCACTCCATAACCTTCCCTTCACACTTAGGCTCCCGGCCTGTGTCCACCAGTCCCCACAGATCACAGTTTGGACATCTAGCATTCCTCAGTCTGTTGTGAGAAAAGGTCGTCTGGGGATCAAGGTCCAAGTGGAGTCTGAGGCACAACAGGCCGAGACAGGCCAGGCAACACAAGGAGGTCTCCTACTTTTAGCCGTGCCGGCTGGGTGACTTTCAGAGACGTGGAGGGCAAATCAGGCATCCCTTCACTCATGAACAATGTGAAGTGTGTGTGAGTGAGCGTGCACTAGTGTGGATGTGTCAATAACGCCAATTATGGTCCAATCCAAATAGAATTAAGAGTCAAAACCTGCCCCTGTTTCCTGCTACTTGTCAAAATGTGCTGGTGAGGTAGTGTGCTGTTGCGCTTTTTACACTTACTGAACTTGGACTAAGGTTTAAAAAAATGTCAGTTGTCAAGCAGCAAAGCAATAAAAAAAAAAAGGAAGAAAACCGGGACTCTAAAATGGAGTTGGGTGAAAATTAGATTTGGAGGTGATGAAATGGCTTTTTCACTGGAAAAAAAAATAACTGACATGGCTTAAGTGTTTTTTTTTTCCTGAAGGATATTTTTGTCTTTAAGACACCATTCAGGTCACCCTTGGTTAGCCGAGGAACATCAAGTAAGGGAGGAAACACTGGGCTGTATTCTTTTACAAATGCAAGCTGGACTGCTAGGCCTCAATGGAGCTTTGTGTACCCAAGTGATGGTGTTGAAATAAATCGGCGGCCACACTGAGACAAGACTGGCTCCTGTCCTCCAATAAGAGGGCTTTGCATGGTATCTCCCTAAAAAGGTGGATTCATTAGGGATGGGAGGAAACCCTGCCCTAAACCGAGGTGCACACATATTAAGGGTTGCATGCATGTCAGTATTCAGCCTGCTTTGACTCCCAATTTCCAATGTGTTTTCCTTTCTTGCACTACTGCTGCTGCTGCTGCTGAGTGAGGCAATGCTGCTCCAAAAAAACACCCCATGAAAACAACATTATGGAACTTTTTTTTAAACAAGACCTCTATAAAACACAGCCTGTTCTGATGAAACACCGACGAGTAATACGGAGAATGGTGCACATGCTCCAGTAAAACCCCTGAACCAAAACCAGACCCAAAACACAGCATTGACACATTATAAAACATGTTTAGTTTTCTGCAGCAAATTCTGCACCTGACTCTTTTTCTAATTAGCACTTCAGGCAGTGGAGGTTGCAGCTGCCACCGCAAAAGCAAAGTACAGTACAGTCAAACCTCGGTTTTCGAACGTCTCGGTTCTTGACCAATTCGGTTTTTGACCAAAAATGTTGAGTTTTTTATGCCTTTGTGACTTTTTAAAAAATATATACTTATACCGTGCAAGTAAAATTGACTCCAAAACCCTTGTAAAATTTACTCAGAATTTATTCATTTATTTGTTTATTTTATTCATGTACATATGTAAATATCACACAAAAAATTCGGTGTCAAATTAATTCCCAATATTTTACACTCAAATTTTACTCCGTTTAGACCGGGATCGACTCGTCTTTTTCGAGTAAAATATACAGTCAAACCTCGGTTTTCGAACGTCTCGGTTCTCGTCTAATTCGGTTTTCGACCAAAAATTTCGAGTTTTTTATGCCTTGGATGACGAAAGAATTTCGGTTCTCGAACAAACTGAGCGCACTTGAATGCACCATTCGACTCCTCTCGCCTTCCTTACACGAGGAAGTGACGCTTCCTCGGGTAGACGAGGAAGTGACGCTTCCTCGTGTTGCTTTCCATCGTGAGCAGACGTGTTCAGTAAACATTTTTATTTTAAAAAGAGCGTGGTTTCGGTTTTCGAACAATTTCGGTTTTTGAACAGCCTTCTGGAACGGATTATGGAAGAAAACCGAGGTTTGATAGTATACCTTTTTTTTTTGCCTTATGCAGTGGTCACAATGTAGTCAATGAGTTTAGGCTGATGAACAAATACCTGTTTGCAACAAGGCGACGACGCTATCCGATACCTCGAAATCCTTCTGGATGTCAAGTGCGACGCCTGCAAACAGGAGAGGAAAATTTCAATGCAATGAAGGCAATCATTTTGAAAAATGACAAAACAAAGACATTTGGATGAGTATGATTGATAGGCAGCCAGAATCACTGAGCAGTAATAGTGCTTCAATGATCAAGTGCTTCCATAATGGGCGCAAACATCATTAGCAGTGGCCTGTGATAATTGAACAATTTGCGTTTTAATGTCGCGACACACAACGAGCCACCTCAGCGGGCACCTCCGTGAGATTAAATATTGCCGACGGCTCCGATCAAAACACACGGATGAAGAGCAGTGTTGTAACAGCCTTGCAGTGTGAGAACCCGCAAGGACTCTGAAGCCTGTTTCTGTAACCCAAGCACCTTTTTGCAGAAAATAAGAAAATTCCCATTGGATGTACTTCTCTCATTACACAATGACATGAACATCTCTTCACATGACATGCGTTTTTCTAGTGTGTCCCAAAAAAAAAAAACCATGTAAGGAATACAGAATACACTGTAATTCATATACAGTATAGTCACGCATGGCAGCTCCCCGCAACCCTGAACAGGATAATGGATATAGAAAATGGATGGTTGTTAGGGGTCCTCACCTCTCCAATAAAAGACAATTTGATATGCATCTCGATACATGAGGTAAAATACCATTCAAAACCAGAATATTGGCAAGTTGAATGATTCAAATGATTCAATTCAGCGCGATTAAAATTTGATTTCATCTGGTCGGATAGCTGTTTATTAATAAGTAACAATACAGAGCCTATCCCAGCCATCTTTGGGCAGTAGGCGTGGGACACGCTCAACCGGTTGCCAACTAATCGCAGGGCACACAGTCATGAACAACCATCGGCGCTCACAATCACACCTAGGGACAATTTTGAGTGTTCCATTAACCTGCCACGTATTTTTTGGGAATGTGGGCGGAAACCGGAATACCCGGAGAAAACCCACACAGGCCCGAAGAGAACATGCAAACTCCACACAGGGAGGCCGGAGCTGGAATTCAACTATGAGGTCAATGCGCTAACCACTGGGACACTAGGCCGCCTCCAAACTATTCAAGTCTTGCAAGAATCATTACAATACAATGTGTGCAATGTTGCGTGCTTGGTAGCGCTCCTGTCCTCCTACGAAACACAGCTGGGGATTGCAACACGACTGCCCGAAAATGAAACGGAGGCATGACTAACATTTTTTTTAAAAAGCTGGCAGCCTGTGATCTTTCCGAGCTTGACCTTGTACAACCTGACCTGGAGGCTCTTGCGTTGGAGTCTCTGCAATAAATTACTTTTAGGAGCGGCATGCAAATCGTCATCCGCGGAGTGGGGTGTTTAGGTTAACAACGGAGATCATCACCAAGTGGGTCATCAGGTTCCCTCGCTATGGTGCCGGCCCTGCTATTTTCAGCATAGGCATGGCTTGGCGTCGTCAGCTGGGGGAAGACATCCTGTTTCAAAGAACACGTAATATACTCGGGCAGGTGCGCCGTATGTTCTTCCCGAGATGTGAATTTTCCATACAAAGTGAATTTCGTACAGGACATTTTACTCTAAAAAGACTATATTTGGGCCAAGTCTAAACGGAGTAAAATTTGACCTAAAATATTCAGTCAATTTTCAACACAAACAAATGTTGAGCGACATTTACTTGAACATTTACTGTGAGTTAATCGCTAGCGTCTCCAAAAGAACCCACTTCAGAGGAACAAGTATTCCGCATTACACCAGCGATTTACTTACACCAGGAGTGGCATGAAAGTTGTGGTTTCGTTACTCAACCCTTCGTGACTTTTTTTTTTTTAATATATACTTATACCGTGCAAGTAAAATTAACTCAAAAACCCTTCTTGTAAAATTTACTTAGAATTTATGTATTTATTTGTTTTATGTACGTATGTAAATATCACACAAAAAAATTCTGTGTCAAATTTACTCCGAATATTTTACACTCAAATTTTACTCCGTTTAGACCGGGATCGACTTGTCTTTTTCGAGTAAAATATACAGTCAAACCTCTGTTTTCGAACATCTCGGTTCTCGTCCAATTCGGTTTTTGACCAAAAATTTCGCATTTTTTATGCCTCGGATGACGAACAAATTTCGGTTCTCGAACAAACTGACCGCACTTGAATGCACCATTTGACTCCACTCGCCTTCCTTACACGAGGAAGTGACACTTCCTTGGGTAGACGTGGAAGTGACGCTTCCTCGTGTTGCTTTCCATTGTGAGCAGACGTGTTCAGGAAACATTTTTATTTTAAAAAGAGTGTGGTTTCGGTTTTCGAACAGCCTTCTGGAACGGATTATGGACGAAAACCGAGGTTTGACTGTACTCCGCGAAATTTACTGTGCGGAGATCCATTTGAAATCATGTCACACTTTAAATGTGAAATTACTTGCGCAGTGCATCCGGAAGTTATACTGATCTTCACCAATGCCGTATGTGCAGCTCATCCACAGGCTACTTTGAAGAAGTGTGCGTTTTTGCATTCGGTACTTGCTACATGAGACAAAAGATGCTTAAATCTCTGGGAGAATCTGCGCACATATTTCAAGGTCACTGGACACAGAGTGCGTACATTCCACGACGGTGCTTGAGTGACAAGTCAATGTGAGAATCTGCACAACCTAAAAAGTGTGCAGCGGCGCCTTTTCTGACTTCAGCGCATGTAAACTCTTCCTTCTTTCACCTGTCACAATATGGCCACAAAACCTACAGCGAGTGAAAGAAAGAAAGGCTTGAGTTGGTCCCCAGAGAGAACCACCTGCAGACGGGGAGGCTCAGGGATTAGATCTGATTCTATATGTTCCTTCTATAAAACTTTGATATAGTTATTAAGACCGATGCCCAGATAAAGCGAGAAAATATAGCGTTTTGGTTCATGATGATGACATCTTGTTGTCATCCATAAACGTTGAACGCGGCAGTGTATCAGGGAGGAGACACAGTGTTTATCAGTATACCATCCCAAATTTATCTGCGCTCTTCAGTAATTAGGCCAGAAGAAGTATGTGAGCTCGCCCGGGCATACGAGCAGCCTCCCACGTGGAAGGGGGGTGGCGGGGGGTGGGGGGTGGGGGGATTCCTACGCCAGATGGTGGAGTGTTTCTTTCGGACGCAATCTAAAATTTGTGCGCGCCACATAGATAAACTCACACCACACATCCACCTGAAAAATATGACGGATAGAACCGATTTCATTGTGAGAAAACAGAGCTGGAAGGGAAATGGAAACTCATACTGGATGCATGCGCAGTCTTTCCAACTTTTATTGAAACCTGTTCAGAAACGAGAAATATTTCGCAATCCAGCTGCAAAAGACGCATGAATTTGCGTGGCGTAAAATCGTGTTTTTGCACTCGATTCAAGGGCAGTGAGCTGTGTAATGAACTGCGCTAATCTGTAACAGATTACAGAGAGCAAGTAGCTCTGTGTTTGTGCGGCAGCCTATCGGGCGATCATCTCGAGTCTTAGCCAGGTCCCGCAAAGCCCTTCAAAAAACAAACAATGTCCTTTCTGTTTGTCTTCCCCATTAATCAACTTGCTCGCTCCGAAAATATTTCATCATTTTATTTGGAAAGGAAGCAGTGACTTTTTGGAAGAAACGCAACAACGGATGAATGCTAAAATGTGTCTGATGATGAGGTAATACAAAGACGAACCCTCTAAGATGGCAGCAGAGAGTACAGTTGCCATGGCAATGCTGAGTACTCAAAAAAGATAAAGGTCAAGTATCCACACTGGAATTGAGGTGTGTCTTTTTGCAACGCTCTCCTTCTTTTCCGTTGAATCTTCGGCTTGCTTATTCTCTCACCGTGCATCCACTGATTCCTGTTCCAAAGGTTATTTGGACATCAGAAACTGTGAAAAACCATCGTACTTTTTGACACATTCACAAACGGTATCAAATCACCGCAAATGTTGGACAAAAACTCATTCGTTTCTCAGACCTCCTAGGGGGGGTTTCTCGTTCGTGTGAGCATGACGCAAAGCAAGAGCCATTGGAGGAATGTGGATCTCCTGACTGAACACAGCTATATCAGCAGCTTCCATCTTCATTTACCGCAGCATTGTACCAGTCAGCTTGAAGTCTGACACAATACTCTGGGCGCTCCCTCGATCAATAATGGGAAATAACAGACAAAATACCTGTAAATCTTAACAGTCTTAACAGCCTCGTCTTTTCAGTCATCTTAATTGTGAAGTTAATACTGCCCTGTACAAACGTTTTTACACCACACTTCACTTTGTTGTTTTCATGACTTTTTCAGAACAAAATAGATTTAACACAGGAATGGCATATAATTCAAGGAAGAAACTACTGAAATTTGAGGACCTGGATTAGGGAATTAATTTTCAATGTGTGAGTGACTGCAGGATTAAAGGAAGGTTCCACCTGTTTTACGCTAACAGCTAGCTTGTGTAAAAATCCTCTGAATCAGGAAGTAGCCTGCTAACTGACAAACAAACAAAAATACTCTTCACTATGGCCTCTCGTATGAGTGACTACACGATTAATGGAAGTGTCCACCCATTTTACGCTAACAGCTAGCTTGTGGAAAAATCCTCTGTGAATCAGGAAGAAGCCTGCTAATTGACAAACAAACAAAAATACTCTTCACTATGGACTTTCATTAACAAGTTGGCCGAGATGGCCCAACACTTTCGCAATGTAACTTGTGTGTACAGTGGGGAACATTGGTTTCAAATAAGAGGAAGAACCGTGGTCACTGCCTAAATGTTGTCGACTGAACAGCGATTGATAAATGTGCCTTCTTTAGTCTAAAGTATCTTTCCTTTTGGTCCGTTTCTGTCGTTTTGTCCTGTTTAACTATTTATGTTCTTTTACTTGCTCAGATAGAAACAGATTAGGATTTTGTCAGCCCATTCAGTTGTAATTTAAATTTTTGATAAATCAGGGTAAATATAGGTTTAGATTTTTATTAGTTAGTTTTTATTTTGTTTTGACTTGTTTTTTTAATTCAGTTTTTTTCTTAGTTTTCATTCGTTTTATATGTCATGCAAAATTATTTGTTTTAGCTTAGTGTTTATTGGTTTTAATTGTTTTTGTCAAGTGCAAGATTTTTTTTAAAAAGTCACTAAATGTATTAAAAAAAAAAGAGGAAAGTTACACCTTCCATCTCCTGGACAGAAAAAGTTTTAAATAAATACATTTCAAATGAATCCCAAAAGGTCATGAATGATATTACCGGACAAAGATGAAAACAAATGACATTTGCTATTTTGAATTGATACACCAATACAGGTCAAATTAGCCATGAAACTCAAGGGCTGAAAATGAGTCCCACTCCAGCCCTGCTTCAATGTGACCTTTCATGAACAATTTGCCTGAGGTGATCCAACACTTTTGCACAGTAACTTTTGAAACTATGTTAGTGATGTTATTGTTCTGCTGGACTTGACATAGCACGTTTTGACTCCCAACAGAACATTCACACAACAGTCGGTGCAATGCCGCGCTGACACTTATTCCACCCTCTTATAAAGTCTGTCTTTGTGACCCCTTTTTCAGCGCGTGGAAAGGACTCGCAAATTGGTAAACATGCCACAAATGCTGCATTTACATGACCACGTGTGCAGGCTTCAATACAAATATCATTAACACGTGGTTTCTGCTATTTTTGATTTTGTTGTAAAATCACACAACAGCCGACGCGAATGTCAGTTGGGTACAAATTTTACATTAGATACCCGGCAGAGACTGAATGTCCGGGTTCTATTTCTGCCTGGAGAAAGTAGGTGAAAAGGAAGGACAGAATAGCCTGTCCTATTTAAGAGCAGTTATATGCATAAATAAATAGGTGATGGCCTTAAAAAGTCAGTCAGGGTGAGTGAAGCATTTTTTCCCCCTTGTTTACATTTATATCGAGTAATGGGGGTGTGCTCCTCTATCCCCTAATTTCACCGTCACTGCGTGTGTATTTGTGTGTGTATGTGCATGTGTAAGTGACGGGGAAATAGTGGATGGAAGTCATTCATTCTGGCCAGGTTCTGGCGTGCGGCGGTAAACCGCCGTGCTGATGTGGCTCCGTCCCCCCCCCCCTTCCATTCCAGCAAAAGGGGGTGATCACCCAGTCAGTATAAATAGTCAGTGAGAGACCAAAGCAGGGAATATAATAACCGAGGAGAAAGTGCATGTTTGGCGTTTGTTCTGGGTTTGATCAGTTTTTAGATGCGAGCATGAGATAGACGCTCCGAGGGACAAACAACGTGCAGAACCAAGCCACGATGAAGAGCGGTTCAGACTGAAGTGAAGAGAAGTCGACCGCAAATATGTCCCGTTGTGGCCGGTGGGCTCCTGACCGACTGTTCTCCTCCCTTGCCATGTGGCCACAGTGGGCGAGGAAGCCAGGTTTTTTTTTTTCTCTCGTTTCAATTCTTTCCTCTGTCACACAGAAAGGAAATGTAGTGCAGATGTCTGAGAAACAGTGAGGATTTGGCTTCACGGTCAGGCTAGAGTGCATGTTGAGGTGGATTTCCCCCCACAAAAAAATAACAAGACGTAGAAACTATTCATTGTTGAGTGAAAATATGTGTCCTCTTGTATCATACTTGAGAGAAGCCTTCCTATCGATTTCAAGCATTTCTCCAGTATGTGACAGCATTCGTAAAGGACATACTGTATTTATATGCATGTCTTCAAACTTACTTATCACATTAGAAATATGTTAACATTTTAATGCTGTGAGAGAAAGCCCACAGTCGAGTCTTCGCCCGCTCTCAAACTCGTTGGCCAGACAAGCCGTTCTCATTTAAGTGGATTACCGCTCACAATATACTGTAGCTCAATGGACCTCCGTTGTTTGTCCCACATTAGAGTTTTGTTGTCCAACAAGTAACTGGTGTGCACTTGTAGCGCTTTATTTACACTATATGGTGCCCAAAGCGCAGCTGAGCAAGGTCATTGGCTGGATATATGTCGCGCTTAGCGCAGTCAGCTTCAAAGGTTACTTGAAGGGAGTTATGGAACGTATTTTTTGGAGGAAATATTCATTCATTTTAGATAACGTACATCAAGAAATGTGTGAGCTGTCAAAATCATTCAGACTATTGGTTACCACGGAGGACCGCGAACAGTTAGCAAGCTAGCAGGCTAGCTTGACACACGCAACTTTTAAGTAAAAAAATTACTTCCCTTCACAAATCAGCCACATCTTTACTTAATGCCTATCTACAAAATAAATATATATATGGGCGGCCCGGTAGTCCAGTGGTTAGCACGTCGGCTTCACAGTGCAGAGGTACCGGGTTCGATCCCAGCTCTGGTCTCCCTGTGTGGAGTTTGCATGTTCTCCCCGGGCTTGCGTGGGTTTTCTCCGGGTGCTCCGGTTTCCTCCCACATTCCAAAAACATGCATGGTAGGCTCGTTGGGCACTCTAAATTGTCCCTAGGTATGAGTGTGAGCGTGGATGGTTGTTCGTCTCTGTGTGCCCTGCGATTGGCTGGCAACCAATTCAGGGTGTCCCCCGCCTACTGCCCGAAGACTGCTGGGATAGGCTCCGGCACCCCCCGCGACCCTAGTGAGGATGAAGCGGTTCGGAAAATGGATGGATGGATGGATATATATATATATATAGAGAGAGAGAGAGAGAGAACATACATGACAGCAAATCTAATTTCCCTCACGGGATGTCTATCTATCTATCTATCTATCTATCTATCTGTCTGTCTGTCTGTCATCCATTCATCCACCCATCCATCCATCCAAACAAATTTTTTAAAATATAATATGAAACATACCTGTCACTCTACTTTTTTTATTAGATGTTCTTTCATACACTGAGCAGGATAAGCATCAGAAAATGGATGGATGGATCCACTGCACCCAAAATAAACTGAGCAGTGAACTATGATCTATCCACAGAGAGTTGTGCTATTAAGTTATTAGCAATGCATCCATTCCTAACGCAGTACCGGCCTCCAGTCTTATTCAGGAATCTGCCGTCATTTCAGTGATCAAAGCTTGATGTTGTCTGAGGCGGTCTTCACTCTAATACTCTACATTTGTGACAGTTTAACTGGGGCAAAATCTCCTGAATGGCTTGTATGTCTGCCAGCTTCACCGCTTTGATTCATAGACTTTTTTTTTTTCCAAACACAATTTTCTTTCACTAATCAAAAGGTTTTAATTCAGCTCTGGTGCTGCAGAGCATTAGTCCCAGCCGGTATGTGCTAAATATTTTATAGCTGTAGCGGGAATTCACGGTGACGCACCACAAGAGCAGACTGAATCTATAGCTTTTCAATAATACATTTGGGGGGGTGGCTCACTTGTACGGGAGATTATGCATTAGATGGGATAGAAAAAGGGGCAGTGAGGCGAGGCAAAGGTATTTGAGGGAAGATGAGTGACTGACAAGGAAGGTGGTCTCTCTAGCCAAGGTCGAGTTCTGTATTCCTCTGAGACACTGGTTTGAATTTCCGTGCGAGGTGAGGTGTAGGGGTGTGAGAAACAATCCGTTACAAAATAATTTAGATGCCATATGTTAGCCCACCTATTGCGTTTTGCATTGTCTTGTAATCATTAAGCCAAATGGACTTCAACCAAAGCGATTTGGTTGCTTTAAATACACAAGTATTTTTTTTTTGTTTCATTTTATGTTTAATTGGATACTCATTCGTTTTTTAGTAGCGCTTTTGCAGTGCCGTCAGACATCACTTTTCGATTTGTCATTCCGGTGTAGCGCAACTCTGCCATAAGAACGCGAGATACAAATCACTTTGTATTCATGCTGTTGTGAAGACCTTGAAAACCGAAAGGCAACAATGTATCATCCTGTTTTATTGTGACTCCCGGTTTAAAGTTTGGGTGAAATCAATGGCGGCAATGTTTTGTGAGTGTGACGTGGGTGGGCAAACAGCAGCCGCCTGCATTGTGTTATCGCATACGGATGAGGAGAAGCCTGATGAGATTTTTCATAACAGTGAAGCAGATTAAGTTATCGTACGGCATTTATGATTCCGTGTTTTACTTTCCTCGCTTCGATTTGAGCACATGAATTAGCGATGGGTGGTATTCTGTAATTAGTGTAACTAGCTATGCACAGCCAAGATAAAGTTTCGATTTCTGTGCTTAGTCGTTTTCATTAGCATGACACCGCTTTAATTATCAACGGATTAGGATGTGTGTATCTTTCGACGATGAAAATAACCTCCGATGAGTCTTTCTTTGGCTGTTATATCATCCGCAGGTTCTCCGGGCCTCGATACTGTGTTGATATGTAATCCAAAGAGAGGAATGGGACTCTATTTTCAGTTCAATTTAGCATCAAATGGCTGCAGAATTTGCTATCTCCCAATACTCAGCAACCATAAAATATCAACTCAGGTGTAGTCATTTTAAAAACTGGCTTTTTAAACATTTTTTTGTTCGGAAGATATATTTCTTTTCTTTTTTTTTTTTTAAGTCTGGAAAAAGACAAAACATATCGTATATCTTTTTAATAGGCACGGACCATCAAACACAAAATGCGGCTTTGGTTTATGTACAGTGGAATGTGACTATGTCTGCAAAATAAGAACACTTCTTCCAATCCGATACATCAAAAAGGATTCCCTACGGGCAACCATAACGACTACATTTTGGTCATAACTAATAACATATCTGCCATTCCCATCTCATGTAATTTCACTAAGTGTAGACGTTTATTTTTACTCGAGAAATTCGGAGATAAATATGCGAGTGAAACATGTTATTACTACGACCAGACTTCCGTCTGGCTTTTCATCGAAATCATACACACAAACACATTTATACTGCGCGAGAAGCTGTCAAGGTGACCTGTGGAAACAGTCAACTGTCCAATCGCGGTCCAGCTTTCACGAGAAGTCATTTTAAGAAACTCAATTTCAGTTAAGGAGATGCAAGACAGTTTAGCTCAGGCTGCTCGTTTCATCTTTCCTTGTCTCACAAATTCGGTATGCATCACATTACTTCCTCCAGTATTTCGTCAAACCTTCGCAGAAACCCAAAGTGTTGTTTTTTTACTCAAACTCATTCAAATGAGCCTTTCTCTCAAGTATTTCATATAAAAAAAATTAATTACCGGTAATTCAGTACTAGCCAATTCTAGACCAAGTCTGAAAAGACGTTTAAAAACGTCTTTGGGAGTGAATGAGTTAAAAATTTAAACGACATTATTTACGACTCAAATTTCAATAAATAAGTGAGAACATTTCTACATTTTTGGGGAAATGTTATGCCAGTAGAATCTGCATAAACTGTATATGTGCAATTAGGACCAAGGATTACCAAAAAGATCTAAAGGCCCGGACTGAGCGCCCACCCCTCTGACCACATCCCAACAAGCACTGTAATGAAAATCCTACTACGGTATCATTTACCTCTGACATCATGACACTTCGATATCAACAAATCAAACCTTAAAAAAGAACGGTACTGAAACTAGAGGAGCGCGAACACATAACAAAGCTTGCCGGCTGTCTGATATGAACTATTACGTAATCCCCTCCGCTGATCTGTTGACACTATCACATGTAAATGCAAGGGGGGAAAGATTATCGTTATTTCAGAAGCTCGGCTTTTCAAATACAGTGCCACTGTAAATAAAGAGCGTATGTGAGATTACGGCAGCTGTGAGCATATGAAGAATCATAAATATACAGTACTGTAGAGATTATTATGACGAACCGGAGCTGTACTTTCACAGCTACTGGTCAAAACTGCGCTCAACAGCGAATTACAAATTTGTCCGTTCCCTGAAACGCAAACGTACAAAAACGAAACAAACGTACAAATACCTCAGTTGCCTCATGATGCAAACTGACAAAGAATGCTATGTAACTGATTGAATTGTTAATGATCAGTTAATTGATTATGAACCCATCCCTTGTGTATAAAACATGACTAAAATCAAGTTGTTGTTTTTTCCAAAATCGATTGTGTTTCTGTATAATTCTCATCTATGGCATGGGGCACGGTGTGAACAGTGGTGAGCATGTCTGCCTCACAGTTATTAGGGTCAAGGTTCAAATCTCGGTCTCCTCGATGTGCTTGCGTGGGGTTTTTCAAAATACAGTCAAACCTCGGTTTTTGAACGTTTCAGTTCTCAACCAATTCGGTTTTCAACCAAAAAGTTCGAGTTTTTTTTGCCTCGGATGACGAACAAATTTCGTTTCTCGAACAAACTGAGCGCACTTGAATGCACCATTTGACTCCTCTCGTCTTCCTTACACGAGGAAGTGACGCTTCCTCGGGTAGACGAGGAAGTGACGCTTCCTCGTGTTGCTTTCCATTGTGAGCAGACGTGTTCAGTAAACATTTTTATTTTAAAAAGAGCGGGGTTTTGGTTTTCGAACAATTTCGGTTTTCGAACAGCCTTCTAGAACGGATTATGGATGAAAACCGAGGTTTGACTTTATTGTGTTTGTGGAATAGGTTTGACTGTAATCCATCGGCCACCCACACTCTCAACAGTTCATAAGTGGAAATGTCTGAATGGATGTCCTATGATTAGTTGTCAACTAGTCCAGGCCAAGGATCCATAACCATCCACCCATCCATTTTCAGAACTGCTTTATCCTCACAAGGATCGCGGGGGGTGATGGAGCCTATCCCAGCCGTGTTCGGACAGTAGGCGGGGGACACCCTGAACCGGTTGCCAGCCAATCGCAGGGCACACACAGATGAAACAACCATCCGCGCTCACACTCACTCCTGGGAGCAGTTTAGTGTGTTCAATCAGCCTGCCATGCATGTTTTTGGAATGTGGGAGGAAACCAGAGTACCCGGAGAAAAGCCACGCAGGCACAGGGAGAACATGCGAACTCCACCAGGGAGGCTGGAGCTGGAATTGAACCCGGTACCTCTGCACTGTGAGGCCGACGCGCTAACAACACGAACCACACAAGGTTACTATGGTTAAGTTATTTATTCTAAACACTATAGTTCTGGTTTGAAGCAGTGATCCGACGGAACGGAATGCGGGGAGTTCATATTTTAGGCAGGATTGAGTTATTACTTGACAGTTTGTCTTAGACAGCAATGTTCTGAACGCATCGCCTATCTCTCCAGTTCCTTCCTGTCATCTTGTTGCCTTGTAAACACCACAATCTTCTTTGATAATGAAGCAGGAAGGGATTTTGCACTTTTGATGTTGGGAGAGAATGAAGGATAGCTTGCTTGGTGGGAAGCTGGGCAAATCCTTCTACTTCTGACTCATCTTTGCTTCCCACTCCAACATGCCTTGAAATCTGGACTTGGCATTTAGCTCATCGCCCGTGATCCCCAACACGCTCGGTGGAGGAGGCACAGGCAAACAAACGATACCACTTTGCTGTTATTTCCACACGTCCTCCCCATGATGACAAGGGAGGTTGGTGATTATCGAGTTGCTGCTCGCTATCTTTGCATGTCAAAGATCAACAGGCAGCTTGAGCAAGCTGTTGACTTGACAAGCTACTGGACTCTACAAAGATAAGAACCAGCTGAGAAGTTTTCATGACAAGTTGTTGAAACAGCCACCTAGAGGCCATTAACAAGACATCACTTTCATGTGGGTTTCCTTTTTCCGCCACGCCACTTATATTCTTGATATTCCGTTTATGGTACTTTTACAATCTTTGTCCACACTAGGAAAACAATTCTGTGTCCTTGAAAAACAACCATGGTGCAATAGCGGAACCTCTTTGTCTTACAGGTGATGCCTTTTTTCACCTTCCATTATTGGATGACGTTTCTGGAGAGTTTCTAGACTAACTACATCTTACTAGTGAGGCACTGGTTGACATCTATGGGCTACTACTCACACTAATAGAGTGCTAGATGCCTTTCTGTGTGGAGTTTGCATGTTTATTTTGTTCAGTACAGCATTTTCAATTTTAGGTCACTGTAATTTTTAATCCATTGGCACCAAGATAAAACAATCTTCACAGATTACGGTTTTATTTTGGCCATATAATTGTCATGAGGGTGGCCCGGCGACCTGACAGTGCAGAGGTCGTGGTTCAATCCTGGCTCCGGAACTCCCTGTGTGGAGTTTGCATGTTCTCCCCGGGCCTGCGTGGCTTTTCTCCAGGTACTCCGGTTTCCTCCCACATTCCAAAAACATGCATGGCAGGCTGATTAAACACTCAAAATCGTCCCTAGGTGTGAGTGTGAGGGCAGATGATTGTTCGTCTCTGTGTGCCCTGCGATTGGCTCGCAACCGGTTCAGGGTGTCCCCCGCCTACTGCCCGAAGACAGATTAGAAGCGGATTAGAAAATGGATGGATGGATGGATCAATTAAGCCCTTTTGTTGTGATCGTGAAAGGTACGGATGCATTGATTTGGAGATGGTCAAAGTCACCAATACGTGACTTTCCAAGTGGACTATGAGTTAACCCATTTATTCCCAAATTTTTCCCAGACATTTAAAAGTCAAAATCAGGTGTCATTGGTAGCCCTTTTAAGTAATCAGTAATAAAAAATTTAGAGCCCTGTAAATTAAATCGTTGTTGTCCTTCACAAATGTGACCGGTGGGATTAAATGGGTTAAGCAGCAAAATCTACCCATTTTTAGCCATCTCACGGGGCGGCCCCTTTTGCCGTTTGCTATCGACTGAAAATGACATCACAGTCGATCAGGGCTCAGGTAAACAACCAATCATGGCTCAGATTCAGGAAACAGTTGCGTCATGATTGATCGTAACTTGAGCCCTGAGCAAATGTGATGTCATTTTCAGTTGACAGAAAGTGGCAAAATGGCTCAAAAATTGGTGGATTTTGCTGCTTAACTCATATTCCACAAACACAATTTAATTTCCCACGCCTGGACTATAGGCCCGGCACCGCACCTAGTGAGGATAAAGCGGTACGCACCACTATTATAAGCATTTTTGAAGGAAAAAAACATTTTGCACACACATAAGCCGCACCTGTCTATAAGCCGCGGGTGCCCATATTGTTACATGAGATATTTACAAAGAAAGACGGTACACAGGTGGCCGTTAAAAAAGTCTTTATATAGGCCGCTTCATTAAATAAGCCGCAGAGTTGAAAGCGTGTGGAAATTACGGTAATCAGAATGTGGTGTTTAGACGAGTAGAGGCACATAGAACATATTACTGTAAAAAAATTGGGGGGGATTTAATTTCCCCTTTAATATTGTAAAAAGGAGCTGAAACCATCATTTGAAAGGATGATGTCAATTGGAAACAGCCAGACATCAGATTTAAAACAGCAACACCATTACTGGAGTCCCCTATATTTTTTTAATTCCCTCTGCTGTTCCAACTCTTGTATAATCTCTTTAATGTGTTGCTGTAAAAGAAAATGAAACAAGCACAAGCAGAAGGCCCACACAGCAGTTGACATTCATCCGCAACGTAAAATTGACTGAGATCTGCGGTGACGTAACGGCGAAATCCACTAAAGGCACCGACATTTACTTTAATATCTTATTCCTTGATTCATTGCAGACACCTACGCTTTCCTCACTTCCCTCCTTCTCAAGGCGCCGTGGAACTGAAACTTTACTGAACTCTGAGCACTTCCACGCCAGACTGTTGTGGCGAGTGACATCAGAGAGGAAAATCATGTCGCGGCGAAGGAAACACATGCCACATTTACCATGTAACCACACTGACTGTAAATGTTCGAGCGCCAGAGGTGTGAGCCAGTGTGAATTGCGGATGATCATGAGGAAAAACGGACTGAGCTACAAGGAATACATGTCAGACCGGCCGTATCTCCACATCTCTGCTACTGCGTGACAAAGAGCGGGGCCGCCTTAAGAGGATTATCACCACGTGCTTATCGACGTCTAAGATGCAAGAGGCCAAAAGTATACAAGCGCTTGTCCGAGAGGATGCATTTTGGTTTTGGGGTATTCCTGGAGTGACAGCTTGACATGCATCTTAATATGCATGATGCAAGAATTAAGCTGTAGCCCCCCACACACACACCCCCACACCCCCTCCCGCCCCTCCCTCATCATGCGATTATCTTGCAGCCCTCAAATTACCACTTTGCCGGCTAGGTGGGGGGGCGTCGGAGATAAAAGAGATCAAGCTTGACTTACTGATCAAGCAAATAACTTTAAGTGCCGAGCGTCTGCCTCCACACATCCCGATATTCTGTGAGAAACACTTAATCCCTTCCTCTTTATGATAAACTCGAGGGGTCTGCCGTGAAACCGACTGTCGGATTTAAGGTTTCAAAGCCACCTCAAATTCAATTAAAATTCTATGGCATCCAAACTTGAATATTTCTTTGCATAAACTGTGAAGCAAATTGAATAAAAGTGTCCACGTGCTCTGTTTTCAAGTATTTTTTTTTAATGGGTCAAACTGCATTTGCAATAGCTGTTTGTACCAGACATGGAAATTCCTTCCTCCTTCCTCAAGAAAACAGCCTCATATGTCGCAGTGCACACAGGACACTGCAGCCTTGTCTGCGTCACAGTCTAAGTCATAAAAAGGAGCGTTGGGCACGGCGCGTCAGCTCCCGGAGTCAGCTGAGCTTAAAGGAAAATGGCTATTGGCATTTACTTCCTCGTACTTTCGGGAAATCTAGTTTGGAGTTATATTTGAATTATAATTGCTATGTGTTTTGAAAGTGTTCATGTAAAATTTAATTAAAAAAAAAAATGAAACCACGTTTGATTTTTGAGGTCTGCAGTCTCGTCTGCCGCTATTATGATGTTTACAAAATATTGTTGAACAACTTTTGGGAAAATTGCGAATTATTCAACTGGTATTCCTTAGAGGCATGATGCAGTCAAACCTCGCTTTTTGTCCATAATCCGTTCCAGAAGGCTGTTCGAAAACCGAAATTGTTCGAAAACCGAAACCACGCTCTTTAAAAAAAAAAAAAATGTTTACTGAACACGTCGGCTCACGATGGAAAGCAACCAGGCGGAAGCATCACTTCCTCGTGTAAGGAAGGCGAGAGGAGTCAAATGGTGCATTCAAGTGCGCTCAGTTCGTTGCAGAACCGAAATTTGTTTGTCATCCGAGGCATAAAAAACTTGAAAGTTTTGTTTGAAAACCAAATTGGTTGTGAACCGAGATGTTCGAAAACCAACGTTTGACTGTATTTCTGAATGTTCTGAACTCCTGATTCCATGCCGACGTTATTTTGCGCAGAAAAAATAAACGCGGCCTGAATGAGCTGCACCAAAGAGGAAGTCTGCATGGACGTACACTATGATGACTGTTGACGGTGGAACAACGTTCCACAGCTGACATCGTGTCGCTGTTCGTTAGATGTTTTCGTGTGTCGGTTTCAGCTCTGATACACGAGATTAGCCGATAGCTTGAAGTCTTTGACAACACGGTGCAATTTTCACATCGTTGTTGAGAGGCAGAATAGCTCCAATGTCTGGGATGGTCACTCTCCGTTCTCACTGACAATGCTTTATTGATCCACGCACACACAACACATACTACAGTCATGGCTATCGGTACAAAGACCTTTTGACGTTCAGGAGAAGGGGTGGGGTTGGGCATAAGGGGGCGTGGCATCACTTGTGCTTCATGCTGCCTGCATTCGACATCTACTTTCTTCTGACTGCCCTCCTTCCACTGCAGCAGCCCCCTCCTGTGCTCACAACTGCCCTCATCCATTCATCCCTGGAAGGGTGGTCAGGTGCAGGGGGGGGAACCATTTATTCTGGGTATTTGCTTTCTGTGGGTGTGCACTCATGCCTGCTTAATTGACATTAAGATCTACGACTTGGGATTAGGTACCTGCTACTGAGCGGAGTCAGGGTGAGAAAAAGACTGCAGGACATGCAGAACGCAAAGAGGATGAACAAAAAAGATGAAAAAGTAAACTGAAGGCTGAAGGGTAGGATTCACAAAGCGATTGCTGCTCAATGTATCCAATCACAATCACGCATGGTCAAACAGCCTGAGGTGCAGTCTGCTTTTTGCCCTAAGTCGGCTGGGCTCGGTTCCAGCCTTACCACAACCCTGAACAGGATAAGGCGAGCAGGGTAGTACAGTCAAACCTCGGTTTTCGAACGTCTCGGTTCTCGAATTCGGTTTTCGACCAAAAATTTTGAATTTTTTATGCCTCGGATGACGAACAAATTTCAGTTCTCGAATAAACTGAGCGCACTTGAATGCACCATTTGACTCCTCTCGCCTTCCTTACACGAGGAAGTGACGCTTCCTCGGGTAGACGAGGAAGTGACGCTTCCTCGTGTTGCTTTCCATTGTGAGCAGACGTGTTCAGTAAACATTTTTATTTTAAAAAGAGCGTGGTTTCGGTTTTCGAACAGCTTTCTGGAACGGATTATGGACGAAAACCGAAGTTTGACCGTACATGTAAGCAGGGTTCTCCATTAATGGCCCGATGGCCCTTGAAGGGCCACCACGTGACTGTGTTGGATAACCCAAAGTTTACTGACACTGTCCCAATTGAACTGGTATATATTCTTTTTTGTAGTGCATAAATTGATCATTCATCATGTATATGATTTTTAGATTTCTTCAGAATGTAAAGTGCATTACAAATCAAATCTAGGGTCATCAAGATGTTTTTTTTATCTCATCATACTGATGAGATAAAGCTGGGAAAAAAAACGGATTTCCAGGTTATCAGTATAGCTGTGGTTTTATATATATATATATTTTTTTTTTTTTAATCATTTTTTACCACCAACATTATCTAAGAAAAGGAAGCAACTTTCCACAGTCAAGGGTTGCCAGAGTAAGTCACTCTCATGCTATGTTTGGCACAATATTTACACTGTGTCATGGATCTGTTTGTGACCAACAGGTGGCACTGTGGGGCTCTGCCTGCAGCTGCACACCTGTTGGTCATTGTGTAATTAGTGGCACTTTAAAGGACTTGATGCCCGACCACTCCGTGTCGGGTCATTGTTGCTGTTGGCTACTGTCATGTTTGTTTGTTCAGTTCATGTTTCGGTTATGTTTTTGTTATTGAGAGTTTTTAGTTTCTGCCATGGTTTTGTTTGTTACTTTGGATTTGTTTTGTTCTCAGGACTTTGTTTTGGTTTTAGTTTTCTCGGTTTTTAAATACAATTTGTCAAGTACACCCTGCTCCTCCCTCCTGCCTGCGTTTTGGGGTCCACCACCACCTCGCAACGTGACACACTGGACCTTCCTTATGCAATCAAGCCGTTGGGTGGGCCGCCCGCTATGACCAGCACTTCAACCCGATCCAGCGTGATCCACTGTGTCATCCAGCCGCCACTATCTGCTTCCAAGAATCTTACATTAAAATAACTTCACCTTCAGTACAAAGCAAACCTCCAAAATAGCGACCTGCTTCAGCTCTTCGCCCAAATCTTCAGCCCCAAAATAATGAACACAACCGTGGGTAACCTAATCTGCTCCAAATCTGCAGCTACTCAGCAAGTGGGTTAGGAAAGCAACCCAGCATTTTTCTAGCGCGCATTTAAAATACACCCGTGAGGATGTGCGATATTGCACATGCAGTCGGAGACAATGCAAGACAGATGCAATGTGTTGGTAAGCTTCCACCATCTAATTACTACTGCAATGTCGCTCACCCAGCGGGGGAGGAGAGAGAAAACCTCACAGAGAGATTGGAGGAGTTGGAGCGAGCAGAAGGATGGCCGATAAGCTCACGTTGTATGTTTGGTACATATTATTTCTGTCTGATGGCACATTATGCCCATTCATAATGCAAAACCGCCATGCCGCGTTAAGGTGGCAGGGATGGGCAAGCCACACCCTCATCCGCCCAGCGTACTTGCCCCATTCCCACCTCCTTTTTACAGCAAATTTGTGACTTCATATTTTTCACCTATAAATATTGATTCAAGATTTGATTCAGATGAAAATAATTTTCATCCCATTTGCCAGGCCAACGGAGATGGTGAGACGAATCTCAGAATCTCTGCACACGGTCTGAGCATGGATGTTGCAGCAGCAGTCAGTCTGATGCCCCGCCTGCAGCGATCATCAACACCCTCTCAAGACTCAGCCTCTTCAGAACTGACAGACTAGACCCGAAAGCCCTCAGGATGCTGAGCCACAGGCATGTGGCCACTTAGCGAGTACACATTGTTCCGTGTTGGACATACTCCTACTTCATGATTGCTTTCAGTCCCCCAAAAAAACTATTGACTAGAAGTCAGGACTGCATGATAACATCTCAGTGTAACAATGATGGATATTTTTTTGGAAACCAAGCTTGCAATTCAGCAGTACCTGCATCAACGCAAATAAGCATGAATAAAAAGCGTTACTCAGGAATCACTTGCAAGAACCTCCTATTCCACTTCCCTTCATGATTTGGTGCTGCAGCAATATTTTTAACTCATTCACTGCCAATGGGTACAATGTCCGATTGAGGAATGTATTACTTGCTAAACACTGGAGTTGAATTCAATTTTTCAATTAACCAGCATGACCTTTTCAGATCGCATTGAATATTATCTCAATAGCACAGTACACAATCCTTCATATGAATTTGTGTGTTCAAATTTCGGTTTTGGTTTGACAAAGAATGTTGTTTTGGGGGACAAAAATGCGGCCAAGAAGAATTAACACCACATGGCTTCATCTCATCATCTCACAGCAAGCTGCAACATACAATATTGAACTATTTCTCCACCTCCAGCCCACTTTACTCATTTTCCCTCCTTCATACCCCCCCCCCCCCTAAAACACCCATCAATCATGATCGACGTGTCACGCTCGTTTGTGGAAGAAGCGTGGCCCCAGTGGATCGATCCGTGATTATCTGCGGCATATCAGTGATCACGAACCCACTGTGGAGCATTTCCTTGAGAGATAGCGAAGGCGCGTCCGCTTGATGAAATCAGCGCGGAATCTACGAGCATGGAAATAACACAGCAAGTGTGTGTCCACTGCGCCGAGGCGATCCCATTGTTCCGCCCGTCTGAGCTGAGGTGAGCTCATCAAGACTAAAGAAGCTTCCAGCCAATTAATGCGCGGGAAACAATCCAGCAAAATAAAAATTACAACGTGATTTTCAAAGGTTTTAGTGAGAAAAATGAAACCCTTACCGGCTACTGTGCATCTGTCCATGTAATTGAGGACGTTGCCGAAACTGAGGATCACAGCAGCGACGACCGGCGAGCGGCATCGGAGCAGCGCCGCGCGAAATTTCTGCCCGGGTTTGCAGGCGTGCAGATCCGGGTTGGATTTGAGCGCGGGGCTCATGCTGCCCGACAGCGTGCGCACTTCATCCAAATTGCTGCAGCCTTCCAGCTCGCACCCATCACCTTCCACGCACATTGTGATTGGAGGAGAAGGAAAAAAACGGGAAAGGAAAAAAATATATATTTGGACAGCGACCAGGGTGAGCGGTCCTCCGTGGGAGTTAGTCGCTGTGGAAGTGTTGTCTTGAAAGCTGGAGCGCAGGATGAGCTCTTCTCGGGATCATATTTTTTCCACCAGTGTGTAGTGACTGAGGGCCAGTGCGCTCCTGAGTTGTCTTTTTTTCCCCCCCCCCTGTCAACCAAGCGCGCGCAAGGGGTGTGGCGAGGCAGTCTAAACCACACCCCTTTGCGCCCTGCAGCCAATGAGGGATGAGGGGAAACGTATCTGCTTGAGCTGCGGATGCCGAAGAAACAACAGCAAACCCGGGTGAAGAGAGACCGGATGAATTAACTGACGGTTGTGAAGAGTACGGATGACTTCATTTATTTAATGATTAACGTTCATAAGAGAAATTATGATGAATAGGTTTGGCTCAGCTCAAAGTCCATCTTTTCAGGTTATTGTATTTTGCATCTTTTGGTGATTACTGTATATTCTTTTTTTTTTTAAATTCTGACAGTAAACTATATTGTAGTATAATAAGAATATTTTGGGTTCAGAAATTTCAGGGTGGACCAAAGCATAACAGCTTTGACGTTCTTTTAACTTGAATGGCACATGTCGTACTATTCAATGTTTCAGTACTTTTTGCACAATCCGCTTTTCTCGAACAAGGAGCTGAATGGAAAAATTCACAACAGGCGTTTGATTGACGAATTGACAAATACAGTACCCAGTATGACTTACCAGGTGAGATGACTTACCAGGTAGTTATTACACAATTATGATAACTGGTAGAGTGATGCCCCTCAGTAATTCACAACACCATACGTTTCCTTTAATGTGGCCACTTTGAGCTGCAATGTTAACCCATTTAATCCCAATTTTTCCCAGACATTTAAAAATCAAAATCAGGTGTCATTGTCCTTGGGTGTCTTGAAAGGCGCTTATAAATCAAATGTATTATTATTATTATTATTATTATTATTATTGGTAGCCCTTTTAAGTCATCAGTAATAAAATAATCTAGAGCCCTGTAAATTAAATCATTATTGTCCTTCACAAATGTGACCGGTGGGATTAAATGGGTTAAAACTTGATGTGAATGGTGTTCACAATATTTACAATCAGCATTAAACTTGCGCAATCTATTTCCAGTGGGACCTTTTATGCTAAAGATGTTTATGGTTATAACATATCAGCATTTGGCTAAACTATTCAAATAAGATTTATTTTTGAATATACTGTAATATAATAACAAAATTGATGACTTAATAGCTGTTAGAAAACTGCAATTGTTTGTTTACATTAAACAATCACCTGCTACAGCCAATGTGAGTGACATCATGCAACACTGTGATTACAAGATTACAATTTCAGCAACCCGGTGCCCTCATACTAGTCAGTCCTTATGTTGGCAGCGGCCTGTTGGTGCTCAGAATCTGCACAGGAGGGAGAGAAGAAGATCCGTATGCTCGCTTCACATTTGACATCCGGGAAATCCACACATTTCATTCCCTTTCATTAGCTTACCAAAATGTTGTGTTGTATTGTTTTTCAGTGAGAGAGAACATGACTGAACTCTTCACTGACCAGTATAAAGGCACCACAATGTTACAATTGTAATCTCAAATTTACAAATCTTGAACCACCACTGTAGATGGTTATGCTTGGCTAGCAGAGGAGTTGAATTTCTTCTTCCCTTTGCATCAAGCAATATATATATATTTATATATGTTGAGGGGGAAGAAATTTCATCTGTGCTGTATGTTACACATACGTACAGCACATTTGACAATAAAGTTGTATTCCATTCCATTCCATATATAGAGAGAGAGAGAGAGAGAGAGAGAGACTGACAGACAGACAGACAGACAGACAGACAGAAGATCGATCTGAAAGAAAACCCACGTAGGCATTAAATTCCATCCATCCATCCATTTTCCGAACCGCTTCATCCTCACTAGGGTCGCGGGGGGTGCTGGAGCCTATCCCAGCTGTCTTCGGGCAGTAGGCGGGGGACACCCTGAATTGGTCGCCAGCCAATCGCAGGGCACACAGAGACGAACAACCATCCACGCTCACACTCACACCTAGGGACAATTTAGAGTGCCCAACGAGCCTGCCATGCATGTTTTTGGAATGTGGGAGGAAACCGGAGCACCCGGAGAAAACCCACGCAAGCCCGGGGAGAACATGCAAACTCCACACAGGGAGGCCGGAGCTGGGATCGAACCCGGTACCTCTGCACTGTGAAGCCGACGTGCTAACCACTGGACTACCGGGCCGCCGGCATTAAATTCATTTTATCATATTGATTCTGTTTCTTTGAAATGACGGCAAGGAGTTTCTTCAACACTGATGTCACGGTAAAACAAGTGCCTCATCGCTGACGTTGGTGTGAAAATCCAACTGATGATAAAATCCCACCTAAGGTGACAAAGTCTCAAAATGCGTCATCTTAATATGATGGCAAAGAATTGTAAAACTTCACACCTAAAGATATTCCCACAGATTACATCATCTGGTTATGAAGACATGATGAGAGTTCAAATCAAGGACAGTAAGTGCATCTGAATGACTTTAGAAGGCCCGATGTGGGGCCAGTATGGCATCTCAGAGGGAAGGCAGCTTGGGTGTTTTGAAAGGCGCTTATAAATAAAATGTATTATTATTATTATTATTATTATTGTTGTCGTGACCCTGTTCTTTTGTGTCTCCAGCAGATGGCAGACGAGGGCCCGCCCTCCAGTGTGCACACCTGCTGCCAATGTTCAAATCAATTAGTTGTGTATTTAAGGACTGTCAAGATGCCAACCCTTTGTCGGATTATTCCTCACCTTGATCGAGACTTTGTTGAATTCTCTAGTCTAGATAAACTCTCTTATTCACGCCATGTATTTTCTCGTCTTGTTTTTTTGTTTTTTTAAACATTCTTCATAGTAAGTATTTTTATTGCCAACCTTCGTCTCAGTTTTGTATCTTTGTGTTTTAGCTATCTTCGTGTCTTTTCACGTCAAGCTATGTCGGTTCATATTATCCTTGCCTTTTGCAAGCGTTTTTGGTTAGTTTTGTTTTTGTTATTGTAACTAGCGTCCTTTGTTGTACTTGTGTTTTTGTATTAATAAATTATTCATTTATTTGTTTGTTCAATTGCATCTCAGGCCACGTTTTGATTCTGTGCTGGACCCTTCAATTGTGAACATGCTCATTTTGCAGACATAATCATTCAAGTGACGAATCAGTTTATACGTAAGCGGAAACGGAATCAAATCATCCATTGATCCATCAGCCAATGATGTCTTTGTCAAGACTTGCGTTGTTTTCAGTAGATTGTTTCTGCCTACCTGTAGTCAGTGAATGCTTTGTCAATGTTTTAAACAGTCATTGAAAGTGTAACATGTGAAAGTCCATACATTTGAAGCAAGGAAAACAAAAAAAAGAAGGGAATCGTATCTTGGCATCATTCAGCCATGAAGACTGAGTGCTTGGATGTTTGCCTGGCTCTGCCCTGCAGGCTTTTGGCATTGTGAGGACCTCAGAGTTGAGGTCTGAATATTCTTCTTTTTTTTTTCCCAGAAACACTCAAAAGCAATTAGCCACTCACTCCCTAATATCATCATTGAAATTCAGTCTTGTGTTCATTCTGAACTCTGTATACGAACACGGCAGCCTGCTCGTACTGTTAGGCAAGTGTTAGGTAATCCTGATCATTTTGAATGGTTAATTGAGCAGAAAGACGAGGGGAATATTCAGGCAAAAAAAGAAGAGGCCTAAAGCTGACAGTGGTCTCATGTGGATAGCTTAGGAAGGAGCCCCTCAAGCGCAGTTGTTCCAATCTCTCCCTCTGCACCCCCTTTTCTTTTTTTTCTTTCTTTGAGATGTGTTTGATATGCTGCGCATGTCTGCGGGATCTTGTGTGTTTTTCTTTCAAACAGAATAGCTCGGTGGACCTGGGCCCTACCTCTGGCAGTTTTTCTGCTATGTGGCCCAGAGCCACTAAGTCACCACTCACTCTCTGAAGCCTTCCTTCCTGTCTCTGCTCAGGGCCAGCCTCCAGTGCAGGATGGGAGATAACTCCGCTAATCGTCGGGCCCAGCGGCTGCAAGGCGATAAGGCCGACCGAGTCTTGCTGCATCAAAAATGCAAGTGAAATTTTAAAAAACACACTTGACACTTGTCTGTCATCCGAATGCTGTTTAACTGAAAATACAGGTCTGCCTTTTGTGTGTGGAACAAGTGTGTGCAGTGGTGATATTTCATGCTGGTTCAAATTTCCTTGAGGGGGAGAAAAAACAAAAATGCTTAATGATGGAATTCAATTTCATGAGCCATAAACATAATTTAATCTCATTTTTTATAATAAAAATAAATAATACGCTAATTTGATGTTGCCCTTAATGGTGTAGAAAATATCCGTAAACATGTTAATCTTCGTACATTTCAACTCCTGAAGATTGTACTTTATTAGCAAATGGGAAAAATAATTGTGTAACAGTACAACTGATTTTAAATGAGCATCATGCTTTCAATTATTTTACAGATCGGTAAAAATCAATACAATATGCCTTGTATAGAGCAAAATATTGCATTTTTTTAATATGACCTTTTTATCATTTCAGAAAATGGAATGCTTTACTTGAAACCTTGTTTATTTAGGTAATTTAGTCTACCAAACAATAGTTTTTGTCCAAATCCAGTAGTAATAACACGACAGGATTGTTCCTTTGTTGCTCGAATGAGTCATGTTTCAGCCAGTTTAACGTACACATTTCCTCATCCTGCATTCATGGAACAATCTTCGGACTAAACGTTCTTATTTTTCCAGAGGAACAACAATGTACGCTGAAGATCCAGGAGAAGTGAATGTACAGACTCAACAATATTGTGTTCACACTGATTCCAAAGTCTTGGACACCTCATACTCAGATGATTGACAGCGTCGCAGGAGCTGTTGATGTCCTTCGGACAGGTGAGTCCAACTGGTTTTCTGAATGGTCAGGCGGTGAAGCATCTCACTGGACCAGTTTTGTACAGGCCAGTGAGCATTGAGGTTTCGTCTATTCAACAAAGGCAGTCTTGTACAAAAAAATAAAATAATTTGCTGCAGCTGAACTGCATGCATCGGGTATATGCTGTGAAAAAACACTCTAAAAGGGCCAAAGTAATTTTCGAGGTGCTTTTCACCGTTGCCTCCATTGTTACCAGTTGGGTAGAATTACAATACCGAATGTGAATAAAATCTGCATTAGTCGTTTTTTGCTCCAAAATGCCTTGAGTGGAATTCAACCCCACAGAGGATGCAGAAAAAACGCTCCCCAACATTACTTCATTCATCCCAAAGATGTTTAATGGATTTGAGATCAAGTTGCTTAAGAGTTGTAAACTCTCAAACCAGAGCAGAGAGGGCCTGCCCCACACTGTGCCTGCATCAAAATGAACATGAAAAGTGTGATCTTGCATTAAATTGTCCTTTAAACCAGGGGTGTCAAACTCATTTCACATCGTGAGATGTCAAGTGGGCCGGACCATTAAAATGACACCATACTCTGCTATCAATAACCAAAATATCATGTATTTCCTTTGTTTTGGTCTCAAGAAGCATAAGAATATTGGGAAAATGTTGAAATTTAACGAATATATCTTTTACAAAACATTTGACAAAATGACTTGACTCTCTTTCAATTGGCTGTCTAAATCTAAAAGGTCCGAAATCCTCTCTGGTATAGTTTTCCTCATAATATTGGCAAAAGCTTGTCGCTTCTCGGGATGAACAAGTTCAGCCGCCTTCATCATGAATCTGTTCAACAAAGTCACTGTCAGAATATGGCTTTGATGCTAATGCTATCTCGCTAGCAATTAGGTAGCTGGCTTTTACTGCTGTGTTGGGTCCGTCTCACTGACAGAACAAGACTGTCGTCGTTCTTCTCTGATCAAAACAGAATTGTATCTTATTAAAAATATTCATTCCGTGTCTTGTATGCATTTTTTCACTTTTAAATGACTCCGCGGGCCTGATCGAACCTCATTGGGGGCCGGTTCTGGCCCGCGGGCCGTATGTTTGACACCCCTGCTTTAAACTATAATGAAGTGATGACGGTCTTGCAAAACTCCTGATTTTGTGATTATTTGATGACGAGATGTGTATCAATACTTTAGTTCCGCAGAGCTGAGCAGTGCAAAGTCCAAAATGCATTCACAATGCACTCTGATGGTTAAACTTTGAGAACAGCTGATTTCGAGTTGCATTAGTCCAGGATTGTCCTCCTCCAGTGCATTTGTTTTTCGAGACGGAGCCGTCTGGACTTCGATCAGCCTTGGTGTGGGCTGTGCTATTTTGACCTTTTCTCAACTAACGTGCCCTTCCGACCTCTGTGTTGTCGGTGCCTGGCTGGAGCTCACGAGAGCAACTGCAACCCCTTCTACCTTGTAGCTCGCTAAAGTGAAGCTGTGGAGTTGCTGCGGGCAGAGCAGCTGAGAATTTTCGTTTGTACTAATGTCTCCTGATATTGGGGGTGGTTTTCGACAAGAACGCAGCCGCAACTGCATTTCGTGTTTATGCGCAGAGACATCGTTTATTGGTCATTTGAATTATTCATTCAGCGGCTCTATATGCTGTTTTCCTTTGGTCGTGGCTCATCCATCTCAGTTGCTGTGATATCACTATTTACATCTCCTCAAGCTGAATAATTCCCCTTGACTTGAATTCTTAAACTGATGGAAAACAATGAGCCTTTAGCTCACAAAAAAAAAAAAAATTGTGCACCCACACAACAGAATTGAACATGCAGCGATGCCAGATCTGTGTGGTTGTGCAGCTCTTATTTATAGTCTTCATGGGTCTTGGTAATTGCCACATTGCCTTTGGTTCTTTCTGAGAATCAGCTCTCTTCAGCCCAGTGGCCAGCAGGCCTCTGGAAGAGGAATGCTAAATACATAGGAGCAGACGACATGCGCTATTGTAGAGCGAACCACAAAGTTGGCAGCCATTCGCCATCCACACTGTGACTGCAAGTCATTTGTGTGACACTTGGATGATCTCAAGGTATTTGATAAACATCGGTAAGAACCACAAATGTGCGAAGGCTGAGTTTTGCAGTCACAGGAAAAGAAGGGGGAAAAAATGAAGTGAGACATATTTATAATTTATCACGCTTTTCTCTCCAATTGTCCCCTCTAAAAGATCGTTCTCTCCAGCATTAAATAACAACAGAGGGAATGAATCCAAATCCTCTGTTGCACAGATGAACTGTTCCACGATAAAATGGCCAAACATTCTTCACACGCAAGAAACTGACTGGGAGAAGGGAAGAAAAAAAAGCACCCTGAAAAAAATGGTCTATTTATTGCGAGAGCCAGCGAACCTAAAACATTTTTGTCAGAGTTTGTCAGAGAATCATGTATGGAGATGCAATATTGTGATTTGTGAATGGCCTTGAAGGTGTCGAGCAGGTGTTTGAAGTGGATCATCTGTTTGACTGGGAGCCAGTGAAGATCCTGGAGGAGGAGGGGGTAATGTGATGGGAGAAGGTTGCTTGGGTAATGAGGCATGTAGAAGCGTTCTGGACCAGTTGGAGTTTATGTAGGGACTTTTGATGGAGGCCAAAGAGGAGAGAGTTGCATTAGTCAATACGGGATGTAACAAGACCGCTGAAAAGGAAAGTGATAGAACTGGGGGTTTCAACTTTGGATAATATAGATTTGGTGCCCATTATTAGAATTCCATTGTTTTTGCTGCTTAGTTTCATACAAATCGATCAAACAGGAGTTCATATCTAATATGCAGGAGGTATTGGAAGAGGGTGGAAGTGAGACATGCGGTTTCCAGGAAAGGTGGAGCTGGGTGCCATCCACTAAGCAAAGCAAGAGAAGATTAAGTTGATGAAAAATAGCGAGAAGGAAGAGGAGGTTGATGATAAAAAGCAGGGCCCCGGGACAGAGCCCTGTAGCACACCTAAAGTCACTAAAGAGGGGACAGATGAAAAGGACTTCTTTGGGCCTTTTCCACACTGTCAATTAGAAGAAATGTTCAGTTTTTGAACAGAGGGATGGAAATTAAAATGAATTTTTCAAAATATGATTTAATGATCAATTTCCTAAATAATTGCTCGATGACATTGGTTATTAGAAAAATCATTAGTAGCACGCCGGTTTCAGGATAACTCTTTTGAGAGAGATCTGTAAAATTTACTGCAGTGGCATACACGCCAATCTGATGTAATGGTCGAAATACTGAAAGAGGCCTCACTATGGGTGGAGAAGGTCTCTTCCTAAATGATGTCATGTCACTGCAGCAGTGTCCTGGTGATAAGCACAGAATGCAACTTCATATCCACAAGTGTTTGTCTTCTCTTATATCGTCATCATCCACTCCATTTAAAGAAAGGCAAGGAAAATATGGAAATGGAACGCATAACTTATTGTCTTTTGTTCGTGTGGATGAACACGCTGTTTAATGGGACTGCATTCCAAGCTGTTTTTATGTAAAAAAAAAAAATGCTCCCCGTCCTTGTGTAAACACTGACCATATCCGTTCTACCTCATTGATCGACCCGGACAATTTATTAGCCATTGTGACAGTTTCCTGTGCTGCCACGGTCGACAGGGGAAACTGAGAGGTATGCAGATAAAGTGGCTCCGAAACATGGTGCACAATGCCCATTGTCTTTTAATTGCAGGTCAGACTGTTACTTCTCCAATGTTTTCCACATACCGTGAAGTGTGCGTGTGTGTTTGCTTGTTTTTGCACATACGTGTCTGTCTGCTCAGTCTGGTCTGGTTTCCTTAGCATATTAGTCAGTCAACTCATAACGTCTCGAAAATTACAAGTTCAAGGACAAAACTTTTGGGAAATGGACAAAACAGGATACAGTATTCCGTGACTAAGCTGTTACTCGTTTCACAATTGATTGGCACCTACAAACTGTAGCCAGAGTGAAATGTGCTGTTTCTTGACGTCTCCACTAAACACTCACTGGCCACTTCAATAGGTCATATAACTTCTTCCTAAAACCTTTCATCGCAATCACATGTGACATCACTTTGAGAGTGTACAGTGTATTTTCAAAGAGCGCATGTCAAATTGAGTGTATTAATTTGCATTAATCACTTTTTTGTGAAATGTGCCTTAATACCATCGACTATCATTCCCATAAAGAACAAAAGTAGTTTGGGACCAATCCCCTGGAAACTGAAAAAGCAAAACTAACAAGACAGGATGCTGTACACTCTCAAGCTGATGTCAGATAGACAGTTACGAGTCAATCACATTTGGGCGCAAAGCTAAACATGCGTGCTGCACCCTAGACTGGTCGGCAGTCAATCACAGGGCACATGCAGTATACAGTCGGCAAATGACCATTCACACTAAGTAGGCCTAAAATTTAGCGATTCAAATTAATCTAAAAAGCATGTTATGAAATGCGGAGGGGATGCAAGAGTACGTTTATAAAACACATGCAACTGTCGCACTTGATCAATACAAATATTAAGGTTAAAATAATGGCTAATAATGGTGATACAATTTTTGCTGAACTGGTGGGGAAGGACAAAAAAATAATTACAATGAGTGGCAAAGTATATGAGACGATAAATCTTGTAACACATCAGTTTACTAGAGAGAACAAAGCACAAACACACACACGGGCCATTTCGCACATATGCAGAAGAAAAATGGACAAGATCGGCTCAACTAACTCAGACAAAACCCAGTGGCCCGTTGCATTTTTTAATAAAAGGGTAGCAGTACCCTCTAGCGGACAATATAATCACGCACCCTACACAATTTTTTATTGAGATCGTGAAATTTGGATTTTTCCTCCGTCCACTTCGGATGCAAGATTTTTGACTCCATCAAAAATGCATACATCACAGTCGACCCTGTCTCGCCGTTTCTGCTGTTACTTTTTCTCAACACTCAGCATTTTCCGCTTAAAATTGGATTTACCCAGGGAAGGGATTTTCAAAATGTGATGAGTGTCAGCAGAACTTTAAGGGTCTCATTTAGATAAGAAAGACAAGATATAATGATCGTGGAGGAACGTTTTTTTTTTTTTTATCGTGTCAGCTTATCATTACCTGCGGAAGGTAATTAGGCGTAATTGGCTCATGCAAACTGGGACTGTAATACTGTATATGGAACAAAAAGCGATTATCCTGATGTTAGACTGTCATATTAATTCAATTTTGATTCATTAATCTGCTTTAGGAGAAAATGAAAGATCAAAAAGATACCCAAATGTTTTAGTTGTTCAATTTTATTGATAATGCAAAATATCACAACATATACTGTGTTCTGAATCTATTGTATTTATCCCGTTTTAATGGTGTGCAACGTGGCAGAGAATGGAAGTCAACTTGGTGAAATGGGACGATGATATTGGTTGGGAAAGCACACCTTTCTGCTGCACTTTGTAACCAAAAAAAAAAAGAACTTCTTGTCGATTCCAAAATCCATCGCCACGCTAGTTGTGTTTGATTATATTAACAAGAGCTTTAACTGCATAGCTGCTTTTGTCCAGCGTTATCCGCTCTGCGGATTGTTCATCTCCACAGTAGGCTCTGGTGTCGGGCCTTGCAGGAAGGTATCTAGAGCGATAATTCACAAGAAAGACAGAAAGAAACACATGGCGGTCAATAGAAAAGGCAACAAATGACATCTGAAGTGAATGAAGTGGCCTTAGTTGGCGCATCTCCCTCGTACACAACAAACAATGGAATTGATCGGAATGTTCTCAATGCAGGTCCAATCTAGACTGACAATGACCCATTTATCTGCTTAAATTCATTTCTGACTGAGAGATGTCGTAGAACTGGATTGTCAATTGTTGGGTACGTGGAGGAATTTTATTTGCATCGAGGGGTACAAAATAAAAATGTCCTGCTCAACGACAATAATGTAGCTCCAGAGGATTTGGACAATGTTTTATGCTTTTAGTCTTTATAATCAATTTTAAATAAAGCAGTGATTGGAGTGTAGCATTAACTTCCAGGTTAATTTGTTGTTATTTGTGGTTTTATGCACAATACCTCAATTTTTATCCGATTTTTCCACTTCACATAACTTGGGTGAATCTCCTATTGAAGTCAGTGGCTGTACCTGGATCCACATGATCTATTTTGTGCAGTCACAAAATGCAATGAATTTGAGTAAATTCAACAAAGCCATTATTTTCACTGACCTGGATTTTGTTCACTGGCCAAAACAGTGACTTATATTGGAAAGCTTTATTTATCCAATAAAAGTTTAAGGTCCGTGCACTGGTAGGCATTTGTACACTAGTCCGAGTATGCAGCACACAAAGAAGGGGGTCCTAGTAAAACCAATTTACATTTTTTTTTCATGACTGCCTTCCACTACTGTATGGCATTGCTGACATAACTGCATGTACCTACTGCAAGTATGAGTGATATAAAAATCTACGTGTTGCGGTCAAGAAAGGTGGCAAAGTGGTTAACACCGCAGCTGCCTCTCAGTTTTGAGATTGCGAGTTCGAATCCATGCTCTGCAAACACCCCACAATGTGTTGTGTTTGCATGTCCACCTTATGCTTTCTATTGGGTATTGTACTCCAGCTTCCTCCCAAAAACATGTGTTCGATTCATTTAGGACTCTAAAATTGGCCATGTTCAGCTGTTTGAATCTTGGGTTGTTGTTTTTTTGGCTTTTGCTGCTGGGTGACACCAGCCAAGACCTACATGAAAACACAACAAAACCATGCTGGTCTGTGCTATTTATTTATTTATTGATTTATTGATTTATTATTGAAAATGGATGGATATTTATTAACTCTATAGAAAATGGATGGACAGAAGAGCATATAGAGCTTCACGAGTAATAATAGTTGCGTAAACTGCCGCATGTTCCCCCCCACAAATAACATGTAGTGGTTGCACTAATGCAGCGTAATTGTTCCAATGTAATACAGTAGTGGAAGGAGGAAGTGGGTTGAATTGTCTTATGAGTGAGCACAAAGAGCAGATTAGTACATGGACCTTAAGATGATATCGAATAAATGCCCAAAGCGCTTTCCATAGCAGTAATTGTAGTCATATAGTAAGGGTAATAATAGTGCCAGTAGTAAGGAACTAAGTGCTTAGTATTAACAATACAGTAGTGTTCAAAACGTATTCAAATATCCCAAGACCTAACAATGCAATTACATACCTTCAACCAGCTGCTGAGCTGCCGTTCTGTCATCACTGATGTAAAGAGCAGTCATGAGGAAGAAAATCCCACCGATGATGGCAACAAAAGGGCAAATCAAAAAGCCGTACTGAAGACTCAGGAAGCTCCAAGTACTGGATGGAGGCTTGGATTTCTGTATTGTGTCGGATATCTGGTGTGGAGACAGCCATTTGCGGTGGGGGTTATTGATGATGAAATGATCAAAACTCTCTTATTTCTTACTACTCACTATTCCTATGAGATAAGGACTCCCGGCATCCCCTAGAAGGTGGCAGACTGTAATCTGGAGAGCCTCAGCTGTGGCCCTTTTGGTGGGTACAACAATGTACTACAGTGGAGAGAAAACACAATCTGACTTGAAGTGTTCCAGTATTTCATTGCGTCTTGCTTGGACTTGTCACACTTACAAGTAGCATGTCAGCCAGAAGGGACCAGTTCAATGATAATAAGAGCTCTGCTATGAAAACGAAGACCTAAAATGAGATAGGGATGTAATATACTGTGTACACAAATTTTAACCGGTTCTGTAGAGTCCAAAACCAGAGGAAATGTGTACGAATAACCAGAATGTAGGCTTACATAAGTGGCCGGGATGCTTGCTGTCGCCAGAAAGATGCTGATAAAGAGGCACGGGACTGATCCCAGCATGCCTCCAGCACAGATGAATGGATCTGCATTGGGCACTTTGTTCCGCAACAATCTGGCTAAACCAGTGCCGATACACACTCCGAGAATGCCAGAGACCACTGTGATGGCGCCAAAGATAAAGCTGTACTGGGAGCAGAGGAAGACAGCAATTTTCAAAAGGTGCAGTTATTAGGAATTGGAAGGTTAATCATAAGCGCAGGGTGTTGCACACCGCACCTGTCGATGGAGTTGCAGGACCCTTTTGTGCATGGCGGTCGAAGGCCCTGAGACACCTGGGCTCTGAACAGAAAGCTGGGCATCCAGAAGGCCAAGGCTCCAGTAAGGAAGGCCATTGCTGTCACTCCCAGAGTTGACCATATGTAACTTTTACTTTGGCGGGGGAGTGAAAAAAATACCAGATTAAAAGACTTCCTAATTTTTCTTCAGGATCTGTGTCACATGGGATCTCAAATAATCCACCAATATTTTTTTTTTAACTCATTCACTCCCAAAGACGTATTTAGATGTCTTTTCAGACGCCACACATTTAATCCCAGCTCTTCATTTTATATTGACTGTACTTGAATTTTCAGACCTTTTTTCAAGTACAGTCAATATAAAATGAGGAGCTGGGATTAAATGTGTGGCTTCTGAAAAGACATTTAAATACGTCTTTGGGAGTGAATGACTTAATGTCCTACTTTTTTAGAAGATACTTGATGTCCTCCAGGTATGAGCTCCGGTTGTTACCGTCATGGTGGTTGTTTTCTGCCACCCCCCTGGGTGGGTTTGGGCATAATAGCACCACTAAAAACAGTCCAACAAGACCGAAAATGGGAGTTATCTGTCAACACGGTAACAAACAAAACAAGTTGTCATTGTTAGTGCTCTGTTCAAATATTTTCAGGTTGAGTGATCAATGGTGTACTCACCCTGAGAGACCAGTGCCAGTCACCAGTCAGGCTTGCGACTGATGCCCCTGTTATATAGCCAAGGCCGCTAAGGACACACATACACAAGTCATTTTAAGGGGTGACGGTAAGAAAAAAAACATGCGAACTCAAATTCAATCACGCATCATGGACACAAAATATCTGACCTCCCAACCGGGATAAAAATGTAGAAAGCAGCAATCATGATGGTCCGTTCTCCCCCAGTGAAAAGGTCGCCGATAATGGTGGGAGCGATAGTGGAATAACTCGCCTCACCGATCCCGACCAGGCCTCGTAACAGCACCAGAAGCCAAAAGTACTTGACAGATGAAGGCATCATAGAAGCACATGATCAGTATTTCATCCAGTGTGTTATAACACCGAACATAACACTGTGTATCCTATTGTTTTTAGAATGTCCCTTAAAAAGATAAATACATAAATAAACACATGATGAAGTCAACATTGACGTGCTGCTCGAAGGGGTAAAGCCTCTTGAAGTGTATGCGAGCAAATCTCTTTTGCACATACCGAGTTGGTAACAAAAGAGCTGGCAGTTGCAGTCACCAGCCATACAGTCAAGCCCACCGCCATGATATGTACTCGGTTGTAGCGGTCGCCAAGGTAACCGAAGAGAGGGGCCGTCAGCAGGAAGCTGCAGATGAAAACTGTGAGTGTTTTAGTATATCATGTTAACAACGGAGTGTTGATGGGAGGACAACTACTTTAAACATTTAACACGAAAAACAAGGCAAAAAATTGTTATATAATCATACTACAAGAATTTTAGCTGGTGCCATTCAAAGAACAGAGCAGCAGTTTTCAAATAGGAGTAGGGCGGCCCAGTATCCAGTGGTTAGCACGTCGACTTCGCAGTGCAGTGGTACCGGGTTCAATTCCTGCTCCGGCCTCCCTGTGTGGAGTTTGCATGTTCTCCCCGGGCCTGCGTGGGTTTTCTCCGGGTACTCCGGTTTCCTCCCAATTCCAAAAACATGCATGGCAGGCTGATTGAACTCTCTAAATTGTCCCTAGGTGTGAGTGTGGGCGTGGATGGTTGTTCGTCTGTGTGTGCCCTGCGATTGGCTGGCAACCAGTTCAGGGTGTCCCCCGCCTACTGCCCGAAGACAGCCGGGATAGGCTCCAGCACCCCCCGCGACCCTAGTGAGGATAAAGTGGTTCGGAAGATGAATGAATGAATGAATGAATAAAGTCAACTGTTTGTGTGATTTTTATATTTTGGGTGTGGAGTGCCGAAAACCAAAGCTGGCATGCTAGCTCCAAACAGAAAGGCCCGAGCGAAGATTGTGCAGACGTGCTAGTCACCACATGCCATTATCATTTTAATTATTTTCATCATACAAACATCAGTATATTTTACTCTGTCACTCGTAACCTTGACTTGGATATGCAATTAAAAATGGATGATAGGACTGATGGAAAAATGAAGAAAGAACTTTGTGATAATACATGCCGTGATGTATTGAGCAGTATGGGTATGCCAGTGATTGCATATCTTCCAGGCTACAGATTTTAGCAGTTATTCTTAATAAATAAATAAATAAATAACATTGCTAAGAAATTAAGTGTTCCTTTAATAATACATTTTCTGATCCGCTTTAACCTCACAAGGGTCGCGGGGCATGCTGCAGCCCATCCCAGCTGTGTTCGGGCAGGAGGCGGGGGACACCCTGAACCGGTCGCCAGCCAATCGCAGGGCACACAGAGACGAAAACAACCATCACACTCGCACCAAAGGACAATTTAAAGCGTTCCATTAACTTGCCATGCATGTTTTTTGGAATGCGGGAGGTAATTGGAGTACCCGGAGAAAACCCACGCAGGGCCAGGGAGAACATGCAAACTCGACACGGGAAGGCCGGAGCCAAGATCGAACCCATGACCTCTGCACTTTGAGGTCGACGTGCTAACCACTGAACCACCGGGCTGCCTAATAATCTGATAAAATACCTTTCAGCAATTGGTATCATTTTATATTGATTTTGATTTTGTGTTCAGTGCAGCATTAGTATTATTGCATTTAGGGCAGCTAGTGGTTAGCATGCCTGCCTCAGGCCGATATTCAGGGTTCGAATATCGGCCTGGGCTTCTTGTCTTGAGTTTGAATCCCAAAACATGCATTTTCGGTTCATTTTGTGTGTGTGTGTGTGTGTGTGTGTGCGCCACCTTATGTTAGTCAGCCAGGATGGGCTGAAGCCCATCTGTGATCATAGCGAGGACAAAAACGCAAATGAATGGGTGGATTCTTTATATTTGTCCACACATTTTGCTGAATAAAGTTCATGAAGCATAATCCAAAACACTCCTCACCTACTAGAAAGTAATCACCTCATCTACAGCACATTCTGGTTTTTTTGCACACAGCACTTTAGTGCCGATGCGGCACGATTGCACTTCTGACCTTCCTCACATCTCTACCGCCTGAGTCTCACTTAGCTTCCACTGGTGCGCAACTCTGCCTCAAGTGTGCGCCTTTTCTTAGAAGTTATGTTGTGTAAAAAAAAAAAAAGTCTATGATGCAGTGAAAAGACCTTTTTTTTTTTTTGCCCAAACCACTGTGCTGAGATATGGTTTTCTGGTCCAAGTATCTTCAGTGCTGTGAGACGGTCACTGCAGCACAAATTGATGCAATCGCAAACTGTATGTTCTGCAACTGCATTGCAGCATTTCCTTGTGAAGCAATGGAGGGTGGAGTGAGAGACTTTCAAAACACGCACTTGGTTAAGGACTTTCAAAGAGATCATCATTTTACCTGTCTGCAGAAGTCCAGCTGTACTGTCACGTATATCAAAGAACGTCTGTATGTTGAGAATTACACCTATATATAATAAAAAGCAATTATTTGCAATTCGGGCTCATTGACCACAGTTGAACATGTTATGCGGGAGAGAGGCAGCATTGTCCTGTGTGTAGAAACCTGCAATTGTGTATCGCTCCATGTAGTTGAGTAAATTGACATAGCAGAGCACAGCAACAGTGATGAGGGCTCGTCGACGTGATATCGCAGGTCTTTCGTCCAGTTTGGGTGTCAGTGAAGAAAGACTGTTCACAAATGAGCCATAGTGCAGACCGGAGATGGAACCCAGACTCTGTCGAGGTTGTGGCCCATCTTGGCCGATGGTAACAGATCCTTTCAGCTCCATGGTGAGCAGGTTTCTCCTCACCTGGACGGGGGGGGGGGGGGGGGTTGTACTTTCTTAGTAGTTCAGAGGAATTAAAACACCTCTCCTAACAAAACTGCTGAACTTGTTTTAGTCGTAAAAATGAATAAACACGATCGACTGGTTTGAACTCAAACGAGATTACAAATGTTGAAATTAATGTGGCTTCTCTTGTTTTCCGTGTAGTTTATTGATATTTGTGTAACTGTGTATTCAGCATTTAATACAAGGGTGCTTTTAAACCAATATCCCTAGAAGACTGTTACACAAGTGTGGTGAAACTAGGGTGACAGAAAATAAGTCTGACATTTCACAATATAAAGAAATAAAAATACATTCTATCCGCTTCATGGGAAATTCTGCTCTGCAATCATTGAAAACAACAGCAAACAACAGTAAAAATGCTCCCTCAAAGAAGGTCCATTTTTACAGAGAGTGACTTCACTGTCGGCTTTCAACATCATTTCCAGTGCCTGACTGACAATTTATAGTAAATTGACATACTTGTTGACGATCTTGTTCATTCCATGGTGGCAGTAGTCAGATGACCGAAGAGCTCCCAGCGTGTCTCTGAGGCATGAGGAAGCCAAATGAAGGCCCTGCTCTTATATTGAGTTAGTGAGGGACAGCCCATTTTAGGGATGGCTAAATGCTTTCTCACTGTTCCTCACTGCTTTGCAATGCTGTAAACTATCTATCACGTTCATTTCTTCCCACTTCTTTCTTGAGAAACAATAGAAGAAAACGATTAATATTGGTAACCATTACCTTATGTTGCTTTGGTGTGGGTTTGTTCATCTGCAACACTTGTGTCTCTGTTTTTCAGTTTCTCACACCCACAAAAGAGCACAAGAACATTTCATATTCATTTAGCACGATAGGTCTTAAGGCAATGCAGCTTTTTCCAGGTCCAAACTTAAAGATCAATGTAAACAATCAATAATGGATCGTGGCTATGAGCTTTACGCAAACACAAGTCCTATCACATGTGGCTGTCAGGTGATGAGGGCTAAATGAATGTGTTGTGACTTTCAGATGTCAGTTAAATCACCACACAATGGTTTTAAGTGAGATGGTCTTACTATTTTAAAACATATTTTTGTGGCACAATATATATGAATCAAAAGTGAAAGTGGGACAAAAACAGTGCAACTGATCAACCGGCATTTTGTTGCGTGTGTGTGTGTAATTCAATGTGTCCATTTGCATTTACATATTCCCACTAATCCTCCATTTTCTATTTATATCCTTTTCTTGATTGCAAAACATTTCCTGTATCACTTTGTACATAAGATATACAGCGTTGACCAGTAAATCACAGGGCAACCAGTTATCCAAGATTACAATTATGAATCTCAAATGAGCCTCAAATATAAAATTGAAAACAATGTGAAATAAAATATATTTCATGACTTTCGTGTTGAATTTTCAGGTCATTGCAGGTTTAGGGAATCAAAAAAAATATTCAAAAAAATAGCTCACATATGTCTTGTAAACATTAGTGGGAAATACTTTATAACTGTACTTACAGTAAATTATTTTTGGGGCATCTGTACTTTACTAGAGGGTACCGTACAGTGCTGTTTTTGAAATACAAATAATTTTCAAAAGATGGCAGCAACGTACCTGTGAGGACACCAGCTGTTAGGAAACCAACGAAGAAGAAACGGTAGCGGTGCTCAGCAGAGAGGGAACTGCGGCTAGAGGCAACGAAGAAGAAGAGATGTCGCGAGTGCTAAACGGAAAATAAAAGGAGACAGCGCACCGTGCAGTTAACGAGAATAAAACGCTGTTACCTCGGCATATTACTGTTCACAACAGCTGCATCACATTGGCTAAACTATGACAGAGCCTCAATCAGCGCTGTTACTCAGGAGACAGCTCGCAGGTAAAGAAACATTTGGCGTTAGCGGATGTTGCCTGCCTTGCTAATGAACATTTTAGCTGGGACTCAATGCGATGGCACGGTCGCAAACTGTTTGCAACAATGTCCCACACTAACGCGAATGTCCCATTCCGAATTGAATAAACTGCGGGAAGCTTGTCGAAGTGATTGTTGACAGACACGGTATGTTGACAGACACGGTATTGTTTTTAAACAAGAACCTCCTGTAGTGTACGTAGTCGGAGACAACGCTATCATGATGCATACAGATAAGTTGCACGTTCGTTGTCAGATGTGAGGGGCCGCCGGGAACAATATTTAAGGATTGACATCTTTCACACAATAGTAAAATACTCTTGTAGACACCACTGAAACGCGTTCAGTGCGAGTACGCTGCCACGAACACTACTGAAACACTCACTCACTACCGAAACATTCTCTTTCCCTCTTGAAACATTCAGCAGTTCTCCCTCGTTCACGGTGGAAAACATTCCCCGTAATAGACGAAATCTGTTAAAGTAGTTTTTGTGTTATTAGAAGAATCATCCTCTTTATTTGTCACATGAACACATACATGACATTTGACCTCAGCATTGCAACACAGTAGTGGGCACAGAAAACATACACTGCTAGAGGTACACACTGGAGCAGGTGGTAGCTAGCGATCTCAACTACTTGTCCACAGCTGCACGTTTATTTATTCGAGTATTTATTATTTACGGTATCTGTTTACCAAGTAGCTATGACTGTATGTATGTGCGTGCCTTAAAAAGGCAGGTCTATGCTCATTTGGGCATCCTCGCGACAGCATTAGCCACTCCAGTGCAGGACAGGGATGCAATTGAAAAACTCTCCAGTCCCGTACATTATAAATATTTGTGACTCTGGACTCGCAAAACGTGATTTAGTGAGTAACAACTTGTGTCATAAGCGCATTTCAGTATGATGTGTGAAAGGATTTGTGGGGCTAGCTGTTAGCGGCATGAGCATTTTCCTTGATTGATTGATTACAACTTTATTGTCAAATGTGCTGTACGTATGTGTAACATACAGCACAGATGAAATTTCTTCCCCCTCAACATAAAACGAGGAGCCGCTGCGGGTGTCCGCGCCGCCATCAAAAGAAAAGTTGACCAAAAAAATGACAAAATAATACAAGACAACACATGAAACACAGACAATTGTGCAATCTTAACCACTTTCCTGCATACACTTTGTTGTTTGAAGCCGTAATAGATGAAGGAGGAGCGAATCAAAGTGTCCTTTTCACCAGTGGATCCTGTTTACACATTATCTGACATGCAGTTGTAGATGCACAGTTGGCACTCAATACAGGGAAATTAACAGTTGAATTTGTGTAACAAATTGTATTTAAAAAAAATAAATGATTATTTTAACTGTGACATCTTTTGGACCTGTGTTTAGTTGTTCTTAGCGGGTGTTGGGTGAGAAATGATGTATGGACTCACTTAGCGTCTTTACTCCCCATGAAGAAATTGGACACCGCATTTTTACCATGACTAATTTAGGCCTGCATTTGGACGGTCGTGGCATATCCCAAACTTTTAGTTCGCTGCAACAGACCATCGTCGATCACTAACCTATGATAACATAGTAGTAAAGGGATGAAATATATTTGATGACAAACACTTCCTAACCAAAACCATCCAATGAATACTAAGTACAATGAAACAAAAGCGTGCCTTTTGTGACATATTCTTATACCGCTCCAGAAACTAGTTCATTGGTTCAATGAACTGCTATTGAAAGTCTTGCCAAAGTCATTACAGAGGCGATGTGAATGACAAATGCTGCGACTACCAAGTTCGAAAATCGCATAAACAGATAACTTGGTGTGACTTAACTTGCCATTTGTTTTTGTCTCCAGAGCTGAATAAAAACCCGGTAGAAGGATTCTCAGCTGGCCTGATTGAGGATAATGATCTGTACAGATGGGAAGTTCTCATCATTGGGCCACCGGACACGCTTTAGTAGGTTCTCACCTTTTATATGTTGAATGATTTCGTGTTACATTCTTACATCTGACTTGCTCTTGTCACTTACGGGTTTAAATGTTTTGAAAGTATTGCCCTGCTAAAGTAATTTGTTTTTTGTTTATTTTTTTTACTGTTCACAGTGAAGGTGGTGTGTTTAAAGCTCATCTGACATTTCCCAAAGACTACCCTCTCAGGCCACCTAAAATGAAATTTATCACAGATATTTGGCACCCTAATGGTAGGTACAGCCGGGAGATGCACGATGTTTTTGCCAAAATACCTGCCAAAAAAAAATCCTAAACTGTTCACCGTTAAGAAGGCTTCCTTTGTGGTTCACCATGAAAATATGCATCATTTTCATAAAGAGGAACTTTTTTTTTTTTAATAACCAATAACTATTACGATGAGAAAGTACTGTAAGCTCAAGGTAATCAAATTAATATGTTGTTGAATCAACTTTAACTTTAATTACATCATGCAGTCAAGTATTTAATTAGTCATGGATTTAGTTCTGGGCTCTGGCTGAGCCATTCCAAAACAATATCCTCTGTCAAAGTGGATCGCTGTGGTTGCAGCATCATACTTATATCATAGCATCATAGTTGTGGTTTTTCATTTTGCTCGAACAGGATCTTGAGTGAAGGTGGTGACACTTATGAACCCTTCCAATTTCTAGATCTAGTGAACCAGCCAGAAGCCAGACCTAAATCCAATTTAAAACGTATGTGTTGATCTGAAAAAGGCTCTGGCAAGAGAGGCCCTCGCAGTCCGACACATTTGGAGCTTATGTTTAAGGGGTCTTCCATTTATGAACTGAATTCCATTTCGAAGTACTCGATTAACCCTTTCAGGGGCAGCGGTTACCACAGTGGACAGCTTATCATGTTATCAAGTACAAGGTACATAAAAGAGTTTAAAAAGAAATACTTTAGTGCAGTGTAGCTGGTGAGTTGCTATTTTTAAAGTAGTTTTTTAAAATCAGAGTATGAATATCAAACAAACATTGGTAATTATGCAACTTCAGATATTGGCCAACAATATCACTTCAACTACAACAATAATGATTGAAATCTTAAATAAATAACATAAGGCAAATTCAGTCACAAGGTATGGTCTGAAATGTAATTGTTTTTTTTTACACTTGTGAAACAGCTCCATATGGACCGATGCATCCAGCCCAACGAAGTCATTAAGTATGGCAGTAATTGAGCATTCGTCGCTTGCTGCGTAACGATACCATGCGCTATTTGTCACCTTGAAAATGTCGCATTTGGGGATGGAACCCCTCCAGTACTAGGAAATGTGGGCAAAGTCACCTGGAAAACATAATTTTTTAATCAGTTAAAAAAGATGAATTAATCAGTTAAAAAAGTAACATGACACGATATTTGGATCCCCGCATTTTGGAGGTTTATCGGTGTGTTTGGAATATTTGTTTGGCTTTCATTTATCCTGCCCAAACCATACCATGCATTTCAGCGGCCTTCAATTTTACTCGGCCTTTCCCTATTCACGGGCCGACCCAGTCCTAATTACCGTGAATAGGAAAACCCCAAATTCGCCATCTCAAGCCCGAATGTAAGATAACAAACACTTATAATTAGTTCGGAAATGTTCGTTCTGAAAAGTTTCTATACGTTTCCCGAAGCATTTTTGTGATTTTCACATTTTGAATGAGCTATTAAAAGAAATAAACCTTTGTATGATGTTTTTTCCAATTTATTGCGATGCACCTCTATGTACTACATATGAAACAAGAAGCTTGTTGGAGTTGTCCTGTCATGTCATTAATTGAATTCTTTGCTTTTTGTAGTTGACAAGAATGGCGATGTATGTATTTCTATTTTACACGAACCCGGGGAGGACAAGTATGGTTATGAAAAACCAGAAGAGCGCTGGCTTCCCATCCATACAGTTGAAACCATTATGATTAGTGTTATCTCCATGCTGGCAGACCCAAATGGCGACTCGCCAGCCAACGTCGATGCAGCAGTAAGTTGACTTGTTTTAAAAACACAAGAAATTAGGAATTTTGAAAAAAACTGCTTTCAAACTAAACAACCCCCTCCCTTTTTTTCCCCTCCTTTGTAGAAAGAGTGGCGGGAGGACAGGCATGGAGCATTTAAAAGAAAAGTTGCACGCTGTGTACGGAAAAGCCAAGAGACTGCGTTTGAGTGACATGTAGCAAGGATCTCGATTCATGTTTTCGGGGCAAGTATGCGAGATTCGAACCCTTTCTTTGGAGGGTGAGATGTGGGAAAAAAATTACGGTGTCCACATTTGAAAATACATTATTTTAAAAGTTTTTGCTGAAGCTATGAAGTCTCAAAAAAAAGCACCAGTTGAAATTGACTTTAGATTACAATCGTCGTTTCATCTGAATCGAATGGCAAAGAGTCATTGAGACCACTGACGGCTCCCAAATAACCCTTATTTGGATTCAAATAAAATTTTACATTCGTATTCATACTGCACTTCTTGTTTTCCTGCCAGCATTTCTCTTAAGATTCTCAAACGCTTATTGTATAAACTCAAGTTTAGTTTTGTTATGCCAATTTGAACTGCTTCACATCTTCGTTATATGGTGTCACCCAAAATCTGACACCTGTGAAAATGAGCATTGCAGCCCAGGACAATTAGATGACACTCCGAAATTCCTCTGCATGTCTTGGTTTTGCCTGAGAAACGACACCTTTGAAGCCACCCAATTGTTTCTTTATTGGATTAAGAAAATGGGGTTTGGCCTCTCCCTTCCGTGTTTTATTTTGTTAGTCCGGAATCAAGATGCTGCTTGTTTACTGGTGTGTTTGGGCTCATTGTCTTGTTTCAAGAGCATTTCCTTTTTGGAGTTAAGCAACATGAACTGTGTGAGGAGTCTGATGTCTTCAATCTGATCCGCGATGCTCATCATGGCATACGTCGGCTCAAAAGCATTAGTGTGAGAAACAGCCACTTATCCTGATGATCGTGCCACCATTCATCACTTTCTGCACAGTGCACTGGAATTTGAATTCAGTATTTGGGGGGTATCCAGACAAACTCGGCAGCCCCTAAACACAAGAACAATTTTGTTTTTAACAGTCTTGCAAGTAATGTTGCACCATTCCCCTTTCGTCCAGGCGATGTGTTCTTTGGCAAGTTGGAACCTCTTCAGAGCACTTTTTTTTTTTCAAGCGAAGGCTTCTTGCTGATAGCTTGACTTGGCATCTTCAAGAATCGCAGAGGAATTTTTTGCATGTATTCAAATTGCCCGTCGACTGGATCATGCAGCGCACCTCCACAAAGTACATGTACATATTCTTGGCATGTGCAAGAATGTCAGGAATAGTGAATCCCCATATAGTCAATATTTGCAGATTGTTTTTTAAAAACCTCTCCTCGGGTCTTTTTGCTTAAAAAACTTGAACTTGTTGCTGTTTTTGTGCTAAGGCCACCAAAGCAAATACAGTCAAACCTCGGTTTTCGTCCATAATCCGTTCCAGAAGGCTGTTCGAAAACCGAAAACATGATCTTTTTAAAATAAAAATGTTTATTAAACACGTCTGCTCACAATGGAAAGCAACACGAGGAAGCTTCACTTCCTCGTGTAAGGAAGGCGAGAGGAGTCAAATGGTGCATTCAAGTGCGCCCAGTTTGTTCGAGAACCGAAAATTGGTTAGTCATCCGAAGCATAAAAAACTCGAAATCTTTGGTCGAGAACCGAGACGTTCGAAAACCGAGGTTTGACTGTATATGTCTAATTTTAATGACCACCAGTGACATCTTTGTCCCAAGGACCTGTTGATATGAGTTGAGGAGCGTCATTTAGACAAAAGTAGCGGCGCGAATTGGCAACTATAATGTAAGCCTTTTTAGCTGGGTCATCAATTGCTGATGGAGTTTCATCTATTTAGCGGAGGTTCATTGTAGTAGAGTTTGAGCTGCAGAAATGGTACCACGTTGTCTTGAAAAACAACTCTTTATAAGCCATCTTGAATCTAAAGGAGTACAAATTCATTTCTGAACTCAAGTGGAACTTTCACACACTTGTATTTTATTTCTCACCACTTTCGCTTTTACGCCACCTACATTTACCTCGATAAAATGTATACTTTTATATTTTATTTATTATTTGACTTTTAGAGTTGAATAAAATCCAGAGAAATTGTTTGTTGACATGATGCCTGAACCACAAAGCACAATTGACCAATTCTGTCCTTAGACGTTGAGGTCATGAAAGTCGTACCACTGTGATTCCTCTTGATAATTTCTGTTCTGCGTTGTGCTCCCTTTCCACAGGTCTGCAATTGAAATTCAACATGGCACTGTTTCCTGCACTCTTCCACCATTTTGCCAGGCTCGTCGTCCTTTTATTTTGGCAGGAAGACTATGACTGGCTCCTCTAAGCTGCAATAGAACATTACAGTGACTACCACGGCTGACAAGACAACCACCAAGCAAGTGCCAACTGAACATAAAAAAACAAAAACAACAACACTTTGCAAGTCAATGAACTGCTTCAACATTCAGGAAGAAATTGTAAAGACATGTATATAGCACAGACTAAACCGGATAATATATAAGATCCCTCTCCATACATCATGCACTTAGTCTCACTGAATCACGCTGGCTCTGATTTATTTGACCCTTTTCCCCCTCTCCAACATGTGCTCCACTATTAGTTTAATTATTGTTATTTTTCAACAGATGGTCTTAAATTGCGGACCGGACTGTTGCGAAGGGCTTGATTGGTTCAAGCACGCTGTGAATGAAAGTTTTGTCATTTCTAGAACAGCCATATTTGGTGTTTGTCATGGATTCTCCCAAAACATTTTTGACAACCTAACTTTAAATGTGTTGACAGTAATATTGGGTTTTATTTCGCTATTAAAAGTCTTATCATCCCATTCTTTTATCAAGAAACAAAGCAACATACGTTTTCATTTTGTGCATGCACAATTGTTTTTTTGTGTTGTTTTTTTTAATGGGTCTTTTTGCAAAAGTGCCTCCAGATACAAATGCTTGGCCACATCATCCTGCATTGAGCAAGTAGTAAATGAAATGTTGGAAATCAATGGAAAAATGCTGTATTTGCAGTGTATAAATTGGTCTGATAACCAGCACACGCAGTATAGTAATGCTATTGTTCCCAATTTGATGTAGCAATAAATCTCCTTATATGAAGTCTTGTACACGTGGTACAATTTAAGGTCCTCCAAAAATTTGCTCTTTTAGTGGCTCTCTGTTTTTTGGGGGTCAGTGTTGTCCATAGTAGGAATTGTTGCACGCTCGTCTTTCTTTTTCTGTTTATTTTGTTTCTGTTTCTGGCATTTTGTTTGTGAATGTTTGTCCATACGGTGTATGTGTTCATATTGTTGTGCTCTTCTTTCATCAAATCCCACCTCCTCGTTATTCTGCTCACTTGAAGATTGCAGTTTTTGGATCAAGTACAAAGACAAAATACTGATGGGTATTTTTTATGTTATGAAACCTGTCACCTGTAGTGAGCTCTTTTATTATATTGTGGGGGTTTTCCCCCTCAAAAAAAATTGCATGTGGTAAATTCAGTCTTTTGTGTTCTGGGCCCTTCATAAATAGCACATAAAGTTAGCTGAAGCATTTCCTGGAAGCAAATCTAATTGCCTCGCTTCCATTTCCAGTACGTTATTATTTCCATACTCCAGGGGTGTCCACACTACAGCTCAGGGGCCCTTTGTGGCCTACGCCATGTCCTAAAAATTTGACACAGCCCGCTTGGCTAAAGTTTAATTTTTATTTTTAATGCGGAGGTTGGCAAAGTGAGAATATAGGGTGATGAAAAAATATTAATAAATTGGTTTTTATACTGTAGAGCTTTTCTAGATATTTTGAAATACAAATAAACTAAATACGTCTAAAATAAATTTCTCTTCAAAACACTGTTGAATAAAGATGTTTCAACTTTAGAATGGGCCGGCTCGGCTCGGCTTCCAGTGGTTAGTGCGTCAACTTCACAGTGCAGAGGTCGTGGGCTGGATCCCTGGCCTTCCTGTGTCGAGTTCACATGATCTCCCCGGGCCTGCGCGGGTTTTCTCCGGGTACTCCTGTTTCCTCCCACATTCCAAAAACATGTATGAACACAAAATTGTCCCTAGGTGTGAGTGTGAGCGTGGATGTTTGTTCGTCTCTGTGTGCCCTGTGATTGGCTGGCAACTGCTTCAGGGTGTCCCCGCCTCCTGCCTGAAGAAGGCTGGGATAGGCTCAAGCACCCCCCATGACCCTTGTGAGAATAAGAAAATGGATGGAACTTTAGAATCAAAAATTGTTACATATTGATTCTCAAATATAAAAAATTGTCATTTTAGAAATTTGCTCCTATTTGTGGCTCTGAATGTGGAGATGGGATTCGACCGCTGTTCAGTGCAGAGGGAGAGTGGGGGGGACAGAAAAGGGCAAATCCTAAACTATACAGTACAGTACTTTCCCTTATTACCTTGAACAGAAAGTTGTTTTGTAGCGGTTTTTCAAGATAATCAGAAAATATGAAGACTATAGAGTTGCTTACTTGACTGATTTTAGCGTGTTTAATTATCGTTCGAGAATTTTAAAGTGGACCTTGCATAATCTATTTTTTATGTGTGCGACCCTCAAACAAAAAAAGCTTGGACACCCCCTCTCAAAATCTATTACATTTATAAAAGAAAGTCACCTGTTCTTCCACAAATCAAGAGGCAGCTGTATATTACTACCTTAAGTAGGAATAAAAAATAATTATTTTATTCACTCATCACGACAGATTCAAATAAACTTTCTGCAAGCACAGACGTGTTCACGTGACAGCACTCCAATTGACGCGCTTGAACGCGGTGCTTCCGCCCCCTCTCGGCCGCGTTGGTCTTATCGCGAGATCGCCGCCCGGGCACGGAGTCAACGCAGAGCAACATGGCGGAAGGTATGAGATTGGGGTTTTTAGGGGTCTTGTCTGTCCACTCCCTTTTATTTGCGTAGGCGTGTTACGATATATGGCTTAGCCAACTTGGTCGTACCGATTTCAATGTATATTTGCTTTCGAAACAACACGACACATTGTTATCGCCCTGTTCAGTTTGCAAGTGAGCAAGCTTTTTATCAGTAGCTCTCGATGTTGCTAGCAGTTTATTTTGTCGCTTCTATTCAACTGAACGAGCAAAGACTGACAGTCGCCTATAGTGCTGTAACCGATGACGAATGTGCTTGTCCAAAACATTCGTTACGAAGTTTTAATTAAGTGACAAGCAACACCGATCGTCGCTGTTAGAAAATAAAACCCATGTGCTGCTGAATTGAGTAGAGTGACATATTTTGGACACACATATATGCACGTATAGCACCTATTCTCTTTCTTTTGAATAAATAGGAGCACTGAATTCTGTTGAGCTACTTAATGTCATTTCCTCCCTATCAGGTGTTTGTGCCGGCTTTACAAATGTCATGACCATGACCACCAACAGAAGGAAAATGCTGCTGCTGTCAACAACTTACAAAAAAGTCACCTCCCAAAAAGTCACCTACCAAGCAATACCAATAGTGCGAACAGTTGTGCGAAAACAGGGTCGATTATGTCGCCTTAATTGTATATGTGCATTTAAATGACGAGGCTTTCTTGTATTAAGTCAGTTTAAGACCGCTTCTTTGTACTGATAACTATCACGCAGTTTTCTGTTTCAGTTCGTCGAAATTTTGGTTTTTACATGCTTTCAAATTTTTACTAGCAGTTTTTGTAGCCCCTACTATGCACGGTACGGCTGGCAATGACATCATTATTTCCATATAGTATACAACTAAAGTCTACAAAATACCATGGCCTGTATTTTACCAGAGCTGCGTCGTGGTTATTTAATTTTCAGATGTGGGGCTGACCACATGCTTTTTTTTTTCCAAAGCGACTCTCTTGGTGTCACATGATTTGCAGCATTGCCACTTACACTTTACAAGGCAGGACAAAGTAACTAGCCACCTCAGCACTTTTATCCTCGTTACAAATAGTTTAGTGCTTTAAAGGAAGGAAATGGGCCCCAGTGAAACTTGGTGGACTTGGCTGAGTCATGATTTAGAGTTTCAACATCAGGAGCTATAGAGAAAGTCACACCAAAAGGAAGCACATTTGTACGCGCCACTTGATACTTCTCTGATCTTTTTTTTTTTTTTGCAGAATAAATGTCCTGCAGCAACAAATAACCTCAGAATGCAATCATAGGCCACAACATTGTGTGCGCTTGCACAATCAAATCATTCAGTCATTGCTTTGGAATACTGCAAATGAAACTATTCTGTGCTTTGAAAGAACAGTATAGTGTCTTTTCTCGTATTCCATTTCGTTCATCAATAGATAAAACAAAACAGGCTTTTGTAGTCATGCATATTTGTTTGTCCTCTGTCTGCATGATATCAATGTGGCGCAGAGGAGGTGGCCAAGCTGCAGAAGCATCTGGCCCTGCTGAGGCAGGAGTATGTGAAGATGCAGCAGAAGCTGGCTGACACAGAGAGACGCTGCGCTGTCCTTGCTGCGCAGGTGTCTGTCCAAGGCCCCACGACCCCAGCATCTGCGGACACCTTCATTAGCCGCCTTCTGGACATTGTGTCAGACCTGTATCAGCAGGAACAATACAGGTGGGCACATTGATTTGCTGAAACGAATGCTATTATGTTTTATTTATTTATTTTTTCTTATTCAGCTTGTTCTGTGGTTTTCTGACTTTGTTAGTGATTGTTACCTACAATTACATTTTTGTATTTAAATATTTTCAAGGGTTGTTTGTGTTGTTCCTGCAGTGATTTGAAAGTGAAAATCGCGGGGAATCAACTCAATGCCCACAAGTTTATTCTAGCTGCACGTAGCGATGTCTGGAGTCTGACCAATATGGCCACCACCTCTGAATTGGACTTGTCTGGTAAGTGACTGTGATATTGCTTAACTGTTATGAAGGCAGTGAACCTGTTGGCTGCGGGTTGGGGGTGTGGGGGGTCTTAAGATATTTGCTCTTTCTGTAACAAAACACAAAAAGCACCAAAAAATTATGTAGGTGAGAGCCACAAAATGGTGCCAAAGCCAGAAGGTAATAATTAGTTCAAAGCTAAACAAAATGACAGTGGCCTCATTACTGATAGACAATTGGAATTTTTACAGGTCTAATATGGAATATACACTTCTGGTGCATTAAAAAAAAATCTGTTTTCGGCCATTTATTGTTATTCATAGCAGGACTCATCACCATACCGTCCGCAAATAGCAGGGGAATATTGTGTAGCTACGACCCCACCATTTAATCTACCATCTCTTTGGTTGTGCAAGATGCTGAAATGAAAATAGTGGATGACTAACATTTACTTTTAAGTGCAGAAATACAGCGTGTCCGTGTCATCTTCCAACAAAGTTTCTAGTTGTAGCTACTTGCTGGAGTAATTTGTTGGGTCCAGCGGAAGTTACAATACTGTTCTGAGAATTCTAACTGGTCTCTTTCTTCCCAACGCTTCATAACATGTCTGCAGACTGCAAACCTGAGGTTGCTCTGGCAATGTTGCGCTGGGCATACACCGACAACTTGGAGCTCAGTGAAGATGATGCCTTTCTCATTGACTTGATGAAGCTGGCCAACCGCTTTCAGCTTCTGTTGCTCAGAGAAAGGTCAGCCTGGCACAAATACAGAGGGTCTTCGGTTTTTAACATTTCAAGGTTCTGAATGGCGTGCAATGAACTAGTTTGCTCAGTAGGACTTGAAGATAAATTGGTCAACTGGCAATCGAAGAAGGCATGCTCAGTTGCACTTTTTAGTTGGTTTTATATTGATGGACTCTTTTTCAAACAAATATTTACTATAATTATAACTACTGCAAAACATCATTCAGATTACGTTGCTGCCAAAAAAAAATCCAAAAAATCACAAAGTTCTGAACCTTACATTGCAGTGCTGAGACTGTTCGAAAGCTGAAAATAGGCCAACCCAAAGTAATTTTTCCCTGAAACAAATCATAAACTGAATTGTTTGTAAACCGAGGTTCCACTCTACAAGTTCACAGACAAACGAGATGTATCCCACCGATCGTCCACCTGGACAGTTAAGTTTCGAGTCTTCAATTAACAGAACACATGGATTTGAATGTGTGACAAGGAAGACAGAGTAGCTGAAAAAAAACCACGCTTGAGTGTACAGGTGGACCTCGTGTCATGATCATTGAGCATATTTGACATACCAAGCTGACGCTACATTGTTTGCTGTGCGTGGGGACAGGTGTGAAAAAGGCGTCATGTCCTCAGTGAACGTCAGGAACTGCATTCGCTTCTATCAAACAGCCGAGGAGCTAAACGCCACAACTCTGATGAACTACTGTGGGGAGATCATAGCCAGTCACTGGGTGAGTTCTTTTCATATCCGGGAGCGTTCCTGACCTTAGGCTGAATCATAATTCTCTATCTGTCCTCAGAAATGTGTGTTCTTAAAGCTTTCATTGTCTTCTGTCTTTCTCTAACATGCTGTCTCCATTTTATGAATCTGCTTGATCTTTTTGAAATGTTGCGTTCTTATTGTTGCAGCCGTCTAAATGAATTGTGGCTTCTGATTAATCTCTTTGTCTTTCTACTTAGGATGATCTCAGGAAAGAAGATTTCAGCACCATGAGCGCTCAACTATTGTACAAGATGATCAAATCTAAAACGGACTATCCTCTCCACAAAGCCATCAAAGTTGAGCGAGAAGATGTGGTTTTCCTCTATCTCATCGAGATGGACTCTCAGGTCCGTTGTCATCTCTAAAATCTTAATACAGTCAAACCTCGGTTTTCGAACGTCTCTGTTCTTGACCAATTCGGTTTTCGACCAAAAATGTTGAGTTTTTTATGTCTTGGATGAAGAACAAATTTGGGTTCTCGAACAAACTGAGCGCACTTGAATGCACCATTTGACTCCTCTGGCCTTCCTTACACGAGGAAGTGACGCTTCCTCGTGTTGCTTTCCATTGTGCGCATACGTGTTCAGTAAACATTTTTATTTTAAAGAGAGCGTGGTTTCGGTTTTCGAACAATTTCGGTTTTCGAACAGCCTTCTGGAACGGATTATGGACGAAAACCGAGGTTTGACTGTAACTCCTGACTTTGGTGAGCTGTGCTGTAACTGGCACAGCAGAATATATATTTCTCATTGAGATTTAAATGGTTTCATTTGTAGCTGTTGTTGTTGTTGTTAGTTGCCAGGCAAGCTGAATGAACCGGACAACAATGGCGATCTGGCTCTAGACTTGGCACTATGCCGAAAATTGGAAAGCATTGCCACTACTTTAGTGAACAACAAAGCAGATGTGGATATGGTGGACCAGAGTGGATGGAGTCTTCTGCATAAAGCGATCCAAAGAGGTGTGAAGTTACTACGTAACGCTTCTACGCTTTATTTAATTCAGTCTTTGTCTCAATTGTCTATTGTTATGAACGGTGAAGACCCTGCACTCGTTGCCAACTGCATTCCAAATAGCGATCATGTAAGCTTTCCTTGTCCCTCTCCATCACAGTCATCCTCTTCTTTCAGGTGACGAATTTGCCTCCGTCTTCCTAATTCGTCACTCAGCTCAGGTCAACGCCGCCACTGTGGGAGCGGTAGAAACCCCTCTTCACCTCGTTTGTTCTTTTAGCCCCAAGAAACACTCTGTAGAAGTCATGAGTGGCATGGCACAGATTGCAGAATCTCTGCTCAAAGCTGGAGCCAATCCCAACATGCAAAACAGCAAGGGCAGGTTGGTCACATTTTTTTTAATGAACCTAAAATATTCTTGCGCAAGACTATGAAGGTTGTTCAACTTTGATTTGTTTGGTTTGTTAGAACTCCCTTGCATGAAGCTGTATCTTCGGGCAATGAGCCAGTGTTCAACCAGCTACTTCAATGCAGGCAGTGAGTTACTCTCCGCTTAACTGTTGAATATATCGCTTGAGTTTCAATTTTGATAAGAAACTGTCTTACTATTCTACTTGCTACATCTGGTTAGGCTTGACCTGGAACTTAAAGACCACGAGGGCAGCACAGCTTTGTGGTTGGCTCTGCAGTATATCACAGTGTCTTCAGACACCTCTGTAAATCCATTTGAGGATGATGCCCCAGTTGTGAACGGCACCTCGTTTGATGAGAACAGTTTTGCGGCACAATTAATCCAGAGAGGGAGCAATGCCGACGCACCTGACGCATCAACGGGTGTGGATTCATTTTCTCGTTTTATAATAGTTTGCCTTAATAGAAGTGTACTATTTTCACGCACATTTTAATCTCATTTCTCTTTTTGCTTCTGCAGGAAACTGCCTAATGCAGAGAGCAGCGTGTGCAGCCAATGAGGCAGCTGCTCTTTTCTTAGCCTCTCATGGGGCACAAGTCAACCATGTTAACAAATGGGTGCGTTGATGAAAGGAATCCCCGTACAATAAACAATTTAAACAAACAGGAGAAGTTGGGGCTTTGTAGATTGTCAATAAATACACTGTAGTTTCCTGGAAAATATGCAAAAGCAACAGGACCTTTATCCATTGTCATCAAATTCAAGACAGTAATCTGGCAGATTTATCACAAAGTCCCCAAACATTGTCTGTTTAACGTTTTAAAGGAAACAAATGCATTAAAAAAAAAAAATGTTTCTCTGTAGGGCTGGGCCCTATGGCAAAAAATAAATAAATAAATATAATCTGATTTCAACTATCACACTATTTTCTTGAGGTTTTGAAAGTGACAGTTTGAAAGCGTGTTACAGAAAACTGAAAAGAAATAAAAAGTACTTCAACATTTAGTTCACAATTTAAGTATTGTAAATAAACAATTGTCACACATTACAAGTCAATTGCTGAATTGAAAAGTCAATGAAGCGACTCCAAAGAAGGTCACATTCTAATATCGAAGAGACAATCGTTATAAACAAATGTTTTATATTTTTGTGTTTAACCGGAAAAAAAAACGAAATCAAACTGAAACAGATTGAGACAAATATCCACTTGTTCCCTACATACTTGGTCATTTGAATATTATGGATTGTCTTCAATTTCAGGGGGAAAGCCCTCTTCACACTGCTTGTCGTTTTGGCCTCGCAAGCCTGACAGCAGAGCTGCTTCAGCAGGGCGCAAATCCCAACCTGCAGACCTTGAAGCCTCTGCCGGATGACACCTTTGGTGTGGCTACACAGACCCCCCTTCACATGGCCATCGCTCACAACCATCCAGATGTGGTCTCTGTCATCCTAGAGCAAAAAGGTTAGCAATTTTGTTTACTTAAATACAATCATACCTTAAATTCAGACTAAGATGAACATATTACAGTGGATTCATTTTTTTTTATCCTCCTCCTTTGTTTTGCAGAAAATGCACTTCATGCCTCCAACAATTTCCAGATCATTCCAGACTTCAGTCTCAAAGATTCTGTGGACCAGACAGTTTTGGGCTTGGCCCTCTGGACAGGTATAATTGGAACACTCTCATGCAGTTATTTTTTAAAGCAAGTACAGGGTTTCTCACTTTTACGATGGTACAAACACGCAGTGTCGATGTTCTGAATGGCATGCAAGAAACTAATTCACGCGCTTCACCACGAGGTACACCAAAGCACGCTCGGGTACTTCGAGTTTCTCAATCATTTTTTAAATTTTATTATTTTTATTGTAATGGCCTCGGAAGTACTTTTCATGCATATATTATGGAGGAAACCAAGGACCTCCCACCTATTTACATTTCATATCTGTACCTGGATGTCTTAAACTGGCCAATCTGCTCCTGTCAGGTATGCACACCATAGCAGCTCAACTTCTGGGCTCAGGAGCGTCAATAAATGACACCATGTCCAATGGACAAACCTTAGTCCACATGGCCATCCAAAGGCAGGACAGCAAGAGCGCCCTGTTCCTTCTTGAGCACCAGGCAGACATCAATGTGAGGTAACTCATCTGTCATGAAATGTTTGGGACGCATTTGCCTTAATGTCATTTTCATTCTACTTCCGTATAGTTTTTATTAGACAACTAACAACAAATAAATGATAGTCTGATTATCAAAGATTTGCATGACCAGACAGATGTAGCAGTTTCTTTCTTTCTATTGTAGTTTTTATTTTGACCATTTAAACAATTACCGTAAATGATGATTGTAAACAGGTCTAAAATACATTTTTGGACATTTTTTTTTTCTTTCTTGCGTCACTGTTAGGACCCAGGAGGGACAAACAGCGCTGCAGTTGGCCATCAGTAATCAGCTGCCATTAGTGGTGGATGCTATTTGTACAAGAGGAGCTGACATGTCTGTGGTGGATGACAAAGGGAACCCTCCATTATGGCTTGCTCTGGAGAATGGCCTGGAGGATATTGCATCCACGCTGGTGAGACAGATTAGAATTTTATTTCCACTGGCACTGAAAAGTGTAGCGTCAGATTTCATGCAGATGAACTTGCGTTTGAATAGTTGAATTGAACGAGAGATGGTTACACAAAGAAAACCAAGTTTTTAACTCACTCAGTACCAGCCAATTCTGGACCAAGTCTGAAAAGACGTTTGAAAACGTCTTTGGGAGTGAATGAGTTAATTGTAATAACTGCCTTTTCGTTTTCCCCCAAGGTTCGCCATGGCTGTGATGCGACATGTTGGAGCAAAGGCCCTTCTGGTTGCCAACAGACCCTCTTGCACAGAGCTGTTGATGAGAACAATGAAATCATGGCTTGCTTTCTGATCCGCAGGTTTGAAACCACATTACCTTCATTTCAGTGTTTGGGAAATTTAAGCATGCACCAGTGGCGTGCAGTCAGGGGAGGCACAGCCTCCCCTGTCATCACAAGTATTAATATTTGTCGGCTCAATTATGATTTTGGTGTTGTTCTTCATCTATTTTGACCATTTTATAGTAAAAATCGCCGTGCGATGCTACAAGCTGTAATTTCTCGCCCTGAAAATGGAGGATTTCATTTCAGTCAGTGCCTCCCCAACCCCTACCCTCACTGCACGTCACTGGCATGCACACATTTTTTATGCCATCATTGACGATTCTTGTATATATACAAACCATGAATGTTGAGGTCTCTTTTCTGTTAAATATCATTATCAAATTAGAAATGTTTTATTGTACATTTTTGGAACTGGTTTAACGTGTATTATTATTATTACAATTGGCAGGTCAAATTCTATTTTACACAACATTTTTGAAATTTCTGGCCTTCCAATGTGGAGTTTGCACATTTTCCACGTGCACAGTAGCTTAATTGAAGACTTGACATTGTCCATTTTTGTGACTGAGTGTATCTGTTCTTTGCGTGCCCTGATATTGACTGGCAACTAGTGCAGACTCTACCTTGCCTTCTGTTAGACTCCACCTCATCCATGACTTTAATGGAAAATGGATTGATGGATAGATTGCGTAAGTGTGCCCCTTTTTCCCCCCCTCTCAATACGCATCATATCTTTGTTCGGTGCAGTGGTTGCGACGTGAACAGCCCAAGGCGGCCAGGCCCAAATGGTGAAGGAGAAGAAGAAGCCAGAGATGGGCAAATGCCTCTTCATCTAGCAAGCAGCTGGGGACTGGAGGAGGTGGTGCAGTGCCTTCTAGAGTTTGGAGCTAGTGTTAATACGCAGGTCAGTCTCATCCTAGCTCCATCAACTTTGCCCTGAGGAAAACTTGTTCACAAACGAGTGCATTCTAACAAATGTTCTCTCACCTCTTTGCAGGATGCAGAGGGGAGAACTCCTATCCATGCTGCCATTAGCAACCAGCACAACGTCATCATACAACTCCTGATTTCCCATCCCGACATCCGTCTGAACATACGTGACCGCCAAGGAATGACCCCCTTTGCCTGTGCCATGACGCACAAGAACAACAAAGCAGCAGAAGCAATCCTCAAAAGGGAGCCAGGTGCTGCCGAACAGGTAGGAATGAAAACGGCAGAACAAAGCCCAACTTTTCATCTCTCATGACCTCTCTCACATTTGCATCTCTCCAGGTTGACAATAAAGGGCGTAATTTCCTTCACGTGGCTGTGCAAAATTCCGATATCGAAAGTGTTCTGTTCCTCATTAGTGTGCAAGCTAATGTGAACTCCAGGGTTCAGGATGCCGCTAAACTCACCCCTCTCCACTTGGCTGTACAAGCTGGATCTGAGATCATTGTTCGAAACTTGGTATAGCCGCTACATATTGTGTTTTTTATTTTCCATTCATTTTGCCATGTAATATTTTTGTGATATTGAATAGTTTTTTATGGAGCTTTTTTCCCTGTGTCACTCACCAGCTGCTTGCCGGAGCCAAAGTAAATGAGTTGACCAAACACCGGCAAACCGCCTTGCATTTGGCTGCTCAACAGGATTTGGCCACCATTTGCTCTGTGCTTTTGGAGAATGGCATCGACTTTGCTGCTGAGGATGAGAATGGCAATAATGGTAAATTTCATTTTTGAAATTCACTTCAGATTTAATTGATATTATCTGCCCTTCAGAGATGCCAAATGTATTTTGGCCATATTTTGTTATGGGCAGTTGCCATGTCTTCTGTCTTTACAGGGAAGTTGAAAATGTTCAGGAGATGACAAGACAACATGCACAGTAGATTAATTTATTCACTGCCCTCCCAGTTTGATACTGTCCCCAGTTTGGGACTTGTACAACACAGCCAGCTTCCAATTGAGCCAAAAAGGAGCAGACGTAGACTATTTGGCGCAGCTGATTAATAAGTGCAGACTTCTTTACAGCTGTTGAACCAAGAAAGAAAAAAAAGTTAGATTGAAATCCCCAGCTACCTAAATGACTGGCGATTTTATTAGAATTTTTTTTCCATTAATGTTGAAGACGTTTAAACATGTACATGTTTATCTCCGGGGTCTTTTGCCTTCTCGTTAAGGTTGGAGTTGACTGTAGATTTTTGTCGTTTGTTTAAATTGATATATTGCTCCATCCGATCAAATTAGTGATGAATTTAATCTGTTAATTATTTTTTGCTGCAGTTACACTTGAAAAACTTTGTGTTCCTGTGATTATTTCCAGCTCTTCACCTGGCAGTGATGCATGGCCGCCTTAACAATATCAGATCGCTTCTCACAGAGTCCAACATTGATGCCGAGGCCTTTAATCTCAGGTACATTTAACCTTCTGGGTATTTTTAATGCAACCTAAAGATATTTGCAAGTAATTGAATTCATATTTCATTGTATCCATATATAATTCAGGGGTCAGTCACCAATGCACGTTTTAGGCCACTATGGTAAAGAAAACGCTGCTGCCATTTTTGAGTTGTTCCTGGAGTGTATGCCTGAATATCCTTTGGACAAGCCAGATAATGAAGGGAACACGGGTACATCGACCTTAGATTATTTCTTGTTCTTTGGTTACCAACTCCATATTTGTGATGAGATAAATGACACTGATGTTTTTATCTGCAGTATTGCTCCTGGCCTATATGAAAGGGAACGCTAACCTGTGCCGTGCTATTGTGAGGGCTGGTGCTCGCCTGGGCATCAATAATAATCAGGGCATTAACATTTTCAACTACCAAGTAGCAACAAAACAGTTGCTTTTCCGCCTTCTTGGTAAGTGTATACTTTTTTTTTTTTTTGTGGCCCATAGTTTGTATAACCTCAGACATTTTTGATTTATTGCCGGGTGCAAGTAAATAAATGCATTGCCTAAAAAAAGACAACCTCGTTTTCCCCTCATGAAAAATGTACATTGCCACGAGGTAACTGTAATTACCTACATGACACAGTTAGCTACCGGAGCTCCGCTTTGACTTTGACGGTTAATTCAACAGAAAGGAAAACAAAACATGACACCCAGTATCATGCCATGCGTGTACATGATCTAAAACAAGTCTTAAAATCATTTTTTCAATTCATGCATTTGGTTTTCTCCCATTGTTGATTTGCCAAGAAGCACTTGTAGTATTGGTTTAAAAAAGAGAAAAAAGAAATGTGCCATTATTCTTATTAAAACGGGATTGAAAAGACACAAATCATTTAAGACTAAATGGGGAATCCTCGGATTCCGATCCTTCTGCAGCTCCCTAGCCAGTACACTAATGAACGCTCCCGCGTAGTAAAGCAGAAATTACAGAAAATATTCATATGAAAAACATTTCTTGGCCATGATTACACCAATCAAATGCGGGGGCGGGTGGAGTTATTTTCTTTAAACTTTAAAAAGTGCACAGTGAGATTATCTATTTTGTTTACACAAAACAAACAAAAAACAATAAAAAAATTCCCATACCCCGGTACAACACTAAAACATACCAACTTGAATTTCTATTTTCATTTTTTGTTTTAGATATGCTGTCCAAAGAGCCCCCTTGGTGTGATGGTTCCAACTGCTACGAGTGTGTTGCCAAGTTTGGAGTTACAACAAGGAAACATCACTGGTTAGTATCGTGACCTTTCGACAATATTTTGAGTCATTGTTTTGTCGTCACGGTGTGCCACACTTGATTTTGTTTCCTGTCTCTCCAGCCGTCACTGTGGGCGCCTCTTGTGCCACAAGTGCTCTATAAAGGAGATCCCCATCATCAAGTTTGACTTGAACAAGCCGGTGAGGGTGTGTGACATCTGCTTTGATGTACTAACTCTGGGTGGAGTGTCCTAATGCACTGGCCTGAATTTTCCCCGGATGGGAATGGTCGCCACGCCCCGGGGCCCAACTTCGCAGTTACTGGGTACATCATAAAAGGACATCAGTAGCAGTACATACTAAAAAAGAGTATTCTGACCAATTCTGGACCATTGTCTTTCTACTACGCCAGTCTTGTGAAAAAGCATTAATGGAACATTTATTCATTTTGATGTTGATCAAAGTGTCAAAAGATATAAATGAATAGAAGGCAGTTTAGCGACTGCTGGACTGAGGTCACTTAAGATCACTGTTGGCAATGATTCGCTTGTTTTCTAAACAAATAGTTGCTTCTTTCGGTCTTTGCAATTCAAGGATAAACATCTTAATTAACAAAGCAGTGTTGGTAAGATGCTTATCTGTGGTGAATAATTTCACTCTCTGCAGCTCATGCTAAGGCGCCAGAGAGAAATGTTTAATGCAACATGATTTATACCCTCGCGCCATCAAAATGTTGTGTAAACCTGTAAAAGAAAAGCAAAATCATAAGGTCGTTATGAATTGAACTCTTCCTCTTGTGACTGTGTACTGTATTCCCTGGATAAATTATTAAATCAAATACACTTTGCAAGACTCTGAAGCATAACATGGACAGTTCCATTTCACGTGTGGTGGGGGGGAAAAAAAAGGCACAACTGCCCACAAATATGAAATTGTTGATGAACGGGATGCTTGAACCATTGATACATTTGGTCTGTATAAGTACTGACAAGCAACTTTGTATGCCTGCATGTACTATAATTTGTACCATTTCAAGATCAATGTCCTCTTTTTAAAATCAGTCAGCATCTGAGTACATTCCAGTTTTGACTTGGCCATGAGGTCGTATGTCAGTTGTGATGACTGTCCCCAAGATGATGCCTCAAGTCAAGTTGTCTTGACCCGACACACTTATCGCTTTGTTGATTTTCTAAACCTAAAAGGTGCACTTTATACAGATCATGTGACATGTCCGATGGGTTGGTGGAGAGTAATGATAGAGATGGCCGATTAGTGCGGCCTCTTAAGTATTGTTAAATTGTACAGATAAATGTGTAATATTTTTGACCACTGCTACCATTTTTGTACTTACTGCAGTTTGTGATCGCCATTGTGACAGACTAAAATCTTGCCTCTGTTAATCTTTTATGCACATTGTAAAATCTTTTATGCACATGTATCGTATCTGTATGCTCAGATATCTAGCCCGTTTCTTCCAAGTGTATCCTTTTTAGAGAAAGGAAGAACAACTTTACATAAAGGTCATTTAAAACAATTTCTTTCCCCCCTGGTTTATTTATGCAAAGTAACCCAGTTATGTGCCACTAACCATGTCACTGTCCATCTTGTTAAACTATTATTCAACTAAAGAGCAAGAGACCGCATGCGTCGAGCAGCCATCATATTCCTGCAGGTTAGGGTTTTCCTTGGCTGCAGACGGATCTTCTACACAGACACAACGGGATCCACTAGCACCTGCAGGGAATAGTTTTCGAGGAAAGCCTCTCCAACTTCTTTCTACACCACCACTGGTTAAAAGAGAGTACAAATTTCATTACAACATTGCATCTCGGTTATATTTGTACATACTCAAACTATTTATTTACCTCTTGGTGGAGCACCAGACCCTCCCTCCCCTCGCAGAGCTCCACTCAGAATTACAGGCAGGAAATAGAATCATCTCCGCCTCTGTCTTGGCTTTGAGTTGCTGGCCCTTTGCAAGTGATGACTCAACGTGCAACAGAAACTTTGTGGGCGTTCCACTTTTGGAATAGAATCGTCCTATGACCAAACCTAAAAACAAGTCACATTTTATTCAAGTGTATTGCGGATATCAGTTCACATTTCAAAATATTGCACAGTTGTCCCGTTTGCTGTCAATGACAAAGCTGTTCTTGGAACTAACAGTCCATAAAACTGATAGTTATGGTTATAAGATATGAAATTGGTCCAGCTAACTAAAATCTAAGTATTTCTGGACACATCCATTCCCAACCCGCAAATGTAGGCTGCACATTATGGACTAAAATCGCACAATGTATGGCAAAACATCTACACACCTACAGTTTGATAGGTCCTCTGATAAAAGAGCAACCAGTCAAACAGGGCTACCACCTGCAATGGGGACAAACTGGACACATCATCTGTCAAGCCGCTTTCTGTGAAATCTCCCGTTATGAAGGCCAGTGATGCATCTTTACCTGGGGAAAATAAAAAGCATACTGTATAGACATAGGTATGACCCATTTTCTGTTTGATGGCCTTTCCTGTCATGATAGCATAACAAAAACAATTGGGTCATTTCAGAAATGGAGGACACCACCTGAGCCTCCTGAAATATATAAAAAATAAACCATGCACTAAATAAACATGCCCAAAATTAAACCACAAACGTATAAATATGCACATTAGAAGTGTGCATCTCTCCAATAAAAGGCAATTTGACACGTGGGGTGCAATGTGATTCAAGGTCTGTTTGATTTGGAACAATTTGATTGGTTCGATTCAGTGATCCGATTTGATACATGGTTCAGTTTGAGAGGGTATAAAATATAGTATTATATAATACATATGGTGCAATGCGTTTCTTATTGTCATTCCACATAAATATGAATGAACTTGTCAGTACTCGGAATGTGCCATTTCCCTCAAAGATATATCTCCAACAAATGACGATACGCATCTCGAAATAATTAAGTGGGGTGATTCGATTCAGCTCAGTTTGATGCACAGCATTTTTATCTAATCAAAACTAATTTTCCGATTCAAATTGGTTTTGTTACACCTCTGATGCATTATATAGATACGGTATGGTAAATTAAATCGATTGATTGTCTTTCATATTCAATGTGCACAGTATATGGAAGACAAGAACGTCAGCAACATTATTGTAGTGGGGCAATTTATGACTAGTGTAGTCATGCAGTATAACAGATAAGGATTCAGCATATTCTAAGTGAACTAACTCTTTATCTAAGGCGAACAAGAAAAATCTGAATCACCTGCCATAAAGTGATATGCACCACCAGGCCCGTAATGTTTGATGCCATTGTGTACGTCAAACACCTGGCCTAATATCGCCAGGTAAATACCCTTGCTGCCTCCTTCGCCGTCGTACAAAGACAATTCCTGGCTGTTTAGGAGTCGCCTGGGTAGCTCCTGTGTTGATTTACTTCCTGAATATAACGACCACTGACGAGGAAAGAAAAGCACCGCCAAGGATGCCGATAACATTGCAACCAATGCAGAGCAGAGTATGCTGATTGTTGTTGCCATCATTCTTTGCGGTCGCACAGTAATGCTGAAAAACAAAAACCATTAGCGCCCTCGCAGGTGCTTCCGTGAACGAAGAAGAAAGCGCGCATGCGCAAACGGCAACGCAAGCAACGTTTCAGGCTAGTCCACGACGTACAGTACGTCAATGCGGTAGTAGTCTAGGCAGAGATTTGTGTATAGCTCTGTACAACCGTTCTCAAACTGCCCCTCCGTGGGCCCGACAGGCTTATTCGGCGAAGTCTCATCGACGGAGTCATGGGGAACGCGGAGAGCGGTGGTGGTGGAGGCAGCTGCGACGACGAAGACATCGGAACAGAGAGCCCCGTGTTGGCGGAAGACAGTCCGGCCTCTGCGGCCACTGCTGTCGGAGGCACCGGTACCGGGAGGGGCGGAAGACGAGCACCGAAAAATGTCCCCGTGCCCACCGGTGGGCCGCCGAGCCCCGACGTCTTCTTCGAACAAGTGAAACTAAGAGAAGCGGCGGCTCGTATTAGCGACTCTGGAGTCGTCATCCGGGAGTCTGTGCTGGCAGGGAACGAAGGAGTTCTGGTCCGCTGGCTGGAGGAGCGGTTAAACCGAGGAGAAGAATCCGTCAATGTTGAACAGTTTTGTGAGATGTTGGAGAGTAGAGATGCCCCCAGAGATGAATGCGAAGAGGTATATGAGCGATCACATCAAATGACTTGAATACTATGCCCGCTTATACCGTACTGCATTTGAGGATGTGCACTCACCAGACTCTTCATTCGGCATACTTGCACAGTGAAGTCTATATTGGAGCAGTGTAAATCTATTCACAAGATTATTGACATTATCGCCGACGGTTTCGTTGAACAGCATTGTAAATTGCAGTGTCAGACAACGACATCGCATGCAGAAACACCTCACAGTCATGACACTCTGAAGTGATCCTGTTTTTTCTTTTTCAACCTGAGAACCAAAATAGTACAACCACCTCTCAGGTTTATAAGGCACATACCATCCCCGAAAATTCCAACCGCAATAATAAGTGTGTTGTTACATTGACAGTCAAAACTGAGCCTTGCTTTGTAAAGTTTTAATTGTTTACATAGTTTTGTTTTGAGCCCCAATCTTAATCCAATTACAGTCGTGTATTGTAACTTCTCTTTCAGCATTATTTTCTGTGCTGCTTTCAGCCAAAATGTTATCACTTATCCCGTCAACTGTTAAATAACTTAACAGTACAATGTAGCACTGCTATTGGATGGCGTCCGGTCCAGGGTATTCCCTGCCTTTCATCCAAAGTAAGATGGAATAGGCTCCAATTCATCTACGACCCGAATGATGCCTGGATGGAATGCAACATTCCTATGAGTTGGCATTGTCACCTTTACTAATCAGGTTTATTGTCAGTGCTGTCTGAACTTTGACCACTTTTGTTCAACCAAAGAATGTGAATCAATGGCCCAACAGGTGATTGTGTTTTTCAGTGTAAATGTAGCTTTGTTGGCATGTACTGTTAGATGGAATGCCACTGTGGCAAAACTGGCTCATGTGCCCAGAATTGCTGCCCGATGTCATCTTTCTGTCTATCCCTTTCTACATTATCCCTTTTTCAGTCAACATGCAGTCTATATTATTTAGTAATAAGCTAATGTAGACTTGGTCTACTGTACACCTTTCACTGTGTTGGCTTATGTATGATAAAAAATGTCACAAAGTGCACTGTCTATCTCCATCTTAGGCCTTTGGACAGTTTGATGCTGAGGGGGATGGGGTGGTAGATGTCGAGAGCATGCTGATTACTCTTAAGAACTCCAATGGAGCTAATCTACGGGGAGAGCTGAGTCATGTGATAAGGCAGCTACAGGCGTGCTCCCTAACCCCAGGTACGTAATGTGTTTAGTCAATTAAGTGCCATCAGTTGTTTTTGAGCTCATATTTTATACCATCTGGATTTTTAAATGATGCCTTCGTATTAACACTCAACAGGTTTTGTTGACATCTTCTCCAAGACCAAAGACCGGTTGGGGGCACATGCCTTCAAAATCCTGAAATTTTTGCACAGGAATCATATTCCCAGCAGTGCTATTCCTTATCCTATTTTAGACGGCTACAACAGTATCTGCACAATGAGGTCGAGTGTGGTCCAAGACCTCCTGGAGGTCCTCTTGCAACGGGAAAAAGGTGAACAACACAGTCTGAAGTTAACAGTTTAAGATTTATGTTTTGTCACATTGTTGACAGTATTTGTTTGACACTTTTTGTGTGCTAAAGTGTTGTGCGGAATAGCTTTCAGACCAGCCGTTTGGTACAATGAAGATGACTACACATCTAAAACCGTGTTGTTTTTTATTTTTCATATTCAGATCTGGATATCCAGTACAGAGCGGAACTGGACCGTGACCCAGATGTGGACAAGGTGAAGGTGGTCACACAGTGCTACAGCACGATCGAAGCTTCATCCAACGTTGCTGATGTTTACAAGATGACAAACGGAGAAACGGCATCTTTCTGGCAGTCTGACGGCAGCGCACGCTCACACTGGATAAGGCAAGGCCATTTGCCTTGAAATCTGTGACGATTCAAGATTTACCCGATGATTTTACTCGGCCTGTTTTGATGTCGAACCTTTGTCTTCATTTGGGTTCCCAGATTGAAACTGAAACCAGACGTGGTATTGAGGCGTCTGGCCGTTGCCGTGGCGGCCAATGACCACAGTTACATGCCTCAGCTGATCTCAGTAATGGTGGGCAAAAATCTCCATTCCTTGGACAAAATCAGAGACATCCGCATCCCCAGCAATGTGACAGGCTACGTTGCACTCTTGGAGAATGCCAACATTACACACCCATGTGAGTCATCACCTGTCAGTTGGTCTCATTTCATAATCATTTGTTGCCCTTTTAGAGAATGTATTCTAGAGCCTGATTGCTGCACATCTGAATGAAGCCTATTTTGCCAGCTGGCCACATCATCGTGTTTAGTAAAGAGCAACCTCAATAAAGACACGATGAAGGCAGAATGGAATGAGGTGGTTGGAAGCGAGAGCAATCACATGATTATGAACAGAACATTTTGAAAAGAGCTTTGCAGTGTGTGCCTCGGAACAGCCCTTTGCATTCACAACCTTGATTTCATGACCTGTTATGTGCCTGTAAATGATTCACGAACGATCCAAAGATCTCTGGCCTGACTTTACAAAGACTCCTCATTGTAAATTGTCGCAACAAGTCGTTTGATTTGTGAAGCTCCACTTGACATCACACTGTGACTCTATAGCAATTCAGCACATCATTTCGACACTGCGCGTTCCATCAGTGTGTTCACAGCATTGTGTGTTGCTCCAAACCCCAGACATCCAAATTAACATCAAGCGGTGCTTGAGCGATGGCTGTGACACACGGATTCATGGTTTGAAGACCCTGGGCTATCAGATTACCAAGAACAAAGAGGTGTCTGTCTCGGATGCTTCAGCCATCTGGTACCTGTCTCTCCTCACCTCTTTGGTCACTGCCTCAATGGAGACCAACCCTGCACTGGCTCAGACTGTACTTCAGAGCACTCAGTAAGACAATGTGTTTTTTTGCTTTGTTTTGTTTTTTTGATAGCGATTTTTGTCAGCTATTACAAACGTAGAAGAAACGCGAAGCGAATCAGTTTCATTTTTCAATGGTCTGACGGATTTTAATTGACTATGCTGCTCTTTCCAGGAAGGCATTACAACACATGCCACCATTGTCCCTTACGCCGTCATCTACCAAGTTCCCCAAGTTCTTCTCTTTGAACATCTTAGAGGAGGTGGATGCATTTCTCCTCAGGATAGCAGAGTAAGGCCCTGACTTTCCATCATCACACTCACCCAACACAGCCTCACTGAACTGATAAAGCTGACCGCATCGCATGAGAGACAGACTCAAATCAATACTGAGCTTTAGTGTGCTGGTGACCCACTTTGTCAATTATACGTATTGTTGCATTCCCCAGTTGTTCTCTGGGGACTTTTATCAGCAGCTTCATCGTGACAAGAATGATATTATCAAACATAACAATTAAAGCTTCTTGACAGTTTCATTGCATGATCCACATTGGACATGTTCCTTGACTACTTTTGGCCATACTTTATGTATACCGTCATATATTACAGTATACGCTGTTTCTCGAATAACGTTGGTTATGATGTTGTGGTTGCTAGGGTGTTTCCCCGTTGGCTGGAAAATTTATTTCACTTACATTTTAAACCTCTGAGCTTTCACTAACCGTGTCAGACAATAACAACACCCAAGTCATGACCAACACCAGTGGACACACCCACTGAGGCATAAATACGGAAGAGACTCCACGCCTAAAAAATTGAGAACTGAAGAAACCTTTTAGATGAAATATGAAGCGTCGTCAACAAACAGAAACAGTTTCCCTCATTCAACTTTTGTGACCCCTACTCTAAGGTTTACCAAAAATCAATGATCGTGGTGGTTGATCTGTTTATTTGTATTTAAAAAAAAAAAAATACCATTAACACATGTCAGAGTTAAAATTCCTAAATGTTAAACAAATGAAATGTTAATATTCAGACATATAAACATTAAAACACTACAATATCGCAAAACGTCAAATTTTAAATTCTAACCATCATCCAGGTATAAAAAGAAATTAAGTGAAAAAAAAAGCTTTTATTTTGATAACCTAGCGCTCATCCATCAGTTTAAATGGGTATTGTAAAAGTGTGACAAAAGGCCAAACATGAAATAGAACAAATACACACCATGCTTGCTTGGTGAGGTCTTGTGCAAACACGCCAATTTGATGCGTGACCTCATGCATGACTTTGTTTCCAAGTTTTACATGACTAAAGAAGACAATTTTGGTCCACTTTAGAATGATATCATTTGGTATGGTTCCATTGTAGTATTCTCATTTAACAACACTTCATTCACCAGGTTCACTGTTATTTAATTTTTTTACGTGCTTTAAATGTAACTAAATGTCTGTATTTTTCAATTTGTACCTGGGAAGTTGCTGTGTGAGTCCTGATGCAGAGCTGACCCTCCTCGCCTTTGCCCTGGCCAGAGGCAGTGTGGCCAAAATCCTCCAAGCCCTTTCCTGCATCAGCGACCGCTTAACGACAGAATACAAGGCCTCCTCCCTCATCTCGTCAATGGCCGCAGTTCGGCTGCAACTACTTTATCAAAATGGTACCGTCTCCGGTCTTCCATCTTTGTCATTCACGTGAAGAAATACTGAAACCAGACCTTTGTCAAACACCGGTCTCTACCAAGTCTGAAAAATTCAAGCTTAGTATAGACAGCCACCCCTGTGCATTCATTCATTCATTCATTCATTCCCAATGCATTTCAGTTGGTTTCAGTTATATACACATTTTTACTATTTGTGAGCCAGCGGATAGCGGGGCTCAACTGTAGTACTAATTTAGTAAACTTTACGAAATATCGCTTGCATATATCTATTCACTGAGAAGTGTATAAAACGAACCAAAAACAAAGGTAGCAATTTATTTGAGTCCTTTCAAAGCTGTTTTTCACAACACATACTGGAAAAAGCTGTGTGATATTTTATAATGACATCATATCAGATCAGCATCTATGTGACATCACAGGGAAGCCCCTCCAGCTGCACTTGCAGGCATGTGATGCGAAGAGTAAAGAGGAGAAATCAGGGCCGGAGAATATGCTGGCAGAATCCTCCACTGGAGATGGTAATAGTAAATAATACAAGTGAGCACACTTTCTCTAATCGTGGTATGACGCAACACTAAAGTACAACAATTGATGCTCCATAGGTTTTCTCACTGAAAGTGGCAAGAGGAAAGCCACTGTGATCCTGTCCACCGAGGACCAGAGCAACTTTCAAGTCACTCAGATGAAGGTCAATGTGAGTGTCCTTAACGATGGTGATCATGTCTGCGCCTTTTGCTGCTCTTCACATTAAAAGGGAATAAATGCATAACTGCCTCTGCATTCATGTGATAAGGTGCGAAAAGGTGCCATCGGGGCGAAATGTGGCTTGGTGTTTGCCTACAAAGACGAAGAACCGTTTGATGCCGCAAAACATTTCAAGAGGTTCAAAAAGTATGACACGTGGGACTACAGAGACTACAAGGAGTTTGTGCAAGACAAGTAAGAAGCACTTTTTTTTGTATGCATACAATGATGCTTTGTATGACTCCGCTTTACTTTGGAAAAGGTTAAGTGGTTTTTAGACTTTTTCCTTTCTTTGTACTCTGTGTTATCTTTTCAACTGCCACGTGTCATTTTCATGCGGTGACCATGCAGTGCTATAACGCTGATTCTTACATCACCTCAACTCAACTCGACTGTATTTATAGAGCACTTTAAAACAGCCATCGCTGTATACAAAGTGCTGTACATCGAGCAACTATCATATATACAGCAATAAATCAGTAACAGACAGTCGACTGATCAATGGCGCAGCTAACGAGGTTGTTGAAATGTTGATATTTTTTGATGCACAATTGGATGAATGCATTCATTCAGTAAAAGCAAAACGTCAGTGTGGATACCCCACAGCAGCTTGGGGCTCTGACTGAGTGCTTTCAGTTCAACGCTGACACATCATGTTGTCACTTGACCTGCAGTGTGAGGATTCCAGCACTGTCTGAGGATGAGCCGATTGGCTGGTTTGAGGTGGAAGAGGACTGGAATGATGTGGAGATTAAGCTGCAGCAGTGTCGTGTTGCAAAGGTAAATTCTGTCTCAAGATTAAACTGGCAAGCGAACGACCTTGTATCCTTGACGTGCTTTTACCCCCTTGCGCGTTTGATGCCTACACATGATTCCATAACACGGTTTTAATTCAAATGATTTCTGTAAGAGCTATAGAATGTACATATTTAATCTTGATCGGGTGCAATTTTGCTGTTTCATCGCAAGTTGATTTGGATCACAAGTGTGACATCATACCATCACAATATAGTGTAACCTAACAGTAAATTTGAACAACTTACTGCACAAAAAAAAAGAAAATTAAATTTCAGATAAGTAGTGATATGTATTACCAAAATTAGCCCAACCAAACTACCTCGTGGAAGCTGGACTTTTTCGATGAATTGCTTTCACCGATGTCTCACTCATGTCTCTGTCTTCTCAGTTTCTGATGGTCAAGTTCCTGTGCACCAGGCAGGACTCCGCTGAGCGGCTTGGGGTGCAGTCCCTGAGCTTCAGTGGATACTCGTGCGGTGGGACAGAGAAGCTTGCAGATCTTGACGAGCTTAGTTCTCCAGGCGAGCACTGCAAAAACGAGGCTGTCACCGGCCTCTGTCTTCTGAACAAGACTTTGTTTTTCATTCAACAGCTCACACAAAATATGGTAATTAGAAACAACACTACAGCATGTTTCCTAATCATGAAAGTGTATACAATTAACCTAATTACTGTCTTCGGGGGAAAAAATACATGTGATTAAGCCACCACAAAACAATGAATGAATTGGTTGCCAGCCAATTGCAGGGCACATAGAGACAAACATCAATTCACATTTATGTTCACACCTACGGACAAATTAGGGGAAGTCGGCTGTGAGACGGATATTCTAACCCAGGGGTGTCAAACTCATTTTTGTCGCGGGCCTGATTTTAATGACAGTTTCCCTTGTAGGGCCGTTATGACTGAAAGCATATGAAGAAGTCAAGAATAACGGTTTATTCACCTATTGTTGAAGTTACTCTAATGAGGGTATTGGTAACAAGAAAATACTCACTCTTATTTATCACATATGAGAATTTGAAATTTTGATCGAGATTTTAGCAAGCATCATGAAAGTTGACATCTTTGATTTGCTTTCGTGGGCCGCAGATAATGATGTGACGGGCCAGATATGGCCCCCGGGCCTTGAGTTTGACACCTGTGTTCTAATCCCTCGCTCACTGTGCTGGCCATCGAAAAATATGTCAGACAATATTTAAAGTTGATGGATGGATGGATACAATACAGTACATCCAATACATTTTTATTGATGAACTGCTTTCACAACAGTTGTGTTATGGATGCATTAAGTGATCTATGACACCCAGGGGTGTAGTGGGCGTGGTACGCGGGGGTACGCCGTCCACCCACTTCTCCCGACGCCACATTCAATTTTTATTTCGGTTTTAGCCCTGCACTGTCTGCGGGTTATTGAAATGTTTGTTGATCATTGTTCTAATGCGAGTTATGCTGTGATTATTTTGGAGTAGTAAAACATTCAATTTAACGTTAGTTCAACTGGTGTTGTAGCCTATGATTGATGTTAGAACATCCCAGAATCGCGTACACCCACTTAAAAAATCCCCACTACACCACTGATGACACCACATTTCATTACTCATGGGTTTGAATTGAAGTCATGTCAAATTTGAACAACAGCAGCACAGGACCTATCAAACAACTACAAAAAAACATTTTGTTACAGGAAAAAAAAGGAAATCACAAAATATTCATTCATGTAAAAATGCAGCCTTAATGTTGAGTTATGAGACATGATTTGAATGGTTGTCCTTTTTTGGCGTTCAGTTAAAAGCGCTCTCTTTTCCTTTAGGATTCCTCTCACCTAAAGCTAAAGTACCTTCTGGACTTCACTGGGCTTAACGTGGACCTCTTCTGGAGTTTCTACACTAAGCTAATGGTGATGTAAGTAGAAGCAGCCACTCTTTTTCCCTTGGATGAGCACATTACTGCAGTCTCACTCCCACTTGTAACTGTGCTTCTGGCTTCGTTTCAGTGAAGGAGAAGAGGTGTTGAAAAGCAGAATTCACCTCCTCCAGTTGCTACAGAACTGTTTCTCCACGCTGCCCAATCCATTACACTCTCAGGGCTCAGAGATGAGCAGCACAACCGTTGACCCAGCCCCAGATGGGCCATCCACATCCAGCAGTGCAGAGCTTGATTCCGTCAGGGCTGTCGAGCAGCTTTACTCTCATCTCTGCCACAGTATAAACCATACGCTCATGATCCATCGACATCAATAACAGTTTGAGACTCCTGATAATATTGTCATCCCTTTGTTTTTAGTCGTGAATGAACCCGAGGGGGCGACATTTGTGGAAAAGGCCTTGCGCAAAGAGGCCGTGAAGGCCATTCTTAATGGTGCAGCTGTTTTCTTCCCTGATAAACACGTTCGGCGGGACAAACTGTTCCACCTGATGGTGTGTGTATATATTTGTTCATTATAATTTATTTTTTTTTTGTTGACACAAGTTGAATGTTGGAGTTTTTATTTTGTTTTGTTTTTTTGCAGAAAAATATCACAGAAGATCAGTTGCCATCTGTAAAAGTTACTTTTGAGTCACTGTGTAACTACTTCAGGTGAGTACACTGTCATGATTTTAGCATGTCATATCGTCACATACTGTACATGGATGTTCGACATATTGCACTCCATGCAGTGATCTGGATCCAAGTGGCCTTCTCCTGCTCCCACCGAAAGGCGCCCCTTCTGACTTTGACATCAGCCCAATTTTAGCAGTGATGGAGACACTTCTGCTGGTGGCAACACAAGAGGTGAGACCACTGGCAGCTCTTTTAATTTCGGTGATTAAAAAGAAAAGCAGATTCACCATTCAACATTTTGTTTTTTTGTTTTTTTTCATTCTTATCTTAGGTTGTTTCACAGTGTGACGGTTATTTGATGCATGTTGCTTTTCTCTCCAGTGTGAAGTTATGATGTCGGAGGGCAATGGTGGACCCAGTCGGCAGACAGTGTTGCTGTCCTTGTTTTGGGCTCTTCAAGGGAGCCTCCTCTCTTGGTGCTACCTGCAGCTTAAAGGACCCACCTCTTCTGCTGTTACCATGGAACTGGCCAGAGTCATCTTAATAAAATGTAAGACACACCCTGGTTTAAAATTTCAAGTTATGAATGAATATTCTATTCTAATGTAGTGTCTTTATCTGAAGGCCACATTTTGTAATGCAATCAAATTTAAGAGGATGATAATGAACTTGAATGTGTTGCTCAAACCACTTTTTTTTTAAAGTGTATATGTTGATTTCTGCTCTCTCAACAGATGTAGAACAGTTCTTGGGAAGTATCAGAAGTGTCCTAGGTTCCCTGCTGGATAAGTACACCGGCACTGAGATAACGGACAAACTAGGCAAATCTATCATTGCCACTGTCTTCAGACAACTGGTAATTTTCAATTATAGTCATGATTTTGAATTGGACAGTTGTATTTGAGTTGACATTGCTGAATTGAATACAACATTTGCTCTGGCAGCTTATTTTCCTCCTGGAACTTTCTTCTTTGGACATTCCTCACTGTGCGCTGCTCAAGAGCTTCTCTTCTCTGATTGAGCTGCTCAGAAATCTGTCCAGTGGTACAACAGACATTTTTTCAAAGGTAAGTGCAATCTGTGTCTTTTCAATGCATAGTACTAGACCTGTCACGAACGAATCTTTTTATAATTTATTGTTCTATCGATTATTCTACTCTATTCTATATGACTAACTGTGGCGACATTACAACAAGATATGCCCATGTGGAAAAATTATCTGCCTGTCCTGCAGTGGAAACTTTCCACCCAAAGTGGGCACATAGGACCATGCACTTCCACACCAGATGTATGACAAAAATACCATTTTAAATACGAGCAAAATGCTTGCATAATAAATACTTAATACATTTCATTTGTCGTAATACATTCCTCAGTGTGTGTCCAAAAGATCCACTATTTGTCATCAATCATTGACCATGACATTGTTTAGGCGAACCAGGAGAGCTGGCACCAACCCCAACAGCCAGTGGTGCTGAGGACCTGGACGATGGAGTCCTCTCATAACTATGAAGATAGCCGTCATGAAACCAACATCTTTGCCTGCCCCGGTGCTACATCGTTTGAAGTCGAGTTCGATGAACGCTGCGAAACAGAGAAGAGGTCAAAGGAAACATTGCACTTTTCTTTACTGCTTTCTATCAATCCAGCCCATTCTCATCAATACAGTTATTCATGAGAATAGGATGTGATTAAATTGGATTTCAGGAGATTTTAATTAACCATACAAACACATACCTATATTATTTTGATTTCCGTAGGTATGACTACCTGGAATTCACTGACTTCAGAGGTGGAAAGGTTCGCTATGACATGAAGGTTGGAAGTGAAAAGTGGCCAAAGGTAGGAATTAAGCCATTTTACCTCAAGATGCCTTCTTATGGTCCGTACCTTTTACACGTGTTGCTTCTTTCTGTCTCTAGAAGGTAACATTTGACACCGGCCCTCAGCTTCAGTTCCTCTTCCATTCTGATAGCAGCAATAACGAGTGGGGTTACAAGTTCACTGTAACAGCCATGGGTCTGCCAGACATCACCATTTCGTGGATGTCCGACCTGCAGTTGCTTGTGGCTCGACTAATGGGGCGTCTCGCCTGCAGAACCATGGCGCTGAAATCACCGCATGGTGAGACTGTTGTCTAAAACTGCGTGGTTCCAAACGGCAATTCATTTTTGCCCATTTTGAATCTATGGCATAAAAATATATAGTGCGTGACTGAGTTATTAAACCACCACCCAGTTTATATGTTGCCTTTAATTAACATCACTGGCAATTACCAGAATCGTTTTTTATTGTTTCTATATTTTCAATGCTGAACTATGAATATCATGCACGAGTGTTCAAAAGTTCTGTTTTCTAAAACTGCACAAATCTTCAAAAAGGTTTTAAGCAGTGTATACAGAATATTCAACTTTTTTTTTTTTTTTTGCCAAGACTTATCCATTCTTGTCCTGTAGAATACCAGTCATCAAGTTAATTGTATATATTGACTGGTAGTGTATTTACAGGGGATTTTTTTTTCCTGAATATTGATGATGTTATTTACCATAATTATTCAGAGATACGCTCTGTGAAAGAGCTTCCGCCCTGGAAAGTGTCCCATGTTCAGTCTTCGCCACTGTGGAAACCCATTCTTCGACATGGGTTTTGTGAGTCAAGAGACACAGATCCGACAAAAACAATTCAGGTATCATGTTTGATTTGCTTGTCATGATCTGAGCATGTTTCATCTGACCTTGCCCACAACTTTGTGATCTTTCACTTTTTTTTTTTTTTTGTGTATGTTAGATTAGCAAGTACAATCTTGATGATGTTATGAGGCTGCTGGAAGACTTTGCCCGTTGGAACCCTGCCCAGGAATCCACAGACAGTAGAACAGAACTGATGAGTAACCTTGTGCAGTCCTGTAAAAAACAGGCAATCAGGAACGAATTAGCTACAGGGTCAACGGCAGACCATGCTGTGAATGCCATTTGGGCTGTCATGATCTACCACACACCAGTCCTTCTCCATGCCCTCAAGACTTATGGTAATGCGTACTTAATATCAGCTTTAATAGCACAATCTCCTTATTATCTTTTAATTGTAGTTCTTGACAATGAATTGATCCGTATAGTATTGGTCTCACTTTCTAAAAATATTTTTTTCTGTTTTACTATTTCATGTTTAGTCAATCAAGAATGCAAGTCCTGCATAAATGAGGACTTTGTACAAGTTTATTCAATGGCAGATAGCATCAGAACTTGGATGGTAAGCTTTACAGGATCCACGACGCTTTATGAATTGCTGTTGAATTTGCAGTGTATGTGATCATGTCCATGAGCTTGAGTTGTGATCCATGTTTTCTGTTAGCTGGAGATGAAGCAGAGATATATTGTTGGCAAATTGAACGTTCCCGATGAGAAAGAAGGAGGCACTGAGGAGGTTACAATAGAGACCTTGGGTGAGGATCCCTGGTTCTTATTGTCTTTCCTCATTGTATCGTTTGTCTAATGTGACATCATTTCTTTCTCTGCAGCTGAGATGTGCATCGAGAAGTGCCTCCTGCTCTTCAGATTTTCCCCTTGTGGTATGACGTCCCCCGACGGTGATTCTTCCAAAGCTGCAGAGGGCAGCAGTGCTCTTCTTCTCTGTCCAAGTTCAGTCTCAGAAGATGATTTCCACGCGAGTTCCTCACTTGAACATTCAACAACAGCATCTACCCAGGAGACTGTGGAAGCAAAACCACTTCAGAGCGAATCCTCCAATGTCCTCACCCCCACCTGTATCCACTGCAAGTCAGACAAGAAAGGCTCCACAGAAAGCCTCTCTTCCTGGGGAGTCGGCAGTCCAGCCTCACCCTCGGCATTAACCCATAAAGCCCCATTCAGTCGGGCACGGCTACGCCTCCTGTCATGCCGCTCGATGGAAGAACCCCGCACATCCCCCTCCGTCAAAGATCGCTACCCAGTTCTCAAGCACATACTCAACTATATAAAGGACAACGCCCTCACAACTGCAAAGTATGTGACAGCCAGTCTCTTATTGTATAGAGTTTTTATGAATTGTGCCATCCAGCTTTTAGACATGTTTTGTTTTGGTTTTTTCTTCGATAGTGTCCTGCAGACGTTGTCGCTGAACAAAGCTCAGGCTGTTAGTGTTTGCAAAGTCCTGGAGCTCGTCCAAGAGTGTTTGCATTCTCTGGGAAAGCCACACCTCTTTCAAGCCCCTTGCATCCTGTTCCTCCAAGAATTGTTGACATGTCAGAAAGACTTCACCAGGTACATGTTTGAAGAAAATTACAATAACGAGCAGGACTGCACACATTTGTATTTTAGTGACTCATATCAAACGTAACAGCTTAATAGGCGAAAATGTAATACTCTTGATAGTTGATTTCTTGAAGTTGCGTATTCTTCACCCGTGTAATTTTGACAACAATTATGAAGTGGTGTTTATTTAATTCACTTGTTCTTTTTCAGTTACTTCTCTCAATTGTCTGACAGCGGGGGAGAGCTAGGGGAGCAAGTGCGACGTTCCTACCATCAGTTGGTGCTCGTTCTGGTTGAAGCAGTGCAAGGATTCAGTCATCTCAATGACAAGTCAGCATATTTTTCCATTTCTACTTCAACTGGAAAGTGACTGGAGCCGACAAGTTTATGCCGTGACCAGTCTAACCTTACCCCTGTCACTCCTTCCCAGAGCTCTTCTACCAGCCCTGTCTTGTGTGCAAACCTGCTTGCTGCACCTTCTAGACTTGAATTGGGACGTGCACGACCTTCCACTCTTCCTGAACGTCAAGCTTCCCGAACTCTTACTCAGCATGTCCCAGGAGAACATTAGTGTTCATGACATTGCTATCAGGTAAAATCTGAGCCACGCTAGAAGTAAATTAGGCATAGGAAGTCGGAACCATCTTTTCATTTCTCTAATTGTCAGTATGAAATGTGTACCAGAGGTTTTACATGAATGTTGAATTATTCTGTGGTCTATGTAATTTTCAGCCAGTGGACAGAGGAGGATGAAATTGCAGACTACAAGAAGAACCAAGAGTGGATGGATGAGTGCATGGATGGAATGTTTGAGAAGTGGTACGACAAAATTGATGAAGGGGACTCTCTGGAGGACAGCCGAAAGGTGCATGAAAATAAAAGTCCAAAAGAGTTTGATTGAAGTTTCGCAATTTTGAAAAGTAATTTCATGTGCTGCTCCATCCACAGATGCACATGTTCATTGCACGTTATTGTGACCTGCTCAATGTCGTGATTTCCTGCGATGGCTGTGAAAGGATGGCACCGTGGCACCGCTACCGATGTCTGCAGTGCATGGATATGGACCTCTGCAAGACATGCTTCCTCAGTAAGCTACTCACCACTATGTATATCGCGACGCGTTCAAGTTAAAGAGCCAGAAGAATTATCCACTGTGCTAATAGGATGACAGTAATTTGATGAAACCAAAATGTATGTTTGCTAAATAGGTGGTGCCAAGCCTGAAGGACATGAGGATGACCATGAGATGGTAAACATGGAGTATGCCTGTGACCATTGCCAGGGTCTCATTGTCGGCAGCAGGATCAACTGCAACGTGTGTGAAGACTTTGACCTGTGCTTTGGATGTTACAATGCAAAGAAATATCCTGACAGGTGACACATTCAAATTCAAGTACTGGTAATTATTTTTCTTTTAATCTCATAGTCGTACGGAGCCACTAACACTGTTGCTGTTCAACTAACCTTTAGCCACCTGCCCACGCATCGGATCACAGTTTACCCGATGGTGACCATTAGAATAAGCGATCGGCATCGTTTGATTCAACCATACGTCCACAACTACTCCTGGCTTCTGTTTGCTGCGTTGGCACTCTATGCTTCAGAGGTGATTAGCGAGAAGCAAATAGACGGCGAACCCTTGGAAAGTACCACCTTGAGCCAAGCGTCAGACTTACAGACATGCTGCTCCAAGCTCATCACTGACTGCTTGCTCAAGGGGCAAACCAGCAAAGGTATCAAACCCCAATTTAATTTAAAAAAAAAAAATCAAAATACAATTGTTGTAAGAGCTCCTTTGTTTTTTTTTTTCTAACTAGTATGCAAAAGTACAAATACTCATCTAACTTTGAATGTATGTCAAATGCTGCGAACTTCCTGCAGGTCTTCGCTCTTCAGCTTTGCTCAATCTACTGTTGTCCAATGACTCGGCCTCCGACAGTGAGCTGTGTCCAGCCTCCCCAGAGTTCTCTCAGGAGTTCAGTACTGCCACAGACACTTCATCTCTCCCTGGGAGTACTGCAGCAGTCTGCTCCCCCTCATCACCCAAAGACAAGGTGCGCTACAAGCACGGATATTTGTCGGCTACCGCGTGTATAGGCACTTTGCATTTGATGCTCATGTATGCGTCTTGTTGTCATGACACCTCAAGAGCAAACCATCAAGAGAAGACCAAAAGTCAACGGAAGTGAGCTCTCCTCCCAGTACCGCCGCTGAAATGTTTTTACCAGTGAGCACGGCAGAGGTGGAAAAAAGAAAACTTGTCACCCAAGACACTTTGGAGTCAATCAGCCTTAGCAAGACACCATCCATGTCCAGCGAGGAGCCCCTTTCGCCTGTGGCACGACGTAAGTTCCTCAATAAGCTTGGTTTATATCACTGTTCATGTAAGGTAAGACTTGTGCACAGCTGCCTGATTCTGTTCTATTTTGAACAGCTTCAGAGCCTAGTCCAGCAGCCAATTCTCCAGCATCAGATATTGTCAAGGGGACTGACGACCGGCTTCCCAAGGTCCCCCTCCAGGAGCATGTCTTTGCAGAGTGCTCCAGAGAGAGGATCCTGGGACTTCTATCAGCCATGCTACCATCTGTCAAACAAGTAATTCATTAATTTAAGTAGGTTTAGGAAGGGGTTACATGTCCTTTTTATTATCCTTAAATGGTTTCATAGATACAATGAGATCAAAACCGCCACCGCTATGTACTGTAAACACACCAGCTGAAACCAAAGGATGCTAAATGAGTGAACCTTTTTCCTGAAAATACTCTATTGGTCAGTCATATGTTGTCCTTTGTTGTCTGTAATTTGCACCAAATATTTTATCCTTTTTTTCTTTATGATTCATGAAAGAACTTTTATTCCGAATCATGAAGTGTTCCCGTTTTCCCTCTTTTTAGGAAAGCACTCTGAGTCTGCCAAGTGTCAGCTCCATTCTGCACCAACTTTTCAGGGCAATCATTTCCAATGCTGGGTCTCTTAACGAGACGTATCACCTTACCCTGGGGCTACTGGGACAGCTACTGATGGGAATCCCACCCATTGAGGCTGATTGTGCTGTCACAGAGGCGCTCACAGACAAGTATGAGTTGCTGACACATAACGAGGCAGCTCTTTGTGACACTCACGGGTGGAAGACCACCCAGTTGCTCTTCAGCCTGGGAGCTGTCTGTTTAGACAGGTATTGTTCGCTTCAAGCTACAGACTCACACTACTTGCACCACATGACTGAAGCTTGCTGTTCAAGAAAATATCGCTTATTGAAATGCACGCCTACTCTTCTCATTCACAAACATTTAGATTTTTGTATGATTTTTGTCTTTCTCTTTTTCATGTTTTACAGTCGTATAGGTTTGGATTGGGCGTGCACAGTAGCAGATATTTTACATGATCTGAACACTTGTCCTGGTTGGAGCACAGTCATTGCTGCCTTCACTAATCATTGTATTCAGCAGCTGCCGCAAACTCTGAAACGCACCAATCTCTTCACCTTGCTGGTGTTGGTGGGCTTCCCTGAGGTACAAAAAAGAAGCGCAAAATGTAACATGCTTGTTTGTACTTGGATCATTTTATTTGACACAAATAATGCGTAATCCTGTGCCTCTCAGGTGCTGTGCATTGGCACGCAGACTGTGTTTATCGACAACGCCAATGAACACCACACCATGATCTTACTCAAACATTTCACGGAAACAAACCAGGCGGCAGTGGTGGATATCAAGACTCGCAAGAGAAAAACAGGTCAGTAGTAGTTTAGGAACACGCGGTAGGCAACACGGCAGCAATGAACCTTGTGGGCTTTACTTCCTTTAATAGTCAAAGACTACCAACTCATCCAGTCTCAGGATTCTCCAGCATACCTTGCAAGGCAAACTGAGGGCCAGTGTCCGCCAAAAACACTGCTCAGCCGCTACCTGAACAACTTCATTTCCATCATCTGCCTCCTGCTGCAGACCAGCCAGGAAAATGGCTCTCTTGATGCGGTGGAGGCTTCTTGGGTTCTCTCTTTGGCTCTGAAAGGACTCTACAACACGCTGAAGGTACCTTGAAATCTGCAAGAATGAAATATGATCTTACCACTTAGATCTGCAGACGATCAGCGTGTGCACATTAGTAACAACGTGAATCAATAAAACATATTGGAAAGCCGTATCTTTTTATCTCCTTGTCCATCTGTGTAGAAGCATGGAGTGGAGGAAGCTCAGGAAGCCATCCAGCAGGCGGGATTAACTCAACTGCTTGTCAGCAAGTGCAGCAAAGGGACGGGTTTTAGCAAACTGTGGTTGTTACGAGATCTCGAGATTCTCTCCATCATGCTCTACTCCTCCAAGCGGGAAATACATTCCATGGCTCAGGACCCGGAGCGGGATCAAAGGGAGCAAGACAAGGCGCACGACTCGGACCACTCAAGCAGCATAGCTGATGACCCGGATGACAACAGGCCGGATCCACTTGACGGTCTAGATGAGGAGACTAAAATTTGCTTTCAGGTGACGAGGGAGACAACGTCTTTTTACTGTTGAAAATAAATAAGAGAGAAAAAATAGTTACATATGAATGAACTCGGTTCTTCTTTTCCGTACAGATCACCCCTGATGCCCTAAACGCTCCTCTGCCCATCGTACGACCCATGTATGAGTTACAGATGAAAAAAACAGACTTCTTTGCGGAGGTGCAGAAGAGGTTGGTGGAAAAAGGTTCTCCATTCTGTGTTATCTTCAGCGTTTAAGATTTCCCACTTGATCATGTGACGTGCTCGTTCATTTCCAGATTTGACGGAGAGGAAATAAAAAACGATGACACGGTCCGGACTTTAGCGCAGAAATGGCAACCGCCCAGACGGCCTCACTCGGAGGACAGAAACACGAAGGCTGTCGACACTGATATGATTGTGGCATCTTGCATTGTGAGTTATTAGCTAAGAAATCACGTTTAAATTGAAATTTCAACACTTCCCCTGTGGCTTTTTTTCCCCTAATGGGTATAATGTCAAAAAGCATGACTGTTAGTGAAAAGAATTGGAATTGGTCCAGAAATTTTATGATGAGAGTGTGTCATGATTGTTACGAATGTTTTTTCCTTTGACAGTCTATGCCAAGTCAATGTGAAAAAGCCACCGAAGAGGTTAACGTGGTGACACAGAGACTCATCACCAACTCGGAGAGCGACTTGCAGATCAGTTACGCCAAACAACGGCGCACGAAAAGCTCAGCGCTGTTGCACAAGGAACTGGATGTTCGCAGCAACAGGGCAGTTCGTCAGTACCTAGTGAAGGTTAACCACGCCATTTCCACACTGTACGCTCGCCACGTGCTTGCCACCCTTCTGGCCGATTGGCCAGTCGAGGCGGCGTTGAGCGAGGAGGCCCTGGAACTGAACGGCACTTCTCACATGGCTTACATCCTGGACATGCTAATGCAACTAGAGGAGCGGCTACTGTGGGAGAAGGTGGGGACGCGCATCAAAAGTGACTGTATGTATTATTGTCAATTTGATTCCACTGAGTCTAAAATAATGCCATCGTTGTTCAGATTCTCCAAAGGGTATTGAAGGGCTGCAGCCAGAGTATGCTGTGCAGTCTTTCCCTCACTGCTTGTCAGTTTATGGAAGAGCCCGGAATGGCAGTGCAAGTCAGAGAATCCAAGCACCCATATGACAACAACACCAACTTTGAGGTGCGTGGATTTTTATGTTTCTCCTCATTTTTAGCACAAAACATCAGAAGCCGTAGCCAACGGCTTTGATTGTTCACTGTTCGCCAATTTGAATTTGAAGTGTGCTGAAGTTGTTTCGCAAGGGTTTATAAGTGTTTATACGTTTACTCTGATATGCCTTATCCATTCAGTTTTTACGGTTCTAAAACACCATTTTGCATCTATCTTTTGCTTTCAGGATAAGGTGCACATCCCAGGAGCCATTTACTTGTCTGTAAAATTTGACTCCCGCTGCCACACAGAGGAAGGTTGTGATGAATTCATCATGTCCAGCAGCAGTGACTTCCTTCAGGATGTCCACATCTTTAGTGGCTCTCCTCAGAAATGGTCTGATTTTGAAATTCCAGGTGAGGGTCCTTTTCTTATTTGCAATTTCACAACTCTGTTTTGTCATAGTGTCAAGCTCTTGTTTGGCGATATCTTTTCTCAGGTGATACCTTGTATTACAAGTTTATGTCAGACATGAGCAACACAGAGTGGGGCTACAAGTTTACGATTACAGGAGGCCACAGGGGTCGCTTCCAGACAGGTATGTAGAAATAAACACGCCACTCTTGCGAATGCCCAAGGTCATGTTAATGAGCCGTCTTGTTAGCTCTGTTTTTACCCTCTGTGTGCTTTTGCTTCTCCATTGAGTCAGGTTTTGAGATCCTGAAGCAAATGTTGGCTGATGATCAAGTGCTCAGTCAACTGGCATTGACAGACATCTGGGAGTGGCAAGTGGGCGTGGCCTGTCGCCAGACTGGGAACCAGAGACTGAAAGCCATTCACCTCTTGCTCCGCCTCCTGCAGTGTCAATCCCAGATGTGAGAGGACTAATTTTTACACTAGCTTTATCTCCTTGGCTAGTTATGACATCAGTATATCCCCCCAAATCCTATCTTGTTGACAAATGAACTAATTCGTTTTAGAATGGGCTCTATCTAACATGAATAGAATATTTTTCCAAACACGTAAACATGTCTTTGCTTGTGAACATTTACGAGAATCAAGGGCGGGGGAAAATCCCATTTAACATTCAACAGGTACTGTTATTAATACCAGATAATACAATCTTAACAAATAGAATATTGACTTCAGTTTCTTACGTAGTAACCAATCATCAACATTTGTTCACCATTTCTAATCTTGGCAAATACCGGGATATATTTTCAAGTGATGTCAATATAGAATGTATGAGACTGCTATTTCAAGAGTCCCATCCATCTGGATATGACATTACATCAAACCTCCTTTGCATTTGTCTGAGCAGGCTTTGCATAATAGCCTTTGTATATGACTCGTGTTTTCCACCACAATCACGTGGTCAAGATTGCATTTCGGAATTTGCCTATGTGGCGACTCGCTCAATTTCCATCTGGTCAAACTGGCAGTGACATCCACTCATTATGTGATCTCAAGGTTAGGTTGTCCTTGAACCAAACAGAGCAGCAGTCAGAGCAAGATATCGAATTGGTCGGTTCGATTTGCAAGATATTGTTAAACACTTTTTTATTTGACATTGGACAATTAATGTAACATAGTCAATATAATATGTTGCCTTCATGAGAGTCTTGACTTTGTGCCCGTTACCTTTGCTCACATGAAGTTCTTTTGCCTGTGTACACCTTTTGTTTCTGATTAAATCTGGATTTATTTATTATTATTTGTTTGCACTGCAGAGCCTATGAGCTGACCTTGCTTCGACCGCTGTGGCAACTCTTTATGTCCATGGAAAACAATTTAAGCCAGGATCCAACCAGCATCACTGTGCTGCTACCTCTTCACAGAGCTCTCACTGAGCTCTTCTTCATTGCAGAGGCTCGTGCCATTGTGAGTAAATTTTAACCACACATGCTGGAAAAGACCGGTCACATCTGGTATTATGTCGACTTGAGTTTGTTGTTACTGGGAAACAAATGTGAAGTGGATTCAGAGGTGCGCCGTTCTGTCATTTGACATTCTGCAGCAGTCAGGCCTCCCAGCCATCATCATCAGTCTGTCATTATTGCAAGCCAAACCAAAACTGTATTCGTCAGTCGGCCGCTCAGTCATCGTTATTTTAACCATGCTTTCGTCATCACGAAATTACAGTTGGTCAACAGTATTTTAGGACCACCAGATCTTCGGCAGCGGTATGTCGGCAACAGCCAATCAGCATCCGGAACGTTCAACTTATGTCACAAAAATTCGCAGCACAAGCAGCGTATCTTGTCCGGTAACTTGCAAACTAAAACAAAATATTCCATCGTATCTACAGTCAATAATTACAATCATGTCTTTGACTCAAACACTCAATAAATAAAAATATAACATAACCGCCTTGCAACCCAGTCGTAGATAAACCGAAGATAATAAAAGTCCATCACATGACATTAAACTCTCAACTCTCCGGCGATCTCAGACGTGACTCAAACCGAAAGTCATTGTTCCCAAAATATCTTCCACATAAATACTTTCACCAATATATATTTATTTATTTTATTTCACCATGAAGGTGTATTTGCAAAGAAATACATAAAATATTGGGCTCCAACATAGATCGTAGATTTCTGTTGTCCTGGCAACCAATCAAAAGTAATTCTGGTGTCAGCGCATCTGCAAAGTTGAGAAACCTTAACAGTGTTGACATTTGACTAGGACTTTCCTCAAATGGGGCCCTTGTGACATGGGTCACTGATGTGACGTCAATAATAATACTATAATAATAATAGGGAGAAGGAAATCCACACAACATTGTAGTCTTTGCCTATGTCGGTATCTGTGTCTCAGTGACTCAAGCAGTGTTTTTACTCAGATCACCTGCTCTCTCCTGGCCCAAAGCCCCGCCCTGCCATCTGCTAGACAGCACAGAGCTGCACCGGCGCCCTGCTCGCTTGTCCTCCATCTCGCTCTATCTTCTCGCATTGAATTATTAATAGTAAATAGTCTCCTGGATTATGAATGTGCAGATAGGAGTTTCCCATCCGTAGGTGCAACACGGGCTCTTCCCTTCAGACTACCTCACAAGGTTTTAGGCTGCTGCTCTGACACACACAAAAAAAAAATCATTCTAAATTAACGGATATACCAGATGACTTATTGGTCAATATTGAATTGTTTTACCCACACAACCCCAGAAAATTTCGAATTAAAAAGTGGTAAAGTACTTATGAACACACACCAGATGGCAGTATCACAACAAATTTTTCCTGCCTAATTTTTCATTGTAGTGTACATGTATACAAGTTGATTTCAAGAGTTTTCTGAGCTTCTTGTTCAACTTTATGTTGCGTGAATGAAAGCTGATGTGTATTCAATTTAGCAGGGGAAAATTGGTGTTGGGATTTGTTAAGGATGTTAGACACAATAATACCAAAAACTTTGACAATGGCGGCTCGGAGTTTTGTAACATCTGTGCTGTGCTTGGTCATTCTGAATTTTACATTTACATACCGGCAAACATTCTACCGTGTGGATTAGTTCTCTGTTTATGAGCTTCCATCGATTGAGAATGTATGAATCTTTAACCCCAGGAAGCGTGAGTTATATTTAAGTGCACTACCGAGTGTAAAAATTGTGCTTGGATGTTTCCCAGCTCAAACACTTTGGGAGGCTGTGAGACAGATGGCAGCCTAAGGCTCTGGACTGTGTCTATAAAGGGATGCATGTTATCCATTTCGATGGTTTTGGCCCATTTCGCGCTGTCGTCGTCTTATCTGTATTCCTCAAACGCTTGTGCTTAACGTCTCTTCAGTAGTGGAATCACTCTTCACTGTGTTTATGGATCACAATAACGCTTCCAGCATTCCACCGACCATTATTTGGCCTCTATTCTGATTTGATTTTCTCATTGTTATTGACGAATGCTGCAGCAGATCATTTATCCATGTTATACATTGAAATTTGCACTCATTGTTTGAATCTGATTGTACAATAATTTATTCGCGCTTTTACATCAGCAAACATGCAGCTGCCTTCTATTCCTTCTTTGTCGTTAATTCCTCCTCCCATTTCAACGTGCAAAGAAACCGACAATGCATCCATCAATTCACTGAACCGCATATCGTCACTCTGGTCGCAGGTGTACTGGAGCCTTTATCCCAGCGCTCATAGAGCGAAGGTTTTGGTACACCCTGAGCTAGTCACCATACTTGTAATCAATAACAAGACAATAGATGCGAATATTGCTGTTGTGATCATTTGATTTCCCTCACGGGGTTGATGAATTATCCATCTATGTATTCTAAATAGTTCCACTTGTATTTTTTTAAGGCACAGGGCATTCTCCAGGAGTACTTGTTAGCGATGACCACCGATGAACACCTCCTAAATCATACAGCACTGGTAAGGTTTTAATTTTTTCTACATTTTGACCATGTGCATTCAAATCATCTCTGAAAAATGTGGCTGGGAAAATTCACCAAGCACACAGTGAGGATTGGCACTCGTCACATTTGTTCACTCGGTTTCTTAAACAAGTGCTCATTTGATTGAACGGTCAGGCCAAGGTTCTCTTTATGTCGTGACTCATCAAGCTGGAGATGCCCCAGTGGCGCGCCCGCCCCCACCCCCTTGTTTTGTATGTGTGGGCAGCACTCAGAGGACTAATGTATTTGGTAACTAATTACAGTCCATTATCATTTGTGTCAGAGCACGCCTCTGTGTTCGATATACTTAACCTTAAATAGAGCCTACGGGTGGACCAAAGCTGCAAAAGTGATGTGGGCAGGTGGAAAAAATACAACAATGTAGGTGGTTCTGTTGATTTGGTTACCTAATATTCCTGAATAAAAAAAACAAAGCTTTGATTGGTATGGAGCTGGGGGGGGGGGAGGGGCACTATTCAAGTATAGCAGTGTAGTATGTTGTTTACAAATTTTTGTCACTTCAAAACCAAAGTCTTGTTTGGTTTCTATCCTTATAAAGAGAGGAAATCATGTAATATCAATGAATAAAGAAAGAAAAACAAATGTCATTCTGTCATTGAAGTACCGTATTGGCCCGAATATAAGAGGGTGTTTTTTTGCATTGAAATAAGACTGAAAAAGTGTGGGTCATCTTATATTCGGGGTCTAGACATTATACCCATTCACGACGCTAGATGGCGCCAGATATCATTGAAGCGAATGCTGAACTTGACTCCCCAGGCCAAAGCGAACCCCTGTCACAAAGAATAAAAATAAAAATAGCGGTAGCACGAAGAAGAAAAATAAAAAATAGCGGTAAGAAGGAAAAGAGAAGAAAATAATAGAAGAGATAACAGAAAATGGAGAAACGTAGCGACAATCTGGAGAAACGTGGGTCGAAGATCAGCCAGGTTAACCGGCAGCTGAGGACAAGTTATGATGTAATTTGACATTTCAAAAACCAGAAGCCATTCATTTACGAATGAGATTGCACTTTCGATTTGAATGAGGCAAAATAACATGCTTTTTCTCTCAAATCTATTGTTATAATCATTTGTTTCAGATGTACTGTAATTATTTTCTGTATAAAAATTAATTTGGTGTTCAAAAAGTCTTTTTTCAAACTTGAGTCTTGAAAACGAGGGGGTCGTCTTATAATCAGGGCCGTCTTATATTCGGGCCAATACGGTACTTTACTACTTGCCTCAAACGAGCTACATGAGCAGAGCCGCCAACAAATGAGCGAGGAACAATGCACCAGCTATTGCAATGCATTCTGGGAATTTGGCAAACCAAATTGATACTTGGAGTATCAATTGTGTAGCATGTGTAACATGCTAACTGGATGATTCAGATGCGTAGAAATGTCGTGGTCCAATTGTCAGTTCCTCAATCTCAGGGTTAATACACTGTGTGACAGAAAATGGTAATAATAAAATAAGAGTTAACTCACCACATTTGCCCCCCCCTCCTCCATCTTTCTTTCATTTTTGCTGTTTGGGTGCTCATGTCAAAAACAAGTATGATATACTTTGGCACCATCCTGTGGCTTCTTGGTGTCAATGAACTATGTTGGATTGAGTTGAGGAGTTGTATTTCGACAAAAATATCGCTCCCATCTTGTCATATCAATAGGCAGTTACAGTTTTACTTTTTTCTCATGGACTTTGGCTATTTACGTCTGGGCTCGGTCCCTATCCTCCATCAATCAGGTGGGTAGAATAAAATCAGTATTCACGGTGGTACGAATGGGCTTGCGCATATTTTGTTGAAGCACAAGTCCGGTCAATGCTGCTGTACATTTCAAATAAAAAAGTGATTTCTGCTTTGTAATTGTAATTCTCATTAATGTTGCCAGAATTTACAAGCTTGGAAAAAAAGTGTCAACTTGTAAAAGCTCTTGTGTTGATGTTCTCCCCGTGCATGTATTCGATTCGCACACTGACTCCTATTCATTTTGTCATGTAGGCTTTGAAGAACATCGCTGCCATTAGCCTGGCTATCAATTACCCCAATAAATCGACCAAGCTGCTGAGCGTGTCCCAATGAGAGATCCGGAGGGAGACATATGAGGGGAGCAGCCTAAGGGAGCGGACACACATCTTGATCATGAAGGGAGAAGGGAGCGAAACCTCCCTGAGCAGCCAGTGCTCTTTTTCCACTGACAGGAAACACCCTGGCGGCTTTTTGCCGTACTCTGGAATTGAGCTGCTTGTGGCAGGCGCGACACGCACTTTTTACACGTATTCACGATCCCCTTTGCCTTAGATGAAGCCCATATGTCTTGCATGTGTATTCACATGTAAATACAATGGGGTCTTATGTACACACACACACACACACACACACACACACATACACATTTTTTTTGTTTGTTTTTAACTGGATGATGCTGTGCTGAAAGGACTTGGTTTGCCAAATTCCCAACTCTCAAGAAAACATGTCCCTCTTGCCTTAAAAAAAAGTGTGCGTGTGTGTGTGTGTGCGTGTGTTAAAAAAAAGTGAAGGCACAGTAGGGCTGAAAAAAAAAATAGCTGAACTCTTCTCTTCAATCTTTCCTGTCTTCCTCCGTCACCCCATCTTCACTATATTTTTTTCCTTTCCAGATACTTGATATAGAGAAACTAACATAGGATTTGGTGGGGGAGCTTTTTTTCCGAGGTTTAATCAGTGTCCCAAGAACACGAATCCCCTCTCTGCCAGATAAACCCGATGCCTCGTCGTGGCATCGAATGGGGATTCGGGACGAGGAAAGACTGAAAGCCTCAAGTGAGTGTGTTTCTCTCATCACTTTATTCAAGTGCAGTGTCCTCAAGGGACTCGCCTGTGAATTGATACAAACCAACTGTAAAGTCATCTCATGAGAATGAATAACACACAAAAAAAAAGGCCCTTGCATCTCTCTTAAAGGCCTTTAGTTTTATCCACAGACTTTATTTATTGTTATTTTACGACGTGTACCTCGAAGTTTGATAGTCCCGATGTCGTTTCAACGTCAGACTAAGTGGGGCCATGAATAACCGGACACGAGACGAGTGTGTATTGCAGAGTAAACACTCTTATACCATTAAGAAGAAGGGACAGGCTTCAGCCCGATGAAACGGAACTGAATGTTCGTCTAAAAGTCGACAGATGAACAAGTTAGATGATTGACTATCTCATTTTATGAGGATATTTTCTAGAGGTAATGTTGAGAAAGAAGAGAGTTGATTAGCCGAATGCAGACAATTCCATGCACTTTTTTTGTATTTTTTGTTTTTGCGGGCAAATTGACGGTGGTTGTTTTTCAGCTGTTATTGTGCTATTCGTTTGAGATAAAACGAGGCGGGGGGAGAAAAAAAAAAAGATCTTTTGTTGTAGAAAATAATGTTTGTTTATGCCAAAGAAACCCACAGCCGTGAGAGTCTCCAAATGGGCTGAGTTCCCTTTAGATTATTACATATCACGAAAATGAAAAGGTTGTGCAGAAGAAACATTTATAGATGTGTTTTTTTTTAATGTTTTGGATGATAGTCCTACGAAATAAGTAGGAAAGCTCAGTGCTTTTGTTTACACCAACATCAGCTTGAATTAAATGAGGACCGAAGTAGGTAATTAGCCTCCTCCTGGCTTCCGAAACGCCTCACCAATCTACAATGTGCCTAAGATTAACAATGAAGCAATCATAACTTCACGAGTGGGGTTCATTCATTTGATTATTGAGGAAATGCAATATTTTCTTTTGAACTTTTTTTTTTTGTTTGTAACTTTTTACTTTTAACATTGCATTGTTTTCCTTGAGGATGCCGGATTCAAGGCATTTGAATGTACATACTGTATCTTGTGAATAATATAATAAATTGCACCAGAGATCGATAGCAATCCCTTATCAAAATTATATTGGGCACAAGCAGATGGACACGTCAGATTTTGTATGCATGCCACATTGAAGGCAAAAACTACTACTTGGGTTGAGCCATTTCTAATATTAAAAAATAAATCAAGAGAATTGAGGTCAATGCAACCAATGTAACCCGCTGTCTAATTTTTCTTTTTTTTTTTTAAATGTGTAGTATAGTATTTCTTTGCAGAAACAAATGCAGTCAAACCTCGGTTTTCGGACGTCTCGGTTCTCGTCCAATTCGGTTTTTCGACCAAAAATTTCGAGTTTTTTATGCCTCGGATGACGAACAACTTTCGGTTCTTGAACAAACTGAGCACACTTGAATGCACCATTTGACTCCTCTCGCTCTCCTTACACGAGGAAGTGACGCTTCCTCATGTTGCTTTCCATTGTGAGCAGACATGTTCAGTAAACATTTTTTTTTTTTTAAAGACCGTGGTTTCGGTTTTCGAACAATTTCGGTTTTCGAACAGCCTTCTGGATCGGATTATGGACAAAAACCGAGGTTTGACTGTGCATTGATTACTAAGATGACATTTATCAGAGCCCACACAATGTCAGAAATCAGCAGCGACACATCAGTTTTTTTGTTTATTTTTGGGTGCCTCTACGAAAACGACAGCTAAAAGCAGTAAAAAAATAAATAAATACCATGCGGCACATTGCTTATCCTTTTATGCCATGCTGCGCGATGTGCTTTTTGTACACGACCCGGTCTGACCTCCCTCCCTGCAATCTGGAGCCTCGCAAGGTAATGATCACTGAGGCGATAATGACATCAAATGGAGGAAATTCTCAATAAGGCTCCGGGTTGATTCGGTTCCCCCTCTGTACCTTCCCGGAGATCCCTCACTGTGCATGAGTCAGTTCTCCCTCCTCCGCCTGTCGCTGCTCTGCCTCGTCTGATCGTTTGCCATCGTGCTATCATTTTTAAGAATGACAAGCTGGGAGAGAAAAAAAAAAGCTCATAGAAATGTTTGCACCCTGTGGTTGCTTGTGACAGAGATATAACAATTGAACTGTATTCCTCATGGTGCACCGGTGCAAAGTCTTCGGCTTTAATATACAAAGAGGGAATCATGATTTGATCTCCTGCTACACCATGGATAAAATTGTTGGCAGCCCTCTTTTCATGACAGGAAAAAAAAAACATGGTCCCAAAGAGATAATGTGAACCTGACAAAAAAAATTAAATTGAAATTTAATGAAAATTAACCAATGAAAATCTGGCATTGCATTTGAACGGTGTTTCAAAAAGTTCGTGGACGAAATGAATGGGGATTGGATCCCACAATCGTAGACAGATAAAAATACGTGACAAAAATAAGGAAACAAAGTACAGACAGAAATTTCTGGCGACAAAAAGCCAGGAAAACATGAACGGAAAGCGCTCGCAATAAAGGCGAGGACACAGCAAAACCTGAAAAAACGAAATAGCAAGACTCCAAACACGGACAACCAAAATCAGCAAAAAAATCTCTGTAACAAAAATACAAACCAAAAAGAAAAAACTGAATCTAAACTTGAGCAAAAAGGCCACGAAAATAACACTTGAGGCAGTACAGCGAGCAAGGTCAATAATCCGACACGCGACGAAGCAGCTTGGCGGTCTTGATTAGTAAACACGGAACAGGTGTGCCTGCTGGGGGGAAACGCCCTTTTCTCCAACTGGAACAAAACAAAGACAGGACATGACACTTGACAGGTCAGTTTTAATAACAAAAAAACAGCATGTCAATGTTATTTTACTGTCTAGTTATATGGAAGTATCACTGATCATGTATGTTTTTGGGTTTTTTACATTAGATTTAGTTGTGTTCATGCTATGGCTCGTTTTCTTCAAACAAATATTTCGTATAATTAGGACTTTACGACTTGTCTAGATTATATTCCACTGTCACATTTGGGTGACTTTGCAGACGTGGGAACGGAGACCTCAAGTTCCAATCATGTGATACCGTGTTTGGGTGTCAATACATGCACTCACCCGCCTCTTTTCGTCAGCTGAAAAAGGATCGAATAACCTGCGAACCGAATGAGGATATCTAGAAAAAGGAGAGGTAGAGTTTCCAGAAATTATTATTTTAAAAAAAAATCTTATTAGTATTACAGTATTATCTGCTACTCCTTTTCAACACTACTACCATCTTCATGTTCTTGGCAGCTGTGTCAAAGTTGTATTTTTTTTGTTTTGTTAACCTTTTCCCATGTATTCGTCGTGCACACCTGATCCCTTTTGTGCTTGCAGATGTAAAGGCTAGCACATCCTCACCTCGTCATAATGAGACCCACTTCCTCTCACCCACCGGGGACAGAAGGCCACCGGAGGTCAGCCCTCATTGCGCTCAGGGATAATTGGGTCGTTCAAATAATCCTCTGAGAGTAAGAGACACCGAAGCCCTGTGCTCATATTTAGCGGCTCTGCGGATAATACGGTGTCACTGCACCTGAAGAGAAAAGATGGCGGGTGTTGGTCTCATTTCGAGATTGATCTGGGTTAGGAGTTGGATTTTATTGGAAGGACCACCTGTGGCTCTGATATAATGGATGGCCGGGGAAAGGTGAAGGCTGCAGTGCTTAGCCCGTTGACTCATTTGGAAGATGAGGAAAAGGGCTGCGGGTTCTGATTCTTTTGAAATTAAATCCTTTTTTTTTTTTGAAGGGGTGGGGGGCGATAATACTCTTGCTCCCCAGGCAGGGCTTCCTGTTTCCCTGCAATTGGGTCCTCCACCTCAAAATCACCAAAAAGATCTTCAACCTTGACGGTGAGCAATTACACAGGTGAAACTCAAGTATGTCTTTTGTCATCTGCTTATTTTTTGTAAATGTGTCTGTTCTTGCAATTCAGCTGGAATTTGACTGCGACAATCTCCTGTTTGTCAACACCAAAAAGGTAAGTGGCATCGCGCTGTCTCCGTGAGGGAAAATAAAATCAATTGATCTCGAGAGGGAAAATAGAATCAATTCATCTCACGGAGGGGGCTCGGGTGTGCTTCGCAGTCTGAGGCCACTTTTTTTCGAGTCTTGAGCTCTAAAATGTGGGATGCCCCCGGTTGTCACTGTAATCAAATCTGCAGTCACCATTGGCAGTATATGGGGCAGCATGAGGGCCGGCTCACGTGTATCACACAAGGTCACCCTCTCGTGGCCTAATTTCCTTATTTCACATGAATTTGCATAGAGTTCAACGAAGCACTGCCAAAACATGCAACCTCCTCTCAAAAAAAATGCTGACCTTGGATGATTGCGTCTCTGCTTGTGTGATCGCAATTCATGTTGCTCTTTTCACGTCCAAACACAAATAATAAATCGAGCTTGACTGAGAGTATTTTGCATTTTATTAATTTAGTGCAGGGGTCGGCAACCCAAAATATTGAAAGAGCCATATAGGACCAAAAAAACCCCAAAACAAATGTTTGGAGCCACAAAAAAATTCTATAAAACTTACAATGAAGGAAACACATGCTGTATGTATGTAGGAGACTGGACTGTCTCAGAATTGTTTATGTTATTCATTCCTTTGTTGTGTCTTCACAAACGCCCCCATGGAATTGATTTTGTGATTTCCTCGCTTGATTTTTTGTTTGTTTTGGTGCATTATTTTCGCTTTTCTTCGTGTCAGTGAAGTCATCATGAATTTCCATTTTTCGGAGGCTGTCTTTGAACGCCTCTCGAGTCGAACGAGAAGAGAGAAGGCACGGAGTCGGACGTAGACGTGTTTGTGTTTGTCGAGGCTGTTAAAAGGATAAATATAGTGGACGTTTTAAAAAAACAACAACACCACACCTCCTTTTTCGGAACTGCAACTTGTATCTAAATCTATTTGAGCTATATTAGCCTACTATCAAAATCTTTTTCCATTTTCAAACATTTTTTATAAAGCTCGAGGGAGCCACTTGATGTCGCTAAAGAGCCGCATGTGGCTCTGGAGCCGCGTGTTGCCGACCCCCGATTTAGTGGAAACTACATCCCAGTCGTACATAAGCTGGAGCCTTCTGTTGCGTGACAAGTGTGTCACTTGCACACTGACATCAAGGTATTCTATCCGTGCCCTTGAACTCAGGTGAAGGTGACACTTGTAAACCATGTAAACGGAATCCTATATTGACAATTTTCAATGACTGTACTTTCCTCTTTTGAAAACACAAGCTTGACTTGTTCCATATTCCATTTCCTTTTAGAATCCGGCCACACACCAACGCACAGCTCTGGGCTGTCCTACTTGTCTCATTAACTTGTAACCGTGCCACACAATGCCCGTTTTCTTCTGGTGCCTGACTGTGAAAGATGATAGTTTAACTCCCTCGTTTTGATACCACCACGCTTGGTATCCCTTCTGACAGTGACCCCGGTACACAAAGAGGCTTCAGGCTAAATGAAGTAAATGCTGGTTCATTTTTAATGACCACCGCTATTATTTATTTAACTGAAAAAACAAAAGACGAGTAGCGTTCTTCATTTATGCGTCGCTTCAGAAGACATTTCTCATTGTAAAAGGAGAGCACTTTTTCACGGCCGAAGGGAAAGTTTTCAAATGATTTGTAAGAGATGGAAATTCAAAGTAAACCTGAGTCAGCATTGACCACACTGGAAAGTAGTTCATTTAAAAATATGAGTTGCAGCCATCGTTTATTTGGGGATTCCCTTTTCAAACCAGTCACTTCGTGTGTGTGTGCGCGGGCGCGTGTGTGTGCATGAGAGAGTGACTCGCACGCAGCTTTCTGGCTACCTGTCAAAGTCAGCTGCTATGTCCTCGTGTGTGTCTCAGCCACCTGGGTGAGAGCACATACTTTAGATGCAATCGATCAGAGATGGAATCCTTTAAATGCAGTTTTATTAAAAGGGGAGAAAAAAACGTCAACACAACTCGTAACTAAAATCACTTCCTGCTTCTCTTACTTCAACAGCCAATCAGAACCTATCAACATAAAAACATGTCTAAGCAATTATTAAGCAACAGAATATAATTTAGGTATGCTTAACATGAAATAATATGATCCTCAAACGTAAAATGATATTTAATAATATAACATAAGCTTACACTTGTTTGGTCATTCAAAATCAATTCCACTTTTTTTATGCGTGTTCCGATCAGTACGCCCACGGTACATGCATGAATGCATGCGTGCACAGGCAGACACACACTATTTTTTTTACCTTGTTTACATCCCTGCTTGCTGTCATTTGTTAGTCAAATGCTGCACATAAATCAAGCAGACCCGCCGGCACACAAGCCGTAACAATAAATAGAATCTTGTTCTTGAGCGAGTTTCCTCAACCACATTTAGGTTTTACTCAGACTAATACATTGCAAAGCCTACTTCAGGAACATGACGGCGGTGTGGATACATTTTGCCAAGAATGTGTCAGGCAGAGTTTCGCAGCGTAATATTTACATCACTGGGGCGCCGAGGCTCCTTTTTGAGTCATTGAGTATATTTTCAATTCCCTTTTGAGAGTGAAGGGCCGCACCGTATTTGGCTGGGCTTTCCATCTAGGACATGCGGGCGATCTGCCTTTCCGCTCGCGTGTGTGCAAATCTTGAGCCTTTGCTTTGAAGAAGAGCTGTTTAATCAGGGCAGCGTTTTATTTCAAGTCTGTAACGTGGGCAGCAAATTTTCTCGAGGGCTTTGCTGCATCACTGCACAGCCCTCATAGCCGTGAGCAGACCGCCAAAAGTTTTAACACTTCAGCTATACTTCCCCCACCAAATTTGCAGCTGCGTAGAAAAGACACCAAATTCCCTCAACAATAGAATATAAAAGCTAGCATTCAAAGACAAAAGCTTATTGCGCGTTTCAAATCTCACCGTAACATGTATTTGCGTGCATGTTGTCGACGTGCGGTTCATCAGCGCTGTAAATACTGTACGTGGGCGGTGTGTGTCATTTGCACAGCGGCCATGTGTTTGCGAACGTGCCTGCGAAAACATAACAGGTTGGTAAATGAGGTGCGAGGTTTCTCATCTGTTCCCCCGGTTTCTTATTATGGTGAAAAGAGCAACATAGATGTATTGATGAAATACCAACAATTGTTCTGAAGTGGATGTTTGTATTTCAATTTCATGTTCAGATACAGAAAAGGAAGCGATGTTTCGGTTCTTATAAATTGTAAAAGTATATGTTTTATTTATGCAGCATCTTTTCCAGGGGGACTCACAGAGTGCTTCATGAAAATATAAAATTCAGAATCACAACACACCTTCCTCAAGAGAGAGTCACAAATCCATTGAGAGCCAATGTCCAAGTCTCCCGAATTGTTGTGGCCCTTGAGTACATTGCTCTGTTTTGGGTGACAAACTGATTTGTCATTTCCACCATTTCGGAGCATGTGGGAGGACGGGAGATAACTGCCAGCTTCACTGGTGAGTAATTCCTCCCATCTGTAGCGATACACCTGCTGCTGGTCTGCTTGCTAATGCTGCTGTCCGTGACACCCAGTGTCACAAAAACCTTCTGACACGTTGATGTGCACTTGCTTTGAAGACTGCAGCCATGCTTGAAATTGGGGTGGATTTGTAAAATTGTATTTTAACTCGGGTAGGAAAAGGACATTACGTCTACCAAAAAAATGTGTAAACTTAGAAAAATAAATAAATACACTTTTTATTGAGGGGAAAAAAAATATATATATATATATATAGAATATATTTATCTTTTTTTTCTCAATAAAAAGTTTATAAATATTTGTCCAATGTAGGCACTTGAAGATCTTTGAGACTTATAAATGACGATATAAATGTATTTGACTCCAATTTGTAAATTTCCCATATTTTTTTGAACAAATCTATAGTATGAGTTAATCCGCACAAGTCGGTTATTATTCTTATCACTGCTATGATTGAGCAATCTAAAGTGTTGAAAATAGCCTGGGTGTTCAGATGATAGAACTGCATGCTTGACATCGAACAGGTTGGATTGGCCTCTTAGTTACACCTGGAGTTAATCTTCAAATTCTATTCAAGACACGTTTGGGTGCCGGAGAGAGAAAATGAGACGGAGAGTGCAAAAGCAGAAAAAACACTCAACCCACAAAGTATTGCGAGTTCATCCTTTAGCGATGCCTACAGGTATTTAACTGTCTTTATTTATCGAGCGTCCACATGCTTGCATAATGCTCCTTATCTAAATGTACTCCTGGTGTTTGCTCTGCATTTGACATTTATCCTTGCACCAGTAAACGCTGTATATTTATTTATGCTGCGTTGGCACTCTCCCGTGATGCAATACTCGTTAGCCTCCTAGCATACTTGCCTTTAGCAATTTTTAGCATTATCAAGAAAAATAGTGTTGTTCTCACTATTATTTTTTCCTCACCTTCTCAGTTATTGAGGTTATGGTAATTCAGAAAGGTTGACACAAGGAAACTGGACTTTTTTTTTCATTGACTGAAATTCAAATCTGATTTAGATTATGAAGATGTTGCGACATGACAGTTTGCGAAAGCGGTTGTCATGGATTCAAAGTATTTATCGTTTGAAAAATTGAACCGTGGAAGCATATTTTGCTGTCATAAAGATATTGGGGCGGGAAACAAGCTATAAGATACAAAGCAAATAACATACAGTTGAAAACATTATCTTAAAATAGAAGGTCAGCCTGAAAAATACACACGGAAAGAGTAATTGTAAAAGAAGAAAGGCTAACCTTATCTGGCAACTCCAGTTGCAAGCTCTTCCTTATTTTTAATGTGGTGAATGACTAGAGAGGCACGTTTTTAATTTTTAAACACTCAACACAACCATTTGTCGTCCTGAACTCGCACAAGCTTCAGGTCGCTCCTAATTGGCGAGCTTTCTGATTCACCCCAAAAATAACTTCAATAACAAATGGATACAAAAAGGAGAATTTATTTTCTGTTCGCAGCTATCGTGGACACTTACAATGATTCATTTTTGTTTCATTCCTCTTGAACCACCGAAAAAAGATATCTACAAAAATGTTAAACATGAACACCAGTACATCACATTTATCTCCGAATCGACTAAAAAAAGAAATCTTTTCCCAGAGGACCAAAACTCTCTGTGGAATCCACATCTGCTGTCCTGACCTCTGACCTCCATCCCCATGACTCACCCATTAGCTGGAGTCTGCAGTATAAAGTCCCCCGTCTACGTCCACTGCAAGGAGCACTAAAAGTCCCCACCGTGTTGAAATTTAAACAAGACCAATACTCCTTTCCTTCTGTAAGTCAGGTGGTATCGCATTACAAGAACCTGTTCTACAAATGATGCAGGCTGACTGATGAATGATGAATGCAGTAATAATGTCACAGCAGGAAAATGTGTTAAATGGCACGAGCGTCAATATCAAATTACAAGTCAACCGTTTAAGAATTTAGTTCATGGCAAGGGGAAAGATGCTCCTAAATTGGGCAGCTCAGGGGGGGGAAATTGAGTACCCTTGAAATAAAACCCGACTGTGACGCTACAGGAAGTACACAACAGTTTGCTCAGACTCGTTCTGAGATAGGTAGAAAAATAGTAATTTGACATGACTTGGTTGTATCGTTTCACATTTGATTGGTGGGCAGACACTCCAGACTACAAACTATCAATTTAAATATAATATCCCTTTTTTACGTAGAAGTCTTAGGACAAGCTAAACAACATACTCCATTTTGACACTTACATTCTTGACAGGGAGTGGCAGTCGGAACGAACCGAGCCAGGAAGTCCAGCCAGCGGCTCCACGATGGACCGTACAACCCCAAAATGAAAAGTAAGAGCAACTAACAGCAACTATGACTTTTATTCTTGCGAAAGGCTGTATTTTGAAAGCCAAACTATAAAATGAGGTACAGTGAAACTCCTCTACAACGAAATCATGTTTGCAGCAAGAAATTTTTCACAACAGGGGGTTTTTCACTGTAGCAAATTTTATCTCAGATGTAAACACACACAAACACACACACAAACGTATGTGTACTCTTTATTTTTATTCCAATAGTGCATAAGTATGAGCCCACATTTATTTGACACTTCATATCGTGGGTGTAGAAAGAAAAAAAGGGAAAGAAATTGCGAAATTTACGATCAGCATTCACTTTCACTTACATCAATTTCTTGGATAATGTCTTTTATTTTGCTTCCTCCGTCTTTCATTTTGATCACTTTTACCCTCTCTTCCAGCTTCTTGTCTTAGCTGCTTGACATCCAAAGGTTCGTTTTGTAGCCATTTTAGCAATGCAACGTTCTTGCTGCGTCTGAAACTAACAATAACAAATACTTCCTGGACTACTGCGCATGTGTAAACCAGTGTGGTGGTTGCTGTTGCCATTTCCGAACGAAGCAGTACAGGTCTCTGTTGGATTAGACTTCGTTGTAGTGAATCTCGTCGCGAGGCAAGAGCAGAGAAAAGATTTTGTAAAACGCAACAGGGTTGTTTTTTGTCATTGTATGGGGGGCAGGAAAGTAGGAATGGTGTTAATGCATGAAGATTTTTTCACACTAGGGGGTATTTTCGCCCATGTAGGTTTCGTTGTAGAGGAATTTCACTGTACTTGCCGATGTACCTCATTCGTTTCTGGCTACGCGTGAACGAGCATGGAGAACAGTTATTGAAGACGAGCGTGAATTAACTGCCGCAAGGCAACGTGAAAAACACAGTTTGCCTGATACACCAGTGACGGATGACAAACAGCCCACAAACGAACCCGCCGGAGCTATCGGGTGATTGAACAAACCAAAACGGTTTCAAATTGTGAAAGGATATGAATGTTTATTTTTATTGCCTTCAGGTCAGACAGTATATTACGGCGTGTAATGTCCTGACATTTTGCGATGAAGAGTTGATGAGCAGGAGCAAGATGGCGAGGGACCATCTGTCTCTCATTGAAATATGTTTGCAGGGGAGCATCAGAGCAGTCACCGCTGGACTCGGAGCAATCCATAATTCAGATGTACGTACACGCACGGGACGGGACGCTTGCAGGCACTGAGAGAGACAGACCAAGGATGTTTCTGTTTTTGTTAACATTGCAGTCAGGCAAAAGGAACAAGAGCTGTTGCCTCGTTCAACGGAGTCAAATACTGTTGTTCGTCCACCTTCTGTGTTTATCTTTGGAAATACAAGTTTATTTGTGGTTTCGTAGCGACCGTTCGCCGTCGTGCTACGAATTCAATTTGTAGTGAGACTTTGCAGCTCTCCTCCATTCGAATCCGACAGCATAGTTTTGTGCGCCACCTGCTCCGGTCCTCCTCTCTCGGCTCCCGGTTATCACCCGCCTTCCTCCTCCGACACCAGCAAGTCTATTTCCCAGGTCACTGATTAGTAATTGGAACTGTCTGACCAGACGTGACTGCTGCCTTTGTTGCGCTCCGTCTACTGTGATGTGGAAAAGTGTGCACATTGGTCATTTCCATAACTGGCATTTAGGGGAGTGAAAAAGATCAATTTAAATGAGCCATTCTGTCCTTGGAAGTGATTAGCAACCCGGAGAAAAGGATCAGATGAGACGAGGAACAGACTTTTGACAAATGACCGTATTCAAGTCCAAAAACAAACCATTTAATTTATCAATCCATCCATTGTCTGATCCGCTTTTATCCTCACTAGGGTCATGGGGGTTGCTGGAGCCTATCCCAGCTGTCTTTGGGCAGTAAGCGGGGGACACCCTGAACCGATTGCCAGCCAATCGCAAGGCACACACAGACAAACAACCATACGCGCTCACACTCACACCTGGGGAAAATTTTGAGTGTTAAATCAGCCTGCCTTGCATGATTTTGGAATGTGGGAGGAAACCGGAGTACCCGGAGAAAACCCACGCAATCTTTTCTAGCCTTTATTAGATATTCCCTTTACTTATTAGATATTCCCTTTTCTTAGTTAAAATGACATTCTGTGACGATTCAGCATTTGCGATCATCTGCCCGCTTACAGTCACCCACTGACTTGAGTTCATCACTGCTCCATCTGGAAGGTTGTTTTTTTTTTCCCGAGCAGCTCTAACGTCTCTTCAAAGGACAAAATTCTGACCCATCTGCATGTGTTGACAGCTCTTGATGCGGGAGTTAATTGCTGGAGATGATGCATCACATGAACCGTGTCTGACTCAGACAGAAGGGTTGAAGAGGAGACTGCCGTGAAGTTGACGACCGCTATTAATAGCATAAGTGAGCCAAAGTGCCAGAACCAACATCCACCCTCTGGAACCATAAATAATCTCAATGCTTTACCTTGGAAGAACGGAATAGTTTCTTAAGTGCATAGGCCACGTTATTGTCCCGCAGGAATGTATACTTGCATTTCTGTAACTTGGACAATAATGACAGATGGGGTTAGATGCCTCCCTCCTAGCTTAGCAGCCATTGGACGATAACCTGGAGGCCAGTAGTGGCAAAGTCACAAGTTTGACTACATTTCTCAGTAGCGTGGTGCCATCGTTGTTTACAACACAACGGTGACGTTACATTTAGGATCACATAACTGTTGCGTCCACATAAGCGACATTTGCCCGGGCAGTTCTAAATCTCAATTACATCTCTTCAGTAGCTTGGACGAGTACTACGTGGTATGTAAAAAATAAAATAAAAAAAATGATACCTGTGAGTTGTCTGATAAACAAAACAGTTACTGAATATGTCCAACACAAATTTTAGCGCATCTACATTTAGGTACAGTCAAACCTCGGGTTTCGTCCATAATCCGTTCCAGAAGGCTGTTCGAAAACCAAAATTGTTCGAAAACCGAAACCACGCTCTTTTTCAAATAAAAATGTTTACTGAACACGTCTGATCACAATGGAAAGCAACACGAGGAAGCGTCACTTCCTGTGTAAACTTCCTCGTGTCAGTAAGGCGAGAGGAGTCAAATGGTGCATTCAAGTGCGCTCGGTTTGTTCGAGAACCGAAATTTGTTCGTCATCCGAGGCATAAAAAACTCGAACTTTTTGGTCGAAAACCGAGGTTTGACTGTATTTTGTGAAGTTAAAACTCAATCTCCAACTAAGCTCTTCATCGCAACTCAGTTACAAAAAACAAGAAGCTAACATCGCACTAGCTAGCGACATAGAATAAAACTGCGTTCGATTCCTGTCATCATCTGCCTTTTTTATTGACTTTAAGTGAACGACGACTTCATCTAAAGCTTTACATTGTCGTAGAATAACACTGCTGTTGAGTAAAAGATTACCACTCCGATCAAGCTTCTCCTTTGTTGTGTTAATTGGAATCCCTTTTTCATCATGGAGAATGGTTTAGTTCAACGAGCCTGTCCAATCAGACTTTGCGTCACCTTTTTACTGGTCTCGTGGTTCACTTGTGTAGGATGGAGCACGACTATGTTTGGGTGTACGTAGAGCACGGGAGCCTCCGCTCATCTACCTTTTGGTAAATGGTCATTTTGATTCCATTACCGAGAGAATGGCTGTCGGTAAAACCCCCATTATCACGGTGACTCATCTTGGCCCCAAAAAATGATTGAACTGGAAAGCATATTGTCTGGATGCACTGATAGAGGAGTGGACGTGTTTGTGTGTGTGTGTGAATGAGAGCTACTGCCAAGCCTGTTTTGAAAGGGCGATGGAGACGAACATATCGGAGAGCCGTCTCCAGGCCCTTGACTGACCCTCTTTGACCATTTGAGTGAGGGTGTTATCCTGAAGAGAGGCTTTTTTTCCACCCTTTCCATTCGAGTACCAACGGCAGGCTTCTTTCAAAACTCGTCACTGCAAGGAAAGACGCAAAGGCCATAATGAACATAAACTGAAGAGAGAAATGAGATGATGATTCATAATTATCTTCCCTGAGTGTGCATGTCTGGTGAGAATTCTATTTATATCAATTGATTGATTCATGATATGTACTGTAAAATGATGCAGGCAAAGAGACAATTCTCAGAATGAGTCCCTGACACATATGCAGAAAACCTTCTCCGCAATTGTTTCATTGTTATGAGCAGCAGATATGAAAACACTTTTTTTTCCCACACAAACGTAAGCGATGAGACCAGCTGTAACGTTGGACAGAATTGGAACGCCGAGGTCCCATTCTGGTTCTAGTGAGCTCAAACAGAAGACCCCATTTCTGTACGTCCTGTAGTAACCTCACATTTAAGGATAAAGTGATGGAAAGGAAATGTGTCACGTCACTTTCCCTGGAGTTGGCTCCCTGTCAGTGAATGAATGGGCAAATTCATTTCACTTTTGCCCAAATGCATAAAATACATTTTCCTTCTGTTAAAATACAAACAACCCTTCCCCCCCCCACAAAAAAGAAAAAAAAACACAACAAGCATTGCAAACTGTATCACTTTGATTTAAAATGGGTTTACGGATAATCTAAAAGTTTAAACTGAAATTTATGAGGCTCATTACCTTGATCAGTAAATATTGAACATGGTCTACAAATGTGTGACGGTGCCATTGGTTGGACTTTTTTAGCATGTCACATGACTTCATCAGTGGTTTTCCAGGAAGTAAACTCCTAGGGTCTAGAGGTGACGGTAAATAACATGCAAAATAAGCTTGTAGTGTCTACTGAGGATACTCTGCACATATTCACACCAGAAAAAAAGTAGTCAGTAGTCACTCACTGTCCACTGTGGTAACTGCTGTCCCCGAAGGACAAGGACAGAAAATCTCCTTCAATTGTAAAATGACCCAAAAGTACAATTCTGCGAAAATGTATACTTTTTGTCAAAATTTAAATACAGTCAAACCTCGGTTTTCGAACGTTTCGGTTCTCGACCAATTCGGTTTTCGACCAAAAATTTCGAGTTTTTTATGCCTCGGATGACGAACAAATTTCGGTTCTCGAACAAACTGAACGCACTTGAATGCACCATTTGACTTCTCCCACCTTCCTTTCTCGAGGAAGTGACGCTTCCTCGTGTTGTTTTCCAATGTGAGCAGACGTGTTCAATAAACATTTTTATTTTAAAAAGAGCGTGGTTTCGGTTTTCGAACAATTGGGTGTTTGAACAGCCTTCTGGGACGGAGTATGGACGAAAACCGAGGTTTTGTACAGTAAAATTTGGTCACTGATTTGCAAATTTTACACAGTAAATATGAAACTTTACCAACATTAAAACAACGTTGACAACATAAAACGTATCCTTCAGTAAGCCGAGTTCTTCAAAATTAGGTACTGTAACTAAAACACAACATATCTGAAATGCATTTCGATTGAGGTTTAAAATGTTTGAATTGATAAGATTATTCAGTCCCAAAAGAAATAGGATATCGTTTCCTCTTCATGAGAACAAAAAGAGAAACAAGTATTCGTATGTTTACATGCCACCACTACACACGAAGTGATCACCGCATGCAAAACGAGGACTGGCTTGTATTACGTCATGTGCGTTCGGAGGAAGTCCCCGCAGCCGGACTGAGTGCCGACAGGTACGCGCAGCCAATGGGGCCGCAGGAGGGCGTGTACCACAGATGAGAGGCGGCGCACGCCGGCTCGCACACCCCGCACACCTTCACATGCTGATGAGGTCGACAGCAGGCGAGCATTTGAAGCAGAGCCGCGTGCGACTCGTTCAGAGCCGGGGGATCGCTTGTTTTTGTTCGGGGAGCGACAGGTTATCGCGTGCAAGGAGAAGCATCCAGCCGCCTCAGCGTCCGTCTGCTGAAAACCTTTGAGAACCCACCCCCACCTAAACAACACCACCACCACCTCGCTCGTCTCCACCACACGAGCGCCTGCCTGAGTAGATGTTCAACTCCATGCATTCTCATCCCCTCATCTAAGCGCCAAATTTTATCCGCCGACGCCGAGATGGAAAACGCGCACACCAAAACGGCGAGTGAAGTTTTAGACTTTTTCGGCGTGAATGAAAACACCGGACTGACTCAGGAGCAACTGAAAGTGCAATTGGAGAAATATGGGCCGAACGGTGAGTAGTTTTACTTCTTTATCTCCTCATCACACGCCCCCATCTTGAAACCTGCAAGATTAAATGAGCAACTGTCAAAATATGGGCTTTCCATTACATTTTTCTGATGAACTTTCGGTGCAATGTTCGATTAAATGGCACCTTTTTAAATATTAGGACGAAGATTTTGTTACATCGTCACAATCGACGGAGTCCCTCATTCTATAATATATAAAAATGTACTCTTTATGTCTAATTACTGGACTGCAAGATAGTTATGTGTACCCCTTATATGCACCACCAGCTGGTATGCTCACTTATTAAAATTGTCCTTGCAGGGACTCTAAGAGTCCCGAATAAATAACAAGCCATTTACCCTTAAAGATATTAATTAACTCCTTTAATCTGGTCTGCTGGTCTTTTGAAGTCGTCTTATGTCAGGTTCCTAAAGTAAGTCAAACAAACCCGCAGCCTTCCTCTGTGTACACACCATCCCTGCTTGTCATTGAGGCCACCATGCAGGAAGTACCACACACTTAAACTACTCGAATGGAAGATGAGGCGATGACGTCGATGAAACCCAAAGCTTGATCAACCTGTTTTTATTTTAAACACTTGTTTCTCAAAAATAGGCTGATACTTTACCGCTCAAGTTACAAGATAACATCAAATAAAAACTGCGGGCTGTCATGGCATCAGCCTCGCAACAGGGAAATACAAATGGCCCCCAAATGAATACAGCTGAACCTCGATTCAACTGGCTAATTAAGGTGTAAGCTTATGTAATATTATCAATTATTTTATTTTTGAGCATCATATTATTTCATGTTAAGCATACCTAAATTATATTCTGTTGTCTAAATTATATTTCTGTTGTTTAATTCTGTTGCTTAGACATGTTTTTATGTTGATAGGTTCTGATTGGCTGTTAAAGTAAGAGAAGCAGGAAGTGATTTTAGTTACGAGAGTTGTGTTTTCGAACGTGCTGCGGTGCAGACATCTCCCCCCCCCCTTTTTTTTTAATAAACTGCATTAAAGGATTCCATCTCTCCTTTTGCCATTCGTAAAGTAGAGCCATTCACTAAGAACAACGAACCCCTTAACTTACAAAGGGGAAGGCTCCTCAGCTAGTGCTGGTTGTACATGTAGTGCTTACATACTGCAAATGAACTGTAAATAAATACGTAAAAAAAGCTTGAAACTGTTTGCAAAATTTTCAAGTTTATTCGAGCTTACCTTGTTGGTGCTATGGGGAAATGGCATGTATCTGGTCATGTTCATGAGTCACAATGCTGGCACTTCCTTTTTTCACCTCTGTTATGATTATTTGCCAGAGATAAGGTCTTATCATACTATATACTTTGGGCAACACTTACCATTAATTTTGATGGAACATTCGCCCCTTCTAACATGGCTGCCACGGATGTACATGCATTGTTTTTGATGGGAAGTATCCCCTGCCAACATGGCCACCACATTGGTGTGTTTTTTTTGGGCCTGCTCTAGTCTACTGTAAGTCTGCTTATCTTGGACAAGAAAGCAGCACAAGCCGGAAACAGGCACTGTTTCCAGTCGCTCTGGCAAATTGTGACCAATTCCAAAACTTAGAGAATTTGAAATGTAGTATTACAAAGGGGCATTTTGAGTGGTCTGGACATTATTTTCTGTCCTTTAAATCAGGACTCCATTGCTTCCGGGACCATTAAATCCAGGTTCCACTGTAATAGAGTGATGTTGGCGTTTGTGATCTTGTGCAGTTTCGATTGGGGAAATCTCCTATCTATTTTAACAGTTGAATGTAGCACAAGTTGGCTAGTCGTGCCTGGAGAGTGAGTCACAAGGTTCAATGTAACGCAACAACCGTCAGCTTCCTATTTGAACATTTCTAGGTAACCCTGGATCAAAATTCTTACACTTATGTTAAGAACAAAGGCAATAAGGGCAGCCACATAGACCTTAAATAATCGAGAAGGTAGAATCATGATAGTTTGTGTGGATAAATACGAAAAGAGCTGGTGATAGCATTAGCATCATGCAATAGCTAGCGAGATTTCCCCTTATATAGGCTAAGACTCAGTGATTTGCTATCAAAAACGCATGTAATTCCTTCTAAGTAAAGTAGCACATTTTATCATGTACTATATTCATTTTATAACTACAACCCAGGAAAACAAATATGTTCGGAATTATTTTATGTCAATGGAAAATATTGGTTGTGGGACGGTTCAGATTGTGAACATGCTCAGGAAGAACCCTCAGAATTTTGGAGAGAATCTGGATAAAGGTGTAGATAGAGTTACATATTTTCACACCCATCCATCCATCAAAATCTTAATAGTGTTTCTCATTTGTTTGTCACCACGTAAGATGCAGGATATAGCCTGCTTGCTAACAATGACGCACTCAGCTTTTGTGAACAGTTCAGCCTTCGTGGATATAACCGTTTGCGCGACCAATCGTCGAATTGCTTTTTCTTGTCGAGTATCAGCTTTCGCGTGCTTCCAGCGCCGTCGGCTTGTGCGAAGCCTCGTGTCAATGTCGGAGTGTTGAATGTTCACAGCCCCACCTTTCCCTCCTGGCCTGTCATTTGCATGTGTGGCCAAGCTGCGGAGTACTGTATAGCGCCATATTGTGCAAGTCAAACAGTTGGCCTCTTGTTTGCCGCGCAGCCTGTGATGACTTCATGGAAAAAGCAACGTCTCCCTGCAGATAACATCGCTTTTCGCTTTTAGCTGTGAACTTCCTGTTCGTGTGTGTGCGTGTGTGTGTGTGTGTGTGTGTGTCTAAGTCTGTACAGATAATAGCTGGTGCAAGGGGATACCCATTTCCCTTTTTTGGATCTGACTATTATTTGTGTTCACTCTTGTTCCTTCTCGAAGAGTAAGGCAAAGTATCGAGGCCAGTCTTGCATGTACTGGGCTTTGTTGACTACTTTAAGATATGTTATTACAGAGTGTGAAACAGCTGCTTCGCCTTCCCCTCTTCTCGGAAAATGTTGACTTTCGAGTTGACTGCAAAGGTGTTTGTTTCTGCGTCATTATAAAAAGCCTCGCAGTGGCACAAGCATGTTAGCTCTGGCAAACACACGTGCACCAAAAATTAGGCAGCGTTACCAGAATCTCATTAGCATGATGAGCGCAAGTGTTTATATTGGTGTGGACATGAGATGGGCAAATAAAAAGCAATCTTACATGATCTGCACAAGTCAGTCTATCTGTACCTTTCTGTAGCTCCTCACCGAGATTCAACTAAATTCTTACTTGGCTCCTCGACTCGTTTGGGGATTTTTGTGCAATCATACCGAATCGTTTATCGAAATCGCTCACTCTTATTTGTCTGCGTGTGCAGTCACATTGTTCACTTCCCATAAAGCAGCCCAGAACCAAGTGGGGAACACGAATTACAAGAACTCACCAGAGGCGTTCTTGATTCTTTCCTCTACTAATTTGCGGTCTAAAGACGAACATGCAACCATCTATGGGTAGTTGGGTTTTCTTCCTGGAAGCCGCCCCCTCACCCTTCCTCACTGGGACGCATTATTATGCTCTGTATGACACTGGCCTGGCAACTTAATTTTCTCCAGAGTCTATCAAAGACATTTTGAGGGACAACATTTACAGGATGATATGGACAATAAATCCCGTGATTTCCCCCCCTGAATGAAAACTTATTTTTTAATTGCTGATGACCTGAGTTGTATATGGAATGTTACATTGATGAGTACTTTACTGACGCAATTTCCTACTGAGAAATGTTATCTTGTTTTGACCCGGAAATGATCACAAAGATGTTTTAAAACGCCAAGGAAAAAAAATATGGAATACAGTCAAACCTCGGTTTTCGAACGTCTCGGTTCTCGTCCAATTTGGTTTTCGACCAAAAATTTCAAGTTTTTTATGCCTGGGATGACTAACAAATTTCGGTTCTCGAACAAACTGAGCGCACTTGAATGCACCATTTGACTCCTCTCGCCTTCCTTACACGAGGAAGTGACGCTTCCTCTTGTTGCTTTCCATTGTGAGCAGACGTGTTCAGTAAACATTTTTATTTTAAAAAGAGCGTGGTTTCGGTTTTCGAACAATTTCGGTTTTCGAACAGCCTTCTGGAACGAATATGGACGAAAACCGAGGTTTGACTGTATATGCTGTTGCATACAGTCCCCAGTAATGTAAGCACATCTTCTCGCTATATCCCAACACTTCATTTTAAGCTTATCAAAATATATCGTTTTCTGGAAGGGCTTTTTTTTATTCTCCTCTGTCAGACGCGCAGACGCGAAACAACTGACCGTTCATTCACACCTTCCATATATGGCCCACCAACAACTCCTTTCATTTATTTATTCCTCCACTTACTGGCGCAGCAAATGTGTCGTCCCCCCCCGGACATCAAAAAGTCACTTAAATCGGACATATTCACACACTGCCTGCATGCGGGCACTCAAAAGAATGTTTGTGCTCATACAGTCTGTAATCCTCAATGAATTATGTCCTGCACATTCACAGTCCACAAGCAAAGGACTCCCATTTTTAGCAGGTAGAGGAGGGGGGAAAAAAAGAGGCTTATTTTTTTCCGAGAATGGGCACACTGACAATTTAGGGATTGTTTTCCACTTTGTTTTTCCTCCTTCGCTGTCAAGACAAAATGGTGTCCTCTCCTTGATAGTTCAAAAACATGACATGACATGACCCGACATCAACGACGGGAAGTTGGCGACATCCGCGTAGTCCTCCGCTCTGGAACAAATCCCCATGGCGGCTTTTTTTTGTGCTTAATACAACACTAGCAAGTAGTTTTGAACAATTAAGAGAGCCATTATCGCAAAATGGAATAATTCTCAGTCATTATTTCATCATTTAATATTCATATCAAGTAAATAAAGTCTTCTCTTCCCCTAAAGTGGTTGCCGTCGGAATTATTTTGTGGCTTCATTCAAATCAAAGAGTTGATTATCGCGCTCACAAATCCTTATCGGAGTGGGCGACACGGTGTGTCACTGAGCCATTCGCTGCGTGATTGTGACATGAAACGGAATGATGGCTAATTAGGAAGCCATGTGACGTTTGTGCTGTGCGACGCAAATTGAGGAGCAACTAGTTGTGGTGGTGGTCTTCTCCCGTCATTTCCCCCAATGAAAACGACAAGAAGCGTTTTGCTACTGCAGTTTAGGTACCAGATGACATTTATTTTTTTCCCTTAATATTGAGATTGTGGTTTAATATATTGTAAGTTTTTCAAGGTCTGCTTCCCTCACAGTCAAACCTCGGTTTTCTAACGTCTCGGTTCTCGACCAATTCGGTTTTCAACCAAAAATTGTGAGTTTTTTATCCCTCGGATGACTAACAATTTCGGTTTTCGAACAAACTGAGCGCACTTGAATGCACCATTTGACTCCTCTCGCCTTCCGCACACGAGGAAGTGACGTTTCCTCGGGTAGACGAGGATGTGACGCTTCCTCGTGTTGCTTTCCATTGTGAGCAGACGTGTTCAGTAAACATTTTTATTTTAAAAAGTGCGTGGTTTCGGTTTTCGAACAATTTCGGTTTTCGAACAGCCTTCTGGAACGGATTATGACGAAAATTGAGGTTTGACTGTACTTTATTCTGTTTTTAACAAACACAAGCAATAAATCAATCCGGGTTAGAATAAAATATCGGATTTATTTGACGTCAATGTTTTGGTTTTATAGGTTAGTCTAATGCCCCCCCCCTAAAAAAACCCCCAGCAAATTAGATCATATTTTGGGTCGACTTTAGTTCGTTGCAGCCTTATAAGTGTTCACGACGATAACTTCACAAATTTCTACCTCGCAAGTGTGGCGTAAATGACAAATCTCTGGCTTCAACTTTTCGTGTCTCATAAAATAATGACATGTAAAACCGTGGAAGACACTTTTTAGGCAATTAACTTATCTTGCCACCACACATACAGAAATAAACATTACAAAAAGTAACTAAGCCACTAAAATAAAGATGCACCACCCCCAATTGCGATGTGATTTGAAAATTGCATTTTACTAGATCGTGATGTTGATTTTAAATTTGATTCAACCGAATGTGCAATACTTTTCGTTCTTTGTCGATTTGGCTCAATTTTGGCATCTCTCAGCATCTGTGGGCGATTTGTGCGGGGAATTCAGTTTTTACTTTGAATTGATTATCTTGGCAAAGGAGAAGCGCTCAGTAACACAAATGTAGACAAATGATCAAACGTTTAAAAAAAACAAATGGGCCTTTTGCATCAACAGAAACGGTCTTGCGTCTTGGAGCTCCGCTCATGAAAAATGGGAGCGTCAACAAAAGGGATTTGTTTATATTTTTCTTTCATGTATTATGGGTTGGTTGAAGATTCCTGTTTAAAAATATCCATCCATCCATTTTCCGAGCCGCTTATCCTCACAAGGGTCGCGGGGGGTGCCGGAGCCTATCCCAGCTGTCTTCGGGCAGTAGGCATGGGACACCCTGAACCGGTTGCCAGCCAATCGCAGGGCACACAGAGACCCTCACACTCACACCTGGGGACAATTTAGAGTGTTCAATCAACCTGCCATGCATGTTTTTGGAATGTGGGAGGAAACCCGAGTACCCGGGGAAAACCCACTCAGGGGAGAACATGCAAACTCCACACAGGGACGCCGGAGCTGGAATTGAACCCGTTTAAAAATATACATGTTGAATTCTCTTTTGTTTAAACGCGTCGCTTGTACACTAAACTTCAACTAGGAAGGACAACTTTCTCTTTTGGGGGCTCTCCCCCTCGCGCACTTTTGAGTTCTCCTCCTGCGCCGCACCACGACTTGAAAGGCAGAATGCGTCACTGGTTGAGTGAGATGTTCCATTGTCTCCTCCTCGTCATTGTCCTCCACGCCAACACACTCCTGAGTGCTCTCCTCAATCAAACGTTTGTTTGCCTTTCACTTGAATTGTCTGATCATTTATCCAATAGAGAACCGCGTCGTGCCCCGTCGGAGTTATGTGGGCTGAGAAGAGCGAGTGGAGTTGTCGGGAAGAAAAAAAAAATTCAAGGCCACTGGGTTTGGAGTCACTTCTTGGCTCAAGTGATTCCTGTGTGTCATCCTACTTTCGCTTGTCACGTGACTTCATACATCCCACTTGTGCGACTTGTGATCGCACGTGACGAAGGTTTCACTGAAAGGATTTTCTGCGTGAAATATTTAATAACTATAATAAGAACAAAAATCCCGCATTTTAATTGTAGTTTGTGGTCTGAATAACAAGAGCGTGACAAAAATTAGAGGCAGTTGAGCAACCGCAAAGACCTCCACGATGGTTCTCCCCCCAAGGCGGCTTTATTTTGTTGATGGCAACACTGTCCCATTCTAAAATTTTAATTGAACAGGAAAAATGGCCTTTGCTGCCTGGAAACGTATCCCGTTGTGTTTACTCAAATGAAAGTAACGTGTTCATAATCCATTTATATTTGGATGTTTCGAAAAACGGAGAATTTGCTTCATCCACAAATGCGCACGTGTACCTTGTTTACCCAAAACCGTATCGTCCATAATGGTTTTCGTCCATAATCCGTTCCAGAAGGCTGTTTGTAAACCGAAATTGTTCCAAATCCGAAACCAAGCTCTTTTTAACATAAAAATGTTTACTGAACACGTCTGCTCACAATGGAAAGCAACCCGAGGAAGCGTCACTTCCTTGTGTAAGGAAGGCGGGAGGAGTCAAATGGTGCACTCAGTTTGTTCGAGAACCGACATTTTTCGTCATCCGAGGGATAAAAAAACTCGAAATATTTGGTCGAAAACCAAATCGGACGAGAACCGAGACGTTCGAAAACAGAGGTTTGACTGTATTCTGTTATTTACACGAGCACTTTTTTTTTTTTTTAGGACGAGATTTGTTTGCAGTTTGATATTTTGACATTTATCATTGTGGTTTGTGAGCGCATTGCATAGCGATGTCGGAAAATATCACACCATTTAAGATAAAAGCCAAAACCGTTTGATTGGATGGAAGTCAACGGAAGACGGAGCCGGTGACCTGAATTTCAAGACATTTGCTCTAAACTAGAAAGAAAAGAGGTTTCCGCTTGATTCTATCTCATGACATCGCTCAGAAACAAAGAAGAGGGGGGAAAAAAAAAGTCAGTTTCAGACGGTACATTTGGGGCATTTGGTGAGATTTGCTCACCTCATAACATTATGAGGTTGAATTAAAGTTTGATCCAACACAGAGGCTAAAATAATGACTACACGGAATAAATATTTTTTTTTTTCCACCCTCGCTACTTTTCTGTGCATGATCCAGTGTTTAATGAGTGTCTCGGTGGTATATAAAAATCCTCCATTCCATCCATTTGGAACACCATGAATAAAATAGTTTTCAAATGAGTCTTCCCGTACTGTATTTTTGGAGCCCGCTGCAAACTTTTTTCCTTGTATGGTCCTTGAATTGGGCTCATCTAGGAAATTCGTTATCAAACCTTTTTTTGGGGACGACGGGGGTCAGTGAGACATAACAGAAGACACAGGGCGGGAAAAACGTGTTAGTAAAAATAATCCACAGATATCAACCTAATTACTGTGCGCGCGCTCACGATTCGTCACGCATTTATTTCTGTGCAGTCGTAAGTTCCAGTTTGAGGTTTCTCATGGTGACAAGCAGATTTCCTCGTTTTTTTTGTGCTGCCGAGAAATGATAAGAGCGGCTTGGTGTCACTTCGTCTGCTCCCGACGGGCATGTGGACTGAACACTTCAAGTTATTTACACAGGGCTCAAGTGAAGCAGGATTCGGCCGTTGTCTCTTACGCAATCGTGCAAATACGGTAATTCGGTAGGAAAATTGGCAACACTTGCCGTTCGTTTTTTGTTAATTCATTTCAGAGCGTTTTCCAGTGGGATCGTACATTACGAGAGGAAGTGTATGTAGGAAGCGATCATACATTGGTGCGCAATAGCTATTAGGGGGGGGTTCCCGGCACGATATTTTTAGGCCCGTTTTACATTCTCGTGGATGATTGGCTCAACTCTGGAGAGGTTTGGTGAAGAATATACTTCCTCGCGCTCGTGATGAGCTGACCCAGAAGCGGTTTATGGTTCAAGAGAGGAAAGTAGTCGTAGCGTGAGACGAATGTCAACAAAAGCACGCATCAGACCAATGATGGTATGCTTCGCTTGTTTATTTTTATAAGGGTGATTGATTATTCAATATCAAGAACATATTTTGGTCTAGTTTGTTAAGTTATACACCCCAAAATGCCCCGACTGGGCTCTCCCTTAGATATAAGGTGAGAAGCTTGGCTATCCAGAAGGGGGTCAGAGTCGAGCCGCTTCTCCTTCACATCGAAAGGAGCCAGATGAGGTGGCTCAGGCATCTGATTAGGATGCCTCCTGGACCCCTCCCTGGTGAGGTGTTCCGGGCATGTCCCACCGGTTGGAGGCCCCGGGGGTATCACCCAGGACACGCTGGAGAGACTATGTCACCCAGCTGGCCAGGGAACGCCTCGGGATCCCCGGGAAGAGCTGGAACAAGTGGCTGGGGAGAGGGAAGTCTGGGTTTCCCTGCTAAAGCTGTTGCCCCCGCGACCCGAGCCTGGATGAGCGGTAGAAAATGGATGGATGGATGGAACAAATCTCTTGAGTAGAAAATTTTGTAAGTAGAGACGCGTTTTTCATGTAAATGCCCTAATCCGTTCCAAGCCACCCAAAAATTCAGACATAAATGTTTCCTGAAGCATAAAAGTGCATCAAAATATGTAACAAATACAAGTTACAATTAGATTATTGCACAATAAATGAGAGTTGTGCATAATGTAAAAAACAAAACGATGGTCATTTAACTTTTAACTGCGTCCTCATTGTTTTTTGCCCTCTTTGGTCCATGTTCTCTCTCAGAAGTGGTTTTTGCCTGGTGTTTTGTAAAAAACTGATCCGAGGACGTTTGTTTTTGTCGGCTTTGAACAATCCTTCAAAAAAGTCCATGGCAAACATCAACATAGTGAGCGATCGCTTGACTGGTGAACACTTTTTCTGGGTGATTCACATTTACATAAACCGGAGCGCCTCATGGTCCGAGGGGCGAATGACAATGACAAGGACGCTGCATCGACACATTTCTATCTATCTCCACACATAGACACATATGGTAGAGGTCCCTCTTAGCCAATGGGATTCCAGGATGATGCTCGGTAATAGCCAATGGCAGAGCAGCTATAAATATGTTGCGTTCAGGAAACTTGGAGCTGCGAGTAGCCTCCCATACTGTATTTTTACCTTTCGTATTTTGACATTTCTTTCGTAACAAGAGGCAATATTTTCCTGTTGTGGTGTTTCGTAACTTCAAATTTCGGATTGAAGAGATGTTCGTAAGTAGAGCTACCACTGTATACTGTGTAATTGTCACATTTCAGGCATGCATTTTCAGATTAGAATTGTTTGCCCTGGCAATGCTGATATTTACCCGTGAGACTCAGTCACGCGTGGTAATTCTGTCCAGCCCTCCTCGTGTGACATTTATTTGGTTCCCGATAATCTGCAGATGTGCAAAGAGCGTCAAACCGTGAAAGCAATGAAACAATAAGAAGTGCTGAAAGAAAGATGTCAGGTTTCCCGCTTTTTCTTCCAACAGTTGGACACAGAAACAAAAACCCCCTTGCTGTTGTTGGCAACCGTCTCCAGGAAGTGTTTCCCCTTTTGCTTGGCATCGACTACTTCTCTGCTGTGTGTAAACAAGCCCTTTTTTTTTTTTTTTTTTTCATTGTCTGGGCCCGTGGGGAGGTGGTGGGGAGGTGTTGCGGGGACACCGCTTGACGTGAGTAAGTATTCAGGAATGTGACTGGGCAAGCCTTTGGCTTGACGCAGCCCAGAGTGACTGCGAGGGAATCCTTGGCAGAGGGAAGTCCGGGAAACCCGTTCTGCACCTCCAGCCCTCCCTCCCGCTGTCTTGTCCTTTCAGTCTTTTGTCTCCCGCACTTGAGCCTCAGCCAGCCCGTCTGCTACAAAAAACAACCAAGGGAAAACGCGGTAATGGGGCTTATGTCAGACCGGTGGAGCGTGGAAAACAGCAGAACCCACTTCTCCATATTGCTGCCGCCGCCTCTGAATTCCCCCTCTGACTTCACTCATCAAACCTCAACGGTAAAAGCCCTCGAGACTGCGAATTTGAAGTCTTCCACAGTGACTCAGCAGTTTATTACGCCCACGCTATTTATCTGGCCTGGTTGGCAGTGGTGGTGGGCCAAGTAAAGATGCCCAATCCCAGCATCCAACTCATCGAGTTTGGGGGGGCACTGAGGCAATCCAAGGTCAGCTTGATGACGCAGTCGCTCCAATGTGGTCTACTGAATGCCTGGACATGCCCAGAACGCATCATCGGGAAAGTGTTTATTTGACACCCGTAATAAGGTGCAGTCAGACTCGTCGGTTTTAATCAACATCAAGTTGTTTTCCGCCCTCGGTTCGGTTTGTTTAGTCAGGTGTTAAAGTCATGGAGCTCAGGTGCGGATTGCGGACCAAATCAACAAGTATGAGATGATGGGGTTCCAAATTAATTCTGAAACATGCGGGGGGAAGCACGCAATACCTTGACATGATCCAACTGGTCAGGAAAGAAAGCAGGTAAGACATCAAACGACACAATGGTGACGTAACTCCAGGCAGCACGTCGCTTACGGAAAATCTCTTTTTTTAGCCTGGCACTTGAATGCAGCACTTCTTTTAAAGAATTTTTTTATTTACATACCGTATTGGCCCGAATATAAGACGGCCCTGATTATAAGACTACCCCCTCTTTTTCAAGACTCAAGTTTGAAAAAAGACTTTTTGAACATCAAATTCATTTTTATACAGAAAATAATAACAGTACATCTGAAACAAATGATTCTAACAATATATTTGAGAGAAAAAGCATGTTATTTTGCCTCATTCTAATCTTAATATCTGAACATTTAAATATGTCAACTAAAGTGCAATCACATTCGTAAATGAATGGCTTCTGGTTTTTGAAATGTAAATTACATCATAACTTCTCTTCAGCTGCCGGTTAACCTGGCCGATCTTCGACCCACTTTTCTCCAGATTGTCGCTACGTTTCTCCATTTTCTCTTATCTATTATTTTCTTTTCTTTTCTTAGCGCTATTTTTTATTTTTCTTCTTCGTGCTACCGCTATTTTTATTTTTATTCTTCATGACGGGTTCACTTTGGCCTCGGGAGTCAAGTACAGCATTCGCTTCAATGATATCTGGCGCCATCTAGCGTCGTGAATGGGTATATAATGTATATAATGCGTACAATGTCTAGACCCCGAATATAAGACGATAACACGACCCCCACTTTTTCAGTCTTATTTCAATGCAAAAAAAACACTGTCTTATATTCGGGCCAATATGGTATTTCCTGGACACAATGTTGGCGCCTGAGGTTAGCACATCTAAACACTATCATTTTTTTTTTTTTTTTTTTGGTTTTGGTTTTGGTTTTTGCCATGAGCTTCAGATATGCTGCCAATCGAGTGCATGGAGGTTGGGGGGGGGGGGGGGGGGAATAAGAAGAACAGTGTCGGACAATGAGTCAAACACATGAATGTAAAATGGAGTGGCACCTGACATCATTTATTCAGCTGCGCTCTTGAAAGCCAAACGACAAAACGCAAATACGACACCGTGTGTGACTTTCAGCTTAATTACGCTTGATCAAATTAGTTCTTGAAAATTCCGTTTTTACAGCCTTGGCTACGATATATAAAAGATGTGTGTTGTCAAGACGGTCCATTTTTTTCACTACACAATGTACTTTTTTTGCCCAACAAAAGGAAACAAGCATTTATTTTAAATGATACCAATCAGTTTTGGAGAAATCTGTACTGAAAAAAAAAGAAAATAATAATAACGATTGCCTTTCCACTTGGTTAAAGTTGCTTCATAATAAGAGATGTAGTTTGGACAAATGGGGAAATGGGCCGGTCCTCTGCCTTGGACAGCGAGCAGTCTGACGTTGCAATTTTCGACCTTGGGGCGCTCCAAAATCTGCTAAAATCATCAGAAAACAAGCTTGAAATCACTGCTGGGTCTTTTGGGGAGGGGAATTTTTAGTTCAGGCATCGTTTTTAAGTCCACAACTCGAAAGTAAGTGCCAAAGTTTGGCCAATTGCAGCGGCCCTTTAAGTTGGTTTCTCTTTCCGCTCGTGACGAGTGCAAACTGAGTGACTGCAAGGATTTTGTTTTTGGAAGGCGGCGGAGGCCTGGCGTCACCGTCCTCCCGCTTTCCAACTCTTTTCCTCCACACATGGTCACGTTTCATAATCGTGTAAAAGACGGCTGCTCAAAACATGCTGGAGAAACATGGCGCTTCTTTCCACGGCACCATTTAGGGTCGCCGCAATCCGCGTGTTGCTTCTTTTCCCACTGAAGCACATTGCAAATTTTTTCTACATTCATCAGCAGTCCAGGATGAATTTGTTTCTTTGTGTTGGACTTGACTGAGCAGGGTTGTGCCATAAGCGCGGTAACAGACTGAAACGCTACCCGAGTTTTTCAGAATACGTCTTGTTTTCTGCCGAGTGACTCACCTGAGTGCGGGGTGATCTTATTTGTTCATGAAACTCCTGCGGGGAAAGAAAAAACAAAAACAATGTCGCTTTCAAAATGTTCAGATGAGAAAAAGTGTCAGGCGCCGAGATTTTTGCTCTGACGGAAATAGACTACAAATAAAAGATGAGCCGAAGAAATATACAGTCAAACCTCGGTTTTCGAACGTCTCAGTTCTCGACCAATTCGGTTTTTGACCAAAAATTTCGAGTTTTTTATACTTCGGATGACGAACAAATTTCGGTTCTCGAACAAACTGAGCGCACTTGAATGCACCATTTGACTCCTCTCGCCTTCCTTACACGAGGAAGTGACGCTTTCTCGGGTAGACGAGGAAGTGACGCTTCCTCGTGTTGCTTTCCGTTGTGAGCAGACGTGTTCAGTGAACATTTTTATTTTAAAAAGAGCGTGGTTTCGGTTTTCGAACAATTTTGGTTTTCCAACAGCCTTCTGGAACGGATTATGGACGAAAACCGAGGCTTGACTGTATATCCATTTTGTTGGGGTTTTTTCAGTTTGGAGTAACAACTTCCTTTATAATCATATTTAAAAAAATTTAAACCACCATCCAATAGGAAAGGTCGCTGTAAATTAGGATTGAATAATTTAGAAAAAAAATCATATTGCAATCGTGATTTGTAATTGCATTTATTTATTTATTTATTTAGGGGCGCAAAAACGAAATTATTCTGTCTCACAGAATTATTCTACATAACCAAATTGGTCTTCTAGGTTCGGGTTAGGGTTAGGTTAAAGACAGTCCAAGAGCCATGAATGAATGTGAAAGACATTTGATCAACTTCAATTGGAGTTGTTCACTCCTAAAAATGCGTCGACTTGTGGTCTTTCAAGCATGTACATATACACTATATGTACATAAAATTCAATGTTAACAAAATCTATTTTCTTTTTTTTTTTTTTACCCTTGCTTCCTTTTGTCTCCGCCTCCACCTCTTCAACTGTTCTACAACCATCGTGACGTCACATCGACAGAGCTCCCTGCTGAAGAAGGTAATTTTTTTTTTCTTCCCCCCCACCCCCAGTGTGACTTCTATCCTCCTCTCTTGCTTGATTAAATGTCTGGGGGTGATTTCTGGAGACCCCTGGTATGAACTAAGCTGTCACGCTCATAGCTATGTATACACAACTATATACAGATTAATGCTTATTTTTATTTTTTTCTTTTGCTTGTAGATGTTCGGAAAGTAGATGATGCACATTCTTTCCACTGTTAAATCTTCTCAACTTTGACTCCTTTCAGACAACTGCGTGTGTTTGTGCATTTAACAGGAAAGTCCCTGTGGGAACTCGTGTTGGAGCAGTTTGAAAACCTTCTGGTCAGGATCCTGCTTCTCGCTGCCTGTGTCTCCTTCGTAAGTAACGCTCGGTTCACCCCCCTCCCCCCCCCCCCCCCCACCTTTTTGAAATAATGACACTCGAATTGGATTTTGGAGTTGGGAACCGAAACTGCTTATCGGCCTCATTCTCATTAAGGAGCAGCGGTCACCTTGTTACTGCTCTGTTTTAAGCTGGAAAGTTGAGCATGAAAGTCTTTTCCATTCAGTGTCGATACGGTTTTTAGTGAGGGGAACATCCAAACCACTGCAGCGGCTTAAATTGTGACCCTGCTTGGAGTGAAGGTAGGGGAGGCGTGGAACGGGGAATCCTGAATATAAATGCAGATTTTTCCATCTCTGACAGCACGTCTCTGGTGTTTTGGGATGGAATTGCTATTCCTGAAACTGGGGGGGAAAAATAACATGGCTCTAAAAATGTATTTGACACAATTTGCCCTCCTGAACGGCTCCGAGGGCAGGCGTGGGTTGGAAAAGCTCACTTTTCCTCAAGTACTGTTCGATGAAGTTTTCTCTGTAAAGGCAAGCCGTTAACTTCTTACACACCCAGTCTACTTGACATTCATCAAGCTGTTACATTTCTGCTGGCTTCCACTGTTTGCGCAACGTTACACCTGAGCTGCTACGACCTCTTTGCGTGACTTCACACTGATCCATCTCGTGTTTGTGTATTTGACTTTATAACAGTTTTCTTTGTCATTTCAAATAGTTTCGCATTCACCCTCATGTCTTTTTGTACTTTTTGTAATACTTCAACAATCAATCAATGGCAGTGCATTTGTCTTCTGTTTTAACACTCGTGTTTAAACCAACTACAGTCAAACCTCGGTTTTCGAACGTCTTGGTTCTCGACCAATTCGATTTTCGACCAAAAATTGAGTTTTTTATGCCTCGGGTGACGAACAAATTTCGGTTCTCGAACAAACTGAGCGCACTTGAATGCACCATTTGACTCCTGTCGCCTTCCTTACACGACGAAGTGACGCTTCTTCGGGTAAACGAGGAAGTGACGCTTCCTCGCGTTGCTTTCCATTGTGAGCAGGCGTGTTCAGGAAACATTTTTATTTTAAAAAGAGCGTGGTTTCGGTTTTCGAACAATTTCGGTTTTCGAACAGCCTTCTGGAAAGGATTATGGACGAAAACCGAGGTTTGATTGTAGTTATTTAAGGTTCTTCTTCCGCAAATAAGCTTCTAGTCATCCTGCCTGCCGCCCCCTCCTGGTTGGATGACAGAATCTGGATTTTTACATCACTAAGCACAAAGAGCAAGTGCAAGCCAACCCGAGTTCTCATAAAAACAGTATTGATTGTATTTCCACTTGTGGAGGCGACAATTCATTACAAAGCCACCAAAATACAATTCTCAGCTTTGGTGCGGATCCTTGTCGGTAGCGCACGGACATTATTTTGCCACGTCACCATGGGGCCAACAAAAACTCTTCAAAGTCTTGCTTACAGACACATTTTCGGAAATAGCGTACAGGAACTGAACTTGATTAGGAAGTTTGACATTTGGAATGGAAGACACTCCATTCCGAAGACTCAACTACAGTCTTACCTCGGTTTTCGACCATAATCCGTTCCAGAAGGCTGTTCGAAAACCGATTTGTTCGAAAACCGAAACTACGCTCTTAAAAAAAAAAAATCTTTATTGAACATGTCTGTTCACAATGGAACTCTACACGAGGAAGCATCATTTCCTCGTCTACCCGAGGAAGCGTCACTTCCTCGTGTAAGGAAGGCGAGAGGAGTCAAGTGGTGCATTCAAGTGTGCTCAGTTTGTTCGAGAACCGAAATTCGTTCGTCTTTTGAGGCATAAAAAACTCAAAATTTTTGGTCGAAAACCGAGGTTTGACTGTATTTGTACACAGGCACTTCAAAAGTCTCCTTATGCGGTCAAGTGACTGTCAAATCAAATGTTTGTCTTATTTATTGACCGTGTTTATCTTGAGTGCGTCAATGTGTGCAGACCGCGTAATGCGTTTTATGAAAAAGGTCCTTTTCCGAGAACGCGCTGCCATTGTCGCCATCCAATCTCTCTGTCATAAGGCTCAAACGAAGTAGAATGACGTGCTATCGACCGCGCTTGGGGTGTCGTGACACACTCTGTCATCCACTGCAAAGTGGCCACACCTCATCTCTCCTCACTTACGGTGCCCGTTTAATAACGGCGCTGTTCCCTTCTATTGACAACAAAAGTGTAACCTGAAATACGAAACCAAATCAACACTGAGTCTCTGTTAACACATTTGTGATTAGCTGCCTGACATGATATACAAAGGATCTTTGTCCCGAATAATCCTTGGAATTTTTTTTTAAACCAGGCTTTAAAATAAACATGCAGATAAAAAGTCAAAAGTTGCTGTTGGGAAGTTATCATTAAACTTTCAGGGACAGTGCTTACTACAGTGGATACCTTATCGTGTTAGCAGGTGAAAGCGTTAAGCTAGCAAGATGATCTTTTCAACGTCAATATAGTCACGGTCATCAGAACTGCGTCGAAGACGAACCGAATGCGGAGCTGATCTAGTTTGCCCCGAAGATTTCAACTCGTAACTCTTGTCTCTCATATTTAGTTTAGTTTTCAGCCATTTTTACATGCGCTGCTAACAGTGAGTGTAATCTTTCAGAGTGGTGCAATTGCAAGTTAGCGCTCGCTATTTGGGTACTTAGTTCAAGATTGTGATCTTAGTCAGTCACGTGCAACACGCCCACCGACAATGTGGGCAATCTGTTTTGAGGGAACGCATAGTTTTTTGTCTTCTCCTACTGAAAATTTTTTTTTAAAAAGCCTAACGAGTGTGTACTTTTTGGACAATGATGAAGTGGAGTTAGATGACGTTTGAGTCACTCAACTGTGTAAAGCGCTGCAGTAATTTTAGTGTAATGGGGCCTAAAATGTCATGGTCATTTTTTTGTTTGTTTTTCTTGCCGGGAAGTTTCAGAGTTGTAAAGCGGATCAACGGTTTCACTAAGTATAGGCAGATTTGTTGTCCGCTTGTAATTGCGTATCAATGAGGCATTCAAATGACTTTTAAAGCAACCTGATTGCTGCAGCTGCCAGTGCACGAGGGAGCCTGGATGGAATGAGCTGTTCGCCATTTCGTCACACATCTGTTGTCTTACTGCATCAAATGGTTTTGGCTGTGATTAGAGTCAAGTCATAACAAAGTTAGCAGTTAGTAGGGTCTGGATCCTAAAGGTATTCCAGGGAACCCTTTGGCATCATCGCACCAATGGACTGTCAACAAAGAAAAATATGTTGAGGTCTTCAGTGCCTTCAAGAGTGAACTGCATTACCGCTATCCGACGCCTATGCGAAAGTTCTGGTTCCAGCAAGATAGAACATATAAATCCATGGCTAAATAAGCGATTCCGCAGGTGCCAAACTGCTAATACAATAAGGGGTTGGCTTTAGTTTTAAGTTGTAATATCACCAATCACCACCAGATGACAGACATGTCTTGGTTGTGCTTATACTGCCCGGTACTGCATCACGTGACTGAGAAGCGCGCCTTCACCTGCGTCAAGAGTGACATATTATAGACGGATATAACAGAGAATCCGGTAATTTTTCAAAATAAAACATCAGTTCCAATTCAGGTTCCAAAATGAATAAATATTCTTTTTGTGCGGCCCAGTACCAAATGACCCATGGGCCGTTACCGGTCCGCGGCCCGGAGGTTGGGGACCACTGATAAAGATTACAGCTAACAAAAACCCAAATCCAAAATTTGAAGAAATACCCAGAATTACACAAGAATCTCTCTCTCTCTCTCTATTTATTTCTCTCTCCGAGTGGCGCAAAATTCCACCCCATCGTAACGGATGGTGCCCGAGTCACCCCCGCTTCATGACGGCGCAGACTCGGATGATTAAAGTGGTGTCGAGCGTCTCCTCACAATGGAGTCAAGCGCAAGTTCATTCTCATGAGAATGTGAATAGCAACCAGGAGCATTAGCGAACCTTTTTTGGATATGTCCAGGAATCAATCACAGCTAATGGATAAAGTTGTGTTAACATCTTGAAGTCCATATACAGTCAAGGATCCTCGTTGGTCCCAGATCTCTGTAGTCTTGTTGGACCTGGATCTTATTACATGCTGTTTTGTTTGAGATCATGCAAATGGTTGCATAGCTGGAGCGAAATCCCTTCAGCCAACACTGCCGTACATTTCGATTACCCGACCCCAAAAAACAGGTTTAGTAATAAGGAAACAACTCAAGGTTGGGTCCATTTTCTTTTCCAGACGGACAACCGACACGGCGCTACTGCCGCTTTTTCCCAGCATTGGATTGAAACCTTGCGACCAAATTTCCTCTGATAAAACTTGATGAATGAATAACGACTAATTCCAAAGTCAAGAAGCGTAGCTTTGACTACGTTAAATGTGCATTATCGAGTTTGTTTTGGCATGCGGACACTGTTGACCTAAAAGATGGGTTTTCAGAAATAGTCGGCGTTCTTGTGTTGTCACTACATTGCAGTCTGAAATGTTTGCAGCCTTTCACTGTCTTTATTGTTGAAAAAACGGTGGCCTTTTTCATTCCATTTAAATGCACTTTATTGACGAACAGATGATAACAGTGATGGACCAGTTCTGCCCATAACACCAACCGTAGTTTCCAAAGGGCATGTGGAAAAATTTATGAATGGCTACGGTTTAAAAAAACAAAAATTAATTTGAAATTGGGTTGCCATTATTTGCTGATTAAATAATGGCAGCTTTTTGTTCTGTTTATCCAAGGTAGCAAGAATGCAATTTAGTCTAAATATTCTCACCTTGTACTTGTTTCCTCTGCTTCTTTCATTTTATTAGCTTAGAAACACTGTAAGAGAGAAACAAGAGGTTAATATTGCTTGAATTGTAATTATGGCCTTTTTTTTTTTTTTTTTTACAAAAACAAATGAATTCGTAAATTGCAAGGTTAAATGTTATGATCACGTCTCACTCGAGGCGCAGCTGTCCTAAATCAATGCCGTTTTCATTGTAGCCTCGACTCTGCCCTCCGTGAGGAAATTTTTCCTCCGCCACACCAAAACACTACTTAAGTCTCAAGTGTGTGATGAGGAAGTTCTGACTCTGCGTACCATATGTTTGTCTAGGTGTTGGCTTTGTTTGAGGAGGGGGAAGAGACAGCCACCGCCTTTGTTGAGCCTGTCGTCATCCTCCTTATCCTCATTGCGAATGCCGTCATTGGTGTCTGGCAGGTGAGATACACTTCTCTTCTTTTTTTTTTTCCTAAAAGAGAAAAGGAATGGCGACAGAGAACAGTGAAGTTAAAAATTGAGCAGTGGACTCTTTTTCTCATTCGTGCCTTCCAGCTATATTGGCACCACGTGAAACGTTATCATCAGATGCACATTGTGATGCAATTCGATTACTGAAACCAACATCAGGCCGAGTATTACACTTAACTTGCATTAAATGGGAACGTGAACAAAACCCAAGAAGAAGAAATGGACATATTGAGTCTGCGCAAACCCCAGTGAAGTTTTAACGCATTAAAAAAACAGAATACAGTGAAACTCCTCTACAACGAAATCATGTTTGCAGCAAGAAATTTTTCATAACAGGGGGTTTTTCACTGTAGCAAATTTGAAACCGGAAAGTGGGAACTGTGTTACAGGTAATGTATGATGATTTTTTCACACTAGGGGGGTTTTTTCACCCATGTAGATTTCGTTGTAGAGGAGTTTCACTGTAATGCATGAAGATTTTTTCACACTAGGAGGTATTTTCACCCATGTAGATTTCGTTGTAGAGGAGTTTCACTGTACAAATATTTGATTAATTTTCAAACTACAGTCAAACCTCAGTTTTCGTCCATCATCCGTTCCAGAAGGCTGTTCGAAAACCGAAACCACGCTCATTTTAAAATAAAAATGTTTACTGAACACGTCTGCTCATAATGGAAAGCAACACGAGGAAGCGTCACTTCCTCGTCTACCCGAGGAAGCGTCACTTCCTCGTGTAAAGAAGGCGGGAGGAGTCAAATGGTGCATTCAAGTGCGCTCAGTTTGTTCGAGAACTGAAATGTGTTCATCATCCGAGGCATAAAAAACTCGAAATTTTTGGTCGAAAATCGAATTGGTCGAGAACCGAGACGTTCGAAAACCGACGTTTGACTGTACTTTGCTCAGTTTGGAGGTCTTGATATGAAAAAGCAAAATACTGTCCAGTTTCATAACACTCTCTGAGTTGAGTAAAAGTCATGACTTGAAGCATGTTGACATTTGTTCCGGTCCCGACCTGATGTCTTCTCTAACCTGACTCATCTCTTTTAAACAGGAACGAAATGCTGAGAACGCCATCGAGGCGCTCAAAGAGTACGAACCCGAGATGGGTAAAGTGTACCGCATGAACCGTAAGGCTGTGCAGAGAATCAAAGCCAGGGACATCGTTCCAGGAGACATCGTCGAGGTGGCGGGTAAGCCTACCAAACCCTTGGCGAAGCTTATTTACTCTTCCGTGTTGCTTTTTCTGAAGTCCAGGTGTGCTTTTGCTCTCAGCGGCTTGCACAGAAACATATACTCCCGCGCCCTTTGATGCCCATTCAAGAGTCTGGAACTATCGTTGGAATATCACACAAACTAGATTACATAAATCTTTCCCCCGTATTCGCAGGTGCCAGGACTACCGTCCAGTTGTGTGTGTGTGTGTGTGTGTGGTTCGGTGTAAGTGGTTGTGGTCTTCCCTTGTGTTTAAGGCCCAGTTTAACTTTCCACTTCCCTTTGCTTTCCATACTCTCAGTCTCACCACCTGGATGTTTGTCAGGTCTTCACTCCTACCACACACACACACACACACACACACACACACACACATACATACACAGACACTCATCCTCCGCTATAAACTCGCCCGTGTGCGGGCAGCCCTATCTAAATATATTCGTGGTGTCATTGTGGTTTCAGCATGCATGTACGGCAGACTTCATGTGCAAGCGCATGACCTCCGAGGATGAAGGTGGTCACTTGACCTTTGGCTTTCCCTTTTTTGGGAGCGTCGTCCATTGCCGTTGCATATCCCCTTTTTTTTTTTTTTTTGCTTGGTCTGGGAGTTTGGGGCAGATTTGTGGGAGATCCACACATGAGTGAATCTAAAGAGGTCATCAGGTTTAACCCTTACATGCTGTTGGGAGAAATGTGATTCATTTTCCCCATTTGATAGCAATATAAGGACACTACATTTAATTATTTCACCGTGAAACGTCAGTTGGGTTTTTTTTTTCTTAAAGAGACCTAAAATACTCCCCTCATCATCCGACATCTGCGTATTGCACAATGCACTACCTTACTTTACACAATAGCCGCAAGTTCTATTGTTTATGTTGTCTATACTGTTCACATTACATTAGCTGCTATCGTGTCCTAGCTGTGTGTGCTTAATGCACGGCATGTTTGCACTGAGGATTGAGAGGAAGAAATTTCATCTATGCTGCATGTCATATATGAAGCATATTTGACAATAAAGATGACCTTGACCTTGACCTTGAAATGAAATGACGCTAACATCTTGTCATCCTTTTCTCCCGGTTCTACAAAAATTGTACGCACTGAGGCTGTGCCGAGTTAAATTTGTCCCAAAATTGATTTGACATGTATCAGTATGTTAAAAAACAACAACAAAACATGGGTCATGGTTGTAATCTTAAAAAAGTGAAACTGTACATTCCACAAATGTGCACATGTTTTCTGGGACAGTTTAGCGATTTTCAAGAGTAAGCTTGAAACAGTTGCGACAACTATCTGTGGTTCCATCACGTTTGCACAGCTTCCTGCAGAAACATGCACCTGTTGAAGGGTAATGGGGGGCGGGAGGGATCTTTTTACAATGAAATAATAAAACCGCTATATGTATATATAATGTCAGAAAGGATGCGATTATCCACCAATCCATCCATGCGTTCCATTTTCAACACCGCCGATCCTGAACAAGGTCACGGAGAGTTGCTGGAGCCTCTCCCAGCTGACTTTGGGCTTATACAACCTGTGTGGCTAAATGGGAACAATTATATGCCTCCCTTTTGACTGTTTATGATTATGTAAGCGATAGCGCTTTGGAATTTGGGCTTGTTGCAGCCGGCGTGTTCCTTCGCACATGCGCGTGTATTCAACAAGACTCGCAGACAAGCTCACGCAGGTCGCAAAGCATCAAAAGTACTTTGCTCACTTCCCGCCTACCGCCAACCGCTACCCTCGTTGTAACTGTCAACACTGTACCGTCGTCATGACGACGACCCAGACTCACTTTTTGCTCACGCCTTTGTTATGAGAAACCTGGATGCTATTGTGGAGCTTTGAGCTGTGAGAGTGTTGTCATCGTTTTAGTTCCCTTATTAAGCCCAATGGAAAAGAGAGAAGTCAGGTTTCAGGGTTGAGAAATTACATTGGATTTTGCTGGCTTTTATTTTAGACTGGGTACTCCGGCCAAAACTAAAAATAAAATGATTGTTAGAATATATGAAGACTTGAAATTGTCCATAGGTGTGAATGTTTTTTTGTTTTTTTTTGTCCTGGGTTTGGCTGGTGACTGGCATGTGCCTTGTCTCTTGCTCAAAACCCAGTTCACCCTGCAAACTGACCCGAATGACGACACGCGGTATAGAAAATGAATTGATCATGGACGGATGGATAATATAAGTATAGTTCAAATTTTATTCTGAAAATATTCATGAATGAAAGAGGGCGGCCATTGCAGAGGTACCGGGTTCGATTCCAGCTCCGGCCTTCCTGTGTGGAGTTTGCATGTTCTCCCCGGGCCTGCGTGGGTTTTCTCCGGGTACTCCGGTTTCGTCCCACATTCCAAAAACATGCACGGCAGGTTAATGGCACCTGAGCGCGAATGGTTGTTCATCTCTGTGTGCCCTGCGATTGGCTGGCAATCGCGATTGGCTGGCAATTCTCAGGAAGATAGCTGAGCACTTCATTCTGCCCAAAAGTCCCATACGAAAACCATCTCACACAAACGGTGCTACATGGGTACATTGACATCGAAAATAAATCTGCATCATTGAATTTACTTCATTAAACTCCCAGGTTTTTTTTTTCCTCTACCTCAGATTACCCGGAGGTGGTTCCACTGGAACTTGATGTGAGGAGGGTAAAGTAAACTGAATGTAGGTATTGGAAAAGGACACCATTTGACCACAAATGCCTCAGAACAGAAAAAAAATATAGAATAAATATATTTACATAAGGTTCCACCCCTGCAGTGTACTTGCCCTCTCGTAGGTACTTCGCTGGCAACGCTGACCGCCGTTTTGACACGCTTGCCTTTTTGCGCCTCCGTCGGAACTTTCCTTGAGGTTTTTAATGGAGTGAGTGCGGCGGTCTCGGTGTCAGGATTGTGTGAGGGTTTACAGAAGACCTGAAGAGATGGAAACCTGCGCTGCGCTTCTCCCGTTAAACGAGTCGCGTTTACTCTGCCCAGTTTCTTATGCAAGAGTGAGATTCTGACTGTGGGGTTGTGTCAAAAGCAGACGGCAAACTGAGCCAGCTGAACTTCGAATTTCTTCTGAGAAGACACTCTCAATGGACACTTTATTAGGCACACTGGATAATCTCTTAAAGCACGGGTGTCAAAGTCAAGGCCCGGGGGTCTGATCTGGCCCCCATATCATTTTATGCGGCCCGCGAAAGCAAATCAAACACGTCAAGTTCCACGATGCTTGCGAAAGTCTGAACCAAAATTTCAAATTGTCACATGTAATCCACAATAACAGTCATTATTCTTGACTTCTGATTTTACAACTACCGTAATTTCCGGACTATAAGCCGCGACTTTTGTCACACGCTTTCAACTCTGCGGCCTATATAAAGACTTTTCTAACGGCCGTCTGTGTACCGTCCTTCTTTGTAAATATCTCATGTACAATATGGGCACCTGCGGCTTATAGACAGGTGCGGCTTATGTGTGTACGAAATGTTTTTTTCCTTTAAAAATTTAGTGGTGCGGCTTATAATCAGGTGCGCTCTATAGTCCGGAAATTACGGTAGTTATTCATCAATTTGTTGTGCGCTGTGTATGTAATATGTGGAGCAGATGAAACTTTATATGGTTTCCCCAAATTCGTAACGGCCCTCCAAGGGAAACCGTAACTACAACGTGGCCCGCAACAAAAATGTGACACCCCTGCATTAAAGCAATGCAAGAGCTGTCTGCATACCCGTACCAACTAGCATGAATCGTATCGTGAGAGTCTCGTACATTTTGTGACAGCCAATCGACATGTTATGTTTGTGATTCTACTGTATCAGAGAGATGATTTCCAAAGGTAAATTTCAGAAAGGGAAAGTGTCTGATGGAGGCGAGGGAATCTGAAGGTAGGCGTTCTCTCGCCTGCCCCCGGCCATTGCGGCCTTGGCCAACTTGAAGCCTGCAAGCCGTCTCCCACGCAAACGCCAACCCACGTTTCACCCGACACCCTGTCTCCATCTCCCATAGGTGCTACACAGAGAAGCCGGCGGCTCAATGAAGTCCACGTTGGGATAAATGCAATGGCCGCTTATGAGATGTCGGTCATAAACAAGACAAAACAATCGTGCATTTGTAAAATGCATGATTCTTTTTTTTAATGGAGTTTTTTTTCATTTCAGTTGGTGACAAAGTTCCAGCCGACATCAGGTTGACCTCTGTTAAGTCCACCACCTTGAGAGTGGACCAATCCATCCTCACAGGTACTCTCAACAGTCTCTTTATTCAAATTTGATTTGTATGGATAGATTTGTGTGTTTTTGACTGTAAAATTAGAACTGGAATGTGCCCATTCGGCGCAATCAAACACTCCTTCCTCATCATCCACCGAATTGAATCCATTGTTGGAATTAAAACAATTATTCTGACGCCATCTTTTCTACAGGGGAGTCTGTGTCCATCATCAAACACACTGACCCAGTTCCTGACCCCAGAGCTGTCAATCAAGATAAGAAGAACATGTTGTTTTCTGTGAGCGTAACCTCAGAATTATTTACGTTATCATTTATGCCTCTCACCTCAACTTTAAGTCTGTCTTCGTGTAGAAAATAACAAATGGATAATTAATTGATACGTGATTTATTAGCCCCAAAATGGATCAATGATTCCAAATTTAGAGCTGCTCGCTCAAAAGTGAACAGAAAGGACAGATAGAAGACCGACATCTGCATCCGTCGTTTGGCGGGGGCTCTCTTTCCCAGACAGTCAACAGAGCTGCTTGAACTAACAACACCAATTTAAAGTTGCACTTAAAGTGATGCTAATTGCTCCTCAAGTGGGATAAAGACTTGACATGTAAAAATCCACTCCGAGCCATTCATTACACTCGTGTTCAACAAGCAGCAACTTGTAGAAAAAGTGTTGTTTCCAACACGTCCGTGGTGAATCTGACGCTTCCCTGTGTGGCTCAGCGGATCGTTTTCCTCGAGCACAAGTCTGAATTTCATTCTTCTCTAATGTGAGGAATACTGTTTTGGGGTTTTTTTTCCCTCCAGTCTTCCATGAGGTTAAGAGTATTTGGACTGCAATAGCACAATGAGCTCTAGTGTGTACACAACTTGACTCTACTATTTCTCATGCATGTTCTGTTATAATCTATCCATTTTCTACGATACTATTAATAGTAACTCCGGTTAGGTGTTAGCGAATGTGATTTCATCTTGTGGTAATGGGTACACTTGACCAGTGTTGCCATAGGTACCTTGTAAAAGTAACTACCGTATTTTCCGCACTATCAGGCGCTTCGGAGTATAAGGCGCACCTTCAACGAATGGCCTATTTTAAAACTGTTTTCATATACAGTTAAACGTCGGTTTGCGAACGTCTCTGTTCTCGTCCAGTTCGGTTTTCGACCAAAAATTTCGACTTTTTTATGCCTCGGATGACTCAAAACTTATGGTTCTCGAACAAACTGAGCGCACTTGAATGCACCATTTGACTCCTCTCGCCTTCCTTACATGAGGAAGTGATATTTCCTCGGGTAGATGAGGAAGTTATGCTTCCTCGTGTTGCTTTCCATTGTGAGCAGACGTGTTCAGTAAACATTTTTATTTTAAAAAGAGTGTGGTTTCGGTTTTCGAACAATTTCGGTTTTCGAACAGCCTTCTGGAACGGATTATGGACGAAAACCGAGGTTTGGCTGTATAGGGCACACCGCATTATAAGGCTCATAGAATAGACGCGACAATAGTGGTTGCGGTTGCTTTCTATATCCACTAGTTGGAGCTACGCTAAAGGGAATACAATACAATACAATGCAACTTTATTTATATAGCGCTTTCACAACCACCACAGCTGTACCAAAGCGCTTTACAGAACATACGTCCAAGAAATCAGAATATTGATCCGTAAATAAGGCGCATCAGAATATAATGCGCAGTCTGGGCTTTTGAGAAAATTGAATGTTTTAGGTGCGCCTTATAGTGCAGAAAATACGGTAGTTACCTTGATGATCTCTTGATTTTAAATTAACTTAGGGGAGTTACTTTTAGCCAACGCGACAATTCCGAATAAGCCAGTATTCCATCAGCGATTCGAGAATAAAGCCAAATGCCCCAAAATAAACATGTTTGTCTGGTGACTTAAAAATAATCCGTGCATGATTATGAGTCATGACTCTATGTTAATGCCTTGCCTGACTCAGTGATGTATTAAAATGGGCGGCGGGGGGGTCAACCTTTCACCTACAACCATCTCATTTTCCGCAGGGCACCAACATCGCTGCGGGCCGGGCTATCGGCGTCGTGGTGGCGACCGGAGTTGCCACCGAAATCGGCAAAATCCGCAATCAGATGGCGTCAACAGAACAAGAAAAGACGCCGCTGCAGCAGAAGTTGGATGAGTTTGGCGAGCAGCTTTCCAAGGTCATCTCCCTCATTTGCGTGGCTGTGTGGGTAATCAATATCGGCCACTTCGGGGACCCCGTCCACGGTGGCTCCTGGATGCGGGGAGCTATCTATTACTTTAAGATAGCAGTGGCCTTGGCCGTGGCCGCCATCCCCGAAGGCCTGCCTGCCGTCATCACCACTTGCCTGGCCCTCGGAACCCGTCGCATGGCCAAGAAGAACGCCATCGTGCGGAGTCTGCCCTCAGTGGAGACCCTAGGCTGCACCTCTGTTATCTGCTCCGACAAGACGGGGACCCTCACCACCAACCAAATGTCCGTCTGTAGAGTAAGTTACGATTCCACTTATTGTAATTACACCCGCCAAATCTGCTTTTGGTTGATTTGGGGGTTTGCCACTCTAGACCTGGAGTGTTAAACTCATTTTCAGGGGCCACGTCATAGTTGTGGTTCCACACAGAAAGCTGTTCTGCCCTTCACAGGCATGATTATTGCATTTATTTTTACCTAGACCTTGAATTTGAAATTAGACGTCCCGGAAAACGTGACAACCAATTATTTAAGTGTGTAATTATTCTTCAATTTACGTTACACACCCAACATGGCATTTGGTTTGATCTGATTCATGTTCTCCAATTCAACATAGACAGTCAGACAATTTCAGAGAGAAGGAACAGTTTGCTCAGAAATCACGTGGGGGGGAATTATAAATTATTCATACCGGTGGCCAGAGTTCCTTATTCTTCTTTTGCTGTGTGCTTTATCTTTATTTATTTTCTGGGAGACATGCATATGACAGACAGTGGTTAGCACGTCGGTTTCACAGTGCAGAGGTACCGGGTTCGATCCCAGCTCGTCCCTGTGTGGATTTGCATGTTCTCCCCCGGGCTTGCGTGGGTTTTCTCCGGGTGCTCTGGTTTCCTCCCAGTTTTGGGCACTCTAAATTGTTGAGCGTGGATGGTTGTTCGTCTCTGTGTGCCCTGCGAGGCTGGCAACCAATCAAACTTGGGATAGGCTGGTGGTGAAGCTTCGGAAAATGAATGAATGAATGAATGCATATGACAGACAATGGCCGCGTTTATATTAGTTTTGGGATTGTAAGAGACCATGACACCGTTGGCCCCCGGGGGTCGGCAACACGCGGCTCCAGAGCCGCATGCAGCTCTTTAGCGACATCTCGTGGCTCCCTGGAGCTTTATAAAAAATGTTTGAAAATGGAAACAGATTTTGATACAGTGAAACTCCTCTACAACGAAATCATGTTTGCAGCAAGACATTTTTCACTGCAGCAAATTTGAAACAGAAAAGTGGGAATGGTGTTAATGCATGAAGATTTTTTCACACTATGGGGTATTTTCACCCATGTTGATTTCGTTGTAGAGGAGTTTCACTGTAGTAGGCTAATATAGCTCAAATAGATATAGATACATGTTGCAGCTCCAAAAAAGGAGAGCTGTGGTGTTGTTGTTTTTTAAAACGTACATTTTATTTATGCTTTTAACAGTCTCGACAGACACGTCTGCGTCCGACTCCGTGCCTTCTCTCTTCTCGTTCGACTCGAGAGGCGTTCAAAGACAACCTCAGAAAAACGGAAATTAATGATCACTTCACTAACATTAAGAAAAGCGAAAATAATGCACCAAAACAAAAAAATGAAGCGAGGAAATAACAAAATAAATTCTATGAGGGCGTTTGTGAACACACAACAAAGGAATGAATAACATAAACAATTCTGAGACAGTCCAGTTCCTACATACATACAGCATGTGTTTCCTTCATTGTAAGTTTTATAGAAGGCTTTTATTTTTTTGCAGCTCCGGACATTTGTTTTGTTTTTTTTTTTTATCCTAAATGGCTCTTTCAACATTTTGTGTTGCCGACCCCTGATTTATCCGATCCCACAGCACTGTACACATCTAACTCATCAGTTTACCAAAAATCACTTTATTCATTGCATTGGGGACTTAGCCTCACCTTGAACTGCAACATCTGGTGCTTCGCTAGCCCCAACAATGCAAAACCATTCATTTAATTTCCACAGGAGTACATGTCAGTGGTGGTTGTCTTAAGTTGAGCAATATTGAGATTTCGAAAAGCAAAAAAAAAAAAGTGATTAGCAGCTTTGGCTTAAGTTATTCAAAAGCATATTTATTTATATTATTATTATTTATTTTCTTTGTGGGTGTTGAAACCCTCCATAGCCCACCAGACAAATACCCCCACTCACAAGATGACGTGGCATGCGTGTGTGTTTGTGTGTGTGTGAGTGTGTGATTAATGTGTAGCTGCAGGGAGTTCCCTCAAACTTGGCGGATGTGTAGGAGTGACCTCACCGCAAACCTTTAAACCCTCCCAGGCACAGGAAGACTAAGCCCAGCTGACGTTGGCAAATATTGACCCGCATCCACCTAAAGGGGAGGACCTGACAGGGAATAAGGCTGCACGCTCATATACCGTCTCCCACACAATATGAGGAACAACTGCAGTTCTGAAAAAAAATAATAATAATTCTGATGCGAAGTATGTTGAGGCTCCGATCGAGCTAAATAATGTCACAAAATATTCGGAACCGCTCTCAGTATGATGCAGGGCAATTCGATGACACTGTTAAAAGTTAAAAGTTTTATGACCGTGACTTGGTAGTCACTTGAATTGTTACTAAGGAATCTACAAAAGCCATTAAAGCGTTTCCCAAGAAACTTTGTAGACGGGAATATGATTTTGAAAAATAATCAAATTCTTCATTTTTTCTCCTCAATATTATGAATTAATATGGGGTTAATTTTGCCATCTTTAAAATGATCTCACCCTTTCTCAGCACAGTATGACCATTTTTTTTTCAGATCCATCGTTTTCTGATCAATATGCCAAACTCCCTTTTCCCTGGGACACATGCAAACCCAAATACAGTCAAACCTCGGTTTTGGAACGTCTCAGTTCTTGTCCAATTCGGTTTTTTGACCAAAAATTTCGAGTTTTTTTATGCCTCGGATGACGAACAAATTTCGGTTCTCGAACAAACTGAGCGCACTTGAATGCACCATTTGACTCCTCGCACCAAGTGACGCTTCCTCGGGTAGACGAGGAAGTGACGCTTCATCGTGTTGCTTTCCATAGTGAGCAGACGTAGTCAGTAAACATTTTTATTTTAAAAAGAGCGTGGTTTCGGTTTTTGAACAATTTCGGTTTTCGAACAGCCTTCTGGTTTGACTATAGTGGCCACTCGCCCCGTCATCCCCACGCCCCGTCATCCCCATGCAAGCTGAGATAACGAGGAGATGAATCCGATCCTGTGCCACTATTACTGAGTCACATTGATCACACTGTGCCTTGTTACCGTGGAGACCACGGCAGATCAGAAAAAGTGGATGGAGGAGCAATCTTATTAGATTTCTCACTCGCTGTTTTGGCTGCACTGGGTGTTCTCTTGTGGAAGTCATCGGGGTCCCCAAATAGCCAGTTGTTGATTTGTTCGCGAGTTATGGAACTGGGCCTCATAAACCTTTTGTCTGCCGCTTTTAGTTGACCAGACGACTAAGGTGCGGAGGAGGAGGTCGTTTCTTTTAACATTGAGCCTCTATCTCCTGTGTCAGGACGACCCATAGATCCTCATGCAATAACATTTCAAAGTCATTAAACTTGGACACAGACATTCATGCCTTCATTGGAGCATTTCCAATGTCACCTCCTGACTTTTCCTCCTTGGATAAATAGATACAAATGATTATTTTATAGTGCCCCCCTCCGCCCTTTTCCAGTCAAATGCAATGCAACAGTCTGCAGGATAGGATGAGACTGTCTTGATCGTGCATTTAAATCAGAGTTTCAGTCGATACTCTCAACTCCCCATCTCCAAATGTTTGTTGCTGCTACGAGCAGGGGTGGAGCTACAGGGTGGCCAGGGGTGGCCAAGGCCACCCGTCGTCACTTTGTAACCGACCCCCCTGGCTATCCTCATACCTCAAGGAAAATTTTAATATCTGATTTTTCTGCCATTTTCACATGAATGCAGTAGCCTATTGTTAGACCCCTTGATACTCCACTACAGTAATCCCTCCTTTATCGCGGTTAATGGGGACCAAAACCACCCGCGATAAACGAAAATCCGCGAAGTAGCGAACAATTAACATAGACAGTCATACCTCGGTTTTCGTCCATAATCCGTTCCAGAAGGCTGTTTGTAAACCGAAATTGTTCCAAATCCGAAACCAAGCTCTTTTTAACATAAAAATGTTTACTGAACACGTCTGCTCACAATGGAAAGCAACACGAGGAAGCGTCACTTCCTCGTGTAAGGAAGGCGAGAGGAGTCAAATGGTGCATTCAAGTGCGCTCAGTTTGTTCGAGAACCGAAATTTGTTCGTCATCCGAGGCATAAAAAACTCTACATTTTTGGTCGAAAGCCGAATTGGCCGAGAACCGAGACGTCCGAAAACCGAGGTTTGACTGTATTAATTTATTTTTTTTAATGCAAACGGTCCGCGAGAAGCTGCGAAAGTCAGCAAAACAACAGCGAATCACATAGATCAACATATACAGTACTGTACTCCATGTATATGGGGGGTGGGGGAATTATGAATATGAATATAAATATAAAATCTGAGATGCACTGAAGCCGCGATAAACAAACCGCAAAATAGCGAGGGATCACTGTACATCTTTTTTTTTTAAACTGTATTTAAATAATAAAATAAATAATCTGAATGCAAACTCTACAAAAATCTTTTGTCAAGAATATTCAATTGTTACAGTCAATGTCAATCAAAATCATCAATTCACACCACAGCAAGCAAACAACATGGCCCAGAAGGATTTGTTTATCGTACCATCCACAGTCATGGGGTCATGGAATGAATTGCACACTGATAAAGATGCAAGCTTGGCCACCTATCAGTGAAGCATACAGTCCAGTTATTATTAAGTGCAAAATAAATTTTTAGCTTCATTCTGCAGTCTATTGACATATTTTGGTAATCTCAAACAGTTTCAAACATGTTTTCCAGGTTGTGTGTGTGTGTATGCCTGTGTGCGTGTATCTATGGATTATGCAATCCGTTTTTTTAAAGAGAAGACACTGTAATGTTTTCTTGTTCAGTTGATATATTTTATCCATACAAATCTTGTGTATACAACCATACTCGTATTACACATGCGATGCATCCCGTTGTTTTTCCTGTCAACTGCGAGGGTTTGATTCCCGTCTAGTGCCCCAATGCGTTGCCAATCAACCTACTTAAGGATGGTTTTAGGGAGTCTGAGGATTCAAGAAAGTTAGAAACGTAACTAAGGCAAGAGTCTTTCAGTGTCCTATTTTCCTTGACTTGATTTATGTTGCACAAAAGTGTGAGTGGGGGGGGTTAGTGAGTGACTGATGAGGCATAACATGATGTGTGACTCCCCCGCTTGTTTGGAAATTGGCAGAGGGTGGAAATCAAAGATGCGAGTAAAGGATTTTTGGGGCCTTCTCCAACAGCAATCGGTCATCCGCAGCGGTGATGTCACACGGCGGACACACTGCAATCGGCTCGGTGGTTTTGAATTGAAAAAGACAAGCAAGGCCAGGTTTTCGGATTCTCAGTGGGCAGCCGTTTAGAATTAAGGAGCGGTTGATTGAGCGCCGCAAGTGGCTAGATCTGCGCAAGCTGTCTTCAAGACCGTGGAATCTGTCATGTCAAAAACTATCTGCTCCTGGACAATGTGTGTGGGTTTTTTCTTCCCCATTGAAACTTTAAATGAAAGAAAATCTGTCAAACTGTGAGTTTGAATGGGGTGTTTGCATACATGTGCTCTGCGATTGGCTGGCGACCAATCAATCCTGGTTGCCGATAGTCTCCTGTGATAGGCTGTAGCTCACCGACAGCAACCCTAAAAAAGCACACGCGACACAGAATTTGAACGGGCTGATGGATTTGTGTGTCACAAAAGTTAGCTTGAAAGAGAGTAGTTTTAGTTTCCATCTTCCATGCAAATGTATTCCATTTTTTCATTGTGAAATTGAATTTGCGCACCTTCACTCTCACCTAGACAAAATAAAATGACTTCTTTTGCAGATGGAATTAAATCAATTACATGACGGGTCGTAACTAATCTCGGCTAACAATAGAAGCGGCATGTTTTCGCACGAACACATGAACTGTGACTGCGCAGCTATTTACTTGTTTGTTTGTTTTTTTTCCCCCTCTCCAGATGTTCATGGCGGACAAAGTGCAGCATTCCAGCTGCACCTTGCATGAGTTCTCGATAACAGGATCCACATATGCACCTGAAGGGGAAATGTAAGTTTCATTTCTTAAACTTAAAAAGAAAAAACAAGAGAGATTTCATGTCTTTTTATCTCGTTATTTCATATCGTGCTTAAAAATGACAAATTATGATAGCGTCCTGTCCAAAAAAAATCTAAGTGATGTTGAAACTGCACGACGGGGCGTTTTTAAGTGTGTCTGCATGTTGTTTGTTTAGCTGCACAGTTAAGAATGTGATTCCACAACGACCTGTGGCTTTCATAACAGCACAGTGTGGGTTATTGTGTGGGAGCTTTGCTAGCAACGGCTGCGTTCTCTGCTGGGAAGCGGCAAGTCGTCAGGCCACCAGCGCCGTCGATCTTCAGATTGCACGCCGTACCGCAAATTCCACACCGGCATTGAAACCGTGTTTACATGACATTATCGTATTTTCTGCACTATACGTTTTTTTTGTAGTTTGGCTGAGGGTGCGACTTATACTCTGGAGCGATTTATGGGTGAAATTATTACCACATTATTATATCATTTCACATGTTATTTTCACATTAAAACGCAAGAGGCCGCTCTAGACCTGTGTTGATAAAACCACGATGAGTCTGATGTAAGCAATGTAGAAGAGGAAGCGCTGCATCTTCTACCTCCGGTGTTGGTGGAGTTGCTTTAAAGTGACACAGAGGATGAAGATTCCGTTGGATTTCGTGATTTGGAGTGACATTGATGGTTTGGTGAACTTGTTAGAATGTTCTTTATGCTATAGTTCTCTGAATAACTCTTAATATGTTACTTGAACATACCAGGCACGTTCTCAGTCGTCGGTTTATGCGTCATGTCACGTTAGCTAAACGTTAGCTAAACGTTAGCAGATTGTACTCTTATTCAGCGTATTGTTTTCTATTTTATTTTTTTTTAAATTGCGTTTCAAGATAACATGTCTGTTCTTGGGGTTGGATTTTATCACAAAATTACACAAACATACGGCCCGCGGGCCGGAACCGGCCCCCAAAGAGGTTCAATCCGGCCCGCGGGATCATTTAAAAGTGAAACAAAAATGCATTGAAGACACAGAAGGAATATTTTCAATAAAATGCAATTAGTGGATTATCCGCTAGGGGGAAGCACTGTTTTGATCACAGTAGAAGATAACATTGTTTTGATGGGGGAAGAAAAGAGATGGACCCAACGCAGCAAATGACATGAAAGCGCCAATCAATCCTTCTTGAGACCAAAACAAAGGTAGATTTTGGTGATTCATATAACAGTATGGTTTCATATTAATGGTTTGGCCCACTTGACATCTACCAAGTCCGTATGTGGCCCATAATGTGAAATGAGTTTGACACCCCTGCTCTAGTGCGACTTAAGTATGTTTTTTTGTTCTTATGTATTTTATGGCTGGTGCGACTTATACTCAAGAGCGACTTATAGTCCGGAAAATACGGTAGTTTCTCATCTCAACCCTGCTATGCTAAACAGCCTCCTCAAGTCATGAATTTTCATGAGCGCCCGATGTGTGGTGAACTGTAAAGTGTTTCCCCCTTGAGTTGAAGAATTTTAGCGTCATGTTGGTCTGTTTTTTTTTTTTTTCTCTCTCCAGACTGAAAGGAGACCGGTCAATCCAGTGTGGAGACTATGATGGACTTTTGGAGTTGGCCACTGTGTGTTCCATGTGCAATGACTCTTCATTGGATTACAACGAGGTAATTAAAAGCGCACACACACACACACATAGCGGTACTAAATATAGTTCTGTTGCCATACAACTAGGCAACATTGCGTCGTTTTGGTGAGTGTCCTTTTTTTTTTGTTCCGAAGAGCTCGTTTTAGCCCAATCTTGAGCGAAAATTCTTGGAATTGCTTTTCTCACCTCTTTGTCATGGCCACAGTATCTTAGTAACCAGACTGAAGAGAGAGGCCGGGGATAACACAACTTAAATTGCATGTATCCTCCCTGGCCGTACCGATCCGCGGCTGTTTTGCCGCCACTTTAATATGTTTTGAGGTGATGAAATACCTGAGTGGGAGCCCAAGCAGAAAAGAGGAGCAGCTGAGCACCGGAGAGGAGGGGGAGGAGGGGGTGGATGAGGAGTTTTATTGCTTTGTGCTGTCACACAAACAAATGATTGGCCATTAGTGCGTCCTCTGCCCTACTTCACTTTTCAGCACCTTTTAAAGAGACTTCACGAGTATGACTCACCAGCGGGGTGGGTTTCCAGCAGATCTAAATATTGCCCTTGACAGAATGTCAAGAGCAAAGGGAAATGAGTGACTTGTTGAGTATCCTGCTTTTAGCCCGTTTAATTGAGAATGACGCCTTCGGGAAGGTCATTGTGACCAAAGAAATACATTTTTGAACAACAGCGTTGCAGCGGTGCAGCAATTGAATAACTCGAGTTTAAATTGTTGGCATTTTCATCCTGTGTGCTTCCAATAAATTTAACGTGCTTTGTTAAGAGTGCAGAAACTATGACAAAGTGGAATGAATACATCTGAGCTTTCGGGTGCTAAGCCATACAATGTTAAACATGCTGTGCCATGAAATTTGTACACGACAAGAATACAGACAATAAATTCTTTTGATTTGAACTACTATCCACCTTTTTATATTCCGTATTGGCCCGAATATAAGACGGTGTTTTTTTGCATTGAAATAAGACTGAAAAAGTGGGGGTTGTCTTATATTCGGGGTCTAGACATTATACCCATTCACGACGCTAGATGGCGCCAGATATCATTGAAGCGAATGCTGAACTTGACTCCCCAGGCCAAAGTGAACCCCTGTCACGAAGAATAAAAAATTAAAAATAGCAGTGGCACGAAGAAGAAAAATAAAAAATAACAGTAAGAAAGAAAAGAGAAGAAAATAATAGAAGAGATAAGAAAAAATTGAGAAATGTAGCGACACAGAAGTTATGATGTAATTTACATTTCAAAAACCAGAAGCCATTCATTTACAAATGTGATTGCACTTTAGTTTCCATATTTAAATGTTCAGATATTAAGATTTGAATGAGGCAAAATAACATGCTTTTTCTCTCAAATATATTGTTATAATCATTTGTTTCAGATGTACTGTAATTATTTTCAGTATAAAAATTAATTTGGTGTTCAAAAAGTATTTTGTTCAAACTCGAGTCTTGAAAAAGAGGGGGTCGTCTTATAATTAGGGCCGGCTTATATTCGGACCAATACGGTAATTTAAAAAAAGAATTCCCTTCTTTTTCATCATGAAAGGTCTCTGACATTCTTTGATCAAAGAATAAAAGCACTTTAAGCATCCGTCTGTCACATGAGTTCAAATCACATTGCTTTGGGAGGGGCAGCTCTTTCTCATGCAAGTGTTGACTCTGGCTTTTGTTTCCATTTTTCACACTCTTTGAAAAAGAGTAACCAATCTAGCAGTTGATAATTTGGTTGGTGAAAATAGATCAAACGTCACGCCTGCTGGAACCTCATAAAAGTATCGGTGCAGTTGATGTAACGTAATTTTGGCGAGTTTGATTCGAGGTGGAGACACACATCCTGGGCTATGTGGACATGTGTGGGGCATGTCATCGTATTTCATTCATAAATATAACAACAGGATATATATCGAACCCTCTGAATCATTGCAGACTTTAAAAAGAATGGGAGGAGCCAAATCAAGTTGGCTGTACTCACACCCACAACGGCACAGAGCGCCTGCTTTTTAAACTGCGCCAAACCGTGTGCCTCTGCGAAAACACCCAAAAAACAAAGTCCAGCCAACCCCTGCGCAGGTTTTAAACCGCGTTTCGTACCATACCCGCACTGGTCACAAAAACAGTCAACTATTTCTCATCCCGTTACCGAGGATGCACTTTTGTAATGCAATACAAAATAGGTTTTGTCTCTTAAAACTCATTCAGTCTCAGCCAATTCTAGACCAAGTCTGAAAAGACGTTTAAAAACGTCTTTGGGAGTGAATGTGTTAAAGGACATCTGCTTCCTCTAGCTAAGCTAATAACATCCTATAAATGAGCCCGTGTTTTACCGTGACACAATTTACCAAACCAATTGTGATGTGCGTTTCATATTTTCATTGTTCATGACTGATTAGTGCCATAACAAACGCTTGTTAATGTTTCTCACAGGCCAAAGGCGTGTACGAGAAAGTGGGGGAAGCCACAGAAACTGCTCTTACCACCTTGGTGGAAAAGATGAATGTCTTCAAAACGGACCTTTCCGGACTCGGCAAGGTGGAGCGTGCTGGGGCCTGCAACTCGGTGAGCCTCACGAAAGAGCGGAAATGCGCAAACATCATTGGCGGTACAAGCTTTGTGGTTTTAACAACACTCTTATCAAAGTCATTTTGACATTTTGAACCGTAAATGGTACAGATCGAAGTGAGAAAACAAAATCTGGAGTGATTATTCAATTTACCAGCCGAATTTCCATCAAGAATCGTCCAAATTCTAATACGCTTCTCCTCACGAGGGTCGCAGGCATGCTGGAGCCCATCGCAGCGGTCTCAGGTGAAATAAAAAGGGTCAAAGGTCATTTGTCAGTGTCTTAACCCTCTTTTACATTGCAAGGCCGCCAAACGGCCTCGTCATAGCCGAACAAAACATTTGGCAGCAAAAAGGATTTGTTTTTACAACTGAACAAAGAAATCAAGTTGAAAAAAATCAATTTTGGTGCCGAAATCGATGACGCGTGATAATGGCAGTGCAAATATCTTGTGTAACTTCAAATACTTGGCGCACACGCGACCATTACACAACAGGCAGGGCGATTCCAGTGTGAAACTATCCCACGTTCTCCGGCATTCACAGTTTACAGGTGACTTAGAGCTCTGATATTCCCTCTGAAAGATGTTTCTGGCCATTTCGTGCTTCATAGGTGCAGGACGGGGGTTTGTAGAAGTGAAAGCGATCAAACTTGTTTCATATTGCCTAATCATCATGATAAAGTCGACTCTGACTGAGAAGGACATCTAGTGGTCGAAGCAGACCTGATGCAGAGTACAAGAAAATGATGATGACACTGATGGTGACTTTATGATGTTTCTTCAACATATTGTTTGCACTTAGCGTTTGCTAACGTGAGCTGAATGTGGTCGACTGCTTTCATGATGTTGATATTTGTTCGAAAGCCGCCTCCTTCGACTGAATCAAACCCTCCAGCTGGCCCCCACCCCCAAAAAAACTGCACTATGATACTCGTCATGATCTTCCCATGCTTTTTTATTTATTCCTGGGTACTCTAATTTCCTTCCAAATTTGCAAAGAAACATTTTAAATTGTCATTAGGTGTGTAGGTAAGAAAATGGAAATAATATATTGATCCCTGCCCAGGTCTGAAGCCAACGTCTTTTTGGCTCCATTCATAATCTTTATAGTCTTTTGTTTGTTTTTTAAATTGCCGTTGTTCCATGTCGCCCGTTGCTCCTTCAGGTGATCAGGCAACTGATGAAGAAGGAGTTCACCCTGGAATTCTCTCGCGATCGCAAGTCCATGTCGGTCTACTGCACGCCGGTCAAGCCCGGCTCTCAGAGCAAGATGTTTATCAAGGCACGGGAGAAATCGTCCAATTCAAGAATTTGTTTTCCTTTCTATCACATTCTAATGTTTCTTTTTGCCTGTATAGTCAGTTGTAGTCTTTTTCAACAGGGCGCTCCAGAGAGCGTGATCGAGCGATGTCAATACATGCGTGTGGGAACCGGGAAGGTGGCACTGACGCCGGCCCTGCGTGAGCAGCTCATGTCCAAGGTCCGTGACTGGGGGACGGGGCGGGACACCCTGCGCTGCTTGGCTCTGGCCACCCGGGACAACCCGCCACGCAAGGAGGACATGGACTTGGAGAATTCCAGCAAGTTTGTGGACTATGAGGTAGGTTGTTATGGAAACTAGACAAAGCATGGGTAACTTTTCTTGAGCTGAAATTAGATTTACTGTATTAATGTTTCACTTGACTTGCTGCTAGGCCAGGGGTCGGCAACACGCGGCTCTTTAGCGACATCTAGTGGCTCCCTGGAGCTTTATAAAAAATGTTTGAAAATGGAAAAAGATTTTGATAGCAGGGTAATATATACAGCTCCGAAAAAGGAGAGCTGTGGTGTTGGTTTTTAAAAACTTACACTTTATTTGCTTTTAACAGTCTCGACAAACACAGACACGTCTGCGTCCGACTCCGTGCCTTCTCTCTTCTCGTTCAACTCGAGAGGCGTTCAAAGACAGCCTCCGAAAAACGGAAATTCGTGATCACTTCACTGACACTAAGAAAAGCGAAAATAATGCACCAAAACAAAAAAAATCAAGCAAGGAAATTACTAAATAAATTCTATGGGGGCGTTTGTGAACACACAACAAAGGAATGAATAACAAACAATTCTGAGACAATCCAGTCTCCGACATACATACAGCATGTGTTTGTTTTAGTGTAAGTTTTATAGAAGGCTTTTGTTTTTTTTGCGGCTCCACACATATTTGTTTGTTGGTTTTTTTTTTATCCTAAATGGCTCTTTCAACATTTTTGGGTTGCCGACCCCTGTAGCTAGGCGGAGTCATAACTGCCCATATGTAAATGAAAACCTTTGCGAGATGACATCACCACATCTGGAAACTAATACTCCTTTTTTTTTTTTTCTCCTTGTTTCTTTTTAGTTGAGCCTCACATTCATCGGCTGTGTGGGCATGCTGGACCCGCCGAGAAACGAGGTGATAGGCTCGGTGAAACTCTGCAACGAAGCAGGTATCCGTGTGATCATGATCACGGGGGACAACAAGGGCACAGCGGTGGCCATCTGCAGGCGCATCGGCATCTTCGGCGAGGAGGAGGACGTGGAGGGAAAGGCCTACACCGGCCGCGAGTTCGATGATCTTTCACAGGAAGCCCAGAAAGAGGCTGTGAAACACGCACGATGTTTCGCACGAGTGGAGCCGGCTCACAAGTCCAAGATTGTTAGCTACCTGCAGTCCTTTGACGAAATCACCGCCATGGTGAGCACAATGAAGAATGTGTGTTGTGAAAACACGAACGTGATGGGTTTGTCCGACTTTCCGTAGCCTGCTGCTATCGTAGCATCCACAATGTTATGGTGCCGTCCTTGGGGAGTAACACTTATTAAAAAGTAACACATACACTATAATAGGGACTTTTTCTGTATGATAATGAATTCATTATCATATCTTTTTTTTTTTAAATACCGTCCGTATTGGCCCGAATTTAAGACGGCCCTGATTATAAGACCACCCCCTCTTTTTCAAGACTCAAGTTTGAAAAAATACTTTTTGAACACCAAATTAATTTTTATACAGAAAATAATTGCAGTACATCTGAAACAAATGATTCTAACAATATATTTGAGAGAACAAGCATGTTATTTTGCCTCATTCAAATCTTAATATCTGAACATTTAAATATGTAAACTAAAGTGCAATCACATTCGTAAATGAATGGCTTCTGGTTTTTGAAATGTAAATTACATCATAACTTCTCCTCAGCTGCCGGTTAACCTGGCCGATCTTCGACCCACTTTTCTCCAGAGTGTCGCTACATTTCTCCATTTTCTCTTATCTCTTCTATTATTTTCTTCTCTTTTCTTTCTTACTGTTATTTTTTATTTTTCTTCATCGTGCTACTGCTATTTTTATTTTTTTTTCTTCGTGGCAGGGGTTCACTTTGGCCTGGGGAGTGAAGTTCAGCATTCGCTTCAATGATACTGGCGCCATCTAGCGTCATGAATGGGTATAATGTCTCGACCCCGAATTTAAGACGACCCGCACTTTTTCAGTCTTATTTCAATGCAAAAAATACCGTCTTATATTCGGGCCAATACAGTAAAACACCGTCCAATGCCGTAAGACTATGTAATAACGTGGCTTGTTGACAGCCGTAATTAGATTTTCATGTCATTATTTTATTCTGGCCTAGTCATCTTTTTCCTCCAAATTCATTCATTCATTCATTTTCCGATCTGCTTATCCTCACAAGGGTTGAAGGGGGGGACACCCTGAACTGGTTGCCAGCCAATCGCAGGGCACACACAGACGCACACACAGACGAACAACCATCACACTCACACCAAAGGACAATTTCGAGTGTTCAATCAGTCTGCCATGCATGTTTTTGGAATGTGGGAGGAAACTGGAATATCCGGAGAAAACCCACGCAGGCCCGGGAAGAACATGCAAACTCCACACAGGGAGGCCGGAGCTGGAATTGAACCCGGCACCTCTGCACTGTGAGGTCAACGCGCTAACCACTGCACCACGCGCCGCCCTTTCATACAAATGTTTACTGTAATTTGAACTATGGCATTCACGCTCAAGATTTTGATAGACCATGGTGGACAAAACCCACTCAAATTTTCAAACTTGTTTCGGTCTTGAATTAAACAGACCCCGCCAAGAAAGATCACAAAATGCTGGAGGATGTCCATTGTTGATACTTGATTAGCTGTGTCACATTTCTCTTGCTCTTGTCGTGCTAGTATGATGTCACACTGTTTACAGAAGCTGCTATCCCGCCTGCATTCCACTTTATCTGATATGATATATTTATCTGACAGCTCTACTATGTATGATATGTCTCCCTTGCCTGTTACCAGGTTTGAACATGTGATTCATCCTTCCTTTCAAAATATATCAAAGGATAAAGGGCATGTTTCAGTCCTCCCCTGCAGTCTGTCTTCTATCAGACGCCTGTCATCTTTTACGTGCTCTGCCACTTTCTTCTCTGTCTCAGCAGCAGTATGATAAATTGTAGGTTGCGCTACGGGCCACCTCTCACTGCTGCTTCCTAAATGATTGTTAAATCAACGCTTTTTCTCATCACAGACCGGCGATGGCGTGAACGATGCCCCCGCCCTGAAGAAAGCGGAGATCGGCATCGCAATGGGCTCGGGTACAGCGGTGGCCAAATCAGCCTCCGAGATGGTACTCTCTGATGATAATTTCTCCACCATTGTATCTGCTGTGGAGGAGGGCCGGGCCATCTACAACAACATGAAGCAGTTCATCAGATACCTCATTTCCTCCAACGTGGGCGAAGTCGTGTGGTGAGGAAGAGCGACGCGCTGAGATACCGCAGTCATTTTTCATTCGTCTCAATGTTGATGTCCGTTCCCCTGCAGCATCTTCTTAACCGCCATTCTGGGTCTCCCTGAGGCTCTGATACCAGTCCAGTTGTTGTGGGTCAATCTGGTGACCGATGGTTTGCCTGCCACCGCCCTGGGCTTTAACCCCCCTGACCTGGACATCATGGACAAACCACCACGTAATCCCAAAGAACCTCTCATCTCAGGATGGCTTTTCTTCCGCTACTTGGCCATTGGAGGTACTTACTGAAATAGTTGTGCTTCTTATCCACAACTGCTTTTTCTTTTGCTTTTTTGACAATTTAACGCAGTTCCCAGATAAATGCGGCGATATTTTGTCAAAATGCACCAAGCACAGTTTATACACCATTTTTCTCACTTTGCCGATATCAACCGGTTTTAGAGGCGGGTTTTCTCATTTAAATGAGCCAGCCCTCAGCCCCGCCCTGTTTTCTGCTGGGCCTAATGCAATTCTGGCGTTTATTGCAATGAAGCGCGACCCATGTGCAAAGAAGTGTCCTGAATAGCAATGAAAATATTTAAACTTCAGCAGTTCATACACAAAACTGTGTATGTGGCGCAGGGGCACGCTGGCAAACACGGAAACCCTCTCCTGCCTTTTCTTTATACAATGTAACCCCTGTAACGCTGTGTAAACTTAAAATGTTCATTTGAATTTTTCAAGAATGGAGTCGTGGCAACTGCTGCACATTTTTTGTCTGTCTTAGGCTATGTGGGTCTGGGGACCGTGAGTGCCGCCACATGGTGGTACCTGTTTGATGAAGAAGGGCCACATGTGTCTTTTTATCAGCTGGTGAGTCCCAAATTGATTCTCTCTCCACAGTGTTTTCAATGTTGAACAGGATGGATTCCCATTTCCCCCGTTCTGTACAGTCTAGTGCAGGAGTCGGCAACCCAAAATGTTGAAAGAGCCATATAGGACAAAAAAACAATATGTCTGGAGCCGCAAAAAAATAAAATAAAAGCCTTCTATAAAACGTACAATGAAGGAAAACATGCTCTATGTATGTCGGAGACTGGACTGTCTCAGAATTGTTTGCTATTCATTCCTTTGTTGTGTGTTCACGAATGCCCTCATATAATTTATTTTGTGATTTCCTCGCTTGATTTTTTTTTTGTTTTGGTGCATTATTTTCGCTTTTCTTAGTGTCAGTGAAGTGATCATTAATTTCCGTCTTTGAACGCCTCTCGAGTCGAACGAGAAGAGAGAAGGCACGGAGTCGGACGCAGACGTGACTGTGTTTGTCGAGACTGTTAAAAGCATAAATAAAGTGTACGTTTTAAAAAACCAACACCACAGCTTTCCTTTTTCGGAGCTGCAACATTAATCTATATCTATTTGAGCTATATTAGCCTACTATCAAAATCTTTTTCCATTTTCAAACATTTTTCATAAAGCTCCAGGGAGCCACTAGATGTTGCTCTTTAGCCGCGTGTTGCCGACCCCCGGTCTCGTGGCATAGCATGAGGTACCAAAGCCCAGGGCGAGTCACACTCTCAACAGCCAGTCCTGTAGGGAGTTTGTTTTGTCTCTCTCGGCCTGCTCTCGAAGGCAATCCAGAAGTTTCAACCAAAACAAGGATGAGTTGGCAGGTGTAACAATTCACAGCTCTTTAAAAAAAAAAAAAAAAAAAAAAATCTTACCCTTTCAGGGACAGCGGTGACTCCAGTGGACAGTTTATCATGTTCCAGGGTGAAAGGGTTAATGCAAAAATCGTACCGTTGTCAAAAAAAGCTGAAATATCACATCACTTTTCACAGAATTATATAGAAAGTTCATAAAACCTTTGTCATTTAAAACATGGACTTCATGTCATTTCCTGGTATATCGTTTAGTGTGGCAGCAATGCGCTTCCATATGTAGCCATGGAGGCTTCTGGGCCCCTCCTGTTGATCGGTGAAGAGCTCTGCTACCTTATGAGGGTTGAATCCTTTCTTTGGTCGCTACACACCCATTTCAGAATACTTCAGTACGCATACTGATAACGATGTCCTCCACGGTGCTCAGCATCTCTGAAATCTCACCACATGTCAAGCCAAGCAACAAGCTATATTCTTGTTACCGTATTTTCCGCACTCAAAGGCGCACCTAAAAGCCTTCCATTTTCTTAAAAGCTCACGCCGCGCCTTAAAATCCGATGCGCCTTGTGTATGGTCATTACGGTAATATTTCAACCCCAAAATGGCTCCTTGCTCTGACAACGCAGAGTTCAAACTTAAGGCAATCGTCTGGGCTCCCCTGCTTAGCAACTGCCTCCGAAAACCAACCCTGGAAAAGCAGAAGAAATGGGTCAAAGGGTGGATGAGAGCACGAAAATATAAACTACACCAATATGGTGGATCAAGACAAACCCGATGAAGTGGCTTCGGTATTTCATCTTGATGCCTCGGGGATAGCTCCCTTTGCGCCATGAGGTGGCTCCAGCGGCCTACCTTGGACACGCTCGAGAAACTACTGTATCTCTGGCCTGAAAATGCCTCCGGATCCCTACCGGAAAGGGCTGGACGAAGTGGCTAGGGAGAGAAAAGTCTGGGCTCCCCTGCTTGGCAGCTACCCCCGAAAACTAAGTCGCTAGTGGGTTCTTGTTTGACTTGAGCAACAAGGTCAAACAGATCCTCCATAGCGTCAGCACGCGCACACACGCACACGTTCTTGAGCTTGTATGCGTCTGTCCCCGCAGCGCCACTTCATGCAGTGCACTGAGGGGAACCCAGTGTTTCAGGGAATCGATTGTGAAGTGTTTGAATCCCGCTACCCCACCACCATGGCCCTCTCCGTGCTGGTCACCATTGAAATGTTCAATGCGCTCAACAGGTCAGTCATCATCTCATTGAAATGTCATACTTAAATGTCAACTGTCACGTGGCAGTAATTGAAGAGACGCCGTCATCCGGCACACTTGCCAGAGGGATAAGCGCATAATTTTCATGCGAGAACAACACACACATACAAATGACCTTAACAACTTGAATGAAAAATAAGACTGAGTATAAAGGCTGTTTTTGTTTCCGCTCGCCACAGAAACAAGACCCGCTGTCTTATTTAGAAAGAATTTTTTTGAGGAAAAAAAATTAGATCAAAATAATAGGCTGCCTAATGCATGTCTTCCTAGTATAAGACGGTCTGAAAAATAAATACAAATAAATTAATTGGTACTGGAAGAAATTTCTTAACTAGAAGATTGTGTAAGTAGAGACGCGTTTTCCATGTAAATGCCCTAATTCGTTCCAAGCTCCCCCCAAATTCAGACATAGATGTTTTCTAAAGCAGAAAAATGCATCAAAATATGTAACACATGTTGCAATTAGATCATTTCACAATAAATGAGAGTTGTGCATAATGTAAAAAAAAAAAAAGGTTGCTGCATAGACACCTATCGATCTATTTATCTATCTACACACACAGATACATACGGTAGAGGTCCCTCTTAGCCAATGGGAGGCCAGGAAGATGCCAGGTAATAGCCAATGGTTCAGCAGCTATAAGTATGTTGCGTTCAGGAAACTCAGAGCTACGAATAGCAGACCGTTCTGTATTTTTACCTTTCATATCTTGAAATTTCTTTCGTAACAAGAGGCAATATCTTCCTGTTGAGGCGTTTCGTAACTTGAAAATGTCATATGAAGAAATAAATAGAGGAACCACTGTATCTTAATTTCAATTTACAAAATAAAATCTTTCAGCGTTGTAAGAAGAGGCAAAGATTTCAATGTATAGCTCGACTGTCGAGTTATCCGCATATTCTGATCAAAACCACTTTCTCTCCTGACAGTTTGTCCGAGAACCAGTCCCTTCTGCGAATGCCTCCCTGGGTCAATATTTGGTTATTGGGAGCCATTGTCCTTTCTCTCTCCCTCCACTTCTTAATCCTTTATGTTGAGCCTATGCCAGTAAGTACATCTTTGGGGCGGTTGGTGTTACTGTCCGGTGGCGTCACGCAATTTTTTTTGTCTCAATGAAACGCCTAAACTCACTTCAACAGGCACAGTGTTTTCCTCTCTGGTTTGAAGCTCCTGGGTTCAATTTAACACGCTGAACCGCAAATATGTTGCGGTTCACCGTACAGTGCAAAAGTCCACCAATTAGCACATCGAAAAAAAACGTCAATGGGAGAGGAAGATGCAGTCGGAAGAATGATGCATGAAACTTTGTGGAGGTGTGGCACATGAGCCACAGACGAAGCTAAATGTTGGTCTGCAAAAATAAAATCAATAAGCATGATGTCAAGAGTATTGACAAAACAACAAATCCAATGATGACCTGCGACATTTTGACAGGAAAACTATTTTGCAATCTTTTCAATAATGTTCACAGTCATAACCATGGCCAAACATTCCGGAAGCAAATTATTCAATGCAGAAACTTGTCTGTCACCTTTCCTCCGATGATGGTATATTGATCAAAGTCTTCCGTTGCTTTTATCATTCAGCTGATCTTCCAGGTGACCCCTCTGCGTTGGTCTCAGTGGATCGTGGTCCTGAAAATTTCAATCCCTGTCATCCTCCTGGATGAAGCACTCAAATATATTTCCAGGCATTACCTTGAAGGTATTTTTCAACTTTTTTTTCCCATTTATTGTATTTCATCAAGTGATGGTTTCGTGAGCCTCGAGCAAGTCACGTCTGTCTGAAAGCCGTTTACAGTAATCCCTCGTTTATCGCGGTTAATGAGGACCAAAACCACTCGCGATAAACGAAAATCTGCAAAGTAGCGACCCCCCCCTTCATATAGGTACATGTACATAATATTTATAAGGCCAAATTTAATGGCATACATGCATGTAGAAGTAAATTTGAAGTAATTAACATGACTTAATGCTATATACTAACAGATTTAAACACGTATACGTTAGGATAGTTTATGAACAACAAAATACAGTAAACATTAAAAAATATATCTCTTTTTTTTTAAGTCCGCAAACGTCCGCGAGAAGCTGCAAAAGTCAGCAAAGCAACAGCGAGTCACATAGAGAAACATATATATACAGTACTGTACTGTACTACATGTACAGTCAAACCTCGGTTTTCGTCCATAATCCGTTCCAGAAGGCTGTTTGAAAACACGCTCTTTTTAAAATAAAAATGTTTATTGAGCATGTCTGCTCACAATGGAAAGCAACACGAGGAAGCGTCACTTCCTCGTCTACCCGAGGAAGCATCACTTCCTCGTGTAAGGAAGGCGAGAGGAGTCAAATGGTGCATTCAAGTGCGCTCAGTTTGTTCGAGAACTGAAATTTGTTCGTCATCCTAGGCATAAAAAACTCGAAATTTTTGGTCGAAAACCGCATTGGCCGATAACCGAGACGTTCGATAAACGAGGTTTGACTTCATATGGGAATATTTATTTATTTATTAATGAATATGTTTGAAAAAATCCGCGATGCTCTGAAGCCGCGATAAACGACCCGCGAAATAGCGAGGGATCACTGTAATGTTCTTACAGGGATGTTTAAATCAAGCACAATTTCATCCTTTCACCGACTTTCCTTTTTTTTCCTCCTCTGCATTTCTAATGCAGCCTAAATTCTTATCTTCCCTTCTATGGAAAGGTACAACTCCCTCCTAGTACGGCTTTACTCTTCAATATGACGACTGTAAACTGCTCATCATCTGACTTAAAATAACTATTCTTTTTTTTTTTTTTTTTTTTTCCCTCGGCAGGTGATGATGAGAGGAAGTACCGGAGGAAATGGCAGCAGAATTAAGTCGTCTCCCTCCAACGCGCTCGCAGTTAGACACAGGCTTTCCTTCTTCCCTTTTACAAGCGACAACCCCCTACTTCATCATTCCGTGTCGGATGAACCACCACTACACAGTCAAGAGGCGTGCCTGAGAAAAAACAAAAAAAAACAAAAAAAGCTTCTGCAATCTTTGGCTTGAATGTGAGCGAATGCCGGAAAAAAAAATGTGTGTAGTAACTTTTTTTTTTTTTTTCAGTGGAATGAAGATTGATAATGCAAGGTGGGTGGGGTGAGGTGTTAAAAGCAGGAAAATAAGCCTAAACTCCGAGATGGCGTGTGGGAAAAATGTGGCTCTTGGGCTGCTGTTTGTGTGTCAGGTCACTGTCGAGAACTACCTTGTGCGTCTTTGTGTCTGCGTGCGCGTCCCGCGATAATCTGGTAGTACTGCCCGAGCTTCTGCAAATCACTTTTCTAGAAGTAGCGTGATATATATCTTGATCTCAAGGTCATCACAGGAAAGCTTTCCTCGTCACTCTTCATCTCTTTTCCCCCCCTTAACGCAGAGCTCAAGCTGTCTTGAGCTGACTGCACTTGCTGATCCAGACGCTTTTACGTGGCTTGGGCCACTTTTTCCGGTGCTTTATTTGCGGGCCCACTTTCAAAACTCGGCGAGAAAAAGTCAAGTTAGATGATAAAAGCTAAAAGGTCAAGCAGCAGGAAAAACACTGTATTAGTTGTGTCGTTGTCATTTGGCTCTTTTAATTAATAATAATTCTGTGTAAATGCCCGATAACCTTGACAGCTGACATTCTCTCAAATTATTATTATTTTTTTTAATGCATGAGCTCAACTGGTCCATGTTTCAATATTTTTGGCGGTGGTTTTTTTTTGCTTTCTCTGAAAAGAGCTGAATGGGAGGAACAGGTTGTCCAAGGACATCAGCCGCGATACCTTTCTGTGATTCCTGCCGTCTTTCCGTGTCTCTGTTGCAACCCCTCGGTGGCGCTCCAAGCTTATTCTCTGAGAGCATTGTTCGAAGTTCAGAACCGTGAGGTCCTGTCAATCAAATCAAATGGGTCAATGAGTGGATTTGTTTCGGAAACTTTGTCGTATTTTATCATTCAGCTCCTTCGTAGAGAACAAGGCAAAAACCAAAACATTGAAAAGTTGGATATTTGCATTCAAAAGTTTAGGGAAGATTACATGAAATGCAGCTGTCAAGATTATTGGGCACTTTTAGTTCATCCGGAAAGCCGACCATCGCTAACGTTTTTCGGAGCGGTGTGGCCAATAATCTGGTTAGACGTTTCAGGCTCTGAGTTGAACGTATTGTACAATATAAGTTCAAGAATGGCAAGTAGACTGCTTGATTGTCTCAAAAGCACGTATAGAATCACACCAGGCCTTATACAGTCCCACTGCAACACCACTTGGATGGACCAAGTGGTGAAAATGAATGTCTTACGAGTCGCTTAATGATGTTTTTTGCCCATCGCGACCATTCCTGTGTTCCCCTAAAAGTCGAATGTTGGTCATGAGGTTCAAAAAGCTTTTGCCGCGTGTGTTTGTTGCGCTACTCTTTCGCTTCTCCGACGTTCTCAAGTTCGTTTAGCAACTCAAAGGGTCCATGTTTTAGATAATTAAATAATGTATTTGGAAGAACACGCGTGGTTGAGATTGTGTCTTTTAGCTCTAAATTATTGGTTTTGTGTCGGGTCCAGAAGCTCTGTGGACTGGTTCACAGTGGTTGGCTGCTTGTTTGTTTCGGGGGGGGGGGGGGGGGCGGGGGTTCATTCTTTGATCCATTTGCCGAACACGCACCCAGAAAAAAATAGTCGAAAACGGTGCAAGTGTTCCGAATGAATTCGTTTCGATTTCTTAAAAAATAAAATAAAATCTTTTTAACACCAAGAAGAGAGTGTGCTGAGAACCACGTGCTCCCATGTCCTGGTTTTCCCGTGGCTTGCCAACCTCTGGCCACCGGGCCCTATCGAGGTCTATATGTGTTTATTTACTACTGAATCCTCAATTCTGTACAGAAGATGAATATATGATTGCATGGAATCATGTTACTGTAATAATAACCTATACAGTATATAGATTGTTTGGGGAGTATCAATGAAACTACTTTTCTTTCCCCCCCTCCCCCCTTTTTTTTGGCACTTCTTTGCATTTCGTAGAATATAGAATTATTTCGTCATCATTTTTTGTTTGGCTTTTACATTTGGGTTTTTGTGTGGTGACTGTCGGGGAAGCATACCATGTCAAGTTTGAGAATCATTACGCTGATTGACTGACAATGACGGTGATCGTTTCAGTTTGCCGGTGTGACAACGATCGAGAATTCGTGTGAACGCTGGTTGACGATGAGCAAGAAGCAGTGAAGGATTCTGGGTAGTGAAATTGTGTGGCTGTACAGCGAAGGGCTTGGTGTAGATAAGCATGCTCTGGAGACGAATGGCCCGTCCTGAGAAATTGAACTCATTGATGGGACCGCCATCATGGTGCACCGACCATCTCAGATAAACTTGTTGTCTCACAGTAGTGTGGCGATCATGTTCATATCCATAACAACTCACAATTTAAATCAAATAAAAGTCTCGAGAGCCTGACTTTCATCTGTAAAACGGAAAAAGATTGTCTGTATTGCCTTGTTAATATTGATTGTGGACACATCATTTTTATAAATAACGAAGACGTGGAAATAAAGATTATTTATCTTATTTATTCTGAGCTTCTATTTTGTTTTTACTTTTTTTGCAGGTTACATATGAAAGAAAATTAAAATTACAAAACCAAGTCTCACTAAAATTGTATTTTGTAAAATACAATTTGAAATTAAAATGAACATATATTGTATGTATGTGCACAGTATATCAGGGTTCCCACGGGTCCTTAAAGTTAATAAAAATCCATAAAAATAGAAGTTGGAAAATTCTGTTCTTAATTGTCCTTCTAAAATCAATAAAAATCCTTAAAAATGTATTTTTATTTGAAAATAAATTGAAGTTTTATATTTTCTAAATGTAAATTTTTCTTCGTGTACTTTATTTAAAAATGAATTCAAGTATTTTTCATTTTCCTACGTGTAGGAAAATGAAAATTTGACATACAGTATAATAAAGTGTTAGCTGATTGCCCCTAAAAATAAAGATGTGCCCTTCCTTTGGCAGCAATGATTTGAACAAATCCAGCTCAATGATATGTGGCTTTCTGTTCAGCCCGCATATTACTGAGCGGGCATTAAATCCACCGTGAATCCCCTGCTAAATTGAGAAAAAGTCCTTAAAAAATGGCAAAATTAGCCCTCAAAAGTCCTTAAAAGGTCCATAAATAAAAAGCAAGTGGAAGAGTGGGAATCCGTATATGCATATGAACATATGTGCATTGTACCTGGCCATGGAACAGAAGAAAATTCTCCAAAAATTCGCCCTTAAAAAGTCAAAGGCACATATGAAATATGTGGTATTTCCGACACCGTTCACCTAATTTGGATGTAAACACCCTCCCATTAAAGCTCAGAGTCTGCACTTAAATCACATCTCGATTGTTTCATTCCAAATCCATTGCGGTTTTGTGAAAACCTGAAAATTGTGTCAATGTCCAAATATTTATGGAACAGAATGTACTCTATATGTCTACCTATTGCCTATTATATGTGTATATGTCCACTACCCAATACAAGGTTTATGCCACTGCAGCATCAATCGTAATCTTGATTTAGATTCTCATTCAGGATCGCTCCGCATGATTCGTTTCCGGCTTTTCTCAGTTCGTTTGCGTTTTCGAGAGGAGCAAGTGTATCATTCGTTCTTTCGTTTTTCAACTGCCAATCGAAAACCAAATTAAAAAGGAGACTGGAAAAACGAATACATGCCTGTTTTTCATATTTCGATTTCAGGCTCGGATCGTGACTGAATTGATTTTTTTTATTTTTTTTGGTTTGCATTTACGTGACCCGGACCTCTGTAGGCTAATGAGAATTACCATCAGACTACGAGAGGTACCTATAGCAGCCATCGATAGCTGTGTCTTGTTTCGAGGAGCCAAGCGTGTCAGCCTGAAGGAGTGAATGGCGAATGCTGACAAAATCGTAGAGTAGAGTAGAGTAGAGTGTTGTTCCATCGCCGCCACTGCGCTACCTGAACTGCTTCGCGCAGAACTTCGTCTCATTAGCCCACAGAACTTCCGGGTCACCAAACGATTAAATTTAACAAATCCAATTCAGTCAAGTGGCCCGTTTTCCGTTTCGTAATCTGAGCCTAAAATCGAAATATGCAGGCATATATTCGTTTTTCATGTTGGATTAAGAAAACGAAAAACGAAATTGTCAGTCTCCTTTTTAATGTTTTGTTTTCGATTGGAAGTTAAAAAACGAAAGAACGAATGATACACGGATTGAGCAAGCTAGTGAGTGGCCATTCGATGACGTGCTTGTTTAAACATGCATCAAACTTACACCACCAGCAGAGGGCGATATTTCACCACCTCTTGTATTTTCATGACCCTTCAAATTGCTCCGAACTGGAATCGGCTTTGCAGCGTCATCAGACGTTTGTTGTGGAATGAAGACAAGAGTTTCTCCATTTCAGACATTTGTGCTCAGGATAGGGAAGTGATGCTTCTCCAATACAACTTGGTTTTTTTTTCTGTATTAGTCAAACACCTGGCTCGAGCAGCACATTTTCGTGGGGAGCTTGCTGGTGTACAAGTCGAACGCTTACTTAGAAAAAAAAAAAAACACAGAAAGAGGATGATTTCAAAAAGAGCCTGTCTGAAATGTCCACTCTGAGCTTCGGACGGATATATGATAATTCCACAGTCACACATATTCAAGACAGCCAGAGATTGCAGGTGATGGATCTTCATGCAACACGAAGCAAATGAGAAGGTCGTGCGCACGCACACACGAACACGATCAGGCAACGAAATTAATCTCCTGCCTCTGCAGTGTTTCATGATGGGCCGTTGAACAGGACGCTCTGTTCGGAGTCAATATTGCGGCAATGACGCTGCAAAAACACAGAAATGTGCAAAAAGACGTGTGTGCGGATGAAGTAAAAAAAAAAAAAGAAGCTAAAACTGTTTTAATACAGCGATGACGACAAGGGCGCCATTTTTTTTCTCGTGTCACTTGTCTATGCTTCACTTAATATTTTAAACCACTTCCGGCATCTAAATTACACCCGGAAGTATTCAGACACACCTCTTTAATTTAACGAGGAGAAGGTAGCACGGTGGAATAGTTTTTACAGGTTTTTTTTTTTTTTTGCCTCTCACATTCCAGAACCAGGCGTGTTAGAATCTAAATTGTCCTTAGGTGTGAATGTGAGTGTGAATGGTTTTCTCTCTCCATGCGCCCTGCAAATTGACTGACAAGCAACCCAGGAAGGAGCCAGTCTCTCCCCCTGAAGGCATCTGGGATAAGCTCCAGCTCATTTGTGAACCTGCCCTTGAAGAAAGAATTCTCTGCTTTCGATTTTACGGGAATAGTTTGGGGGAGGCCTTTGTCTGCTTTTTCTGTCCATGACTTAGCCTCAGAATCAAAGTATCACTGACCTGTGATCTACCAAATTATTTTCAGAAATACATTGAATATATATATATATATATATATATATATATATATATATATATATATTCAATTTATTGAAGGTATATATTTATTATTATATTTATTGAGGTATATATATATATATATATTCAATTTATTTCTGAAAATAATTTACATTTATATAAATCTGGGATAGTTTATTTATTTTAGAATATATTGTGTCTAAATATTATAATATATACATACACACACACAAAATTATGTGCAGACTCTAAATTTGTACCTTTCTGCCCTTGACATTATTTGTTGCATAATTGTGAAAAATAAAATACTTAACTAGTGTGCGTATTAATATGTGGGTGTAGATCGAGACTTACTTTTATTTAATCTATAAAAGGAATTAATTTTCACAGTTCTGCAATTGCATTTACAGTCCAATTCTTTTCATTGATGCCCAATGGGTTCGTAACTGTCATGATTTGGTTTGGGACCAACAGGTGGCACTGTAGGGCTCCCCCTGCAGCTGCACACCTGTTGGTCGTTATGTAATTATTAGTTGTATAAAAGGACTCCTCATTGTTACTTTGTGCTACTGTCATGTTTGTTTGTTCAGCCATGTTGTTGTTGAGAGTTTTTAGTTTCTGCCATGGTTTTGTTTGTTACTTTGGATTTGTTTTGTTCTTCGGACTTTGTTTTGGTTTTCTCTGTTTTTAAATACAATTTGTCAAGTACACCCCGCTCCTCCCTCCAGCCTGCTTTTTTGGGGTCCGACAACATCCACCATCATGGAAAACGTGACAGTAACGACATGTTACGGTTGACACTCACATTGTGCATAACTACCACCTATAGGAATGCAGTGGAAAACAATGACAACCTTTTTAATCAAACCAGTCAGACAAGACTTGTTTAGTGTTGTTCAGCCTCCAAAGCTACTCTACTTCACTTCTGTAACCTTAAAGTTGTGGGGAAAATGGACTTTGAATTATTTGTATATAAATAGTTGTGTCTCTGGAGTGTTTTCCTACCTATTAGTGAGGAGTTTAACATGCAAGTATATCTGTATGGGTCTATTTATGAAGGTGTGGGGTGGGGGGCAGCAAGTGAAGTGTTTGTTTTAAATGTAAGCTTTTGTCAGGAGCGCAGATTGGCAGGAACGTAACTTTCTTCATGACTTGGCGAAGTGTTCTCCTCCGTGACATCCAAAAGGTCCCCAGAGTAATTAACTGACAGCTTGGTGAGAGAAACTGCATGCTGACAGACTTCTCACACGCTTGTTAAGGTTCCTGGCGCTAAGGTCAGCTATCCCTAGCGCCATGCATAGTTGTCATGGTAACAAAATATGTGCTTTGCTGTCAGTTAGCGTGGAAAGTGTCTTTATGCTTGGGATAGTTAGCAGGAAGCTCATTTTCCAAGAATGTTCTTGAGACTCTTAGTGGCAATATCCATCATTTCTCCTTTGTGAATTATTTCGCTGGGATAGTGTGTGAAATGTCTTGTAAATGATTATCGTTGAACCATGAGGACTTGGAACTCAAAGAGGAGGCTCATCTGGTGTTATTTAACCGAGCGCCTAACATTTAGACATATAAGGCCGTGTTGGGACTGAGCTGCTCAACATAACTCAACAAGCAGGCGCGGTTCGCCGGACACTTTTTCCAGGAGAAGCTATGCGAGAATATTATTTTTCTTTGGCGATCCTTGGCAAGGAGAGGAAGGCACACACTGTGACCTCTTCCTCACAGCGAGCGGTCGTAAAGAAGAGGACGATTCTCGCAGGAGGCCAGACGACAAGAGCTTTGTCAGCTATTTAAAAAGTGTGACATCATGACATCGCAAGAATCATTTCAGCAAGGCTGGATGCGAGCACAGTAATCAAATGTGAATGTTGTTCGTAACAAATTGGTTTTGGAACACTCGACATTTAACAATGGAATTGGAAGAAATTGGAAGATTATGTGTCATACGTGAAGTGGTGCCTTTTAAAATTGGTGTTACATGTCGGCGTGAATATTTATGTATTCAAAGTAATGCTATGAAGTATTGTTGTTACCGCAGAGTATAATTGTAGCATACATTAAAAAAAAAAAAGAAAAAGCATTGTAATTTGCGCGCAAGCATTTGTTTGAACAATTGGGCCATTTTGAGCAACATTGATGTCAATTTACAGCAGCCTATTTGCAATTTGCAGTTCAGTGTATTGAAACAGCAATGCTGATGATGGTTTACAGTACGACCACTTTTTCAACCCTCGCATAAATATCTGTTGCAATGTTTGATTCTATGGAGCATTCACATTCAAACCATTTCTTGAGGATTATTTAAGATTGATCGATCTAATTGGGATGTAGAAACGTAAGTAGAGGTCAGTTTGCCCATTCCTCCATCCATTTTCTGATCAGCTTTATCCTCACAAGGGTCGCGGGGTGTGCTGGAGCCTATCCCAGCTGTCTTCGGGCAATTGGCGGGGGGGGACACCCTGAACTTGTTGCCAGCCAATCGCAGGGCACACAGAGACGAACAACCATCCACGCTCACAATTACATCTAGGGACAATTTAGAGTGTTCAATCAGCCTGCCATGCATGTTTTGGAAATGTGGGAGGAAACCAGAGTACCCGGAGAAAACCCATGCAGACGCAGGGACAACATGCAAACACCACACAGGAAGGCCAGAGCCCGGAATCAAACCTGCACCTCTGCGCTCTGAGGCCGACGCGCGCTAACAAGACCATACCTGTCAACTTGTACGTTTTTATCATTTCAAATCATGTATGTATTACAACTTTTATACGAAAAAAACCCAAACAATCGTGAACCGATCTCACAAAGACCATTTTGTCTTAAATCCAGATCGTCTCATTTGCTGGTAGCCAACGACAATGCCGTCGTCGATCGCTACTATTGTCACGGCAAACCAGCAAAAGTCATCCTCAATCGTATATTTTTTTTTCATCGCTGCGTACGGTCGGATTGATAAAGCATGATGTGCGCATGCGCGGTAAACCGTACGGGTTTTTGTTGCTAATGTAAGCTTATGTTATATTATTAATTATCATTTTATGTTTGAGCATCATATTATTTAATGTTAAGCATTCCCAACTTATATTCTGTTGTTTAATAATTGTTTAGACATGTTTTTATGTTGATATGTTCTGATTGGCTGGTAAAGTAAGAGAAGCAGGACGTGATTTTAGTTACGGTAGTTGTTTTCTCGAACGTGCTGCGGTGCAGACGTCTTTTTTTTTGTCCTTTTAATAAAGCTGCATTTAAAGGATTCCCTCTCTCCTTTTGCCGTTCGTAAAGTAGTGCTATCCACTGAAGAACAACGAACCCCTCAACTTACACTTTGTATGGGGAATCGTAATCATTTATAAGGGCAGCTACTAGCTTGACAGCTAAGCAAGACGAAATAAAAATCTCAAAATGAAAAAGAAATCTCAAGTGTACTCTGAATGCTGGAGCAGGATGACTCAAATTACATTGTGGTTCATTACCTTTTTTTGGGGGGGCCCCGAGTCACTTCTCTGCCAATTTGCCGTTGAAAGACGTTTCGATTTGTGCCGTTTAGGAGACGTTTTATGTAGTAATAAAAATGAGCCCAACGGGGGCGCTCTCTCTCCATTGTTCCAAACAAATGCGCAGATTAAATCAAACAATATAAAATGGGGATTTGGGAATATTTAGGTCCGTGCGATTTTGCATGAATACAGAGGGCAACCCACTGTGCAGTATAGTCCAAGATTATTATATCGCAGTGTTGTAAATATGACAATGGCGCATTCTCGTGACGCTGCAGGGAACCGGGCGGATAATAGGACCCGTGTCATTCAAGTCAAGGCGAATAACTGAAGTTATGTTTTCCCGTGTGCAGCAGCCAGCGTGAGACAAAAGCAGCGAGTGCTTTCACCCGCGTGGATCGTCGCTGCAGCCTGCAGGAGCAGCCAGCCGATTCGCTTGCTTTATATCTCCAGCGAGGATCCGAACACATTTACGAGGAGAGGCGGGAGGGTTCGGCGTGGGCGCACCGTGGCACTGTTATTTCCGGAAGAAAAGAGAGGGGCGTCAAAACAACATGGGACACATCTCAGGTCAGCAGCTGGTGGTTGTCGCTCGTATCTAGCCGGGGCAGGACAGTTGCACCGACGCGTTGTTTTGGCGTGTGCACGCCGAGACACGCGGGGAAAGGAAACGTCCGACCGGGACATCCCCTCCCTTGGGTCTGTGACAACGCACGAAGAGGTTCGACGCTCATTTGGGTGAGTGAAACTTTTTTTTTTTTTTAATTTGGTGTGCGTGTTCGGTGAATGCGTTTGGTGGTGCTGACAAGGCAGTCAGTCGGACCATAATATGGGGAAGTGGGTCGAGAAAATGCATGACGGTTGCGTTTCACAATCTCGATGAAGACAAGGGTACCCTGATTCGCGAGTTTAACTCGTTCAATGACCAGACTCGTAACTGAAATCACTCGCACGTGAAAACAATTTGATCATTTGAAATGAAAAATACTGTTAACCCGCCCCCCCCCCCAAAAAAACCATCAAAACAAAGTGGGAAGTATTGTTCAAGCATTTTTTTTTCACTCTATTTTGACAGAATTGATTCAATCTCAACTGTTTTGTTTGTTTGTTTTTAATTCCTGCTTCTCCCACTCACAGCATCTTCTTATACTTTTAATAGATCCCATCTTGAAAATTATTTAAATATCCATGGCTGACTTGACAGTCTTTATGGCAGGGGTGTCAAACTCATTTCACATTGTGGGCCACATACGGACTCTCATACCTGTCAGCCTCGGCTAATGGCTGCCTTTATAAATGATTACGATTCCCCTTACAAAGCAACAAAAACCCGTACAACGGTTTACCGCGCATGCGCACATCATGCTTTATCAATCCGACCGTACGCAGTGATGAAAAAAAATATACAATTGAGGATGATTTTTGCTGGTTTGCCGTGACAATAGTAGCGATCGACGACGGCATTGTGTTGGCTACCAGCAGATGAGACGATCTGGATTCGAGCCAAAATGGTCTTTGTGAGATCGGTTCACAATTGTTTTTTTTTTTCCGTATAAATTCATGATTTGAAATGCTAAAAAAACCCGTAAAAATACGGAGAAAACGTACAAGTTAACAGGTATGGACTCGGTAGAACCATTAACATTATACCATACTGTGCTATGAATCACCAAAATATCATCATTTTCCTTTGTTTTGGTCTCAAACATTGATTGGCGCTTTCATATCATTTGCTGTGTTGGGTCTATCTCAGAGACAGATTGAGACTGCTGTTTTCTTCCCTGATCAAAAAAATGTTGTCTTCTACTGTGATCAAAACAGTGTGCCCCCTAGCGGATAATACCACGAATTGCATTTTATTTAAAATATTCATTCTGTGTCTTTAATGCATTTTTTTCCCACTTTTAAATGATTCCGCGGGCCAAATCGAACCTCCTTGGGGGGCCGGTTCCGGCACGTGGGCCGTATGTACTATTCACCATCTCAGCACCGCCAGAAACAATGAAAGTGGAACACAGCCAGTGGGGGGGAACGTTCTGGCAGTTGTTGTGAGAAGCTAATGTAAAGCTAGTGTCCAGTAACAATAATAATGTCTGCAGTATGGAAATATATTCATGTGGAAAGTGGAGTCAGTGCAACGGCGACTTGCAAAGTGTGCGAATTGAGCATTTTGCGCGACGGAAAGGATAGGAGCCCACGTTTAACAAATTGAATCCAACACCTGAAAAATTGATGTCAGGATCGTTATCAACCTTCTGCAGAGCTTACTGATGAGCTGATCATTTGAAGTGAGTGTGGTAGAGGAGGGACAAATCCAAAACGTGCAGTATAGTGGCCCTCAAAGACTGCATTTGAACACCCCTCCTTGAGTATACTTTTACTGCGAAGGGATTCAAATTTCGACTGCAATAAAAATTTGGGGACACATTTCCCATCCCTACAGCCATCCAAAATAGCCTCAAGATATGCCCCTCACTAAAATGTAGCCACATCGAAAAACACCAAATTACTCATGTAGCTTCTCCTTAATTTCATTGCTGAAAGCCACTTGATGTGTAATAAACATAATACATGTTTGCCTGAAGTGGTGCTTGCACAGCTGCAAGTTGCATATTTCTTAATCACCAACCATTGTCCTGATGGTTTACTCTGAATTTACTCGAGACTGATGACCTTGTACAGATCTGCATCTCTGAAATTCAAAGCGGTGGATGACAAAATACGGAAGTCCACTTTTACTTGGAGCCCTGCCCACTTGGTGCTTGATAATTATTATTAATTGAATGTTCCAGTATTTGAATGAGCCTGAGGGTGTTTCGCAACGACGTCGCCGAGCAGCTCCACTTCCCTTTCAAATGTTCATTATATTTGCGGACATAAATATGCACTGTGATCGACATTATGCAGACGAGGGCTTCTGCAATGAGAAGCACAGAAATGCTGTGTCCCGACGACCATATTCTATCTGCATGGGTGCTGTACTGACCCCAAAAAATAGTGGCTCTGCAATAGACTTCCAATGTTAGTTAAAAAAAAAAAAATCATTTTCTCCTTATTTGTGTGTTTTATTTTATTTTTTATTGGACGCTTTCACTTGATTCAAATGACCAATTGCGATTTCCCTTCTACTTCACACGTCACTCTGGTGCCGCTTTCTCAGCGCTGTATTAGAACCACTCGTTCACTTTGGCCATCGTGCAGAAGTGCAAGCCAGCTACTGAAAAAGAGGCCATGTCAAAATTTCATCGTCTTACAGCTCCTCTGGGAAATCACTTGATTAAGGCGAAGGGATAGAAACTGGTGTGTGTGTGTGTGTGTGTGCATGTCTGAGAGATTTGATGCAGTTTGTGTTTCATCTCCTTAAGCCAAACATAAAGACACCCATTTTCACCCATGTAGTGAAGTAAAGTACATCTGGTCTGTGAGTCTGAGAGTCGCCAGAATGTGGCTCTGCTGGATGCCAAAAATTGTTATGTCCTGTTGCTTTTCTTATTGAAAGGTCTTTTCTATTTTGGGTTGATCATAACAAGTGATGCTGATTTCCATCAAGTTGTTTCCTTGGTACACCGAGTCATACTCAATATCTGATTCGGTGGTGTCCAACTTAGGGATGGTATATTGTGAATGAGTGAGTGTGCCATGTACAGTCAAACCTCGGTTTTCGGAACGTCTCGGTTCTCGACCAATTCGGTTTTCGACCGAAAATTTCGAGTTTTTTATGCCTCGGATGACGAACAAATTTCGGTTCTCGAACAAACTGAGCGCACTTGAATGCACCGTTTGACTCCTCTCTGCTTCCTTACATGAGGAAGTGACACTTCCTCGTGTTGCTTTCCATTGTGAGCGGCGTGTTCAGTACACAATATTATTTTAAAGAGAGCGTGGTTTCGGTTTTCAAACAATTTCGGTTTTCGAACAGCCTTCTGGAACGGATTATGGCTGTATTTTAATGAGGTAAACCAAATTAATGAATGGATGAAACTAAATATTCCATACGATGGACCAACATACAATCGCAAACAATTCTTTTTGTATAGATATAGATGAACGTATTGTGACTGTCATCACCAACGTTATTTCCACCGGTTCTGTTCCATCCCCGCTCAAATAAAAAAAAAAAAAAATGGACAACCTTGACAACGACAGAGCCATCTCCAATGATCCATTACTAGCGCTCAGTAACGCAACTCCAGCATCATACACCATTCAGCTGTATGAAACTTTTTTGTCCAGATTCAGCTTACTTTGGTTGCATCACCATTCTCCTTTTCCTTGATCGTTCTGCCACATTCGACAGGATTAATCACACAATCCTCCTCCACCATCTCCATTCTGTTGGCATCTCTGGCACAAAGCTCTTCTGGTTTATTTTTTTTACCTCTCCGACCATTATCACTTTGTCTCTGTCACCAACTGCAAGTCCCACACTTCCTCAGTCAGGCATGTAGTCCCCCAAGGTTCAGTGCTCGGCCCCCTCCTCTTCTCAATGCACATGCTCTCCCTTTGTCATATCATTCGCCACCATGGACTCCATTTTCCCTTTTACGATGACGGTACTCAAGAGTAAATCTCGACCAAATCTGTCATCCTCGCCACCATAATCGACTGACTTTTTGACGTCAAAACTCGAAAGGACAAAAATTAAACCGCAATAAAACGGAACTCCTCATCACCGTCCCCAAAAGGTCAAAAGGTCACACCCTCCCCCTCCATTCGCAACCTTGGCTGAATCATGGACTCCGCTCTTTCACCAATCCGATATCGACCACAACAACAAACATCCTTTTTTTCCCACCTACGCGACATTGCACGCCTCCGTCGCGCCCTTTCCCAGACCACAGAGAAGATAATCATTCACGCTTGCAGTCCTCTCAGATTCATCGGCTGCAATAGCCTCTTCTTTGGACCTCCACCTATCTAGAAAAAATGGAGTATGTCCAGCACAAAGCGCAGGATTTCGGGGGAACCGAGCCTTCGTCACCAGCGTCACAACCGATCAGGAACTCAGACTCTAGAAAAGTTTAAATCCTTAAAAAAAAAATATATATATATACAGTATATATATATATTTCGTTTCTCGAACAAACTGAGCACACTTGAATGCACAATTTGACTCCTCTCGCCTTCCTTACACGAGGAAGTGACGCTTCCTCAGGTAGACGAGGAAGTGACGCTTCCTCGTGTTGCTTTCCATTGTGAGCAGACGTGTTCAATAAACATTTTTATATTAAAAAGAGCGTGGTTTCGGTTTTCGAACAACCTTCTGGAACGGATTATGGACGAAAACCTCGGTTTTCGAACGTCTCGGTTCTCGTCCAATTCGCTTTTCCACCCAAAATTTATTTTTTTATGCTTCGGATGACGAACAAATTTCGGTTCTCAAACAAACTCAGCGCACTTAAATGCACCATTTGACTCCTCTCGCCTTCCTTACACGAGGAAGTGACGCTTCCTCGAGTAGACTCATTCAAGTGCGCTCCGTTTGTTCGAGAAACGAAATTTGTTCGTCATCCGAGGCATAAAAAAACTCGACATTTTTGATCAAAAACCGAATTGGACGATAACCGAGGCGTTCGAAATCCGAGCTTTTGACTGTATATATATACACTAAGAGCGTGGTTTCGTTTTTCGAACGATTCGGTTTTCGACCAGCCTTCTGGAACGGATTATGGACGAAAACCAAGGTTTGACTCTCATATATAAAACATTTTTTTTTAACTCTGATGACTGTAATGCTGACTCTGTTTTGTTGCCTTTGTTTGTCCACCTTTTGAAAAGTGTCTTTGAGTGTCCAAAAATTGTTGTACAGTATAAATCAAAGGCATTATTATTATTATTAAATATATATGTTTTGTGAAAGGCAAACATCCTCATTTTCACAAATGTGGTGGAAACAACCATTTACACAACATCCTTTTTGCGAAGGTTTTGCAGTCGAACAGTATCGCAGCCCTGATGAAATAGTTTCCCTCTGAGGTTCGACATAACCTTGTAATGTCTGCCCGAAGTGTATTTTCAAGTCTGAAGTGTTGAGTTATATATTTTTTTTATTCCGACACGAAAATGCATTTCATGTCTGAAAAGCTCTCAAATTACAATTGTAAGAAAAAAAAAAAAAGTCCCGCCTCTGTGTGCCGCGGCGTCAACTTTCAAAGTTCTTTTGACACACAACATCTCTGTAGAAACAAACCTCACAAAGTAAGTCTGCTGGAGGCCTGCTACCTTTCAGTCCTTGCAATGCGCCGCTAACTGATAAAATAATTGACAAGTTCTGGAAACATGGCTTGGTTCTAACACCTACATCGAAATAATGATGTGTTGGCGTCTCAATTTCCAACCAACTGCTGCTCAAGGACACCTCTCCATCCGAGCAACTTTGATACATGTAGCGCGGCTATTTTTTTATTTCTATTTTTTTGTGTGTGGGGGTTCATGATGCTTTTTCAAACAAAGCTGTTCATGTTTACTGATTAAAACATGAGTGGAACCTAATTTCTTTTCTCAGTGCTTTTCCGTGGCTCTATTTGTGTCCCGCTTAGAAACGTACGCCTCCGTTTTTTTCCCCCCCCCCCCCCCCCCCCCTCCTTTTGTGCTCGGTGTTAGCGATAGTAGCTGTGGGGATTGGATATTCTCTTTCGCTCAAAGTTAGCTTTACGCTTGAGGCATCCCGTGCTTGCCGAGCAGCCGCAGGAAGTACATCCTCTCCTGGGTCTTTTTCAGGATGGAGTTGATGTTGGTCTCCAACTTCAGGTCCCGAGAGACTGTCATTGAAGGTCTCGAGCCTCTCAATGGTTTCCGCGGGGCAGTTAGTCAGTGTGAGGGATCGCTGTGGCGAAGGATATTTCCTGAAGTCCATGCTTATCTCTCCAGTCTATCACGAAGCTTCCCTTTACTTAATTAAACTTCGCCATTAGAAAGAGCAAAGTATAAATAGGTGGAGTTTGGGTGTTCTCTCCATTCTTGTGTGGGTTTTCTCCGGGTATTCAGTGTGAGATTAATGAAAATTTCCCGTCAAAATTAACAATAGGTGACAATGTAAGTGTGAATGTGTTTTTTTTGCCCTGAGTTTGACTTGCGACCATTCCAGACTGTAATCCACCTCTTGACCAAGGGCAGCTTTTCTGTTCCGCTTTATCCTCACAAGGGGGGTGCTGGAGCCTATCCCAGCCGTCTCAGGCAGTAGGCGGGGGACACCCTGAACCGGTTGCCAGCCAATCGCAGGGCACACCAGAGACGAACAACCATCGACGCTCACACAATCTTGTGTGGGTTTTCTCCGGGTATTCAGTGTGAGATTAATGAAAAACTCTAGTCAAAATTAACAATAGGTTAAAATGTAAGTGTGAATGTTTTGTTTTTTTGCCCTGAGTTTGACTTGCGACCATTCCAGACTGTAATCCACCTCTTGACCAAGGGCAGCTTTTCTGTTCCGCTTTATCCTCACAAGGGGGGGTGCTGGAGCCTATCCCAGCCGTCTTCGGGCAGTAGGCGGGGGACACCCTGAACCGGTTGCCAGCCAATCGCAGGGCACACAGAGACAAACAACCATCCACGCTCTCACTCACACATAGGGACAATTTTTAGAGTATTCAATCAGCCTGCCATGCATGTTTTTGGAATGCAGGAGGAAACCGGAGTACCCGGAAAAAACCCACCCAGGCCCGGGGAGAACATGCAAACTCCACACAGGGAGGCCACAGCTGGAATTAAACCCAGTACCTCTGCACTGTGAGGTCCATGTGCTAACCACTTGTCCACCGGGCCACCCTCTGTTGCATCCCAAAAGATGATTTGGAAACCACAACAGTTACTGCAGGACTCCTCCAGGATCTCGCCCCGAGCTGCATTAATTATTTGTTTATTCCCCAAGCTCCGTGATGTTTTTACATTAAATCATCAGCCAGGGGCTCTCGCACGAGAAGGTAAATGTAGCGTGCTTATGGTCACAACTTTAGTAAACAGTGCCGCACTGTTTGTAAATTTAGCCTGGATTCACGACACGCAACATAATCAACGCAATTATGTTCCTTAGTTGACGACAATGCCGCAGCGTGTGGATACATAGAGACATTTATAGGCCTCATTAGTCCGCCTCTTCTGCATGTTAGCCTTCATTATTCAAAGCATGACCAGCAAAGACTCAGGGGGGGGTTCTCAGATCTTTTCCTGTTAACCGCAGCTAAGTGCTAGCCTGCACTTGACCCCATTTGCACTTTCCCTGTTCTCATTAGCTGGTATAGAAAAGACACCATCAGGAAACAAGACCGTGACTGGGATCTTGCATCTTTTCATATTTTGTATGATTTGGCTATTTGACTGGCTAGAAAGTTTGGCCACGTAATGTCAGTGAATCATTAAAGGGGCTCATTTCTTTTCAACAATTGAGGGTGAATACAATAAGCAGAAGATATTTTGAGTTCACAAGTCAGTTTTGTCTCCCCTTTGACCTGCTTTTTAAGGTCATTTTCAGAGCTTGTCTTGTTTCTAAATGTTAAACCAATAACACTGTTTACTTTTTGAAATGTCTGATTGCTCTTCAAAGACAATCTTAGAGATGCGAAAGACTTTGATTCTGACAGCCTGACACATTTGCTGTTCCTCCTGATCACTTTTTAACAAAACAGGCTGGTCGCCCATTAAGTGCCAATGTTTGTCTTCTGTATTCATAATCATCCTTTAACCAAACAAAAATACCGTAATTTCCGGACTATAAGCCGCGACTTTTGTCACACGCTTTCAACTCTGCGGCTTATTTAATGAAGCGGCCTATATAAAGACTTTTCTAACGGCCACCTGTGTACCGTCCTTCTTTGTAAATATCTCACGTTACAATATGGGCACCTGCGGCTTATAGACAGGTGCGGCTTATATGTGTACAAAATGTTTTTTTCCTTTAAAAATTTAGTGGTGCGGCTTATAATCAGGTGTGCTCTATAGTCCGGAAATTACGGTATACTTTTTTATCTAAATATCCGATTATTCGATAGAATTATCCGTCAGATATCCGCAAATATCAGCTAGCGACTTTACATGGCTGCAGCCTCACTAGCAATTAAAAATGGATTAATCAGCCAATAAAAATGTTATTTTCATTATTTTCTCTTTATCCTAAATATTCTCTGGTTGCTTAAGCACTTTTTTTTTTAACTCTGATGCTCCAGCTTCAGGAACTAAATGAAAACTGAGTTGTCTTTTTCGGTCACATGCTGTTGCTTTGGAAGGTAGGGGCTTATTGTGCGCCGCCTGACATCATCAGTCTCCTTTTGTGAAAATCATTCCATTTTTATTGTATTTTTTTTACTTTGGCTCATAAATCCAATCTGGGGAATCGACCAACCGTGGCGCCTCTCCACATTTCTCAGAGTAGGTTGGACCACGGTGGTGAATTGTAAGCTCTATTGATTTGGGGAGGAAGAAGCATGAAATTCTTTTTACTTGCCAGGATGAGTCTTCTCTTCGTACTTTCAAAATGTATTGTTATCCCGAATAATGAATATGTATGTCCTATAAAAGCGCTTGATGTATCAGTTTCTAGTCCTAATAATAATTGCATCGTTTTTCAGCCTTTGCTACGGTAACGTAAGCATACCACTTCAGCTACGGGGACAAAGATAAGTACTTGCAGTCATTGAAATGACCTAAATTGGAGAAAATGATCTCCAAATGACAAATGGGTTTAATTGTGTTACAAACTATTGTGGGGTCATAAATGAGCTCTATGTTCTATCAGCTGCTTTATAATCATGATTCACCCTGCAGAAATTAGAAAAGGCATGTTAAAGTTATGGTGCTCTGTATTTACAGGTATATTCAAATGAGACTAAATTAATTAAATTCAAATGAGCATTTTGTATATATACTACCTGTATATATTAACTTTTGGAACCGTTCCTAAGTGCCTTATTAAAACATTCTTCATTCAAAATCCACAAAGCATCATAGCATCGTAAACATGCACTTACACCATGGTGTCAAACTCAAGGCCCGGGGGCAAGATCTGGCCCGCCACATCATTTTATGTGGCCCGCGAAAGCAAATCAAGCATGTCAACTTCCACAATGCCTGCTAAAATCTCTACCAAAATTTAAATTCTTCGATGTAATAAATAAGAGACATACTGTAAGCATTTTCTTGTGACCAAACCCCTCATTACACTAACTTAAACCATAGTGGAATGAACCGTAATTATTGACTTTTTATTAAGGTTTCAGTCATAACGGCCCTCCAACTAAAATGTAGCCCACAACAAAAAGGAGTCGGACACCCCTGACTTACACACTCCCAAATAGACAGTAAAATGTTTGACGATCGGATTTTCACGTGTGGAGGCAGCATTTTGCCGTTGAATTTCACGTCCGGTGGTGAAGAACATTTGCAAGCGGCGGGACACCGTGGCAAACATAAACACACCCGCCCCCATGTCAACTTAAACCCAAGAGTTTGAAAAATGTGCTGATTTTCACAAGTGAATACCGATCACACTGTTTACGAAAGATAATGTGTGGTCCCGTTGTAGCGCATTTTAGCTTTTAGCTTTGACGTCATTGTGAGATTGGTGTGAAAATTGTTGATGTCCGTCCATCCTAGCTGCAAAGTCATGGATGGAGAAATGGGACGTGATAGTGTTAGCACTGTACCTCCTATGTCACAAAACGGCGAGTTTGCAAACACACGTTTTGAAATGGGTGGCGAACCAAAGATTTACTTGGTGGTTTAATTCCACACTTGTTGGGTGGGCACTGGGCAGGCAGTCTACAGGACCCTATTTCTATTGTAGAAAAATATCGTCTGGGGAGAATGTTGTCTTCTACTGTGATCAAAACCGTGTGCCCCCTAGCGGACAATCCACGAATTGCATTTTATTTAAAATATTCATTTTGTGTCTTTAATGCATTTTTTTTCACTTTTAAATGAATGCCGCGAGCCGGATCGAACCTCCTTGGGGGCCGGTTCCGCCCCGCGGGCCGTATGTTTGACACCCCTGCTTTAAAGCCTCTTTGTGAAAATGCATCTGTGATTGAGTCTTACGAAATGTTCACCCCACTGTTTTGGAGTAATATTACAGCTACTTTACATAATAACCGCCCCCACGGTGAGTTTCTCAGCCCACGTGTCGGCTGTTTGATTGGATAAAGAACAGCAGTCGGACTACATAGTTTCTAACACGGCGGTATGTCAAAGCCCAAAAATAAATTGACGTGCGTTCAGTTTTTTGGGATGCAAAATAATGGTTAGGCTCTTAAAGGGGAAGTCAACCCAAAAATGTTCTTGACAATATGTTCTATGCAACCCGGCATTCTGATGTAACATTTCATTTGTGGAATACTTCTTGCGGGTTATGGAATCCATTTTTATACAAAACACGACATTGTGTGAGACTTGTTTTTTTGTTTACGGCAGTTTCCTTGTTCCTCGTCCCAACCTGTTTTGGGACAAATCCACAAGCAAGGCTGTCATGATTCTTAATGAGCCAGTGAAAATGTTGTTCAAGTGATGCCGAAAAAAAGGGAGTGAGAAGAGGGATATCACAGAGACTTGACCAATGTTCCCTCTAATTTTTACCTGAACCAAAACCTGCGATCATAACAAGCTACGTGATGTTTTGTGTGATGAAAAAAAAAATCAAATCACTTTTATATCAAAATAGAACATACTGGTGAATGGGGATTTATGACTCGAATAAAATAGGTCCAAGTTTCTTTGATTATTTTAGCACCCAGGTTAGTTTAAGCATAATTAATTACACCAATCTGTTTAACTATGGTCCCCCATTGTTTAATAAAACACAAGAATTCCGAGTCGCCTGACCTTCGAAATGCGCAAAAGAGTCATAATAATGATTAATAAAAACAATGGGTGGGCCAGTGGTTAGCACGTCGACCTCGCGGTGCAGAGGTAACGGGTTCAATTCCAGCTCCGGCCTCCCTGTGTGGAGTTTGCATGTTCTCCCCGGGCCTGCGTGGGTTTTCTCCGGGTACTCCGGTTTCCTCCAAAATTCCCAAAACATGCAAGGCAGGTTAATGAAACACTCGAAATTGACCCTAGATTTGAGCGTGAGCGCGGATGATTGTTTGCGTCTGTGTGCTCTGCGATTGGCTGGCAACCGGTTCAGGGTGTCCCCGCCTACTGCCCGAAGACAGCTGGGATAGGCTCCAGCACCCCCTGCCACCCTTGTGAGGATAAACGGATCAGAAAATGAATGAATGAATAAAAACAACAGATCTCTCAAGTGACCGATGGGCACTTAACACGTTTCATGGGGTCAACAATATTGATTTAAATTCTAAACATCTCATTGACATTTGTTTCTGTCATTCAACTAGGATTGCAAATCGGAATGTAAACATCATGTTCCATCAGCACCAGTTCCTGCCTGCCTGCATGCAGTCAAAGATGCCAAAGGCCTGAATGACGCCATCAGGCAAAATGAAATTGAGATGAAACCCAGTGCGGGAAAAATCCCGGCGGTTCTCCGTGCTGCTCTTTGAGCTCTTTTGCTGCTGGTGACCTACATCCGCGACATGAACGTTTATATAATCTCCGCCTGGCCTCTCTTCAATATTTTAGCTGCTTTACAAAAAGAGGACACTGCTTCAATTTTAAGGGGAACTGTATCGCTGGTGAAAGGGCCATTTTCATCTTCCTCTGATGTTAATCTGTCTTCGGTGTATAGAGGAGAACTGATGAGCATACACAATTTGACTCTGTTGAGGGCGTTGTTTTGAGTTGAGTTTTGACTAGGCCGCTGAGTTGAATCTTAATTCTTCATTTACCGTATTGGCCCGAATATAAGACAGCCCTGATAATAAGAAGACCCCCTCTTTTTCAAGTTTGACAAAAGACTTTTTGAACACCAAATTAATTTTTAGACAGAAAATAATTACAGTGATCTGAAACAAATGATTCTAACAATATATTTGAGAGAAAAAGCATGTTATTTTACCTCATTCAAATCAAAAGTGCATCCACATTCATAAATGAATGGCTTCTGGTTTTTGAAATGTAAATGACATCATAACTTCTCCTCAGCTGCCGGTTAACCTGGCCGATCTTCGACCCACTTTTCTACAGATTGTCGCTACGTTTCTCCATTTTCTGTTATCTCTTCTCTTATTTTCTTCCCTTTTCTTTCTTACCACTATTTTTTATTTTTCTTCTTCGTGCTACCGCTATTTTTATTTTTATTCTTCGTGACAGGGGTTCACTTTGGCCTGGGGAGTCAAGTTCAGCATTCACTTCAATGATATCTGGCGCCATCTAGCGTCGTGAATGGATATAATGTCTAGACCCCGAATATAAGACGACCCCCACCTTTTCAGTCTTATTTCAATGCAAACAACACCGTCTTATATTCGGGCCTAACGGTAATTGGCAGAGAAATTGCCGACCTTCATGCTAATGAGTCTCATTGAGAAACAACATTTCATTGACTACTGCCAGCGCTAATAGCTACAAGCAGTTTTAGTGAGGCAAATAACCCTTTAAAAAAGATGGTGTAAACTTGGAGCTCCTGTGGAAGTCTTTTGAGGGAACGCATTATGACCTGCGACTGAGCAACTTTAAGGGAACGCTCCACATGTACAATCCCGGTGGAAACGACGTAGCTCGGTCTCTAATGGGTAAACGATAGCTTGGTCTCTTTTCTCACTGAAGCCACATCTCATTGCATATCGAATTGGTCGTTTAGCAGATAATGAATGTCAGCCGGAAGCAAGTCAAACAACGTGCTCATCCGGCCACCTGGTCACGGGTTTTGAATATTAAAGAGAGGAGCTTGGGATCAGCGGGATGTTACGAGGAATTTAGAGGGCACCGAGTTACACGCTGAAAGGGGAGGATCCTTTCTCATTTCCAGTAGCAACATCCTTATCCCCACGTGGGTTCTCTTCATTGCAGACTTTCTTTGTGGTGATATTGAGCCCCCTGTCTCCCAAGCCCCATGGCTTAGCGCCTAAAAGTCAATACAACAACCTTATAAAAATAGATGTTCAAACCAGAGGGTCTAGCACGTGGATTCTAACTGGTGATATGATGAGACATGTCAACAAAGACCTGAAGCTCTCTTGATACAAACGTTTGCCTGAAGGAAAAACCGGAAGGGGGATCTGGTTTGTCCTTGTGAGCGCAGCACCATATCAAGGATTCCAAAGAAGGTCAGTAGAGGAGAAATAATAGGCTCATCCAGCATGTCACTTTGCCATGTTATATCCTGTGTAATCCTGGAAGCGTTAATGGCACACTCAGGTGTGGCAGCCACGGCTCATAAATTTTTACTAAGGAAGATTTATTCAAAATCATAGACAGCTCTGTGTGTAGAGTTTATTGTGTTTGTCTCATCGTGTCTCGCTGAGGTGTTGAACAGATTTACAACAGAGTGGTGTCTGGTACAATTGCTTGCTAATCCCGTGGATTAATTTAACGAGTTCCAGGGATTAGTCTGTGTCAGACGAACAGATTTGAAAGTGTCAAGTGAAAACACTGGATGTATCGTGTTACTTCCTCTGTAATTGGGAAGAAATTCATCGATTATCCAACTAATTTTAGCAGACTGAGCGAGATTCAAACATGACGCATCCATCTAGGAATACCTAATATGTAGCGCAATAACATATTTAATTTTTTTGCTTATTTTGATCCGATAGAAAATAATGAATATTAATCATTCTGGTCCGATTTGGGAAAAACCAGAGTGTAAATTTTTCGTCTATCGTCCAGCCCTATTTTCCGATTTCATAGACTCGGGTTTAACAGTTAACAGTTTTTTGCACTTCAATTTCTTTTGAACAAAGATGAAAACTCATGGTTCTGTAACTGCAGAGTGACTCGTCTACCTTTAGTCAAAAACAAATAAAAAGTCTTTCTTTCACAGCATCTGATATTGGTTTAATAGAAATTTAGCATCTATGGTCATGGTGGTATCGGTTACGTGGTATCTGCATTGCCGAGTACTCGAGAGTTGAGATCGGATCACTCTGAAAAGAAAAAAAAAAAAATCCCTGTAACATACCAAAAAATGTCTGGTTCTTGTTTAGGACTATGAGAGGCGTTATGCAGTCTAGAGATACTCGGTGCTACAAATTTGAACACAGTTGATGTATTGACGCACTGTGGTGGCCCACGAGACCTGCCCCTGTAAGGAAGGGGAGGGAGTTATACATGGTTTTTGGGTTTCAAGAGAGTTCCTGATGTGCATGGAAAGGTTGCGAGGGAGTTGTAGTTGTCTGTGAAAACAGTCAGTTAGCCAACTACTACTTTCCAGGGGACATATTATGCAAATTAAGTAAATCGGATTTACATTTTATTTGTCAGGATGCACAAATTTGCTTTAGCGAACAAAATTTGGAATCTAATCAGCCGCACACTCTTGATTGTTTGAGCAGGTTGTCGATGCGGTGGTTGAGCAAATTAGTTTTACACACCCAGAGAGCAACTTTTTCCAGATTCAGCGACATCTAAATACCCCAAAACAGTTTAAAACTTTCTTGGCAGCAAAATGTGTGTCGATCAGTGTCATCAGAGTGAATAATATGAACGAACTTAACGAACAAAACATACCAATAAAATGTCAACGCTGTGTCTATAAATGCAACGTCTGTCCTTTTTATATGGGAATCATTTAATGCATCTGTGTCAAACTCAAGGGCCAGGGGCCAGATGTGGCCCGGCACATCATTTTATGTGGCCCGCGAAAGCAGCATGTCAACTTCCATGATCCCTTCTAAAATGTCTACCAACATTTTTAATTCTCACAAAAGATATATTCAAAGCATTTTCTTGTTACCAAACCCTTCATGATAGTAACTTAAACAATCGTTGAATCAACAGTTATTCTTGACCTCTTTATATGGTTTCAGTCATAACGGCCTTCCAAGAAATGATTGAATGGTTACATCAGTATATTTTTCTCCTTGGTTTTAACTTTTGCGCTTATGAAAACATTTTCCATGATGTCCAAAACGGTTCATTCCGAATCCCATAATGCATTGTTGGTGCGCCAATTTTTTTTCTTAAATGGCGCACTGATGAGGCATTTCAAATAGACTGTCACCCGACACAGCTCTCGCCCGTGTGCAAAATCATTTCTGTCTGACTTCGATTGTTTTAAAATCCATTTTTGGTTTCCCATTACCATAGTTGAGAGCTGATTTTTATGCGTGCTCAGTCTCCACAGAGGCCTCTGAGATGATGTGGGCCCTGTGCTCATTGAAAGAAAATGGGAATCGAGAATGTCACGTTAAAATCTCATTCAAAGATGATGAGACATAATCACTCCCAACTGATAGCACAACAAAAGAGGACATGGGGGTGGGGAGGGGGGGTTCGATTTGTATGTTTGGGGGATGAAATGTCTCATTTAATCCGTTCACACACAAAAAAAAAAGCGAGAGGAATAAGAGAGAAAAGAATCAAATGCAGCTCTTTGTGCGTGTGTATTGTGTAAGTGGGGAGTGGTGTATGTTGGAGTGGGCACTAAGCAGGTGTACAGTTTGTGTTTGTGTGGTGATGTCATCATCAAAAGAAGCCAGTTGATGTCCCCAATGTGCAATGCAGCATTCCCACTCCCGCTTCTTTGTGCTCAGTGATTTATGTAACCCAGCCACATTTTGAGTCATATGAAATGTGACAAGTGAAGCAAAGTCGAGGCCTGACACTCCTTTGGAGGGGAAAAAAAAAATCTTAAAAGCTCTACTTTTGCATGAAGCAAATCCATTTTTGTATTAACATTTTAATTACCTCATTGAACTGCACGACATTGACATTTCTTGAAGAAGCGGTTCATTAAAAATCAATTCTACACTATTTCGAAATTTGTTTAATCAATGAATCAACAAATCAGCTTGGAATAATCGGTTATCACACGCGCCGTGTCCCCAGTCGCAGCGCCCGGTGCCTAGCAACGTTTTTGATAAGATAAGAAAACCTTTATTTGTCTCACAATGGAGAAATCCCCAATTTACAGCAGCAAAATTATAAAAGGAGAAATAGAAGAACAAAAAGTACACAGTAATGCCTCGTTTATCGCGGGGGTTACGTTCCAAAAAGAACCAGTGATAAGTGAAATCCGTGAAGCAGTGAACTTTATTTTTTTACAGTTATTACACAATAATTAACTATTTGTACAATGAAATCAAAGACCAAACCCTGTTTTCAGGCCCAATTACCAAAAAAAACAAACGTTTTCAACGATAATAGTTTTTGGAAATACTGTACTGTTGACACACGGCCCCAGCCGATGCGTTCTGATTTAAAGGGTTAAAAGCATTAAAGAACTGCACCAAAAAAATCCGTAAAACAGTGAAGCTGCCAAAAGTGAACCACGTTAGAGCGAGGGATCACTGTATACGTTATTAAATATCAATATAAGCATATTAAAAGTGGGTGAGTGGGGGTGAGTCCAGGATTTCAGGTGCGTCTATTCAATAGCCTGACAGCAGTCGGCAGGGACGAGCAGCAGTACCTCTCCTTCTTGCAACGCGGGTGTAGCAGTCTCTGGCTGAATCAATCAATGTTCCGAGGCACATAACCGAATGAGTGAACTCCCAGTGCTGTCAGGGTGGCCTGGAGGGGGTGGGAGGGTCTGTCCATCATAGCTTTTAGCTTGGCTAGCATCCTCCTGTTGCCCACCTCCTCCAGAGTGTCCAGGGAGCAGCCCAATGACAAATTTGAGCAACGTTCAAACTTCCGAATGGTCGCTCCGAGATTATTTTCGAACGCGGCCCTCATGCGCAAGAAACTGAAAGATTCCCCCCCCCCTGCTGAAGCACAAACACAGAAATCGGAATTATACTCAAACAGAATGGCTACTTGTGAACTAAAAAAATTTTTTGAACTGAAATACAGTCAAACCTCTGTTTTCGAATGTCTCTGTTATCGACCAAATTGGATTTCGAGCAGAAAATTCAAGATTTTTACGCCTTCCGACCGAAAACCAGTTTTCGACCAAACCCGAATACGCTACTCTATTCCTCTCGGCTTCCTCGTGTAACGTTCATTATGAGCAGATGTGTTTGATTTACGCAAATCTGACTGTTTTTTTTTTGTTATTTCTGTGTATTAGCCCCGAATCATGGGCTAAAAAAATAGTTTCGGATTTTGAACAAATCGCTTTTCGAACAGCCTTCCTGAATGGATTCTGGTCAAAAAACGAGGTATGACTGTATATCATCAAATAAATAGATTTACGGGGAGTCTGAAGGGGTGCTAGAAAGATTTCCGAAGGGGCTATAGCCCCCCCCGCTCCCTTTCGGCCCACAAATGTTTCAATGCCTCCTAGTTTGATGCATTGCCATTTGAAACCGCCGAAATTACAACATACCTCTTGAACGGAAAACGATTCAATGTTTGATTGCCTGGGTGTACCTAATAGAGTGTCCAGTGAGTGCAGTGAGTGCACATTTCCAATATGCAACCGTGGCGTCTGCTCTTCCCATCTCCCACAGTGAAATAAAGACAGACTGCTCATAAAAATGAAGATAAATAAGCCTATGGAGGCTTGCAAGGTCGAATGCTTGCAATAGAAAGCTAAGGGGGCGGGGGGCGGGGTGGGGGGGATTTATCTGTGTTTGTAATGGCAATGCTCTTTGCTCTCTGTCAATGACCCATAAAAAAAGAAAACAAAGTCAGAGCCACTTTATGGAGATGAAGCGCTCCTTGAAGATTTGTGAGCATTATTATGGCCCGTTCCCCATTTCTCGACCTTTTGCAAATGACGTCTTTGTCTTTTATTTTGGCCTGGGGTCTTATTTGCCATGTGTGTGCAAAAGAACGCTGGCACAGAGTGATAGAAGCTAGCTAAGAGTGAAAGTGGCGCACTAATGGAGTCATTTGTCCAACAAAGCACTCTGGAGCTTTTACCGTTGTTGCTTCTCGGGTAGCTAAACTTGTGTAAAGATGGTTGCTTGATAGTCAACCGTGGATCACGAGGCTTTCTTTCATTGGCTTTCATGGATCAATTGCTGCATTTTTTTTTTTTTAATCACAGGAAGCCATTTTGACATTGGACATGTGGATTTTCTTGTTGAAACCTCATCTTGATACAAAACATGCAATCAAACTCATACTTGGCGTGTAGCGAAACAAAAGGGAAAATTCACACTTTTATTGTCAGATAGTTGGATTTCAATGATGCAACCAAAAATCATTTATTTTCAAAATGGGCAATGTTAAATGGCGCAAGCATTTAAAAAAAAAAAAAGTATTATGATTGTTAATTCCCTTTGCGGACTCCCTAGATTTGAAATCATTGTTACCAGTGTCTGAAAGAAAATCTGCAATGTTTTGCAGGATTCCGAGAGATGGAAAACACTTTTGTAAAAAAAACTTAACTTATTTATCAACCGTTATTTTATTTCAATATTCACATCACATCTTGTGCAGGCCCCATTCGAGCCAACAAATTGCACATACAGGCCAAAAATGAGAATATGATGTTAGCTTTTCAGGGAAATGTCATTACTGCTCAAAAGAATAATTACACCGCTGCTGCTACTCGCCTCGCAGCATGATATTGCTCACACGTTCATAACGGTCCGAATGGTGCAACATTGGAGAGGGACCCACCAAGACTGCTTGTCACTTCTTTGTACTGTAGAATGAGCAAAATCTGACATATCTGCTTTTTCTCTCGATGAGTCACTTCACAGCCTTTACGATTGTCTGATACTGCATAATCGTCATCTCAAATCTAAATTGCTCTTATTTCGCAGCTCTGTGGTGTGTGCGTTTGCAGTTTGAATGAACGTTAACATGGATTATCTTGTCCGCGGAGTTTGCATGTTCTCCCCCGTGCTTGTGTGGGTTTTCTGCGGGTACTCCGGTTTCCTCCCACATTCCAAAAACATGCATGGCAGGCTGATTGAACACTCGAAATTGTCCCTAAGTGTGATTGTGAGTGCGAATGGTAGTTTGTTTATGTGTGCCCTGCGATTGGTTGGCAACTAGTTCAAAGTGTCCGCCGCCGACTGCCCGAATAAAGCTGGGATAGCCTCCAGCACGCCCACGATCGTCGTGATGTTAAGTGGATCAGAAAATGGATGGATGGATAGAACAAAACATCATCTGTGCCATCTCCATCAGAAGCATGCACTTCAGGGCCATGCGATGAGTTCCGAAACCATTCGAGTTTGGCGTCTTTGTTCGCATCCGCTTCAATAGCTCTGTTTTTCTTTATTCTTGCCTTGTGTGTGTGTGTGTGTGTGTGTGTGTGTGTGTGTGTGTGTGTGTGTGTGTGAAGAGAGAGATGCGCCCCCTGGTGGCCCACATGGAAAGTGCACAGTGCTCCAGGTGAGCCTGGCAGCAGACGGATTACAGAATATGCGTTTTGATTTGGGTTTTTTTCAGTTCTATAGTTTTCTTACGCTTCGCGTAATATGACAGTGCCGTCAATAGTTTGTGACAGAAATACAGGGAGACTGGAAGAGTCACAGAAAGGCTCGTTGACTTTGTTGGAATTGTATTGGTTGATTCGTGGCTGTAGGTGCACTTTGGGTTCATCCTGAAATTTTACTCTTAGGATGAATATTCCTAACTCATTAAAATAAAATGGTCGGAGTAAAGCATTTTAATATTTTTATAAAACACTGTTACACATATACATTATTGTCTTGTAAGAAATGCATAATTAGTCAGTGACAATGGATTTTTTTTTATCCTCTTCTAGGTTTCCAGCTCTTGCAAGACAGAGAACACTGAACGCCAGCTGGTCCAGTTCCCGTTGATGCTGGTGGAGGCTCAATATTCCGCTTTCCCGCCAACTCCGCCTGCGCCAAGTCCACCTCCCTCCCCCTGCCATGGCGATGAGCAGCGAGCCTGGCATCGAAAGGTTGGGGTCCAGTTCTGAGAATCAGAGCAGCAGTCTCACAGACATCCTGGCCGCCATGTCCACAGAAGATCTGGATGGTTCGGTGAGAAATGGACGTGCTCAGCTGGACAGGGATCAGCCCAGAAGGACTCAACCGTCACGTCCTCAGTTGACTGGAAGGAAGTTCTCTCTGCAGGAGAGAGGCACTTACCTCTCCTGCGGAGGGGGCTACACACAAATCTCTCCTCGGGTGGCTCGAAGGCCCACAGTGGAGTCGAAACGTGTGTCCATATCAGACTCACAGGTGAGTATTCATTGAAGTGGAGACCATTTTCCTGGAGTTGTTATTGTTGATATTGTTTTTGTTTGTTTGTTTTTTGGTATTGGAAAAAAATAAACCCAAGACTAAATTTAGACTTGCGGAACCAACAAAAAGTTTTGATGAACAACACGGAATTGCTCATGTGTGCGTAATGTTTGTAAGGAAAATATCCATGTGTGGTATTACCGTATTGGCCCGAATATAAGACGGTGTTTTTTGCATTGAAATAAGAAAAAGTGGGCGTCGTCTTATATTCGGGGTCTAGACATTATACCCATTCACAACGCTAGATGGCGCCAGATATCATTGAAGTGAATGCTGAACTTGACTCTCCAGGCCAAAGTGAACCCCTGCCACGAAGAATAAAAATAAAAATAGCGGTAGCACGAAGAAGAAAAATAAAAAATAGCGGTAAGAAAGAAAAGAGAAGAAAATAATGGAAGAGATACCAGAAAATGGAGAAACGTTGCGACAATCTGGAGAAAAGTGGGTCGAAGATCGGCCAGGTTAACCGGCAGCTGAGGAGAAGTTATGATGATGTCATTTACATTTAAAAAACCAGTAGCCATTCATTTACGAATGTGATTGCACTTTAGTTTACATATTTAAATGTTCAGATATTAAGATTTGAATGAGGCAAAATAACATGCTTTTTCTCTCAAATATATTGTTATAATCTTTTTGTTTTGTTTCAGATGTACTGTAATTATTTTCTGTATAAAAATGAATTTGGTGTTCAAAAAGTCTTTTTTCAAACTTGAGTCTTGAAAAAGAGGGGGCTCGTCTTATAATCAGGGCCGTTTTATATTCGGGCCAATACGGTATGTAAAATTTACCATATAGAGGGGGTCACGAACCATGAAACGCGATACAGCGAGGCGCCACAGTGCTATCAAACTGGATCGTAATTTCTAACGTAGTTGCTGGCAGGCTAGCAAGCACATTGATCTGTGATGCTAAAGCGGGGAGTTCAGCAGAGGAGCGCTGCAGCGCTGCACGACTAATTGTTCAAAAACAAGCATCTGAGAGGCGGAGAGAGAGAGAGAGAAAACCAAAACCTCTGGTGCTCATTTGAGAGCTCACTAATATTTTTATGAGCACCACCGCTTTTGAGCTAATACAATATGTGTGTGTGGGGGGGGGGGTTAGTTTTTGTCACGGACTAATTCTGCATTTCTTACAAGACAATACTGTATCGTCAACAGTGTTTTATAAAAATATTAAAATGCTATACGCTGACTATTTTTTGAGTACTACACAGAAAATAAGTTCGGAATATTCATCTTAAGGGTAAAATTTCAGGATGAACCTGAAGTGCACCTACGAATCAACCAATACAATTCCAACGACGTCAACTTCATTGCCTTTCTGTGACTATTCCAGTCTCCCTGTATTTCTGTCAAAAAACTATTTAGTTTTTCCCGCTTTTTTTTTTATCCACTGCCCTATTTTGTCCTCTCATTGTTTTGCACAAACCAATCAAAGCATTGCGAGCAGTCCGAAACTGGCGGGGTAAGCACTTAGGTAGTTACATTTGTAGAAGAATTGCACCAGTCTCCCCTACTGTACGTTTTTTTCCCCCTCAATTTAGCTTGAATATGCAAATTGGGCGTTGTCAATGATAGCACAAATTACACTGTCTAAAATGATGAAAACGCTTTTTCTTTCTGATTTATAGTGAATTGTTGTTGCTGATCAACAACCCAATGAAACAAAACCACCATGATGACAACAGTATTTTGTTTTTCAACATAAAATGAAAAAAAAAAAAAACACCTTTTCTCCCCCTAATGTCTCTGAACCAAAGCAACCCGGAGTTTCACCTGTTAATATACTTGACCAGACTAAAGTCTTCTTTCGAACTCTTGTTCTCATCCCTGCCCACACTCTATCACAGTAGTCAGCAATCTCCAACACAAAATCCTCATCCCAGCTGTGATTTATTTTTTTTTTTTTTTTTTTTTTAGGTTTGGGGGGGGTATTGTTAGGCCTGCAAGCAAAACCTTATATAACCTGCTTCATGAGCTGCCGCTGTATTTTATTTTTTATTTTTCGGGTCATGCTATTCCCGTCTGTTTTTGCACCATCGACAAAATGTTCTTCCCCTGCTCTCAGCCTCGGAACAACAAGCCTCAGGCGGTGCTCCGGCTCTAGCCACCGCCACCTACCAACTCTCGTCCGACATGCCTTACATCCATTTTCACTGGGGATCCATCTCTTGATCCTACAATTTCAGCACTCACTGGCTTTGCCGTTTGTGTGTGTGCGTGTGTGTCCCCACACCATCCAAAGCCTCTGACCGTTCTGTCGTTTGCTCTCCCCCACTGGCTGGCTGACACTGATCTGTAGTGGCGGTGGTTGCTATGGTACCTGCAAAGCAGCCTTTCAAAGCAATACCACTCTAATGGACTTGCAGACAGTAAACACCAACTACTGACTGCACCATCGACTAGCCGGCAAAAGAAATCAACTTTGGAAACCGACAGCAGCGTGTTGATTCTGCATCTTCTTTTTTTTTTTTTAGTGTGCTAGGCTTAGTATTGATTGATGATTATGTTTCTACTCTCCCACTTTCCCCTCCTAATTTTTACCCCTGACAGGATTGTATCCAGTTGAACCAGTATAAGTTGAAGAGTGAAATTGGAAAGGTGAGTTTGGTGTGAATGGCGCTTCCCTGTTTCACTGTGAATTTGCGTTTTTTTTTCACGGCGCGTGTGCACACTATACAAAGAAAACAAACTTGATTTATCCCGAGATGGGGGAAGGAATTAGAGCAACTGTTCAAATGTTGGGGCTCATTGATTTTAACTCTTTCAGGGACAGCGGTTACTACAGTGGACAGCTTGCCATGTTACAGGGTACATGAAAGGGTTAATATAGTGCAATATCGTCACTAGTCACACAACGGCATAATTTATAGCTGTGTAAATATTCTCCCTTAAATACGGTCAGTTTTGGTGCTGTCAATGATGTCCTCAACCATATGTTTCTTTTGTGATCTGTTTTTGCGATACAAGGGACAAAACATTAGAAACACATTATCTTTGACAGAGGTGTTATAAGACCTTTTAATGCTGGGGTGTCAAACTCATTTTTGTCATGGGCCACATTTTAGTTACCGTTTCCCTTGGAGGGCCGTTATGACCGAAACCAAATAAAAAAAGTAAGTAATAAGGGTTTATTTCAACTATTGTTTAAGTTACTGTACTGAGGGGTTTGGGTAAAAAAAAAATGCTTACAATATGTCTGTGATTATATGTGAGAATTTAAAATTTTAGCAAGCATCATGGAAATTGACATGTTTGATTTGCCTTCGCGGGCCAAATAAAATGATGTGATGGGCCAGATTTGGCCCCCGGGCCTTAAGTTTGACACCTGTTTTTTTTTAATGCACGTATTGTATGATTAAACCTTTAAGAAGAGGATGAGCATATATTTGTGACGAATGTTGAAAAAAAAAAACTATCAGTGAATGCCCGGCAGATTGTTTCCAGCAATTTCGGATCATTTTGTCTGCATTTTGGAAAATTGGAAGGAATAATACACAAATAATTACTGTGTCAGTTAGTTGTAGACATAAAGCATGCAACCTGCCTTCCACATATTTGGTTAACTTTAAAAGCAGCGATGTGACAGAGATGCTCCAGGCAGACGACCCAACGGAAAGTAGCACAGTAAGTAGAGATCCTGGAGCGGTGAAGCTGTACACGTTGGTTTTGAATAGATTCAGTGCAGCCGTCTCGGATGGCTGAATTTGTTTTCATTAATGAGCAGCAAACTATGGGGGTAAAACCTGGATTGACAACTGCATCTTTATTTTTTGTTTTGCAGGGTTCCTATGGTGTGGTCAAACTTGCATACAATGAGGACGATGACAAACATTATGTAAGTCGGCAAACTTATTTACCGGTTAGCAACCAGTAAATTATTTTTTATTTTTTTTTAATCCACCACAGTTATTCCACACACCCTAAGTTTTGTGTTTTTCATCACCAATAGATTTTAAAATGATATATTCTTCTCGGTTTTCTTTCCTTAGTGGAAACCAATTTGCCAGACAATGCGTGTCTGTGCTTTATACGCCCACTGCCTAACCTGACCACCTACATGTGGTTCTAATGCTGGGGAAAGAAATGCTGGCTAAATGAAAAAAAAAAAACGTGAACTGTGTTTTCAGTAAAATATTCATGAGGAGTGTTTATTTTTTTTAAACATCTCCATTCTTATGTTGACGCTGATTGTTGAGTGTGACAGAAATGGTCGCCTCTTGGGACAGATTGTGGGTTACTGCAACTTGTCTCCGGCGACATCTGAGTATCCATCCATGCATTTTCTAATCCGCTTATTCTCACAAGGGTCGCGGGCACGCTGGAGCCTATCCCAGATGTCTTCAGACAGTAGGCGGGAGGTGGGAGGGGGAAAAAATGGGGGGGGGGGGCCCTGAATTGGTGCCCAATGACATCTGAGTATAATCCTCAATAACCATGACAGGAATCAAGAGCGGAGCAGATGAATAATGACAGATTTAAAAGGTTGATTCTGTTCTCTGGTAATTTGAATTTTGTTTCACGCAAGCTTTTTTTTTTTTCCCCCCAGCTTGTGCGGCACATTCACCGATTTAAATCGTGTACACACGCATACACGAAGGCAGGCGTACACGTCAATGTTCTCCTTGTGGATCAAAATGGATCAATAATGTCACCGCTGCTAATTTCAACAGTAACTGCTTTCTCAGTTCTGCAGTGCATCAAAAAAAAACCAACAATTGGTCGACGCCCACTCAATGTCAGGTTTACACCTTTTGAGAGATTTTCCCCCACAGTTAATGTTGACAACAAAACATTCTCACCAATGGGCAATTCAGGATGTTCAATTGATGCCTGTTTTTGGAACGTGTGAGAAGGCTGGATGATGTGGAGACAAAAAAAAAACCTAACACGGAGCTGAATCTCGAACCCTGAAACTCAGAACTGTGATACAGACTTTCGAAACTCTAGACCACCAGGCTGCGCATAATCCATCCGTCTTTTAAATGTGATCTCACCACTACTTATAAGATGCCAAAAGTTACTTTCACAGTCGCAAACTTTCTGTCAGCAGTCGCTTTTTGTTTTCTTTCTTACATCATCAGTGAAGGTAATATACATAATATATATTTAATATAGGTAATAATGCAATACTATCATAAAAACTGGTGAGTTTTCGATAGAGACAATTTTTTTCCAGTCAAGGCAAGGCTTTAATTATAATTCTGTGAGGTCGCAGATACACACCTGCCAATACATTGTTTCTGTTATAGATAATCAATTAAATAAAGAGTTCATTGATTGTTTGTTTTAGCCGGTCGAAATGTTACGGTAACCGGACGAAAAATTGCTTTCTTGCTTTGCAGGCCATGAAAGTGGTGTCCAAGAAGAAGTTAATGAAGCAGTGTGGTTTTCCACGTAAGTCAAGGCCCTCCCCGCGCCTTCAAAAACACAAGAGGTTAAGTTTTTATGTTGCAAAAAAACCCCCATCAGGAATATGAGGATTATTATTATTTATTTATTTTAAGAATTCCCTGTACGAATGAAGAAAAAAAATCATCAAAGCATGTTTGTAAATTGGTTTTTAGGCACATTGGCACAGAATTGCTGCATCAAACGGGCTTTTAGAAAGGGTCTAATCACGCTATTTTATCCATTGTGGTGTGTGTGTGCGTGTGTGTTTTAATGAAGGCATTAAAATGATTTTGTTGCATGAAGAGAATGCCAATATACCAAATAGTGATTACTTTTTCAATGTGGCCAAGTCATTAAGATAAGATAAGAAAACCTTTATTTGTCCCGCACTGGGGAAATTTGCAATCTTCAGCAGCAGAATTGAAGGGGGGCGGGGGGGTAGAAAGAAAAACAAAGTATTGCATGCACAAATAAATGTTCCAGAAGAAAAATAGAGCTGTACACAGTACAGAATGCAATATAAAAAATAAAAATATCACTAAAATATAGATATAAGCATATATGCAACTGCATGTATGCTGCGTAAAGTGGCTGGATTAACGCCCACTTCTCCTATTTATTCAACTCCGGTTGCTATTGCTAATCAATGCAGCTGTTTCCAAGTGGGTGTTAGGTTGTGTGTGTGTGTGTGTGTGTGTGTGTGTGTGTGTGTGTGTGTGTGTGTGTGTGTGTGTGTGTGTGTGTGTGTGTGTGTGTGTGTGTGTGTGTGTGTGTGTAATGTATTTCGTATTTCTCGATTGCGTGTTTCTTGATGAAAAGATGCCATATGTGAGGATAGTCGTATTCTGAGAAGAGATCAAATTTGAATGTTTTTCTAAATTTCTGCGTGTGCACACTTTGGGGATTCTGCAGGTCGTCCACCTCCAAGAGGACCAAAGGCAGTCCAAGGAGAGCAGCCCAAATTCTTGGGACCATTGGAAAGAGTCTACCAAGAGATCGCCATCCTCAAAAAGCTCGATCATGTCAACATTGTGAAACTAGTGGAGGTGAGTTGATCACTTTTTTTATTTGTATACATATTGGATCCAATCACACTGACAATAGAAGATGGATTTTTCTGATTCGCCCACTCAACATGGAATCTAAATTTATTGTCATTGCCCATGCACAAATATAGTGCTCCAAAATTCACGTTACAACCCATCGAAAAGACGTGAACCATGACCAACAGAGAGAGCCAGAACGGAAAAGTCTAGCTGGTCGCTAAAATTCTCACCGATTTTCTAAGATGAAAAACAAAAACATAAGGAAGTGGGAGGCGGGGAAGCAAGTCCCAAGCTTTGCTCTTTGAACTCATTCAATCCAGCCATTTTCACTGGAGCAACCAACGTTTTACTGGATTTTAACTGATCTTGCAAGGCCCACAGAATATTTCGTTCTATAAACATGGAGGCTCCCATAATAAAGTTTGGACTCTCTTCTTTCAGCAGAATTTTTTTAAATCTTTTTCCATTCTTCAGCAATCGGCATTACAAAATGGCTAAGTTTCATGGAAATGGCGATTCCTGGGCAAAAAACGGAGAAAAAGAGCTTTTTTTTTAAAGCATGCATTTCAATCACGTGAGGCACCACTGCCACCTACTGGTCGCTTTTTTACATGATTTACAATGCAAACGGCTTATTCTTTATTCACAGATTGCATCAGACCCTCCTCCTCTCTATGACGCAAAAAAAAAAAAGACTTGGTAGGCGGGGCCTCATTTTAAAAAGACGTACAAGCGCGTCTTGTGGAATGAAAGAGTTAAGGGAGGGGCACAGTATGGGATTGGGGAAAAAAAAACTCTGCAACAGCCACGTGTAGGTGGCATAAAGAGACGACTCAAATACTTGCGGGGGGCGGGGGCAGATGTAACATGGGCGGCGACTGCAGCCTTTAAGGTACGCTGCACCGTCCTCGGTACACCTGAAGGAGAGGTTCTTGGGGGAGGGGGGGGGGGGGTGACACGAAGATTTTGATTGTGTATGCCGTTGTGTGAGCATGCGAGAGTGTGTCTGTCCGTCTGTGTCCTCGATCACCAGCCAGCACGCAAAAACACATGGTCTCGTTGCAATGGAGATGACCTCCCTGACTCCTGAACTGTGACACGAAGCCCAGTAAAATGAGGGGGGTGAGTGAGAGAGGGGAGGCTCCAGCGACTGCCGGTATCAACATCCAGGAGATAATCATTAGATAGGTCATGCCATGTTTTTCTTTGGACTAGACCTCCAACCATATCAGTGGACCTGATTGTTCCTTGAATTCTTCTCGGGTCAAAAGGACTTTCATTGTGGGTTGACTAGGCGACTGCATTCCAGTCCTTTTTTTAATTTATTTTTTGGTGTCTTTATATATAGCGAATAGCGAAGCCCACCCAGTGCAGAACAGATTATAGCAATGAATGTCTTGTGTCCATTTGTCGCAGATGGCTGGGACAAACAGGAATATCATCCATGCTGAGTCATCGAGTATCACTTTTTTATTTTCAATTAAGTTACTCTTTTAATCTCTCTTAGTCAGCCACTACATTAGTCAGCAGCCTCGAGTAAAAGTACCACCTCGCGCGGGGTCAGAATCTACTTTCTGTGTGATGACTTACTACTTTTAAAACTATATTTGGAGAGAGTCAGATTTCCATGATTACTGCATGCGTTTCAGACAACTAGCTTTCATTAAACCGGCCATGTGTGAATTAGAAATTCAATTTGCTGAAAATGGCGAAAAGTTTCTGAGTTCAGTTAAACCTCGGTTTTCGAACGTCTCTGTTCTCGACCAATTCGGTTTTCAACCAAAAATTTTTTTATGCCTTGGATGGCGAACAAATTTCAGTTCTTGAACAAACTGAGCGCACTTGAATGCACCATTTGACTCCTCTTGCCTTCCTTACACGAGGAAGTGACGCTTCCTCGGGTAGACGAGGAAGTGACGCTTCCCCGTGTTGCTCTCCATTGTGAGCAGACGTGTTCAGTAAACATTTTTATTTTAAAAAGAGCGTGGTTTCGGTTTTCGAACAATTTCGGTTTTCAAACAGCCTTCTGGAACGGATTATGGACGAAAACCGAGGTTTGACTGCATTACGAACAGTCACGTTGCGATTGTGTATATTGAAATATAAATAGCAAATATGTAAAAAAAATAAAAATAATAAAACTTCCAGTATAAGGCACATTAACTCGCACTAGTTGTGCCATTTTGACTGTTTCGCTTTCCACTTGTGTCTTTCTGCGAGCATTTAATGATCCATTATTGTGTAATGATCCATGAATAAAATGCAAACGATGCATTGACAAAAAAAAAAATCAATTACTTCTCCCACCCCTATTACATCTAATTAATTATTTCATTTGAGGATGGTTCTTATTCGCCTCAACAGCATCTTTTGGATCTTCAAGCTACTCGATTATAAACCAACATTCCCAGATGAACTGATACACTTCAGGCTGACTTTGACAGACCTTTATCTTCCCCTTTTGTCGTTTATACCCACAAAGACGCTTTACCGAGTCGCCTTGCACCAGCTACGGTGATGACATGTCTGTTTCTTAAACACGCCACCGGTTAGATAGAAGCAAGCCATTGCGGGAGGATGACATTTTGAAATGAAAGCTTCCTCTGCTGTCCTTTGGCGTACTGTAAAGCTGCTTTAAATGTGCCTTGACAGAACAGGTTAAAGAGTTAACAACAGTTCGGTTGAAAAACGACTTTGCAGCTGTCACAAGGACTCCTTTATTGATTTATTTATTTATTTTTGAATGTCAGTCGGCATAGCCGTCATGCACAGAAAGTCATTTATTCTCTATGATGCGTTGCTTATTCATAGCATGCGGTCTCAGCCTGTCATTCACTGCCGTGTTCGTCGTCTAACAGGTGCTGGATGATCCCTCCGAGGATAACCTTCACATGGGTATGCACGCTGCATTCTCTTTCTTCTATGCTTTTTTTTTTTGGGCCACTTCAGAAACTGGCCTTCTTATAACTAATTCAGTTTGTCCCGAGCTTCCCTCTACATCTCCTCGAGGCGCATGCTAACCCTCATCAGCACTGCTAGGTCACAGTTGGAACGTCAAATTTCATTGATATTGCCCATTTACACAATTCAATGGTCCAATTCAATGCCATAAATTTGCTGTTGGCTTGCTACCCCGCGAGGCTGCGCGGCGGCCAAATATCGTGTCATGTTTGCATGAATTAATGACTTACCGTATATGTTTTTTTGCATTGAAATAAGACTGAAAAAGTGGGCGTAGTCTTATATTCGGGGTCTAGTCATTATACCCATTCACGACGCTAGATGGCACCAGATATCATTGAAGTGAATGCTGAACTTGACTCCCCAGGCCAAAGTGAACCCCTGTCACGAAGAATAAAAATAAAAATATCGGTAGAACGAAGAAGAAAAATAAAAAATAGCGTCTGAGAGGCGCCGTCTGAGAGGCGACGGTATTTTTTTGCATTGAAATAAGACCGAAAAAGTGGAGGTCGTCTTATATTCGGGGTCTAGATATGATACCCATTCAAGACGCTAGATGGCGCCAGATATCAATGAAGCCAATGCTGAACTTGACTCCCCAGGCCAAAGTGAACCCCTGCCACGAAGAAGAAAAATAAAAAAAAGCGGTAAGAAGGAAAAGAGAAGAAACAGAAAATGGAGAAACGTAGCGACAATCTAGAGAAAAGTTGGTCGAAGATCAGCCAGGTTAACCGGCAGCTGAGAAGTTATGATGTCATTTACATTTCAAAAACCAGAAGCCATTCATTTACGAATGTGATTGCACTTTAGTTTACATATTTAAATGTTAAGATATTAAGTTTTGAATGAGACAAAATAACATGCTTTTTCTCTCAAATCTATTGTTAGAATCATTTGTTTCCGATGTACTGTAATTATTTTCTGTATAAAAATTAATTTGGTGTTCAAAAAGTCTTTTTTCAAACTTGAGTGTTGAAAAAGAGGGGGTGGTCTTATCATCAGGGCCATCTTATATTCGGGCCAATACGGTATTTTGTCCCTGGCATTCATATTTACTTATGCATTCTTTTTTTTTTCCTCACAGTATTCGAGCTGATGCGCAAAGGGTGAGTGCAACGTGCCCTTTGTTAATATTTGAAGGCTCATCCCCTCGGTTTCTCTTCCTCCTCTTCCCCTCATTTCTTCATTCCCTCCATCCGCCCTCAGCCTCTGCCTTTTGAATGTTCTTCTACCAGGCTCAGTGCCGGTCTTTGCGCCTTTTCTTGGCTTCAAAGGGATTTGTAATAAGTTCATGCTTATTACCAGAAGAAGTCAGCTCCTGCATGCACGGGCTGCCTCCCCCAGAAAGCTAAAAATGGGATCAAATGAAATGAGACCTGTTATTACATAAGAGTGCGAGGGAACGCGGTTAAACATTAAATGCTTGCATGCATACGGTTGATCGGATTTACGGTTTCATCTTTTAATCTTGAAGCGCGAGGTCACGAAAAAGGCATGTTGTTGTTGATTGCGAAGATGATCCACAACAATCTGTTTGATCGAATTGTTTTCTATGGAGTAAGCAATGTGCATTTACAATGACCAAAAAAAATGACTGACAACATCAGTTACGTGTTTCTAATTTAATAACATCCTATGCAAAATTTCCACTGATATATTTTGATTTATACGAAAGAAGCAAAATATCGAAAATGTATCTTACTAGCATTCAGGGTAGAAAACTTCATTAACTCATTCACTCCCAAAGACGTTTTTAAACGTCTTTTCAGACTTGGTCTAGAATTGGCTGGCACTGAATGAGTTAATGACCAATCGTGATAATGTTTTGTTTGGTCAGACACGAGTACTGTCCTGTTCCTGCTGTAAAAGTGATCTCGGGCAGGTGACTGCACATTTAACTGAATTTGTGTGTCTGACCGTGTTGTGAAATCACTTCCCTTGAACATCTCTCCTGAAAGAGGGAAATAAATGTCATGAAATAAATGGGGATCGTGAAAATGTAATTAATCCAGATGAATCCATGACTCCCTCTTGCATCTTTCAAAAAAATGTTCAGATCATTGTGATGAAAGCGTAAGCTACCAAAACCTAATGGAATCCGATTTACTATATTTTACTCAGATTTTTATCCAGCCTTGATTGTACGGAGAATATCCCAATGTAACAGCACCATAGGCACATAGATCAGCTATATCCTGGCCTTGTAATCACAGTATGCTGATCAATGGCTTTCACTCCCCACAATTACCTTCAGCGAAACCTTTCAAATTGTAATTGGGCAAAAACGCTTCCGGCATACATAAATGCAGCGTTGGCGATGTTTGACTTTGACGTTCCATTTAGGAGCCCTGCCCGGATATGTAATCTATCAATTCCAAGCGCCGGTTGGCATTTTAGAGTGCATCTGAAATGGAAAACTGTGTTCACCGTCAATTTGCAGGCCCGTGTTGGAAGTACCCACCGACAATCCGTTGTCAGAGGAACAGGCAAGGTTATACTTCCGAGACGTCATCCTTGGTATTGAGTACTGTAAGTATCCTTCACATGGATGACTCATAAGGGGGGGTCAGTGAGTACGTAATAAGGGACGTTTTTAATCAAATAAAAATTGCCAGTACAGTACATTTAATTGTGCATATTATGACCATTGTTTTGTGTCTGCTCAAAAGGACATTTTTCAGAAAAATATATATCGGTTTCCAACTAACGGGACATACGAGAAGGCCAAAGAGTTCAGGACCCTTTTCTTGGGGAGTGTTTTTGCTTACAAGCTAATCAATACTTTGCCTACACGGCAATACTGTATATCCGTTCACTCATGTTTCTTTAGACGTTCGATGGTATGCTGCAGTAGATTGGTTTCACAAGGCTTCAGTCCTAATGATTCTGAATCAATACTCGCTCGCCATTGCACCCTTCAGATAAGTGCAGAGAGGACTTAGAAATAAGATAACCTCTCGTGATGAGGGGTTCTTTAGTGAGTTAGATGAACCAGGTTACTCTGACAAGCCTGCCTTGAAGTCCTGTCCTATATTTTTTATGCTTAACTCATTCACTCCCAAAGACGTTTTTAAACGTCTTTTCAGACTTGGTCCAGAGTTGTCTGGTACTGAATGAGTTAAGATTGTATTGAAGTCTCCATGTGAAGACATCTTTTATTTATTGTTTATTAATGCCCATAGCAATTAGAATGTGCTCATACTTGACCAGGCATGTCCAGCTCCGGTCCTCGGAGGGGCCACTGTCCTGCCTGTTTTCCATCGCTCCCTTCTGCAAGACAATAGATTCCAAGGATCAGCTCCATAAGCAAGCTCTGAAAAAAACATGAAAACGATCCTTATCATATGAATCAGCTGTGTTGCAGCAGGGACAGATTGAAAACAGGAAGGACAGCGGCCCTTGGGGACCGAATTTGGACACCCCTGGACTAGGCCATCTTGTTTGTTCGGATCAGCAATTCTTTTTATGTAGTTGTGTTTTGGATGTTATGATAAGCAGTACATATCATAGATGGTTGCAAGCATGGTGCTATTGATGAGCGATTTGTTGTACCTTTTTAATAAGGTGCATTGGATTGTTTAACAATGACACTGGGGTCTGTGTGTGTCCATTTCTATTGGACTTCACACCAGCGTTTGATACGTTGGATCATATTGTTATCACCCGTTGGGCATTAGTGGTAGCGTTCCAGATTGGTTTAGATCCTACTTGGCAGACAGGACTTTTTGTGTTAGCCTTGGTTGCTCTGTGTCCCACTCTTGGATGGTGTTCCACAGGGTTACATTTTGAGGCCCCTGTTGTTTTTATTATAATTTTTGTCCTTGAGTTCAATTTTGAGAAAATAACCAGATCTATGTCCTGCTAAGCGAAAACTATGGCTTCTTCTTAAGGCCACTTTTGTCGTGTCTGGAGGAAATCCAACTCCCTATGGCACAGAAGTTCTTGACTGTCAATGAAAAGAAAACACAAAGTTATGGTGTTTGCTTCCAGTAATATACTGTCTTTGCTCATGCAATTATGACCCGTTAAAAGATAATCCGACTACATTTTGTAAATCACCTGCTGAGTCTTGGATCGTTATTAAAGCCTATGTGAGTTGTAAGCGCTAATTATGAACCTGTCTTCACAGTGCACTACCAGAAAATTGTACACCGGGACATCAAGCCTTCTAATTTGTTACTGGGTGATGACGGCCATGTTAAGATTGCAGATTTTGGAGTGAGCAACCAGTTTGAGGGCAAAGACGCTTTGCTGTCCAGCACAGCTGGTACTCCTGCGTTCATGGCGCCAGAGACCTTGTCAGACAAGCGGAAGAGCTTCAGTGGAAAAGTAAGTTGGCTATAGGGTAGATGGATGGATGCCTGCATACTTAACGCTTTTCCCTTTTGTTAGAGAAAGTTAGTCACACAGTACTATTTAATAATAAGCATCGATGGCGATGGTGATGGATTGGGCAGGCTCAGATTTGTCATTTCGGATCAGAGCTCGAGCTGCTTAGAAATGTGAATTTCTGTGCTGTGAAATACAAACATGTACCACAACGGGTACATTCAATTTCCATTTGAGGGATTTTGATGAGTACCAAAAGTAAAATGAAATAAATCAAAATGTACCACTAAGTTTCCAAAAAGGGGTTTAAAAGAAACCTGAAATTACCTGTGTGTGCGTGTTCCGTAACTCCCACTTCCACAGTCATTGCACACACAGACACACACTAACTATGACGTAGGACGTCAAGGTTAAAATAATTGTTACATAATCCAGCTAAAAATATAAAATAAAACAAAAGTGAAGGCAAGTGAGATGTGAAACCAGTGTCGTCGATCTTGACCAGACTTTATTTTCTCCCGATTTCAGGTTTTGTGAGAGGAGATACACCACGGGATTTAAAAGATAACATTTTTTGTCGTCGATTGGAAATTAGTCCTTGTCTCTTGCAGGTGTTCTCTCAACATGCAGGATTTTTTTGTTTTTTTTGTCAGATTTAAAAGAATCCTTTGAAAAAGATCTGATTCAAGATACTTGAACTCGCTACGGCCTTAAACTGTCGGGATCCATATTATTATTTTACTCCCTGCTATTCAATCATTTTTTGCAGCGTATTTTTGACTGTTTTTTTTTATCATCTTACTTTCTTTTTTTTTTTCTTTTTTTTTTAGGCACTGGATGTTTGGGCCATGGGAGTCACTCTCTTCTGTTTCATCTTTGGAAAGGCAAGTTGACTTCTTTCCTCTTTGTTTCAGCACGATTGTTGATTCATGATTCCACAGATTTAGATCCGTACATCATGACCTGCTCTTAAAAAAAGAGAAATGTGAGTTTGTGGTTTACCTCGGTCCAGGCAAACAAGTTGTTGCTGTTTTTCATTTGATTGTGCGACAGAGGGTTTTTTTTTATGGCTAAGATGTGTTTCTCCAAACATTTACTGTAATTGTAATTTTGCTACTACATACCACTTGGGTAGTAATATACTGCGGCGTGTTCCAACTGTTCCAAAATTTGGGTTGTGTTGCTGCCGCAGGAACAGAGGGAAAAAAATCGGAGAACCCTTTGACTCTCTTTCTGTGAAAAAGAAATTAAGACTTCTTTTTATTTATGTCAACCAGTGGCGGTCTGTCAGGGCCAGCGGAGCCTTCTCTGCCTGCCTAAACATTAAATTCTAATATTTGTTCCATGACATTGGATTAATTTTCTCCCAACAGTCTCTTCATTTTGTAGTGTTGGCTGCGCTACATGGCCAGGACTGGGTGTGGAGTTTTTATATTATTTATTTTTTTAATCCAATCAGATTTCTGCCTCTTTTTGTTGCTATGTGAATCCAATCTGCCAGGGGCCTTCAGAATCAATAGTGCTGGCCGGTTGTAACTTAACCCTGGAGAACCCAGAGGGTCAAATTTGACCCCTATAAATTCTGCTACTCAAATGCTACCCTTAAATCCCAAAGGGTCAAATTTGGCCCTAATCCAAAATTAGCATTAAAGTATTGAATATTTGAAAAAAATGTATTTTGGTATTCAGTGAACATATAGCAGTCATTTAATGTATAATTCAGCATTTTCCAAAGACGACAAAGGTTCTTGGGTTCTCCAGGGTTTTAAAATATTTGCGATTAGACTGTTTTGTGAACCAGATTACAAATCAGTCGTCCCAAATCTGCCGATCTGGCCATTGATGAGATGAGGTCAACATTTTTCCATCATATTTTGGTTGTTCATAGTAAGTTCAACTTGAAAAAAAAAGTGATTGAAACATATTTGTTTGAGGGTTTGTTTTTTTTTGGTCATGTTATTAGACAGATTTTTTTTTTCATTAATAACAATTTATTATATTAGATTTTTGGATACTATTGATCATTCCAGTGGTAGTGGCATTATTAAGAGGTGAATTAAATTAGATATGTTCTCACTAATTGGCCGGGTACAAAAGCACCCTCAGCCTTTCATTTTAATGAGTATCAAACTCATTACATGCATCTCTGTTACATTTTCCCTCTAGCAACGGAATAATTGAATCTACCTTTCTTGTGCTTTTTTTCCCATTGTTTCCCACACCCTGTCTGTAGTGCCCATTTATTGACGAGTACATATTGGCTTTGCACAATAAGATAAGGACCAAAGCTGTGGATTTCCCCGAAATGTAAGTTCCCCGTACCGCACCTCCACAACGCCACTCGGGCACAGGCACATCCAGTTCCCAGGTCATGATCCGAAACCATTTGCCTCTCATTCCGTCTGCCTCCCAGACACAAACATGTGGTTGCACCGCCAGCATGCGCTAAATGTCACCTGAATGTGATCAAAACAAGCAAAGAAAAGGCAAACGGGGACACCAGCGGAATGGGATGACACAAACCTTTCTTTCCTTTCGCCTCTTGGATCAACACACGCGTCTGTTCTGTATCTTCGAATTCAACCTTCCAACCAGGATAACACCGCAGGATACTGATTAATGGAGACGTCCCATTTGTCAGCATTCATTGGGTTGTTACAGTTCTACAACAACAAGAGGTTGTGTATTGCTTGGCAACATGCAAATGTCCTTTCACGAGGAATTCCAATTCTGTCATTGTTCATCGGTTTGAAGTATGTCTGAACATTCACAACACTTATTTGAGCTCATCACTAAAACATTTGAGAAGAACAAAATGTCGACTTAGCTTTCGCCGACTTCACAGTCCCTCCCCCACAGTCAGCTTTCAGACTCCAATGAGTTGATTAATTGTTTTTTGTTTGTTTTGTTTTTGTTAGATGAAGCTACATTTCTCGCGGCGCAATCGGCCTCATTCCAAAATGTATACATTCAAATCAGCTTCTCGCGTTGTGAGAGGTTTAGAGAAGACATTCTACGGCTTGATTTGTGAAGCAGTCTGAAGTGTAATGTGGTATTCATTCTCATTAGCGACCACTGATAGCAGAGTACGGTGCTTTATTTCCTTTAAAACAAAACCCAAAAAAACCCCCCCGAACATTTGATTGCAATCAAACATGATTTAAGAGCTCATTTTTTTGCAACGCTGTAGGGCTTCCTTTTCGCTTTTCATCTTGGGAGTCTGTCGCCGTGCCGTGTAAATGTTTGCACCATCCGTGGGTCATTATGTCCTTCCATTTATTTCGGCTTGTTTAATTCAGTGGCCAGTCAAGCGTGCCGTGAACATCTGAGTGATAACAGGGTTTGGATTTAAAATGAGACTCTTAATTGTCACCTCTGTACTTAACGCTGCCTCACCTGCACTGGATGTTAAGTCTACACACCCCTGTTCAAATGTCAGTTATGTCATGATGTACAATTGAGACCAACGTACATCATTTCAAAACCGGTCCCGCCATTAATGTGGCGGATGACCTGAACTACTCAGTCAATAAATAAATAATAATAATAATCTTTTCAAGAGGGCAAGTAAAAACACAATTCTGAGAAGCTGTGCACACAGCACAGCTTCTCAGAATTGTGATAGACAATTGTGTGTGTGTGTGTGTGTGCGTGCGTGCGTGCGTGGGTTTCACAGCAGCACTCTGGATTCTTAAGGCGTTGGGCAAATTAAATTTGCATGGCGGCACATAGAAGCTGAAACGTGATTGGACAAAATAAATAACTAAATACATAAGCCACAAATGACTGGAAGCTTCACAACCAAGACACGCGGTATGAAATGAAGACAAACGACTGTTGGAAATGAATTATTACCATTTCATGTCAGTTGAAAATATAAAACCATGCATCCGATAGTGTTTTGGTCAGCGGAGTCCATGGCCGCACACCAACACTTTTTTTATAATTCAAAAACTTCGGATTTGAGCAGGGGTGTGTAGACTTTTTATATCCACTCTACATAACACTCACTTCAGACTAAAACTGGTGTTTGCCATTATCCTAAACAGAAAGAGTCAAATAACCACGACCGGAAAGTACCGTGTTGGCCCGAATATAAGACGGTGTTCTTTGCATTGAAATAAGACCAAAAAAAGTGGGGGGTCGCCTTATACTGCATTCGGGTTCGAGACATACCCATTCGGGACGCTAGATGGCGCCAGATATCATTGAAGCGAATGCTGAACTTGACTCCCCAGGCCAAAGTGAACCCCTGCCACAAAGAATAAAAATAAAAATTGTGGTAGCACGAAGAAGAAAAATAAAAAATAGCGTTAACAAGGAAAGTAGAAGAAAATAATAGAAGAGATAACAGAAAATGGAGAAACGTAGTGACAATCTGGAGAAAGGTGGGTCGAAGATCGGCCAGGTTAACCGGCAGCTGAGGAGAAGTTATGATGTCATTTACATTTCAAAAACCAGAAGCCATTCATGGACGAATGTGATTGCACTTTCGATTTGAATGAGGCAAAATAACATGTTTTTTCTCTCAAATATATTGTTAGAATCATTTGTTTCAGATGTACTGTAATTATTTTCTGTATAAAAATTGATTTGGTGTTCAAAAAGTCTTTTTTCAAACTTGAGTCTTGAAAAAGAGGCGGTCGTCTTATAATCAGGGACGTCTTATATTCGGGCCAATACGGTAAATCATGTGTCGATTTATTTGCCGTTTAAAACAAAAGTAGGACTTTTCTGTTCACCCTCTCACAGTTTATTCACCACCAAGTGAAAGGTTGATTTTACTCCCTGTGGTTAAGTTCCAAAGCCACGAGGTCAAGGGCATCCAAAATTCATTCCCCAAAAAAAAAAAAAAAGACGCTCAAAGCAACTGATTAGGTGGACTAATTAGATTAATGAGGGAGTTATTATTTTACTGTTTAATGAACCACCATTTAATTTTAATCAGAGATTCCTCGTGCTGTTTAAACATGGCTTGGAATCTAGAAAAAGGGAAAAAAAAATGTAAGTCTGTCTCAAATGATTGTTTTTTTGACACTCATGAAATCTTCAAGATGTTTTGTATTTTTCGTATGCGGAAAGAATATCATCTTTTGAGCATAGAGTTCACAATAACAGCCCAAGGGCATTCAACCAATGAGCAAGAATCAAGGGTGAGTCTCGATGTGTATGGTTTCTATTCATTTTACGTGGGCTCCTAATTAACCTCCTGTGGGAAAAGACATTTTCCCTTCAAGGTTGTCCCTACCTCCGATGAACTCGGCTTACTCGGCCAAGAAATCAGTCGTCAACCTCTCTTAACTCCCACTCGTTAAGCGCAGAAGAGAGTTTGTTTAAATAGCTCCTCAAGCCATGAATATAAAATATAAAGGGATGGGGGAGGGGGGTAACAATAACATAAAACAAGCCCTTAGCTTCACTCTTGCGGTTGGCCTGCACAAAAGTTCATTGGACGGCATTCAGAAACGTGAAGCATTGTGGTTCGTTATCAAGTCTCCCCTCTAAAAAAGTTGCCCGTAGAATCATTATCTTGTGTTTTCCTTTCAGACCAAAAATCAACGAAGAGTTACGGACTCTGATCTTGCGAATGTTGGACAAGAACCCAGACACCCGAATCACCATCCCTGAGATCAAGGTAACACGAGAGAGAAAACAAAATGGGTGAAATTTACTCCACGGGGGGTTCGTCACTTGATGCCTGGGTGTCATTACTCACACTTGAACTGTCCAAATTTGCTCGGCATGCTCTAGCGCATGACCGAATCCGTTTTCCCCCCCAATGGAGGACTGGGCACAAACGAACACCGGTGCATGAGAGGCAGGGATATCCGATATCTACAGGATGGCATTCCCTTTTCCGATTAGTTTTTTGCCTGACACAATCAAATTACGTGCCTATGAGTCATCTTGAGTCTTCTTCCCAAGAGACTCTGCTATGCTTGTGTTGGTGGCTCAAGACGTCATTTGGCTGCCAGGATGCATGCATGTCCTTTTTTGCACACTGTTGGCGCACGTATTGATTTTAATTGGTTCTTTGCAGTTGTTAAGGACATGCAATTCCTGTTTGGTCTTGATGTTTATGAACTACTCAATGGCTGTGTAGATTTAAGTTAAGCTTAATCAATAAAGGCAGACGTGAGGCAGTATATATATATATACACAGTCAAACCTCGGTTTTCGTCCATAATCCGTTCCAGAAGGCTGTTCGAAAACCGAAAACACGCTCTATTTAAAATAAAAATGTTTACTGAAACACGTCACAGTGGAAAGCAACCCGAGGAAGCGTCACTTCCTCGTGTAAGGAAGGCGAGAGGAGTCAAATGGTGCATTCAAGTGCGCTCCGTTTGTTCGAGAACCGAAATTTGTCATCCGAGGCATAAAAAAATCCATTTTTGGTCGAAAACCGAATTGGTCGAGAACCGAGACGTTCGAAAACCATATATATATATATATATATATATATATATATATATATATAATATATAAAAAGAAACATTACTTTGGAATGCAAGTAACTCGTAATCTGAAATGTATTACATCTTGTAGAGTTTACTTTTCAACTCATTCATACTCATTTATGTTGCGCAACTCCACTCAACATGATCTTAGTCCAGTTTTTCTGATACACCAAAGCGAAGATTCAAACCCCCAAAGCAAATCAAAACTATTAGCTCGATGTGTTAAACATTCGGCCACCAGGATATCTTAGAATTAGGATCTGAATTTGACCGCATTTCCCACGCTATAAATCGCTTTGGTGAACAAGGCGCCCCTTCAATGAATCGTCTATTTTAAAACTGTTCTCATACAAAAGGGTGTACCGCATTAGAAGGTGCATAGATACAAGCTACAATATAGCGGCTGAGGTTGCATTATGCATCCACTAGATGGAGCTACGCGAAATAGAATACAATACAATACAGCTTTATTTATATTGAGCTTTCACAACCGGTGCTGCTGTTACAAAGCGCTTTACGGAACATTTAAAACACTATGTCCAAGAAATGAGAATATTGATCCAGATATAAGGCGCATCGGATTATCGGGCGCACTGTCAGCTTTAGAGAAAATTGAATGCTTTTAGCTGCATTTTATCGTGCGGAATACTTGCAATTGAGTCATGACAAATCCTTGTCTGAATTCAATATAGTCTGAACCAAGTCCCGCCTTTAACTTGAGTTGCTGGTCTTCAAAGACAAGCCCCTAAGAGATTCTGATTTCTTATTTATTGATTGATTTTTTATTTATTTATTTATTTTATTTTTAATCCTGAGTCTCACCGAAATTTAACAGTTTCTCGCTCGGCTATCTTTCATTCAAATCGGTTGTGTAATCTTCACATAGTACTGCCAACCGAACCAAGCACCAACACGCAATGTGTGCTTGGTGCTTGCCAAGCACTTCTTGGTAATTACCTAATTGGGTAGCGGTTTGCTTTTTGCTGAATGATCACAGCATAGGTTGCGCTTATCAGAGCGAACCGTGTCCGTCCGTGTGTTTAGGTGGACCAATGGGTGACTCAGGGTGGCACCGACCCCCTGCCTCTGGAGGAGGAGCACTGCTCTGTGGTGGAGGTGACTGAAGAGGACATCAAGAACTCAGTCAAGTTTGTTCCCAGCCTCTCTGCTGTGGTAAGTCAAATGAAATGTATTCTCTTTTCATCATACTTTTAATACCGTATTGGCCCAAATATAAGACGGCCCTGATTATAAGACGACCCCCTCTTTTTCAAGACTCAAGTTTAAAAAAAAGACTTTTTGAACACCAAATTAATTTTTATACAGAAAATAATAACAGTACATCTGAAACAAATGATTATAACAATATATTTGAGAGAAAAAGCATGTTATTTTGCCTCATTCAAATCTTAATATCTGAACATTTAAATATGTAAACTAAAATGCAATCACATTCGTAAATAAATGGCTTCTGGTTTTTGAAATGTAAATTACATCCTAACAGCTGCCGGTTAACCTGGCCGATCTTCGACCCACTTTTCCCTAGATTGTCGCAACGTTCATCCATTTTCTGTTCTCTCTTCTATTACAGTCAAACCTCGGTTTTCGTACTTAATCCGTTCCAGAAGACTGTTCGGAAACCGAATTGTTCGGAAACCGAAACCATGTTTCCCATTGAAATCAATGTAAAATGTTTTAATCCGTTCCAAGTCAAGAAAACAACTTTTTTTAAACCACTTTATTTTACAATTTCACACCATAAACTGTACAAATGTAATGGGAGATTACCAATTTTAACATGAACATAGGAACATAAAAATCTCTCTCTCTATCTGTCGTGGGGCGTGCGCCTCTCCCAGCTGTCAGCAGGCAGTAGGCGGGGCATTTCGGCATCCCGAACTCCTTCGCCAACACAGACACACGCACACCTGACTCATATTTTGCGATTAAATCTTTCTTAAATTCTATAGTTTTGCGCCCTATTTTCCTCTTTTCTTCACCAGGTTCACCACTTCCACTTGCTTTCTTTGGTGCCATGATTAGGGGCTGATACACGATGCAAAAATAACAGTCCAATATTACGTAGTTCTCACCAAACACGTCTGCTTTTTAAAAAAAAACATTCTTAATCGAACAATACAAACTCGTCTGCTCACAAGCTGTTTCTGTACAATTATTGCATAATAATGAGACACCGGACACCAGAGTGTTCATTATGTGCCGCTGCATTGAAAAATGCCGGCCGTAAACAAACGCACGCCCCCAGATGTGCTGCCAGGGCAAACCATTATGAAAAGAGGGGGATTTCACTCGCGCTAACAGAAGCGTCTCACCAAACAGGTCTGCTTTTTCTTTATTGAACAATACAAAAACGTCTGCTCACAATGGTCGCTTCCTGTGTAGCGCCGCGACACGAGGGAGCGCCGCGACACGAGGGAGCGTCACTTCACTCCTCTCGGCTTTGCTACCTCCTCTCGGCTTCGCTACCTCGCTAAGCTACACGAGGTAGCGAAGCAGAGAGGAGTAAAGTGACGCATTCAAGTGCGCTCAGTTAGTTCGAGAACCGAAATTTGTTCGTCATCCGAGGCATAAAAAACTCGAAATTTTAGTTCGAAAACCGAATTGTACGAGAACCGAGACGTCCGAAAACCGAGATTTGACTGTATTTTCTTCTCTTTTCCTTCTTACCGCTATTTTTTATTTTTCTTCTTCGTGGCAGGGGTTCACTTTGGCCTGGGGAGTCAAGTTCAGCATTTGCTTCATTGATATCTGGCGCCATCTAGCGTCTTGAATGGGTATCATGTCTAGACCCCGAATATAAGACGATCCCCACTTTTTCAGTCTTGTTTCAATGCAAAAAAAACACCGTCGCCTCTCAGACAGCGCCTCTCAGACAGCGCCTCTCAGACGCTATTTTTTATTCTTCTTCTTCGTGCTACCGCTATTTTTATTTTTATTTTTCGTGGCAGGGGTTCACTTTGGCCTGGGGAGTCAAGTTCAGCATTTGCTTCATTGATATCTGGCACCATCTAGCGCAGGGGTGGGCAATCCCAGTCCTGGAGGGCCGCTGTCCTGCATGGGTTGCTACACACCTTTTGATGTCTTATCAGTAAGGTCCGAGGCCTAATATTGAACCTTTCATTGGAATCAGGTGTGTCGCAAGAGGGAGACGACCCCCCCTCCACTTTTGATCTAGCGTCTTGAATGGGTATTATGTCTAGACCACGAATTAAGACGACCCCACTTTTTAAGTCTTATTTCAATGCACAAAACACCGTCTTATATTCGGGCCAATACGGTAGCTCTAATGGATTTCACCATAGAATGACTTGGAGATCATAACAAATGCGATGTTAAACTTTAAGCGAAGATACTGGAAGTTTTGGATTTTTCTCTTGTTTTCTGGCATTTAAAAAATGCTTGCACAAGCAAGAAAGATCCTTTCTTCCCATCGCCTCTCGTCGTGTCCGTGCATCCTCCTCGCCACAATAAAACAGTCGTCATTAGGCACAGCGGCGCCTCTCAGACGTGGTATATAAAGATGCTAATAAATCAGCCACCTCAATTAGCATCAGGCTTGATAAATCTCATTTCTCATGCTAAATAATCCAGTTTAGTACACCCCCAGAATGCGCATGCTATCCTCATCTCGTTTCATATTTCATAATCGGCAAAATGAACTTTGCCGATTTGGCTGACGCAATTCTGTGGGTGCGCCCTGTTAGTAGTCGATCAGCTTCCACCTCTGTTTGCCTGAGCAATCAAGTAAGCAACCCTTTGGTAAATCAGGCCCCGACCTTAGTCCGGTACTGATCCAACACCACAATGCAAAACAAGCCCCAAAACTGTTTTGCAGGTTTAATCCCATTCTTATTGTGAATTTCAGATCTTGGTCAAAGCCATGTTGAGGAAACGCTCCTTCAGTAATCCGTTTGAGTGTCCGAGTCGAAGGGAAGAGAGGTCTATGTCGGCACCCAGCAGCCTGCTCATGTAAGTCCAGACCTCAGACTCAGCCGGGTTTTTTTTTGCTATTTTGTTAAGAAAGAGCACAAAGGTCCAAATGGTGGTTCAATATTTAAGGTTGCTCGCGGTCTAGGGCTCTCGTTGCTACTTCCCTCCTGTCTCCTCTTTCTCTTCTATTAGACGAGCTAGCGTCGCTGCCGCAGCTCTTACTGCTGCTTTGTCTTGTCACCATAGCGCCATAACTCATCCTATATTTGTATGCAGTGGAGCTTACCGGCTTTTGTAAGGGTTTCTTTGTATGTTGGTGTCAGACATCAGGGACAAAGAAAGGATTGGATGGGGGAAAAAAAAACGCAGTGATAAAGACCCGATTGAGTAATGTTTCATCACATCCCGGAATGCTTTTGAAACAGCAACAAATTGCTGCAGCAGGGGTGCATAAAAAGAACAATTGCCGTGGCAGCTGGCTTGAAGAAAACTTGGTTTATGTTCGCGGGTTTACATGGCTCGTAGAGAAACAAACATCCAGAAAATACATTTTGTTACCGAAGCGTCTCAATCACCATTTTTGCCTTCTTGATGCGTCATTATGAACTGCATAAGGTCGTCGCAATTCCAATGGAAATTCCTTGTGAATCCTATGAAAGGGGACAAGAAAACAATTAATTAAATGGTGATGAGCATTGAAATATGCCCTTTGAGAAATATGATTCTCCGAATTCAGACAATCAAGTAAAGCCCCTCCAGGTAGACTGATGATTCATCCCAATGATTGGAAGAGAGAGCGTCAGTGGTTGCCTCCACCAGCTGCCATTTCCCCCCCGCCCCCTCATGAGCTCCTGAGGTTTTTCGTTCACAAATGGCTCTCCGTCTTTTCTCCTACTTTGCTTGCAGGGACTCTTGGCCTTTCCGGCCAACTTTAAAACTGCACCCATCACTCAGGTAACACGTGCCATATACACTCACCAGAGACATCATTAGGGTACACCTGCAAATATGAAGGGGATCCAGAATAAGAGCTGGATTTTGTCTTCAGATTTTAGAAAGCTGACTGGAAGAGCAGCAGTCAGCAAACATCAACAAATACGAAATTGTTACTAAACGTTAAAAAAATATATATATATATATATATATATATATATATATATATGTTATATTTTTTTTTTTTTTTTTTGTCCATCTATATGTTAGTTAGGAAGCTACTTTCTCATTCATGAAAAATGCCTTATTAGATTTTAGGAATGGTTGTTGCCGTTTTGATTCCGTATTCATTTTGCAAAAAAAAAAAAAGATAAATCAATAAGTGAATTATAGTGATGAATAAATTACTAAATGTGATCTAAATAATCAAATAAAATTACTCAACCAGCCAAAAAATCATCAGCTTTCGCTTTGTGCAGTTTGACCTTGCCAGAGCTTATATGCTTCATGGTGAGTGATGATGTCATAGCGGCATGAAATCAACAATGTGTTTGTGATTGGGGCTATACTTCACCGTGGTGCCAACGACTGAGCATCCCACTCATAGGTATTTTTCTAATATTTTTGTCACCTATTTAATCATGACTAAGTCACATCACATGGCAATAGCACAGAAAAAACAGTTCTAGGTAAAATTGCATTTTAAAAAGTAGTTAAAATGCAATACAATTTTAACTACTCTGAGCAGAACACCTCTCGGAGTGTCATCTATTTAGCATTCAATGTATCTCTGATTTTATTCTGTCTGATAGAAATGGGTTAAAATCCACGTGTACAAGTTTAATTAATGCTGCTACTACTAATAATATTTAATAATAATAATACAAAATAATTAATAAACAAATTGTTTTATATATACAGTATATATATATATATATATATAAAACAATTTGTTAATTATTTTGTGTGTTGTGTGTGTGTGTGTGTGTACAGTGTGTATATATATATATATATATATATATATATATATATATACACACACACACACATACAGGTACATACACATATCTCAATACATTGTTTTTTCAGTAGTTAAATTCCATAAATGAAACTTGTCCATATTGTATGGATTCATGCCACAGAGAGTGAAATATTTCAGGATTCTATTTATTTGTTGATCATTAGAGCTAAGAATACAATATTTATATAGGAAACCATTGAAATCCTGTCCTGTAATTGTAAAAATAGAAATGAAGTAGGAGCTGGCCATCGAAAAGTATTTTAAAAGTGTTGAAGGCATTTATCTCCATAATAAGTTTCCCTTTTTGAATTGAATTTCAAATTAAGACCCATTTTTCGATGATATTGTAGCTATCCCAATTAGATTTTTAAAAAAATGAGTTTACAATCCACAGAGGACATGCAGTAAATTTCAGCCTTGGTGAAAGTCATCCGTCTCATTGTAATATCTGCAACATTGTCAATACAAAGTGCTTTTGTATTCTGCTGATTAGATTGTGCAGGTGTACCTAATGTTGTGGCAGGTGAATGTAGTGTGTCCAACATCCACCGCATCATCGGCCTCCGCTTGCCTCGTTCTCGAGGCGATTCAAACGCTCCTTTCCCACCTCTGACTTTCTTTGTCATTTTTTTTCCTGCCGCCACCGCTGCTGCTGTCATTTAATGGCGTCAGATGCAGTCCTTGTGTATTTAATGCTCATCCGTAATGGACGTTTTTCACCGGTTCCATTTGAGGCGCGCTGAAGATGCCCGTGGATTGACAGTCATTCTTCTTCTTTCTTTCTTTTCGAATGTTTTTTCCAGAAAGAACAGCACAGGCGATGGACCCAGGGAAGGAGAGCTGGAGGATCTGCATGAAGATGAGCCCTCGTCTTGAGTCTTAGACATTGTTGTTATTTTTCTTCAACCTCTCTTCCCCTTTCCTTTGCTTCAACCGTTTCCACTTCATGCGCTACGCAGCAAACAGGCATGGAAGTCCAGTGGGGGTTTTTTTCTTACTCGGACGTGCTTGTGTTTGAACTTCCTGTTGACCTTGGAGAGACATTACTCCTCTCTGCCCCCCGTTTTTTTTTTTTTTAACTCCGCTTCTCATCATTTTCTCCTTTCACGTTGGCCTGTTGTAGGGAAGGAAAAGTCAAAGACTGGATCTTTTGCTTCCTAGTTGGACACTATGTGGAGTGTGTATTCCCTTAGAATGACTTAGTACAGAATTTTTCATTTCTGACCAAGTATGGCTTATTTAATTATTGTACATAGATGTCTGAAGGTCTTATCGGGGTCATTCCCACAATCCTTATCCTATTGTTTACTCATTCCTATGTTGCCTTCGCTGCCCTTGAAGCCTGTGAAATTTGTTCCCAAAATAACGACAACCACACTTTTGACAGTAATCACAAAAAAAGCGGCCCTTCACTTGAACAGTTTTTGCTCTTGAACAGACCGACGGGGACATTTTATGACAAGAGTCTGGTAAATATTCCTGGAACCATCTCCAGATTTCGTAATAGGGCAATGACAAGAGATTAGCACGATTTGGCCCCCCATACACCCCCATCACTGATTTGAAATGAAACAATCAAATTGTGATTGAAGTGGAGTCCTGTAGAAAAATATTCAATTTGCCATTTTGGAATTACAGTCTGTCTGTGCTGAGTCCTCCAATTTGCATTTTAATGCTTGAATGAAAATAATTTGCAGTCACCGTGTGAGTGCTTGAGGTCAAGAGCCCATAGATCATCACAAAATGCCGATTGTCCTCCCTTGAGATATTTTACCAGGTCTTCACTTGATGCTTGTTTGTGGGTCTTTTTGCCTTTAGTAATTGGCTTGAATTTGTTTTCCAAATGTCTGGAGTTCAGTCATTTTTGGGTCATTATCAGTCGTCTCGCTAAAGTTTGATCAATTTTGTAGCATTTGTCTCCATGTTAGAACAGAATCAAGCCCGACCAGTCCCCCCCCCCCCCTCATATTCAGGACTTGCTTTTTGTGCTTTGGCCTAACTTGTGCATAACATAAGAGCAGTGCAGTGGTACCATTTTGTGGCATCCTTATGCAAACGAACAATGTTGAAGTCAGTTGAGGAGCTTCATGCAGTGCTCTGCTGATATCTTGGTACCAAGGAACTATGTTTAAGTAAGTTAAGGAGCTTCATGTGGTGCTTTGCCACCTTTTGAGACACTTGATAGGTCATTCTAAACCATTTTAGGTTGGTTTCCATGACCGGAAGTGGACTTTTTTTTCATCCATCGTCCATAAACACTCATGCCCTGGTTCCATTTGGAGCCCTAGCCCAGGGGTCGGCAACTCGCGGCTCCAGAGCCACATGCGCCTCTTTAGCGACATCTAGTGGCTCCCTGGAGCTTTATAAAACATGTTTGAAAATGGAAAAAGATTTTGATAGTAGGCTAATATAGCTCAAATAGATATAGATATATGTTGCAGTTCCGAAAAAGGAGGTGTGGTGTTGTTTTTTTTAAAACATACACTTTATTTATGCTTTTAACAGTCTCGACAAAGACAGACACGTCTGCGTCCTCCGTGCCTTCTCTCTTCTCTTCGACTCGAGAGGCGTTCAAAGACAGCCTCAGAAAAACGGAAATGAATGATCACTTCACTGACACTAAGAAAAGTGATAATAATGCGCCAAAACAAAATATCAAGCAAGGAAATCACAAAATAAATGCGATGGGGGCGTTTGTGAACACACAACAAAGGAATGAATAACATAAACAATTCCGCGAAAAGTCCAGTCTCCTCCATACATACAGCATGCGTTTCCTTCATTGTAAGTTTTATAGAAGGCTTTAATTTTTTTTGCGGCTCCAGACATATTTGTTTTTGGGGTTTTTTTTGTCCTATGTGGCTCTTTCAACATTTTGGGTTGCCGACCCCTGCCCTAACCTGTGTCCACCATGTGTAACACATGATGTGGTATGCTTTGGATCATGACTCTATATCTCCATTTTTTTTTTTCCAATCCTTCTGATACAAGTTGACCTCAGTTTCATTTTTGCAAAGCATCAGATGGCACTTAGTTGTATTCCATTTGCATTCATGAAAGTGTCTCTTGATTGTAGATTGTGACGATAGGTGACCTTATCCACTTGCTTCCTGGTCTTTTATTGTTGAGCTCACCAGTGCTTAATTTTAAAGAATGTAGCCAAGTGTTATTTGTTGGTTTGTTTGTTTTTGTAGCATAATGATGGTATCCTCACTTGAACGTTTTAGCCCCTGGAAATTCAATTACTCTCCACAAAATGGCTGTTAGTCCTAAATTAAATTCTTTATTTTTGTGTTTTATTTCAAATCAACTTTGGCGGTGTCGACAGACAAAATCACTCAACTCGAGCTGAATCATCGCATTCAAAAACACATTATAGTGTCAATGTCCTGTTGACGTTCAGGGAGATTTTTTTCTTTCCATACTGGATTCTGATATTGACGGTTGGGATCAACTGAAATTATTGATCGGGTTTTCATTGGCCACCGCTTGCGAAATAGAAATCCGTTGAGCCGCACTGACGAGGTGCATTTCAATGTCACGATTAGGCTTTGTCTGGCAAGAACAGCACTCTGCATCCACCACTCTGCTCTCCCCAGTGTGGCTGATTAGAAACGGGGAGCGCTGCACTTTTGCACGCCCTCGATCGGTTTCCTCCTCAGGGTCCTCCGGTGAAAGATGACGAGGGGGAGTATTGCTCCAACTAACACTGGAGAGCGTTTTACATCCCGTTTTATCAAGTCTGCGTACTTTGAAAGAGTTCATGGAATCACGAACGCTGCTGACAGCCTAACCGCTATTGCATCAAGGGAGAATGTTAGTTTTGTTCCCAAAGTGTTGACAAAAGATCTGTTTCTTATTTATATCTTAATGTGCAATTATCAAAAATGTGTCGACATCAAACAGCAAAAGTGCTCTATTGTTTTGTATATTTTTTTGAACATTTTCTTGCTGTATCTTGAAGTACTGATGAGGGGAAGTTTCAATGAAGGGCTTTTTTTTTTGGTGTGTATACAAAACATTCAATGTGAATATTTTTTTTCTTTTTTTTATATGTACGTGTCTGTGCCGCTAACTTTTTTTGTCCAAACACTCAGGCTCTTGTGTACTGTGATTTGGTCATCAACCTTCAAAGGTAACACACTGCTTGCACTTTACATTTACTGTAAATATGTCACTTTTACAGGAAAGACCTGCAACATCCGCAAGACTAATAGTCATGATGTGCATCCCCTTTAAAAAAAAAAAAAAACAATAGATGCTTTACTCCTGGGTGCTTATTTGCTTTTCACAGTTGTGTGCTAATATTTAAAGGTATTCAATGGTAAAAGCAGCAAATGAAAACATACGGAAGCGCTTTCTTTCACGTACCTGTGCATAAGGTATAGTCTTGGAAATCTTCGGTGAGGCATGTGTCAGTTAACCTCTCAAGTTGGTATATAATAGAAGAGGCCCCCCAAAAAACGTGTAATGACATACCCTCGCGGTATTCTGCAGCTCCAAAATATCGAAGTAAATAACCTGCACGTTTGCTTTTCTGTGCATCCTCAATGAAAAGTTGTAACACTTGCAGGAATGCTACTGTTATGCATGTTGTTTGCGATTTATTCCCAGCAGCATTTTATGAATGCATAAAGTTAATATATTCTTACATGGGAAATATCAAATGTGTCGCGGAAATGGGACTTTTAGAAAAGATGAAAATGGATGCTGCAATTGTTGCACTGGAGTTGATTTAGGGTGAAGCAAAATGGAGGAATGTGAGCTTGCTGCTGTGTATTTGACTGTCCTGTTCCATGTTGAAGGTCTGTGTTGCGTTGTTTGGTGCATTTCTTGCATGTACTGTGCTTAACTCATTTGTTCGACCACGTCATAAGAAAAAAACAAAGCAACAGTATTATGAAGTGTTTTCATGTGGATGTTTTTACCGGTTTGAACAAAAATAAAGATATTTTTAAGTGTATTCATGAGCGGCACAGTGTACGAGTGGCTAGCATGTCCGCCTCACAGTCGAGAGGTCCCGGGTTGCTCAATTCAAACCTTTCAGTGTGGATTTGGGTACTGCAGCTTCCATTCACAATTGGAAGAAAAAAACTTGCATGTTAGCTTTTATTGAAGACGGCAAACTGCCCATTGGTCTAAATGCAAATGTGAATGGTTGGCCTGCAGAGGGGTGACTAGTCGGTAAAAGTTGGGTAGATTGAAAGGCTTCAGTTCAGGCGTGATCCCAATAAACCCAATAAAGACAAACAGGAAATGTATGAATGGAAACTGAAATCTCCTTTTGACAACTAAATTAGATCCGGCTGACTCGTTGTCTTTTTGAGAAGTCCGAAATTAATCAAGGACGACACACGAATCAACCACTAAAAACAATTTTTGCTGGTTCAGCAAAGCGATTTATGTCATATCTCAATCGAGAAATAAAATTGAGCTTAAGATTTTAATCGAACTCATGATTTGCAAATTCAAAGATGACAATATTTAGATTTTAGCATCACGTATATCCTTTTTTTTTTTTTTTTTCAAGAGCTTCTAAACATTGGTGCTGGTCTAATACGTTTGTTAAGCACTGTACGTTTTTCTTGGAGCGAAGCAGAAACGTTCCAACTCATACGGTCACATTGTAAATATCTACTTTATATATAAACAAAGCTATTTTTGCATGCCTTTTGTACACCTTGATTTAAGACTCAATAAAAAGGGGACAGAATCCAAAGTTTTTGCGTATTTTTTTTTTGCCAAACTACAGTATGTTTTATTGAATTCCATTCGGATCAAGAGGTTCACACAGAGATGAAATCGGTGCGACAGCCGGACATTCACACACAGTGTAATTCTTGCTATGACATCGACACAGACAGGTACAGTAATTGATTGCACAACACAACTGATGTGGGATGGTTCCCTCCACCCAGAGAGACACTCGCTTTATTAGGTACACCTCCACAATCAAATTCCAATACAAATGAAAAAAAAAAAATTTGGAGTTTGCAAAGACAATAATTTTGAGCATGTTATGCTAAATGTGAGGGTGGGTATTGTTTTTTGGGAATGTCGACTTTGAATCTATTTTTTTTTTTTTCAGGATGCTATTCGAGTTAGATACGTTCATTCCAGCAGTGACAAACATATGAATGCTTTTCCGACGGCGTCGGGCAAGACTTTGTGTTTTTAAATGCAGAATTATTCATACTGCCATTGTGTGTGTTGGATTTCGTTGGATTATTCAGGTGTACCAAACTGAAAGGCATTTTGGAAAGCCTATGCATTAAAACACATGTTATGATTATTTTGCTTGTAGTCAGTTCAGGGTGTTCACCATTTCGACATTCAAGAATTGAATCATGAGTTGTTTGTGCAAAGCAATTGTACTTCCGACACAACCTCACTTAGCTTGATGAGAGCAACCTCAGAAGAAGATAGTTGTCCACAGTTCACACATCTGCAAACGTTTTTGTTGCATTTTGTACATCGTGAGGAACCGCAAAATTGTCAACTGCAATTTAATTACTTTGTTTTGCAACCACAATGATTGTTTCTTTTTGGTTTGTTTGTTGATGTGGGTCGATGATGCACAGTCAGGTCAAAGACATTGTCCTCTTGTGTCCATTGAGAAGGGGTGTTGACTTGTGTCTTTTTGACGGTTCCACTGTATCACATAATGCAACGCAGCTTCTGTGAAATTCTTCCCCGTTGTCACTTCTGCAAGGGAATATTAGTGGACGTAGTAGAAATAAAGGTTAAACTCCTGTATTGCAATTTAAAAAACATTTAAACCACAATAAAATGTACTTGGGTATAAAAGTAAAATATCCATGAACATTTTAAACTGACTTAATTTTAAAACCGCAAAATTAGCTCTTGAGAAGCTTATTATACTTAATTTTAGAATGTGACAAGCTTATGATTTGAAGACGCAACATTCGCTAAGAATCATTGTTGGAGCAATTGGCCAGCGAAGAAGAATTTCTCACGTCTCCAAATCTGTTGAATCACATTCTTTCATGCTCCCCATTCCACGTGCGCAAGTATTTGAGTTGTTGTTACATCTTCTATTCATGTGGAAGTTTACAAACCCACAACTATGTACCTGCCTTACTGGAGCGTAGTTTGGTCTTTCCTTTTTTTCCCCCCTCCCTCCCTCTTCCCTTTTAAAAATGTGTGTGTGTGTGTGTGTGTTTTTGTTTTAACTACCCAACATTTTCAAGGTGACACCAAACGTTTGTAACCAACAGCAAATGCCAAGCAGAGACTCTTGCCAGTAGCAGGAGCACTGTTATCAATGTTAGCCACGGATGCACTCGAAAATGGGCTTTTCATCACAGATGTTGAATATTAAATCAGTTGAAAGGGTTTACAGGAAATATTCATTAACACTTTTTAACCCTGGAGAACCCAAGAACCCTTTTCTTCTTTGGAAAATGCTGAATTATACATTAAATGACTCTTATATGTTCACTGAACACCCGAATACTATATATGTTTAATCAAATATTCAATGCTTTAATCCTAATTTAGGATTAGGGCCAAATTTGACCCTTTGGCATTTAAAGGTAGCATTTGAGTAGCAGAATTTACAGGGGCCAAATTTGACCCTGTGGGTTCTCCAGGGTTTAATTGATGATGACCGTTAAAATGTTCAAAGTCTATGCAGTGCACAGATGTGGAGGTCAAAAACACCACCAAAAAATAAAATAAAATAAAAGCAATTCCTTACTTTGCATTCCTCTGTCTCTGTACTGCCTGCTTCTGAATCAGGGTCCTGCATCACAGAAGCACAGGAATTCCCCTGTTAAGAAGACCACTCATGGGAGTGTGCGTAAACTCATGATAACCATGACAGATGTGTTACAGTGAATGAGACAGCTACTCTCGACTCACATTTGACCGAGCAGTGTCTTGGTCTGGTCTTGTTTTGGCTTCACTGGCGAAATAGACGCTGCTTGTGTCTAAACCGAGCGACTCGCTGTCATGCTGTGAATACAAAATGTCCTGCCTGGTTCATTGATGGAGAGCAAACTGTCTGGCATGATATATATGTATGGAATGGTTTCCTTCTTTTCAGCCTAGAATATTATACAAACGTTAATATAGGGGAGCATTCATTAAATAACACCAGAGTGCTGCTGTTTCAGTTGTGAGGTAGATGTAATGGATACTCAGTCAAACGAATAATATCACATCGGTATGTCGATCCTCTCTGTAAATGAACTGTTCTCTTTTCTGATCTGTGCCGCCATCTTGCGGCCAAACTAACAGATTCGTCACAAACTGATTTCTGAAGGTACGTGGCTTACCTGTCCGTGTGAGTCCGTGTATTTGAATTTCATGTTCTTGTAAAATTCTCTTTTGGGAAGCAAATACAGCAGCACCAAGTCACAGACAACAGTAGCCTGGAAAAAAAAAGGTATTAAAACTGTTTGAGATCTTTTCAAATTAAAAGTTTTTTTTTCTTTGTAAAACGAATAAATAATAAGAGTCAGTACCAACATACCACTCCAAAAATGCCCACTCCGGAGCCTATTGCTGTTAATGTTGGGATGATATCAAATTTTCTGGCCTGTCAATACAGAGTAAGAGTTTCAGATTTAATGCAGTAATAATGCCCACATGCGCGGAATAAAACGTGCAGACTTGACGACGTTTAGCCTAATATGTTTTAGGAATTCGAAAGGAAGCGGAGGTTTCATGAGAAAACCTACACGTCAACTTCATAATAAATGATAAGGTATCTCTCATGTAGTAAATATCAAAGTATTTATTTATATTTTAATAATGCTATGTCAATCTTGAGACCGAATTAGCTCCTATAGAGGGCTCCGTCCTTTTAGCAATTACCCAGAATGCACTACCGGCGGCCATATTGCAGAGCTGTTATAAACAAGCCATACACGTGTATGGCTTGTATAGCTGTACTGATGATGGGCACTTTCAATGAAGGGCTTTTAGAACTCTTTAGAAGTGGTTGATTGTATTTTGTACGCAAAACTTACAATGTATGAATATTGTGTTTAAATATTACAGGAGGGTTTGGTTGTGAGTGAGTTATTTTTCTTTTCGTTTCGACGAAATGATGCTATACGATAGTGTCTTTACTGTTAAGCGCATCAAGTTTTTAAATATTTGCATGTTGTTCTGCTTCTGCTCTTCCCCTACATTTCTCTGGAAAGTATTGCTTTCATAAAAACCACTGGAGCAAACAATTATTGTGAAGAGTTCAGTACCATATCCTAGAGAGCCCTTTTAGGAAATCTTAGCAGAATGTAGAGGCGTACCTAATGGATTGGTCAGTGTCTACTTCCACAACTATGTTAGGATTTGACTTACCAGCGATTGCACAATGATATCTATCCGGATGCCAAACACTTTTAGGAGGGTTCTTTTTGGTATCTTGTCCCCCATATAATGTTTTGCATATCTGAAAGAGTTATGGAAATGTTAACATTATATCCATGCTCTCATTTACCACATCACACAAACATAATTTTCTCTATTCTACTACACTATTCATCATTTTGAGAATCAGAATTAGGAGGCACTTAAAGTAGAGCCAAAAGCACACACAGCAATGCCTTAAATAATTATGTCGTAATCATGTTCATCCAAAGAAATATGTCTACACGCCTAAAGTTGTAGCCAACTGATGCTCTGGCCTTGTCTGTCTCTGCGGGGTTTCCATACAGTCCATGGAAGTTGTATGTGGGTTTGCAGTATTTTACATCCACATCAAAGTTGCATGTCCAGTCAACCACGATGCCAATGGCCCCTCCCTGCACAAAATGAGCAACACAAAGTGTCATTATAATCAGGAGCGAACAAACAAAAAGCGCTCGGTTAACAACTGAACTGGTAGTTAAAAAATTTAAAAACAAAAGAACAAAAAAAAATCGAGTTTTATTATCCCTTCCCTTTCACATCCAATCGTTCACGTTAAACTTACCACTTTGGCAATGGTTTCAAAATTAAAACCAGACTCCTTGACTATGTCTCCCAGTCTGAATATGGGACACAGTGGAGAATCTCTTGCATTGTGGAGACATTTGCTGATATATGTTGCATCAATGCCCTCGACAAGGTTACTCCTGCAAAGACGACAATGTGAACATCTGGCATTTTTGTTATGCATTTTCCTGCACTGTGCATTCATTCATTTTCTATCCCGTTTGTCCTAACAAGGGTCACGGGTCAGTCGGAGCCAATCCCAGCTGTCTTTGTTTTCCCGTTCTCGTCAAGCCAGTCCCTTGTGTCGACCAATCGGCTTCCTCAGGTACTCTTGTCTTGTCCAGGTGCTGCTCGTCTCGCCAGTTTGCTTGCATTTAGTCCTCTCTTTTATTTTTGTCTTTGTCGGTTGATTGCTTCTGTTTCTGTCATAGTCAAAGTTCACTCAGTGAGTTCGGTTTGTAAGTTTGACTCTCGTTTTCTTGGGCCTTTTCCTCTATAATCCTTGTTTTCTTTTCCTTTTGTGATTTTTTTTTTTTCTAGGAGTGAATGTTTTTTGAGATTCCTCCTCCTCCTCCCCCAGTCCTGCCTCCCTGCTTTCTTGCACTTGGGTACTCCAACGCCAGGAAAAAACAGATTGTGACAGTAAGTGTAAAACTCGGCGTTGCATTGTTGTATTGAAAGATGTATTTTAAAGATCTCCCAGTAGGGGGCAGTGCAACGCCACCGCAGAATGAAAAAAAAATTGACATACTGTATTATTACTGTACCTATCAAAATCAATCAGAACCAAGCAGGAGGCAGAATTAGTGACGTGGCTCTTTTGGATCGGATCTCTTTTGATATAATTATAGCATCGACGTAATTCGACTTGTTTGTTCATATCTTAGGTAGCAAAGTTTTGTTTTTCTCACGAGACTTAGCAACAAGTATTCTATAATGTCTCAAATGTGTTTGAAAGAAATGTTGAGTCCTTGTGAATGTTAAATAATATTGCTTACTACCGTTATGTTATGATGCACAATAGCAAAAAAAAAATCACCAGTGATTATTCTTTTTAATGCACCATGGTTTGTTTTATTTGTTTTGGTAGATTCTCATAACCGTAATAATTCTATAATATTGTTTCTCTTTAATGTTAATTTAAAAAAAAAAAAGTTATTAAATTATAAATATATTATAATACAGTATAATATAATATATAAATAGTATAATATATAAATATATTATTATATAAATTATAAAATTAAAACAATTAAAATTAAAAATGCACAAGCTATTTAGCTTGTGCATTTGAAATGTTTAGCATTTTCTGCAAAATGCTTTCTAGGTTCATCGCATCTAAATTTTGGTCATACATACCTTGTCACACCAAATATGGGGAATGTTACAGAGTTCTTGATGAACAGTGTGTAGTTCTCTGCAGACCTCAAGAGGGGAGGGCTGGAGAAACAAGAAAAATGCACAAGCTCTCTTTCTTTGAAACAGGCTAAAAGAATAGTAACAATTCAGGGTTAAGAACTTACTCTGGTATGTTGTGGTCATTCTCAATAGGGCACCATGCCAGAACCTCGCAAGTCTTTGTTGCATTATCACACACACCAGTCATATGTCCTTGAAAGAAAAACACCCATCAAAAAATCCAGAATCGCTGCAGCACTAGCCAAGCAGATTTTATTTTGAGCGGGCGCTTAGGGGGTGGGTTGTGGGGAGGTGGGGGGGGATCACGTGTCACTCCAAACATTTTCTGCTTCCACTTGTGATCGACTTATCTTTAATTAGCATCAACTGTAGCAAGCAAGATGTGAAGCAAAGCAGATGCTGAATTTGCCGTTTCCCTTATCTCTCTCTCTCTCTCTCTCTATCCGTACCATACATGAATTCACAGTCGGTTTCCTGGAGGGCATTTGGTCTTTCGCCATAAGCCCCCTCCCCGACATCCCCCTAGCTTACTCGTTCTCGTGAGATGACCAACGCTCCGAGTGGCGCCTCGATGTAAACTTGATTGGTACACACATCAAGCAATGTCTTAACTCTTTGGTTTGATGCGGGGGTCATGCAGAGGACATAAATAGTTAAATATTGAAAAATGGAGGACACGAAATATGCCGAACTATCTTTGAGCTGAGTGACATAATAGATTTTGGGCCGATTAAAGTAGCTCTCATGTTTGTTTTTGGTGGTCAGCTCATACGGAGCACTAACATTGAGTCTATATGCATAGATGGACGTAAGCATTTATTTGCTGAAGGCGGCGATTAGATGCATGCTTGAATGAGAAGCGAGACAAGATAGAAGCATGTACAAAGTCCAGTGGCAAGAATTAAAGAGACATCAAATGTTTGCCAACGACGAGTCTTTTTTTTGTGGGGTTTTTTTTTTTGCACAAGTTAATCTTATAGCAGTTCTCATTAGCCAAAGCCCATTTTGCAAACACAAGGCCGGTGAGCTCTTGATCTCATCCGTCCGCTCGGCATCATCATGTCTTTAAAAAGGCTTTGGGAAGTTTGAGGAGGGCTATAAGTCTGAGGCCAAGTTAAATATGAGAAGAATAGCCAGGAGTGATCTCTTGGTTTCCCCCACAGAAAAGTAGACGGTTGTTCAGTGAGGACTTGGTGCGGTCACACACTGTCAGGCCGTCAGGATTTACCATGTCCCGTACGTTTGAAACTCCCTCCTTCGCAGTCGACGTCGGCGCTACAATTGTGCTTGCCTGGGAGCTGTTGGAAATAATGAACTGGGGTTATTTTTTTTTTTTCTGACAGAAGTTAAGAAAAAGTCAGCCAATGTACAGTGAAACCTCCAAAGTTGGTTCGCTGGCAAGTTTCTCTGGTCATTTTTATGGTCGTTTGCTATTTTGCTTTTAGCTAGCGGTATGTGCTATTTAAACTAGCTTCGTTAGTAAAGAGTTTGTAATGTAATTGAATACAGTGAACATTGCATATTTTTTAAACAACCCTCTATTTGCTGAAGCACTTTTGCTGTTTTTCTGCACAATCCAAAGAAATATTGCAATTGTACAGTCATCCCTTGTTTATCGAGAGGGTTACGATAGACCTCTGCCGGGGGATAGGAACCGAGCCAGCTGGTGAACAGCAAAAATCCACATATAATTAGCGCGCATCGAAATGTGTTGTATTTCAGTCCTAAATATCAAATGTAATTATTGTAAAAATCAGTTCATTGAATTTACTGTCATCTTTATTGCATCTTTTAAAACGCCTCCCTGGGTCATGGCACAGTTGCATGTGATTTCAAAATCCAGGACATGGGCTGTTTGACTGACATAGGACGCAGTGAATCGAAGTGTAGAGTTGGCTGGCTGTTAACTGCTTAACAGTTAGCCACTGTGTGTGTTGAGTGACTCAATGCAAGTGATGGTAGGTGGCGTATTTATTTTCATATTTCATATTTTCAAGCCGGCAGCCCGGTAGTCCAGTGGTTAGCGCGTCAACCTCACAGTGCAGAGGTTGTGGGTTCGATTCAGCTCCTGCCCCCCTGTGTGCGGTTTGCATGTTCTCCCCGTGCCTGCGTGGGTTTTCTGCGGGTACTCCAGTTTCCTCCCACGTTCCAAAAACATGCATGGCAGGCTGATTGAACACTCTAAATTGTCCCTAGGTGTGAGTGTGGGCGTGGATGGTTGTTCGTCTCTGTGTGCCCTGCGATTGGCTGGCAACCTATTCAGGGTGTCCCCCGCCTACTGCCCGGAAACAGCTAGGATAGGCTCCAGCACCCCCCGCGACCCAGGTGAGGATCAAGCGGTTCGGAAAATGAATGAATGAATGAATAAATGAATATTTTCAAGCCCAGACTTCCCGCTCCCCAGCCACTTCTTCTAGCTCTTTTCGGGGATCCCGAGGCGTTCCCAGGCCAGCTGAGTGACATAGTCTCTCCAGCGTGTCCTGGGTCGTCCCCGGGGCCTCCTTTTGGTGGCACGGAACACCTCACCAGGGAGGCGTTCAGGAGGTATACTAATCAAATGCCCAAGCCACCTCATCTGGCTGTGATGATCGTACAAAAAAAAGAAAAATAATCCACGATGCAGTGAAGCAGCAAAAATGAACCATGAAATAACAATGGATAACAAATGGCAACGAACTGTTGCGGTGAGTTGAGGAGGCTTCCCTAGAAATAAGTAGTCTTTGGTTCTCATCTTGTGGCATCTATTAGTATTTACAGTATAAATCTTTTGGGGATGGGCGTCAATTATTCAGATTTTTGCTATTCGCTGCAAGGCTCGCTCCCTATTTCCTCAAATAGAGGGATTTTGCTAATTTTGTATTGAGATAAGAGACAATTTTTCAAATCAATCGAGAAGTGAAATTTACTCTGAATACCATCATTGGTACTTGTCTGTGGTACTATCACTCCAAAACGCAAGAAAAATCGAAAGCACACTCATAGTTTACACATGCTCACTGAGCCCCTCCAATTTTTACCACCGTTGGAATGTTCAACTTTGGTATTTTCACTGTAACATGTTAAAAAAAAAAGTGTCTGAAATACACACTTATGACCACAGTTAGTCATTTGCCGACCAAAATCAATGCAGCAATGTTTCCTATTTGGCACAGTTATAAAAACAAATTTGGAATGAGACACTGTTTCTGTTTTATTCTAAGGTTTTTGGACACTTATACAATACAGGTACAATATGTCTGAGTGAAGGGGTAGGGAGGAGAGGGACTTGCATACCTCAGGACACTTTTCCATCTTTTGACCTTCCGTGATAATGTAGTTAGTCATCACCACAAATGAAGAATCTCCCTATGGTTTACAATCAGAAGACAAATAGTTCAACAGTATGTTAAACCGTCGCATTTTAGACAGATCCAGCAGATTGTGAGAAGTTGGTTTTTTTTACCCCCTGAACATCATTTACATTTAATACAGAACCTATACAATTGTTATTTGATATTCCAAAGTGTTGAGCATTTTTAGAGTTAGTTAAAAAGGCCTGTCTGGTATATGGACCGACCACCTGTGGGGGGGAATTTATCATAAAGTTGGAAAAAGTAGCACAGTTCAGCCTTCAGGGGGGACTGTTGGGTAGAATTCCTAAAATCCTACTTTTGCACCGAAATGTTTTATCTGTTGAAGACTGTGCATGCTGGATCACTTTTGCCAATGGCTATGGAGAGCTTCACCTCTGTTTCGTTCGAGAGGCAGCTGAAAACGTGGCTGATCACTCATCAACACTCGCGAACACTCAAAGCCTCTTACACGGACACTTTATAAACAGCATGCCTTCTAAAGCCACTTGCCTGTAAGCACTTAAAAAAAAACCCCAACAACAATCACTTCATGGTAGCTCAATATAACTTGCACTTCACCCATTTTTATTCCCCTTGTTTTACAGTAACTGCGTTATTGTAAGGTTTATTGTCATTATTTTTGTCTGGTATTACACAGATGTATAAACAGTGTACAGTGATCCCTCGCTCTAACGCGGTTCACTTTCCGCGGCTTCACTGTTTCACGGATTTTTTTGGCGCCGTTTTTTATTGCGTTTAACCCTTTAAATCAGAACGCGTCGGTGGGGCCGTGTGTCAACAGTACAGTATTTCAAAAAACTATTATAGTTATTTGTAGAAAACGTTTATTTTTTTTTTTGTAATTGGGCCTGAAAACAGGGGTTGGTCTTTGATTTCATTGTATAAATAGTTAATTATTGTGTAATAACTGTAAAAAAAAAATTAAGTTCACTACTTCACGGATTTCACTTATCACTGGTTCTTTTTGGAACGTAACCCCCGCGATAAACGAGGGATTACTTTTCCTATCATTTTCATAAAATTGCGTTAATTTATCATGGATTGAAGTACTGTTCGTGGCTGCAATTCCTACACTGAGGAAAATGATGTGTTGAATTTACTCAATTTCATTTTGGCTGCACACAGTACAGTATAATCATCATAGGTTAGCTCCATTTTTAAGTCCATGTAGAATCGCTTCTTTTTATTTTTTTGTCAGCGTACATGCTACAAATCTCTATTTTTGGAAGCCCTTTAATTAAAGCTTAAACAGTACACATTCACTCAACCCGTTGCGGCGGTGTGAACGGCAAAATCCGAAAAAATGAAAGTTGACTTTAGTTCAATCACATGGCAGTTGAGTGTTTTACGTAAGCCGGTCCTATAATTGCAAAAAGGTCCACACCCAACACCTCATAACCGAACAAGACAATCCACCGAGCCTTTGTTATTTCTTTCTCAGAGTTAACAGGACCCAGGAACAGGTTAGGTAAACAAAGAAATATATTGACCGCTGTCTTTTCATCGACTGTTTGCTCTGTGCTTTACGGGACACATGCGAGAGAACACAAAGACGCCTTGAGGTGAAACTGAATCTGTGCTCGTCCCGTCATGTGTCCTCGTTGATTACTTCTGGCGTGCAGTCAAGCTAACAATGACGTTATAAACCTTGAGCTTGGTCGGCAGGTGGTCGCCGTGCAGCTTTTGGGGAGAGCAAATCGTTCTGATGTTTTCATATCAAATCAGTCTGATTTTTATGAACCCTGACAGTTTGATTTATGGCGGCAAGGACAATGGTGACTTGAGATGTTGACCGGGTTTGACAGTGCGTCCAGTGCGACGCCACGATTCGCCTTGACTGCAGTGGTTGAACTTTATGAAGAACGTTGCCTGTGTGAATCACCACGAGCGATCTAGTGACCAACCTGTGGCGGGAAGACGTAGTCGGCTACGTCCCACACTCTCTCCTCTCCGCTCACGTTGGTGTAGCCCACTCCTTTCATTTTGGTAAAGACGGAGCTGACGGCCGTGTCTGTGGACTGGTAACCTTTCTCGTAGATGAACACCCACCTGTACGGGACAAGGGACGTAATCGGTCAGGTCCGTCACCACCTCAGATTCCAGCTACGCCCTTGCCAAGCGTCTGAGCTCACAGGCAAGGACATAGTGTTGATCTAGACATGGAGCACTGCAATCTTGCCATGCCAACAGCACGCCTCACGCGTGAGTCAGTGGAGTTGCATAAAGTCGTGGACTTGTACTTGAAATGTCGCAATAAGAGAGAGTGATGGATTATTTGTGTGCTCATATGACACATGAATAGCTACCTCACAAAGTAAGATGAAGTATTTGAGCAGTGACCGTTTCCTTGGTGGAAGTCATTTGCCAGGGCTTGACTGAGGCTACTTTTTGTGGTTTGTTTTTGTTTGACTGGCTTAACTTTTTGTCTTCACCAAGTAAAAAGAATTCTCGATTGGATTCGAGATCTGACCTCTGACCTGACCATTGTCGAATCTTGGATTCATATGCTTTCAAGAAGTCATTTTCTGTAGTCTTGTCACATTTATTCTAATGAGAGTATGACAATATACACTTCAGTTCATTTTTGTACCGTCTATCAGTCATCTCAAATACACTGGTGCACCATTATATGACATCTCCACACTTTGTGTCATGAACTATTCTATTCCTTCACAATTATTTTTTTTCCTTCCTGTCATTCTGAAAAAAATGGACTTTGGTTTTCTCTGTCCAAGGGATTTTGTTTCGGATGTTTTCTGGCAAAGTTGAATCTTAAAAACTTTCTGTCAACCGCCTCACCCCCACCCTCCCACCACCACCACGTTTATACTGTATTCTGTGTCCCAATAATTTTCATCACCTTACGTTGGAGCTATCTTGCAAAAAAAAAAAAAAAAGACTACAACCCCTACCATCATTTCATGAAACCTCTTAAATTTAAAATGACAATCTACACCACACCACAATCATGTACTGTCGTTGCTTTTTGATTTCATATCTATTGTTGTGATGTATGAAGGTAAAAAAAAGGTTAAAACATGAGCAATATCTGAGCCATTTCATTTCATGTGCAATATGTGTCCCGCGTGCGATATAAGCCTCAATCCACACTACCACTAATGCTGCTGTTGTTGAGTTTTGTATTGATTATTTTATTCTATTTTTTTTATTTACTTATTTATTTATTTATTTTTACGAAATGCACAAACCCAAATTTCGTTGTAAGCTATACAATGACAACAAAGGCGATTCTGATTCTGATTCTAAAAGCCTCAAAGGTTGTCCAAGCACTTGTGGATGCAACAATACAGTATTTGTACAAAAGACAATGCAGCAAAGTGGCCGTCATTATTCGAAAGTGCATTCTCTCATTTTCAGTCAACAGTTTAACAATTCAGTTCAGACCTCCCTTCCTGCCGTTGAGTTTGCCCGTGCTTTGGTAATCCGCTTTCCTCCCCCCAGTCGGTTGGGCTAACTGAAGACTCTTAATGGTCCATAGGCATGAATATGAGTGTGAATAATTCTCGGTCTATATGTGCCTCGTGAGTGGCTGGCAACCAGTCCAGGGTGCACCCTGCTTCGGGCCTAAACACATGCTGGTATAGACCCCGGTTTACTCGCAATCCGATGAGGAAAAGCACTACTGATAAATGTATGTATCACCCTATGAAGCTTTAACCCGAATGATAAAATTGGAGTTCTACAGTTGCTTTTAGGTTATTGATGCAAGTATCACAATTAAAAATTGACCAGCCATGACATTATGACCACTTGCATTATGATGACATGAAAAGAATATCAAAACATGTACAGTCTTGAATATAAATGTGACCAATTTTTTATGTGAGTGTGGTTTGTAGTTGCATAGAAACGAATCACCCATAAATATCAAACATTTCATTTAGCTGTGTTACAGTAGTTGATATGCATTTGTATTTCTCAGTATGATGTGCTGTGCACCACGACAGCAAACTATAACCACATGAAACGTATTATTAAAAGAATACTTTTCAAATATCGTCAGTCAAAGCTGAACATTACCTTTGTAAAGGAAGAAGACCGTATTTAACACACTTCTTGTGTTTGATATCATTTGATCTCACCGTTTTTATAGTCACTTAAATAATCAAATAATTCATTGTTATGAAAAGCACTATAGCGTCAAAGCCAACGCGTTTGTCATGTTTCGGTTTGTGACCAACAGGTGGCACTGTGGGGCTTTTCCCTGCAGCTGCACACCTGTTGGTCGTTAGGCAATGATGGCTTTAAAAGGACTCCCAGCGCGACCATTTATTGTCGGGTCATTGTTTGCTTGTTGGCTGCTGTCATGTTTGTTTCAGTCATGTTCTGGTCATGTTTTCTGTTGTTGATAGTTTTTTGCTTCAGTGATGGTTTTGTTTGATACTTTGGATTTGTTTTATTTTTGTGACATTGTTTGTTCTGAATTGAGTTTCTGTGTTTTAATACAATTCAAGTACACTCTGCTCCTCCCTCCTGCCTGCTTTTTGGGGTCCACCAACACCCCGTAGCGTGACAGCGTTATGGTCTTACAAAATGAATAATTAGTGAATTTTATGAAAATATGTCTTTGTCTGAAAAATTATTATTGACAAAATACAGCGTGTTGGAGTTTCTGGTAGTGTTTTAATTGGTGTTGCATGATCCCCCTGTGCCTGCGTGGGTTTTCTACGGGTACTCCGGTTTTACTCGCTCATTCCAAAGACATGCATGGCGGGTTAACGGAATGCAGTAAATTGTCCCTAGGTGTGATTGTGAGCGTGAATGGTTGTTCGTCTGTGTGTGCCCTGCAACTGGCTGGCAACTAATTCAGGGTGTACCGCCCCTACTACCCAAAGACAGCTGGGATAGATCCCAGCACACCCGCGGCTCATATAATGAATGAATGGAGTGAAATGGAGTGGATGCAAATAAGCCAACTTCTTTTGGGTAAATCAAATTATGTCAAGTTTTAGGAGAAGTGTGGGAAACTAGAGCACATTGATAGAAAAATGCTTGGAAAAGCATGAAAAATGGAAGTTTAACAGTGGAAGTGAGATCTGTATCTGCTGGAGGAGAACAGCGGCAGAAAGGAGGCCTCTTGATGCGCTGAGGGCTTTTCTCTCACCATGCTGTGCTGCCGCGATTACCCGTCAATGTTTCAAACATCACCATCTGTCTCACATCTCAAACAATGGATTGTCATTTTTGTCACTTTAAATGTGACATTCGGGGAATTAATTAGGTTTTTTTAAAAATTCATTTATTTTTTTAGACCAGTCGTTTACGTCTGGCTTCATCCAAGATTACGTTCTCGGCTGAAACCCTTTTCCTTTTCATGTTGTATTTCAGGAAAGATTTATGCAAAGCACCATTTACTCACTAAACTGTTGAATCTTCATGCCTTGGGGGAGAAAAAAAAACTCAAAGGAGATTGAGAGTCCACATATTTATGCTTTCCTTCACACTAAGAAGAATGCATAGCTACAGAAATGAAAATAAAATCTAGATTATATGAAAAGCCAATCGGTGGTTCACTGATCCCAGATGAAGACATCCTAATTAAAAATCCTAATCACATTGTGAAACCCTGATACGAAAACACATGAGACCAGCTAAATATTTGAAAGACGGTGCGAAATTTAAAACCAATGTAAGAGTCACCTGTGCTGCTTCCACAAGGTTAAACTCTGAATGATCATTTGTGGACTTTCAAAACCCTCAAAAAACATGCTAGCATATCCCCCTCTAATGGCTGCCCACTTGATAATACTCTAATTGTAATACAATAATTCACGCCCTGAACAAAATCTTTTTTTTTTCTTTTCTCAAAAAAACCCCCTCTTTTCCCCTCATAGTTTTCTCTGCATTTTTGTGTCTGACAATTTTGAGTTAATGCAATCTTTTGCATTATAATGATCTGGTTACTTGTCAAATTAAGTAGCAAAGGGGTGTCCAAACTTTATTTTGCTCCGAGCATTAAATACATGGAAAATGGAATGACGCAAGGGCCAATTTGACATTCTTAGACTTATTAACCCTTTCTTGCACCCTAAATCTGATAACATGATAGCTGTCCACTGTAGTAACCACTGTCCCTGAAAGGGTTTAACACATTCAAACCAATCCATCAAGCAATTATAATTTGCTTATACCGTACATAAAATGATTACCGTAATTTCCGGACTATAAGCCGAGACTTTTGTCACACGCTTTCAACTCTGCGGCTTATTTCATGAAGCGGCCTATATCAAAGACTTTTTTAACGGCCGCCTGTGTACCGTCTTTCTTTGTAAATATCCCATGTAACATTATGGGCACCTGCGGTTTATAGACAGGTGCGGCTTATGTGTGTACAAAATGTTTTTTTCCTTTAAAAATGTAGTGGTGCGGCGTATCAGGTGCGGTCTACAGTCCAGAAATTACGGTACTTTGAAAAGCTGCAATATGTCAAAGGCATATAACTTTTTTATTTTTATTTTATTTTGGGGGGGCTCTGACCCTACACTGACGGTTATCCAAATCATATAACCACATTCAGAATCAAAACGGCATGCTATCAAGTAAGCTGTGTTACATATTATTTTTAGAAATGCCATTAAAAGACAATTGAACATGGACAGTGGGCAACAATTGGCCCCCCAAACCATATTAGGGACACTCGTGAATGAATGATGAGTCTTCTAATCTATTTGTTATGAAATTTGATATGGATATTAAAATGAGCCATTTTTAGAATGACATTTTGAACAGCTCATCAATAAAAATGAACGCACCAGCTTAAATATACCCTTATACTAAATCCAAATTGAATTTAACTCCGAGCTTAACTTTAAGGTGAAGTGTAGGTCATTACATGGGTCTTACACACACACGCACACACTGTTGAAGGCAACACCCCTCTGCACTATTTAGCAGGGAATTGGGCAGCACTTGATTGTTATCTATGCTAGCATATGTCCCAGCCTGTTCATCAGACACAATTCCTCGGGTTCTGCAGCCTAGAGGTGCGTGCACACACACACACACACACACACACACACACTCACACTTAGAAGTAACTCAAACACCAAAACACAAATCAGCATGCAGTCCTGGCAAGTGGTCCAAAAGAAAGCAGACCTTCGAGGAGACATTTAGTGAAGTCATCATACATGTCAGCGCGCGCATGTTTGTAGATGCAACGAGTGGGTCAGTGCGTCACTCGGCTTGCATGTTTGTTTCAACTTGAAGAAGAGCGAACGACATGACTCATCAGCGCATCAGACATTCCAAATCCAAGAATCCTTTTATGCAAAATATAATGAGAACGATTGGGATGAAGAAGCTGTTGGAATTCAGGAGGTCACGCCGAGAGGCCACTCCAAACAAGCTCAGACTTTCTGGACAATGCAAACTTCTGTATTGAAGGCAGCCAAGACATAAAAGTCTTACCCGATGATGTAAGCCAAGACCCCCAGCTGGATGAGGCGACAAACCACCCCTACTCTCCTATTCCTGACCAGCACCTGGCGCGGGGTCTCATACTCGAAAAAAAAGTCAGAGAGGGCGTTGGTGATTTGGCTCTTCATTTTCAGGTGGCTGACCAAGCGAGAGGAGGGGGCTCTTCACCTCACTCGGAGCACCCAAACGCTTGCGCTCCCTCTAGACTGCTTCCCCTCACAAGTGACGACGGTCTTCTGCCACCTCTCCTCTCAAGGAATGTCGGATGCGCTTCAAGAGAAGTCTTGACTTCCTCCCTCTCTCTCTCTCCCTCTCTGTCTCCTTCCTCCCTCCCTCCCTGCCTCTCGTTTGCCCCTTCAGCCTGTGGATCTTTGTATTTATTCACTGCTTTATTTTTTATGTCTTTGGCTCAACATTCACATAGTGATATTTTGAGGGACGTACATTTTTTGTGTATGTTGTTTTGAAATTAGTCTGTTGTTGCCGACACACACACACACACACACACACACAGGCAGACGCGCAAAGGAGCATGTGCTTTCTTTAAGCAATCAAACCTTATCGTCACCCTCTTGACACACACTTCCTGCATGTGAGGCGGAGATAGATGCCACAAAGTTGAGACGAATACACATTGCCTGTTTGCTGACCCTCGTGTCACTATTTGCAGACATTAAGCCGCCTTATTATCATCATTTCGCGTGGTGGCGTTCTGACGGACAACAAATTGTGCTCCCGCCTTCCACAAAGTGCTTTGGATTTATAATTTTAGTGCATAGAAAATACTGGTAGTATTATACAGATAAGGCATAAGTACAAATAATAATATATTTAAAAAAAAAAAAAAAGCTTTCCACTTAGGCTGAAAATCCGTTTTTGTTGAATTTACTCAATTTTATTTCACCAAGAGGTTACAAGAAAGTAAAATCCCATACTTAAAATGTTTTATCTGGATCCAGATGAAACTAAGAACTCTCGGAAACAGCTCAGGTTTTGTCTCATCTAACACAGGTTTGCCTGTAGAGTGATTGGGAAATCCTTTGTGTGTTTTACTAAAGGAGACTCGAGTCAATTGTCAGGACGTAGAGCATAATTGTTTTGGAAAACGGTAGAGCAAGTATGCTCGAATAGCTTTGTGAGAATGTTTTCAAGGAATATATACTCCAGTGGCCCAAGCCCGGGGTTATGATGAGAAGGTTAGGATACAAATGGGGTTATGATGAGAAGCTTAGGATACAAATGGTCTGAGTATTTGGTTGTCGACGTCAGTATCCGATAACAGGCATTGGGTGTATGTAGTTAAAACTTCCAAAAGTGCTAAAGAGGTGATGCTTTGAGAAGAAGAGTGAGGTAATCAGAGTGAGAAGAAGAGTGAGGTAATCAGTCTGATTGCCTCCAACTTCCCCTTTTTCTCTTTCTCTGGCAGCACTGTCTGGCTGTTCTGATGTTACTAAAATGGTTTTCATATTATGTTGCATGAAACTCAATTTTTATAGCTCCGTTGGCATATATATAAGGGTCAGTAAAGGAGAAAACGATGGGTCAGACTGACATCGGTCTCCAAATCCTTTGCAGGACTGAGGTGTGACCTGGAATGAGCTTTTTGTTTCATAGGCACACTGCATACTGTCCTCATTAGAATATTTCCCTGATCAGACCTGATGATTTAGTATTCATCAGGCTTATACAGATATAATGTACATTGAACATCGACACGGATTATCGAAGGGTGAGAAAGAATAAAACACAAACGAGTGACTCAGTGTGACCTTGTACAGATGAAACGGTGCTTGAATGACAGATGCGTTAAGAATACTTGAAAATCAGCGCCGAATATGACTTTCTAAAGGCATTTACTCAGACTGTGGATGAAAAAAAAAAACACTTTAGTGCACAGGTGTCAAAGTCAAGGCCCGGGGGCCAGATCCAGCCCCCCTCATCATTTTATGTGGCCCATGGGAACAAATCATGTGTGTCAACTTTCATGATTCTTGCTGAAATCTTTACCGAAATGTCAAATCGTCATTGGTAATAAATAACGTTGAGATTTTGCACCGGCCCTCCAAGGGAACGCGTAACTCCGAAGTGGCCGGTGACAAAACAAAAAAACAAAAAAGAGTTACCCCTGCTTTAGTGTAATTAACTTTGCTGTTTTCTGTTGTGTTGCAGGAAAAAGGGTGGTGTCAAAGTGCATTGTACTCCCCAGGAGGCAAGCATATTAATGAAGGTAGTGTGAAGTGTTGGGGTTTAAGTGGAGCAATGTGCTGCACGGATTTTGAATGGGAATAAATCCTGCCACAGTGAATCAGAGTAGTTTTGTTGTCCTTGTGCCACAAGGCGCAACGAATTGAAACTGATACAACTCGTCCAAGAGAAATAGAAAAACAATGACCAACAGGGGCAGACAGAATAAATGTCCGCTGAGTCGCCTTTTACAGCGACCCGTTTTCACAGATGAAAAGAAAAAAAACACAAAGTGAACGTAGGCACAAAGAATTTAAATCAAAGCTGATCTGATGGCGGCACATGTGGTGTCAGTTTATGCGAGGAGATGGAACTCCAAATTAAGGACTAAAGCACCAAAGACAAAAATCAGCAAAAGTGAAGACAAAAGAGATCAGGAATTACAAATCCTCAAATTGTTTCATGTGAAGGTGAAATGTTCAAGAAAATAACCAAGAGGAAAGTCAGCCAAATTTAAAAACAAAAACAATCCAAATAATGTCCAAACTAGTCCGTGCACGATGATGACTCAACCTAGCCTCGATCCGATCCCCAGCGGAACCGTCAAATCACAATAGATGTAACTTTATACAAATTAAATCACCAGTCTCGACACGTTTATTGCCAAATCCACCACAGTACAGCAGCATGGCGAAAAAGGGCACCAAGCCCAAGAAATAAGAGCTTTTGAATTGTTATGGTAAAAAAGATAAGCTCTTAAACATGCAAACAAATAACCAGAAAAGATAACCACTTATGTTTGCTAAAGCATGAAGTACTCGGATCAGGACAGAGGGTGTGAAAGAGTTAAGATCCAAGAGTTAAGGATGAGATAAATGTGGCAGTCTGGGCAGCAGTTGGAAGACAGGAAGAGGAAAAGGAAGGCGGAGCAATAGAATTGGGCAAAGGTCAAGGAGGAAAAATAAGGACAAGCTTCTCCGGATAATGCAAGAGGTCAAACAACAATAGGTAAAAAGAGAAAGTGTTAATTTTGCAGCAACCGGGAAGGAAAACAAACAGTATGACCTCAGATACAGACACCCACTAGCTAGATATACTGAACCAGCTAATTTATTACTGATACTGTATTAATAAAAGGGACACCGCGACAATACATCCATGCAACAGTTGAGCTGGAAGGGTTGATCTCCAAACTGTTTGATGTGTGTGGAGTGATGGGAATACCAACAGTGTAGAAAATGCTACATCTAACGGGACACCAAGGGAAATGGATAATAATAATAAGAAGAAAATAAATAAATAAATACTCCATTTACGTTGACGTGTTGTGTCGGTATGTGTTCACATGACTGAGACATTTAATGGGAAGCAAAATAGAAAAGCTTTTACAGGCTTGCCGCCCATGGCATCCCATTTTGTAATAACGGCTGAGATATTGACAACGACCATCCATCCATCCATTCTTTATCATTTATCTGGGGTCGTGTCGCGGGGGCAGCCGTTTTAGCAGGGGAAGGCCAGACTTCCCTCTCCCCAGCCACTTCTTGCAGCTCTTCCCAGGGATCCCAAGGCGGCAACTACCAATCAGAGGAGAGCTGTTTTCCACATTCCGATTCAGCAAAACAGCGATCATTTATCTATCGAGCATTAATGAAAAATTCACCCGTTCAACATTTCCAGTCGTATTTGACCAAATAGAGTACCTTGAAAAAGGCCATCCATCGGCATTTCCAACCGGATTATCTTCCAAAGCCAATAAAAAGACATTAAAACCCTCGTGTATTGACCTTGTAAACGTTATTGAACCATTTCCTCTCATCCGAGTCGTGCTATTGAGTCTACTGGCTGTGCTTTGGATGAGACGAGTTGGTCAACATGGACACAACCAAATTCTGTGAGGTTCTGATCCTAGCCCAAGACCATCAGCTTGATGAGCAACTCACCCCTGGCTGCCTCATAGCTCACCGTAGTCAGTAAAAGTTGTTGAACTGTGACTGCTGTTGTTTGAGTTATGTTATTGAATCCACCTGTTGCAGTCATGAGAGGGTTTCTGGGTACGGGTTTATGTATGACTGACGTACGAATTACATTCTGAATAGGGACATAGTCCAGCTGTAAATGGCGAAAATCAAGTAATTGACGCCACCCGGAAAAGGTATACTGGACTGTAGATGCCATAAGATGGCAGCAAAGAACTATGTTTGTCCAAAATGAATCTCCTCAACTCATTTCAACAGTTGATAGGCGCTAAAATCCCACCAGGAGGCGCTTTGGCCTGAGAACCAAACTGAGCTGGCAATAAAAAACAAAAAACAACCGGTCAGCAAAGAACGGAGGCTAGGTACCGCTAAAATATTAGCGAATAGCAAACAGCAAATACTATATGTTCAGTGTATTTTTGAAATGGCCTAATTTAATGTATTAATTTAGTGTTTTTCATTCTTTCGATTCACTCTCATTTAGCACAAAATCTTCATGGAGTCCCGAGTTTTTCAGTGTTAATATTGTTATAGGCAAATGCAGTCAAATTAAGAACAATAACTACAACAAATAAAAACCACCAACATTTATCAGGCAGGCAGTGTAGTTTGATCACCAAATATTTGTATAACTAATCTATCTATTCAGAACAATGCACGTTTGTTTACAATTTACTGGGAATTTGCCCCCGTAGTTGTTTAGTTTAGTTTTGTGTGGTCGAGCATGAGACAGACTCAGGCTACCATTCCTATGATAAAAAAAAAAAAAGGATAGAATGACACTGAGGCCATACCAAGTAAAGTGTAGCTGTTACTCAAGTTAATGGTTTGAATATCAAATGATTATAGAAAGACTACAGAAACATTGCAGTCAGGGAAAGACAAATGCAACTGAGTCACAGCACGACAGGAAAGTATTTCCACCAAAAACAAGAGGAAGGTTATTTACTGAGTGATTCCAGAGAAGCCTGGCTTAGATACAAATGCTACTTTAATCACCAACATTAACCTGAGCACGAGAAGGTCGCAATAATAACTCCTGATGCTGTGAATTATGATGAAAAATGAACTTCATGTCAGATGGTGTATTTTTCCAATAAATAACTTGTTTCCAAGCATAACCCACACAACATATTTTCAATACCTAAAATGTCTGAAAGGTTCTTCTTCCAGGTTCATACAGTGAAGAATACTAAACATCCACTCAGCTCGAGCGCCTTTGTTATGCTAACTTTGCTGTTAGCAAATGAACCTTTTATACAGTTGGACACGACTGATCTTGTATGGAATGTGAATGGTTTATATATTCAGGAATTTATTAAACTTGTACTTTAGCAACATGATCACATCTAGATGTTAGAAGCATGAATGCAAAAATACACTCATACAGCAATTACTGAGACTCTGATTCAAACATTTACAAACACACTAACAAGGCACAGTAAACTTCCATTCGAGGTCAACAAGAGATAACTCACCAAGGAGCCGTAATGTAGAAACAGTTTTCTCATTCTTTGTTTATTTCAAAGTATTTACATGTACTCTCCAAGAAATAGTGGAGAATTTGTAAGGGATTTTGACATTCCTATGGATATTTTGTGTACGTAAAATTTGCCAAATACAGTACAGTAACCGCATAAGATTGACCACAAAGGTCCCTCATGTCCAAAACTTTATAGACAAATTAAATGGTATGACCAGTGTTTTCACGCATATATCTTTCAAAATCTCTTCCAAATTTTTTGACACAGGGCAATTACAAAATAAATGAAAGAATTGTCTTAGACTCACTCCCATAGAAGGTGCATTTGTCATCTATGAAATGTCAATGAACTTGGAAGATGAATATGCAAGGATAACTGTCGGGTCGCATTTTAGATTAAAGCCCTAATTTTATTTGAAATGCAGAATTGAAAGCGACATAACCATGTTCTACATCAATTTGTTGTGTAACTGTAGAATTTACCTCGAGGAGAAATGTGATTATAGCCACATGAGTATAATTATTCGTGCAATTTTTTACTTAATATAGCAACTCCTCTAATTGTAAAAGAAAATGTTTGAGTCTATATATCTTGATGTGTCAGATGATATCAGCTGAAGAAAACAGCACTGAAATCGCGAACAAGCCAAAGAAAATGCAGTACGTTATTATATGACGTCAAACTCATGCGACGACGTTTTCCTCGTGGACCATTTATTTTTTCAATAAGAGCAAAACAACCGCAGTAACGCCTGGAAGTACCTTGTCGTGAGCATGAGAACCATTTTCGCTCTCATGTGTTGACATTCTCTACCTTTAAAGACGCGACACCGAGTGCTTTTAGGAAATCTTGTTTTCTAGATCATGCCCTACGATCCCGACCATCCTCCGGCTAAAAAATTCAAGCCGGGGTCCGTTTTCTTTCGCCTCGACAAGCAGAAACCTGGTATGCTGCTGCCTGGGAAGGCAAAAGCGACCATCCCGATTGATGTCCAGAGGAAACAGCTTCCCATTTACCAAGCCAGGGCTCAGCTTTTGAGCCAACTAAGACAGTTCCACAATGCTATTCTGATAGGTAACGTGTCACCTAACACACGCTGTTGTATAGTGCTGTTTACAGTGCTCCTTCGTTACTGTGCTTGTCGTGTCTATGTCTTGTGCCAGCCATTATATATATTTTTCAGTTCACTTATCGATAGCTAATCTAGCGTTTTTTTGTTGCTTAATTCACAACATTAGTGACGTTATGTGTAAAAATCAAGAAACATATTTACCTTTGTACTGAAGTGCATTTTAGAGTACAGTACACCTTTTGTTTTCTTTGGCTCAAGTGCATGAGTTGAATCTGGCTAAAATGATCCTGTCCGTGTGTGATGTCTCAGCACATCTACTGATTTTTTTCATTTTACAAGACCCACTCTGTGTTATCAGGCGAAACCGGCTCAGGGAAGACCACCCAGATCCCCCAGTATCTGTATGAGGCTGGGATCGGACGGCAGGGCCTCGTTGCCATCACTCAGCCCCGTCGAGTGGCTGCGATCTCACTGGCAGGCAGGGTGGCAGAAGAGAAGGGGACACAACTTGGCAAGCTGGTATGTCCCCTTCATCCATGCAAGCATGACCAAGTTGATCACAATTTTACCATATTACGCACTGGTAATGTAAAAAAAACGAAACACAGACCTATGCAGCAAAAGCATTGGAGCATATTTTCTAAATATAAAAAGCTACCCTATATAGTATTTTATGTAAATGGAGAGAGAACAAATGGTAACAACCAAGACACCACAAGTTTTTCATTTTATTTTGAATCAATTACTTCTTCTATTTACAACTACAACCATCTCCAGGTGGGCTACACCGTGCGTTTTGAGGACGTCACATCCCCCGAGACAAAACTGAAGTTTATGACTGATGGAATGCTCTTACGCGAGGCCATTGGTGACCCATTACTGCTGCGCTACACCGTGGTGGTCCTGGATGAAGCTCATGAGCGCACCGTGCACACAGATGTCCTGTTTGGAGTTGTCAAGACAGCTCAGCGCCGGCGCAAAGAACTTGGCAAGATTCCTCTGAAAGTATGTTTTTAAATGGATGAAATCGTGTCTTTATGTAGTGCCCTGTGTATTTTTATAGGAGACATGTTTGACTTTTTTGTGGACTTTTTTTTTCATAATATAAAACAGTTAGCAGGTGTCTTAATAACATCTCATTCAGGATCAAGGACAATAGTATAGCTTTGCTATCCTATTTGATATTTTGCGGAAATCTAATTTTAAGCATCCCATGCAATTGAAATAGTAATCTGTGCATTTATGCAGCAAAATTTAATTCCACTCTGCTAACGTTTTACATGATAGCATGGGAGTCCCACCTTTTTGGGATATGGTTATTGGCCATTACTTAAAAGTGGCTTTGGCTCTTCGCTCTAGCTTGGCCTGTCACAGCCAGAGGCACTCTTTGTGAAGGCAAGGGTTATGTAATTGTGAGTAAGAGCAGAATGTCTCATTCCCAGACACATTTTTAGAAATAGGCAAATGACAAAAGCTTTACTGGATGTTTAATTTCTTCACACTTGGTTACTCCAGTGACCAAACTATTGATATACAAGCAATTAAAATGTTGTTTTTTTTCTCCACAATAAGTGCTATTTAAGTTAACTTCCAGTGAAACATGACCCTTTTGTCTCATTGTTTTTCCTGCCCAGGTCATCGTGATGTCAGCTACAATGGATGTCGACCTGTTCTCGGAATACTTCAACAAGTCACCTGTACTGTACCTGGAGGGCAGGCAGCATCCCATTCAGATCTACTACACCAAACAGGCTCAGTCCGACTACCTGCAAGCTGCTCTAGTCACTGTGTTCCAGATACATCAGGTAGTCTCCACTGAGGACACGATAAAATAAACAAATGAATAAATAGGTAAATAAATGAGGAAGCATCCTTTTTTTAAAATATGAATTATAGTCTCAATTATTGTTAGTGTTTAAAATACTTCAACAAGGGTTAAAAAAAACATTTGTATCTGAAATATCCATGAAATATGATGCCTAAAATAAAAAGGTGAACTTGCATGATACAACAGATATCAAAACGATGATTTGTCATTGTTTGTGTGCGCCATGAGACTACATTTGATCATGCCCAGTCCATCAAAATTAATATAAATCACATTATCACACGCAATGGGAAAAAAAACTATATAATGAATTCTAATTCAAGCAACATAGAAAATGGGTTTCTGATGGAAATGGCAAGTCTTACTGGAAATCTTTATTTAATCAAAACATTTTCACACGTGCGTCTGCATTTTCTGAACTGTCAATTTGAAATAATCTCTTGTGTTTGACCCGAGGAATAGAAGTTGCATGTTTTTATTGATTTATTTATTATTAAAATAATTAGTTCCAACCTGACACACGGGTAAACATTAAAAAAATATATCAGTAAAGCCTTTTTCCTGCTTATATGTATATGTGTGTCACCATTCGCTTCAACAGTCTTGTCTTTGCACAGGAAGCACCTCCATCACATGATATATTGGTCTTCATGACGGGCCAGGAAGAGATCGAAGCTCTAGCAAGGACATGCCGGGACATTGCCAAACATTTGCCTGACAATTGTGGACCTATGCTAGTCGTCCCTCTGTATGCGTCACTGCCTCCGGCGCAACAGCTCAGGGTCTTTCAGGCAGCTCCAAGGGTAAAGTCACTGGCAGAAGAGTGCAAAATCGAGAAACTGGCAATGTTTTTTTTTTTTAATGTAGCTATTAAATGCAAAATGGATGTTTATTTAATTCATGCCATTTTATTCTCTTTCCTTGTTCCAGGGTTGCAGGAAGGTTATCTTGGCAACCAACATAGCAGAGACATCAGTGACAATATCTGGGATCAAATATGTCGTTGACACAGGGATGGTGAAAGCCAAACGTTTCAATCCTGGTGAGATAACACTGTCGCTAGTCTTGTGAGGTCATTCACTGACGATGACCCACCAAACGCAACATGCTTTGCTATGCTCTTTTCGGTATGTTGGTTGTCGATTGGCTCTCAGACAGTGGGTTGGAGGTGCTGGCAGTGCAGCGGGTTTCTAAAGCGCAGGCGTGGCAACGAGCAGGCCGAGCCGGCAGGGAAGACTCAGGAATTTGCTACCGTCTCTACACGGAGCAAGAATTTGATCATCTCATTCCTATGACTGTGCCCGAGATTCAGAGGTAACCTTTGTTTGTTCCGTTTTTTTTTTTACAGTTAATTTAAGGCCAGTACACACTCGAAGCCGAACATATTCATTCAGAGCAAACTGACCCGAGGGGCCTGTTGTTTTCAAAGGTGTAACCTCGCCAGTGTGATGCTACAGCTCATGGCTCTAGGGATTCAAGATGTCATGAATTTTGATTTCATGTCCAAGCCCTCCCCAGGTAAGATGCAACAGGTCATGAGCTGGAAAGCATTTTCCGGACCGGCCTGTAAGCTTCAATTTCACCACACCGTTGCAGATGCCATTCGCTCAGCTGTGGAGCATTTGGAGCTGCTGGGGGCTGTGGAGAGGAACAATGGGCAGGTTCTCCTCACTGCGTTGGGAAAAAAGATGTCCAGCTTTCCCCTGGAGCCAAGATATGCCAAGGTAGTACTGTTTGAAATGTTTTATACAACCAAGGGGTGGGTATTCGAAGTGACATACAAACGTTTACCGGTATATTTGATTTGACTTGGCTGACAGAAAGCACTTCAGAGGAAATTGTTTGGCAAATAAATTCTGTTGATGATTCTTTTTATAATCAAGCTTGAACTGCCTTTCTAGAATGAAAAAAAAAATTCTAACCCTGATTCTCAGAGCTAAACCTCACAACCAACTGCAACAACTCCCTTCTAAGTACTCAATAAATAAGTATAAACTTATATATTGATCATTTCAAGATGTATGAACATCCCCGATAATCTTGTAGCCGCTGTAAGTCATTAGCTCTTAAGATCCAAAGTTGCATATTTAAAGATTGTTGTGGAATTTCTTAAATTGATAAAAAAAATAAATTATGACATTCCAAAAACTTGGGCGAGAGAATGAATCACGGTTCAAATTCGACTGCGAGCAAAAATATTTGAAAAAATGGCAACTAGTTGTTTGAGAGATACGATGTGCGCCTGGGTTACTCTTTGTGTTGCTTTTGAGCAAGGCAACAATGCATCTATTGTTTTGTGTGTGTCTGTGTGTTCGGGCAAAGCTATAAAAGTACGACTTTGATGTAATGTCGTGGCATCTTGGGGCCGAGGAACTGTGTTGACGTCAATTTAGGGGCTTCATTTAGACAAAAGTAGTGTTTTACAATCATCTTGTGGTGAATTGCAACCATTTCGTGGCAATTTATAGGTAAATAGAAACCTTTTTTGGGGGGGGGTGTCAATTACAGTCAAACCTCGGTTTTCGAACATCTCGGTTCTCGACCAATTCAGTTTTCGACCAAAAACTTTGAGTTTTTTATGCCTCGGATGACAAACAAATTTCGGTTCTCGAACAAACTGAGTGCACTTGAATGCACCATTTGACTCCTCTCGCCTTCCTTACACAAGGAAGTGACGCTTCCTTGTGTTGCTTTCCATTGTGAGCAGACGTGTTCAGTAAACATTTTTATTTGAAAAAGAGCGTGGTTTCGGTTTTCGAACAATTTCGGTTTTCGGACAGCCTTCTGGAACGGATTATGGACGAAAACCGAGGTTTGACTGTACTTGTGGATTTGTACTATTTGCGGCATGGCCCGCCCCCATCCCTCCATGACTAGTGGTGTAACACAACTATGTACTTTATGGAGCCTCGTTGATTTGACAAATTGCCCATAGATGATAATACATGTATGCTACCAGTTTTTGACACTTTCATGTTTTGCAGACCATCCTGCTGTCCCCCAACTATGCCTGCTCTGAGGAGATTTTAAGCATCGTGTCTCTGCTGTCAGTGGACAGCGTGCTGTACAACCCCCCGGCACGGCGTGAAGAGGTTCATGCTGTGCGCAAGAAGTTCATGTCCAGTGAAGGAGATCACATGACGCTCCTCGGCATTTACAGAGCATTCAAGAAAGTCAGTGGGAATAAGGCAAGTGTTGTACGTTAGCACTGCTTGACAGTTCATCAGATTTCACTTGAAGATAATTGATGTATTAATTTTTGTTTTTGTTTTGTAAAGGAATGGTGTCGTGAGAACTTTGTCAACAGCAGGAACATGGGCCTAGTGAAAGACGTCCAAAGTCAACTCAGAGAAATATGCTTTAAGGTACATCTCCACAAATCCTGATGCAGAAATTCCCCATCTACAATATTTCTAGTTTGCTATTTGTTGATTTTGCAACCTATGTTCTGTTAATTAGATGGGAAAAACTAATTTTCTATTCGATTTGCGTTTCTGGGCTCTTTCCGTCATGCTTTGATGCCACAAAATGTCTCCCAAGCATTGCGAGGATAAGCAGATCAGAAAATGGATGGATAAATATTTATGCAATTTATGGCTCTATAGCACAATTACCATCTCTAAATTCCTCCAACAAACACGCAAACATTTCAGCCAAGTGGTGAAGTAGGAAGATGGTATCTGAGAGGAGTTGATTGCTGAAATGAAATCATGAAAAGTAAATTGATAAATTGCAGGGAGAAATACGGAATGGAAATAATAAATTGCGACAGGAGAAATTTACACTTGACTAAGAAAACAAGCCACAGTTCAGGATGTCAAAGAAGTAGTCGCGATGGACTCGGCATCCTGCCAGAATGAATAACATCTGCTGGACAAAACTTTGAGGCCGTTGACAATTGCCATTCTGTCCAAAGAGTCAAAGAAGACAAAACGAAGATCCTATCTGAAGTGTTTCCATTACTTAGATGACAGCAGCCGAGAACAGGAATAATGGGTCCATCTTAATGGCTGGATTGACAATAATGGAGGCCCTGTCAGTGTTATTTTACGCGAGTGAACAGTGTAAATGGCTTCAAGTACCGCATAAGCCATTTTTTGTTGTTGTTATGAACAAACTATTATTGCAAACCAACTTTCCTGAAACCATTTGAAAAACCAATTTAACATGTTTTAACATGCTTGTCAGGGTAATTACAAACCTTCAAACAGCTGCTGCTTTAATACACATGGAGCAGCAACACATAAAAACATCATTTTAGAGTGAGCGGTGTAAATGCTAGTCAGGCGAAGCCATTTTTTAGAGTTGATCTGAAAAAAAAAATGTATCATAACTACTGTAATTATGACTGTTCTGTTTGGCTTATTACAGCTGAACTTAAAGCTGGAGTCATGTGGAGCGGACACAGGGAAGGTTCGCCAATGCCTCGCCCACGGGATGTTTATCAACGCCGCGGAGCTTCAACCAGACGGCAGCTACTTAGCCCTGGACACCCACCAGTCGGTGGCCATCCACCCTTCGTCTGTTCTTTTCCAGGCAAAACCAGCGTACGTGGTGTTCAATGAGCTGCTGCACACCTCACGTTGCTACATGAGGGACTTGTGTCTGGTAGATGCTGATTGGTTGCTTGATGCAGCACCGGAGTACTTTGGCCGCAAACTGCGCCCGACCAAGAGTTAACCGTTTGTGTTTAGTGCACCTCACTAACCCAGAGTTATGTTTTTATATTTATGTTCCGGTCAATGTCCAAAAATCAGGTTACACTGGCGCCGAAGCAAAGGAACTCTGTCGTAAACTAAGGACCGCCTCTACGTGGGACTATCATAACATCTTTTGGACACCTCCTTTGGTCATAAGAGTGCTCAATAAATCATATTGTAATACTGTACATAGTGATGGATTACACTACCTCCCACTTGAGTCTTAAGGTGCCACTGCAGCATGAATCTGCACGTTGATGTCTCACAACTCCGATTTGCCAGTTTTAGTAATCCCATTTTGCAAAATGTTCGGCTGCTGAACAGGGATTTGTTCTGGGATGTTAGAAATGTCTTCTCATTCGCTTGTATTTTAAAAGAATATGAATCGCAGTTTACCGTCACTTCATGTATTCTTTGCTGTGAATGTCAGCCTATGTAGAATAGAAATATTTGGAAACCAAATGTTGACAAGCTTCCAAAGAAAGTTAATGTTAGACTAAACCAGGCCTTGTATTGATTTGATACAAAGTGCTCTTGAAGAGGTTTTACATATGCGTTGGCTGTAGTTGATTCAGTCAACAAAGTATTTAAAAATGTTAACGTTTTGACAATTTGTTGCGGCATGTAATATGAGCTCGCTTTTGTAATATCTGCACCCACTTGGTGCATGCTTTTTGACATATTTTCCAAATACTGTACTGGCCCGCCAGGGGAAGATGCATGACAGCATCTGTTGATTCTGCCTTTTGATATTCTCTGTAGGTAGCTCAGAAAATGTATGCTATGCATGGAGAAGAAAATTACAAGAAAATATCTGATGACTGATTTCTTTTGCACTTTGTAGAAAGTAAATCACAGTTTATGAACGTTTTTGTGATTTTGTACACTTGGGACTCAGGATTGTACAATAAATACCTTCAAATATTTTTACACTATGGAAACCATGTAGGAACACCTGCGTGTACTGTTCTAATAAAATGACTGCATTTGACAAGGTCATTTGCCTTTTGAGTTTGTAACCCAGCACTCAGTCCGAGCTAATGCTGTTGTTATTTATTCTGAGCTCATCTCACATCGGGTCAAGAGTTTGAACCAACAAGGGGTAAAAACTACCCACACTGATGAGTTAAAGCTACTATTACTGGATTATGAGGTTATCAATTTAGTGGTGGTTAAAAGTAGGATTAATTTTATTTACCAACATTTTCAATGTAAAAGAGGCCACCGTGATTTGCTGTGGACCAGACTGGGGTGTACCCCGTCTCTTGCCCGAATTCAGATGTGTGACCCGATTGAAGTAAAGTGCTATTCAAAACGGGTGGTTGAAACGAAACTTGCTTTGATGCGAAACTTATCTAATGTGAGGGTTGAACACTTTAGACTTCAAAGGTGATGTCATAGTAATGTTTTGTGAGAAAGGGTGGGGGGGGGGGCGTGAGTTGGGACTAAGATAAAGTAAAGAGGCAGGAGAACTGCAAGAGGAGTGAGCTGAGCTGACCAAAACGAGGTATGTAATTGTTACTTTATGAATATTGCTTCTGTGATTCTGTTTGTGCCAACAACAGATATGGACAGATTATGATGGTGATATGGGAGCTCGCATTAACAACGCGACGGGTTGCAAGCAGCACTGGGGATTGCACAGACGTGTGACGGTGTCACCATATCGAAACAAAACAACTCCTTCAGAAAATCGGTATGTGTTTGTATTCTATTTGTTTGTTTGTTTGTTTTTTTTTAGCAATCTGCTGTGAACTTTTGTAAGCACCTACATTTCCCGTCTGGGGATCATTATTTTATACGGAAAAAAAAAATCCTTGTCAGAATTGACAGTTAGAAACTCCTCCCCAAAACCACACTGACGTCAGTTACAGACGTTGGTTTGGTGCCTATACATAGTGTCCTGTTGAAATAGTGATGTCACTACCCCCATCACTTTCATTCCTGAAGAAAACGAAATCTGATGGTACCTTACTCGGTCTTCTTCAAATCTTTGCGGAAATACAGTTCGTCAGAGGTGATTTCCACTAAACGGCCCGGTTGACAGGCTCTTCTTAAATTTGAGTGGGACTCTTGTGGTGGTTGAGCTTTAGGCATCTCTATTGGGATGGCACATAATATATCCAGTAACTCACCACATACATAGCAGTGGAACAAGTCACATAATCTGAGGTAAAACAAGTGTTAATTTGATTTCCTTGGCGTGTGTGTGACGGGTGAAATAAATATGATTATTTACATTAATAATGGGACTCAAAATTCCTTAATAAATGGTTGTCATGTAAGAAAAATCTGCTCGCAAAGGTGATGATGTGAAATAGCCAAGTATCATCAAACGGCATTTAGTCTTAAACCTATGTGCTCTTGTTATAACAATTTTCAAAGTTACTAACGGTACATGAATGCCACATCAAATATGGCAACAACGTCGACGGACAATTTTGTGCTAAAGAGGGCCGTTGGGTTTTCTGCTTCCTTTACGTCAGTCATTACTTCCGGCGCATCGGGCATACGTTACGACAGGTCAATGTGTCCTTCCATACACGTGTGTTGCGGCGTCCGTGTGCAGTAGCCACAAAATTTGCCGAGTCGGAAGGGTTCGTCGTGTTCCAATTTTACAACATGCTCAAGTCTGTTGTCCGCGCGGTGGGAGCCGCTCTCCGCCTTCCGACGGTTTCAACATCCACGACACGGGCTTTGCCGCTCAATTGCCCGACATTGTGCTCGGCGAACGCGGCTACGGCCAGAACCTTCACCCGCTCCCTCTGGATGATGAACGGCAACGGATCGTCTGGATACAGGCCCAAACTGTTTACTACAAAAGTGTTGAATCCTTCGGCGTCGTGTGGATGCGGTGCAATGCACACAGAGGGTAAATGGCATGTTTTAACAGTTGATGCAAAGTTAAGTGCGTGCCAACCGGCGTAACAGCGTGTAAAGAGAGCATTGATAGGATAATGGCTTATTTCACAACATGCTTATTGGTAAAACATCCACAATATACTTTGGTGGGTAAAAAAAAACATTTGGTAGTGGGGAACCTTTACAGTTCGTGATGATATGCTAACCATAGTTATAACTAGCTGGTCAGCACTCAACCTTGAATGAATGCGTTTCTATCATTTGAAGGTTTAGTTAAACACAGAAGCGGCAATATGATGAACTTAAAATAATTATAGAAATCCAAGTCTTACAGAATAGTGGTTAAGAGGGTATACAGTAAAGTGGTTTAATTTGGCACTCAAATATGCCTCGATAAAACGACCGGAATGACTAAAGTTCTTATAAAACATAGGAAGGAAGGAAGGAATACAGCCCAGTTGAGAAGGATTGGTCATGGATAAAGCCCATGTAGTTACAAGAAAATGCCTTGTCATTGCGGGCCAGAGTAACATCAAGGTACCCAGCCCACCCCCCAAGAAATATGTGTGCATAAACACGTTTGGCATCAAATTTGGCAGAAACAGGGGAAAAAAACACCACTCATACTCCCTTTGAATGCACAGCTGTGGTTGTCAATGATGCGGTTATGCATCGCGATCTAGTCACGTCAGTCATCGTAAATGTTTACACATCAGAATGATCAGATATAAAATATCACTAATTTGTCCCATGTATTCTTTCCTATTTGCAGGTGACAAGGCATTTGGGGAATTCTTATTTGATGAAATTAAAGAGGAGAAAAAGATTCAGAAAAGCGGAACTCTACCCAAGATATCCGGAGGTTGGGAACTGTCGATGGACGGTACCGAGGCTCTACTTACAAAACGCGCTGCTGGAGAAAAGTAGGCCACCTGTTCTCTGTGCTTTCTGCTGTCAGATATCTGTGATCATATTCATCTCTTTTTTTTTTTTTATCATCCCCTTGCAGAATCACTGTCACGTTCAATGTCAATAACAGCATTCTTCCAAATTTTGCGGAGGAGGCAGATCAAGGAGAGCAAAAGTCGGGGGAAGAGGTAACAAAAGTCATTGATTTTCAGGGATGGAAATAAATGGAGCCTTGTGAAAAAAAATCTACTTTGGAGGAGTACTTTAATGTCCAGTTTTTATGTTTTAATGTTGTTTTAAATAAGCATCCCGCTTGTCCTTGCAGCCTGAAATTTTGTCCACACCTAACTTTGTTGTTGAAGTTACGAAAGAGGCTGTAAAGGAGACACTGGTGATTGACTGCCAATTCCTTCAAGATGAGGTACACTCAGCCAACACCATTTTGAACAAAAAAAAAGTATCAGCACAACTCCCAATTGTCGGTGATCTTATTCTCGATCTGTTTGGGCTAGCTGGCACATGGCGAAGAGGAGGAGAGCGACATTTTCGGCATCTTTGAGGTTAGCTTCCAGCCAGAAGGGGATACAGAGTGGAAAGAAACCAGCTACACACTCACCAAAGACTCTTTGAATGACGTAAGTTTCTGCACAATGGCTTGACCTGATGTATTTCACAGTTTGTTGTTAAAGCCCCACATTTTCCTCCTGGTCCAAGTCATAAAACTATTTCATTTTAACACAACCAATAACCCCATTTTTGTTTTTTTCAGTCCCTCTATGATCACATGATGGACTTTCTGGCCGACCGGGGTGTCGACAACACCTTTGCTGATGAACTTATGGAGCTTAGCACTGCCATCGAGCATCAACAGTACATCAAGTTTCTGGAAGAACTCAAAACCTTTGTGAAATGTAACTAATCTTATTTATAGAGTCGTGGTGTCCATTTTGTCCGGTCCCACATTCACTTGCAACTAACGCAAATATTAGTAGCGCTTAAGGATCAAAAGGTATGTGACTTAGGTGTATCGTTAGACTACAGACATGTTCCGGAGGTTAATTAAATCTATTGTTTTTGTAGGTCAAAATGCAATTAAAAAGTTTTCCAACATCGAGTGATCATGTACCTGTATTATTTTGCGTGAGTTAGCTATTAAAGTCAGTTAGTTTGCCAGTCAGGTAATTATCCATTCATTCATTTATAGACTCAGAGAAAGTTCATAAAGATTCAATCGCACAGTTAGTTCAGTTGTCCATAGATAAATAGTTGAGATTCAGTCATTCCATGTATTTGCAGTGTAGTGTGTACAAAGTGTTAGGAGTAGTTTAGTCATAAATACTGTATATGACAAGCTTTCAAATCAAATGAAAAACTGTGATACTCCTCATTGTGCAGCAGGGGCCCTTAAAGAGTTAAAATGAAGGAAATGGAATGAACCATTGGCTGATACATCAGAGACAATGTCTCATTGGTTCATGAGGCTTCACTTTGCCTTATCACTACTAAGGCCAGAAATAGAAGACCATCAAATATCCATGACTGAAAATTATTCCTAACCATAAATCTATGTAATTTAGGGAGCATTTCCCCCCCCCCCCCACACCACGGTGCCATATGGTGCAATATTGCACTGCTTGGCCTTATACTGAATGATGGTTGTTCCCTCAAAAAAAAAAAAAAAAGTCTATTAATAATTACCACCTCGGGCTTCCCTTAAGGACTTTAACACCATCGAAGTGGACAGACTGCTGTTGCACAATCGTCCACTCGGAGGAAAACATCGTGACGCCTGGTGAAGTGGCTCAGCTGTCAAGAGGAAACCCCCAAGTCGGTCACTGTACGATATTTCTTCATTGAAAGAAGAACAGCAAGGAGGGTCGTCCTGACCGTTGCATTTTTTGTGAATGGTAACACGGACTGACAACGGCAATGGCGGCTAACCGCAGAGTCCGTAAAGTCGTCGGCAGCGACCTCCGCGACACCTCCGAACCCGAGGCAGAACACGCTCAGTCACCTGCCAGCGGGCCGACGTACGGGCCTTTCACCTACACGCAGGTCATCCACAGCGGGCACTTTATGGTGTCGTCACCCCACCGCGACGCGTCACCGGGAGGCTTGAAAGGCGGACGGTGCCCGAGGTACGATTTCGACACGGTGAATCGGACCTGGTGTCAGACGTACCGCTACGGGCCGTTCAGCTCCGGAAGCCTGAGCATCGACCCGACACTAACCCGCCTGTTTGAGTGCATGTCCCTGGCCTACAGGTACGTGGGCCCCTCCAAGACCCCGACTGCACGTTTTAATCATTTTTGGCGCCTATAACCTGGTTTTAAAACTTCTACGGAAATCCGTTTCGGCATTTAGTCGCTCTTCTTGATATTGACTTCGAGATCCATTTACTAGTGCAATGTTTCGAAAAGTTTTTACGCAAAGCAAGACAATCCCGTTTTATTTATGTAGCATGTTTCACAAACAAGGCAACTCTATGTGCCTCACGCCAAGACACAACACTTACAAGTATTTACAAACTCTAAACTTAACATTCCGAAGCAAAGCAAGAATACAGAAATAGCTTACCGGTACAAAAATTACACAAAACGTAAATTGACACCATTTAAACACATTAACCGAAAACTTAAAAAAAATAAAAAATCAAAAACATTTTAAAATGAAGTAAATAAATAAAATTAAGAAAAGAAAAGAAAAATGATTTAAAATTGTTTAGAGGACCTTAATGAGAAAAGTAGCAAACATTTTAACGTGCATGTTAAAGCATGTACATGTACACTCAAGTAGTAGTAATAATAAAAATAATTATTCGTTCTCACAACCAAAATCACCAACAGGAAAATAGTGCAGCACACTGTAGTAGGTGTTAACTGTAAATCCCCCCCAAAAAACTATATTTTACAATGTTGAAAGCCACTGTTTAAACATGGGGAAAATAAATTAAATATGTTGTACAAAAAAGTGAAGTGAAAATTTTACCCAAGTAAAAGCTTATAAGCAGTTCTTAAACATCATGCAAACATGTACTAGTGATGGGCAACTGTCGGCCTGTGACCACAAAGAGTGGCCCAATTGGTTTAAAAAAAAAGGAAACAAAAAAGGTTTTTAATTATTTATTTAAAAATAAAAAACAACCCCTTTTTAGTGGATTTGGAATGATATGCCGGACAAACATATTATCATAATAAACTTTGAGAGAGTTGTTTTGTGGAAAAATTCACAAAATGAGTTATTGCATTTAATGTTCATTTCTTGTTCAGCATTTTGGTCCTGTCCTTGAATGGTGTTTTCGTACTAGAGTTTTCTTTGCACTGGAAAAAAAATACTGTAGAAAATGGCTGCGATTCCATGAGTTAAAAAGCATTCAATTGGTTTGTTGATATTGTTCCAGACTTGTAAAAGGCGATCATGTTCGTGTGCGTGTGCATGTGTGCTCTTGTTTGTTGTGCAACCGCTTGGAAACTTAACCACAAACTGGACTTTGATTCTAGTTGGCCGCACGGGATAGATTTGAGTGGGTCTGAGGTAATGCAAAATTGTTGCAATGATACCCTTGTCTCATTTTGACACAGTGTGTTTCTCTTGCTTTTTCATAGAGCTTTATGACTGGGTTGTGCTTTAACTAAATTAGGCTGACTAATCATCTAAACTACAATATTTGAAAAGGTAAATTACCAATCAGCTATCTATGATGTGATACAAGGCCTGCTCCCACGTCAAAGTGAACTTTATTTGGATAATTGTTTTCATCTTAAATTGCTGTTCTACCCCCCATCCCTCCAATTATGTGCCACAAATATTTTTTATTAACAAGACTCAAGTACAGTGTTTTTCCTCCTGCAGCAATTTAAACCATCTTGGCTGTTTTGTGTGTGTGAGAACCCCTGATGCCTCTTCATTAGAAGCATGTTGAAATGTGCTCTTCGGCTTGGCTTCCTAGCAACTCTGTGAGTGTCTCACATTAGGCGTCTCTCTCTCGATCCTGTAAAAGCAGACAGACTCAGGCGAACCCAAATTAGCGAGATGCAGTCCCATTAGTCAAGATCGGGACAGCTTTTCAACAAAGACATTCATCAATGTCACCACTTAAAAAAAAAAAAAAACGGTCGAGTGCATCAAAGGGGGAATTTGCAGTGCTAAAACTTCGAGTGTCTGAGCAAATCCATGCCTTTCAATAACATGTGCAAGCACGATTCTCAAATTTACAGACAACGCATATCCAGATTCAACAAATGCTTAGCTAGCATTAACACGACAATAATAAAATTAGCCACAGCTGCTCTGTTGGTTGCATGACTTGGTCTTAACAGTGTTTTTCTACAACACTAAATGGGATCATTTATTAAAGTGTATTTTCTGGCGGGAAATATACAATATTAAATATGAAAAAAGCTGATTGTTGCTAATTCTTCTTGACGTCCCCAAACCTCTTGAAGGCAACTCCTATTTTCACCTTTGTTTGAGTTTTTAATTTTTATGGATGTGGATATCCCACAGTAGATTCAGCAAAGCTCCGGAAGCCCAAACTCACAGCTTGCCACTAAGCACGAGGCTGTGGGGGCTGTGCCGGCTACAAGTGGGCCCAGGACTCGTGATAATTGACACCTTGGTAGTCATGCCTTCTGCCTCTTGTTGAATGTTTTTCCTCAGGCGTGGTGGTTTCTTTCAAATTTTAAGGTTTGAAAAGGAAAGCAGCAAAGTTTGTTGTCTTTTTGTTTACTTTCTAGTGGCAAGATTGTCTCCCCAAAGTGGAAGTCGTTCAAGGGACTGCGGTTACTGTGGCGAGATAAAATCCGTCTAAACAATGCAATTTGGAGAGCATGGTTCATCCAGTGTGAGTCCTCTGCACTTAAAAACTTCTGCACACGAAAGTAACATCATCTGTTCAGAATTTGTAAAGTGGCAATTTCTGACAACTGTTTAGATGTGGAGAAGCGGAAAAATCCTGTTTGTGGCTTTGTCACCCCATTGGAGGGATCTGAGGCAGATGCCCACAGAAAGCCCGAAGTAAGTAATTGGTGTTATTGTGGATTCCTTTTAATGCTTTTCATAATGCAATTGTTTTATTTATACAGGCGATTGTACTAGAAGGCAGCTACTGGAAGCGGCGGATTGAGGTGGTCATCAAAGAATATCACAAGTGGAGGATATATTACAAGAAAAGAGTAAGTATTTAGATTTTTCTCTTTCTTGTATTTTTTTTCTCCACTTCCACCTTTGACCTGCTATCTTGTTGTTCCTTTACAGCTTCAGAAAGAGAAGGATGGCATTCTATCAATGCTGCAAGAGGTACGACGAGTTTGAGTCCTGCTGTTTTATTATGTCACGTTCAAACGTTCATTGTAATAGCTGCAAATGTATGGGACTTTGTCACAATTATATCGTATTGGCCCGAATATAAGACGGCCCTGATTATAAGACAAATCCCTCTTTTTCAAGACTCAAGTTTGAAAAAAGAATTTTTGAACACCAAATTAATTTTTCTCCAGAAAATAATTACAGTACATCTGAAACAAATGATTCTAACAATATATTTAAGAGAAAAAGCATTTTATTTTGCCTCATTCAAATCTTAATATCTGAACATTTAAATATGTAAACTAAAGTGCAATCACATTCGTAAATGAATGGCTTCTGGTTTTTGAAATGTAAATGACATCATAACTTCTCCTCAGCTGCCGGTTAACCTGGCCGATCTTCGGCCTACTTTTCTCCAGATTGTCGCTAGTTTCTCCATTTTCTGTTATCTCTTCTATTATTTTCTTCTCTTTTCTTTCTTACCGCTATTTTTTATTTTTCGTCTTTGTGCTACCGCTATTTTTATTTTTATTCTTCGTGACAGGGGTTCACTTTGGCCTGGGGAGTCAAGTTCAGCATTCGCTTCAATAATATCTGGCGCCATCTAGCGGCATGAATGGGTATAATGTCTAGACCCCGAATATAAGACGACCCGCACTTTTTCAGTCTTATTTCAATGCAAAAAACACAGTCTTATATTCGGGCCGATACGGTAACTTTCGAACGATTATAGTGCTTGGTTTTATTTGAACTAAAAACAAATTGATTGTATCTGTGGTTTTATTGTTCTTGTTTTGATTGTAAAGTGTCCTTGAGTGTTTTGAAAGGCGCTTATAAATGAAATGTATTATTATTATTATTATCAGCGATGTTTTAGTAGAAAACCTACTATGCATTTTGGGAAGTACATGAGAAATCCATACTTGGATTTTTATTTATTTATTTATTTTTTTTTTTTTCAAAGAACATTTTTCTTCACTCACTGGAAGTTTATCCGGCAGATGTTGTTATCGACAAGGTCATGTTATGCAAGTCTCTCTGTCAGGAAGAAATATACAGTAGGCTTTGTGGAACCAGCAGAGGGTACAATTAATTCAGGCTCATCTGTTTTACCAATTAGCTGTGTAAACTGGCCGCAGGTCAAATCCAAAGTGAACAGTAAGTGACAGATGTTGGTCAGTGATGTTTGCAGCCAGTCTCATGAAGTGTCATCCCTTCAGGAAAGAAGAAATTGAATTGCTAACGCGCCTTGTGGTTTTGCCTCACAGTTCTGAGGTTTGGGATTTGGATCCAGCCCGGGGCCCTCCAACGTGGAGTTTCCACGCGCCAAACTTGTTTCCCTGGGTATTCTCCCCCATTCCCAAAAAAACATGATTATTATGTTAAATGAAATCTTCAGTTGTCATATGCGCCTTGTGTTTGGCTGGCAACACAAACATGGAGTTTGACCCTTGACAGCTGAATTTAACATTGACATCGGCCTCATTTTGCCTGTTGACTTTTGAATGCAGCTGGAGTCCAACATACTGTACGATCAGCCACACAACTATTTTTACCTCGTGGGTTCAGCCTCAATCAGATAAGTGGAAAGGAAAATTGCTTGCCTGAGATAAAAGCGTTAACAACAGAACTTGTGTCATGCTCCAAACTGACGCATGATCATCGCGAGCAGCAACAATCGCCCCCCTTGAAGCGTCGTATTTATTTTGTAGGGAAAAAGCGCCGCAATTTAATCAAATCTGACCTATTTCCTGATATGCTTGATTAAAAAAACAACAAAAAACAGCTTGTTCAACAGTGACGTCAAATTCGGAAACAATCAAAAAGACGGCGAAAGGAAGTAGAGGCGGAAGAACGTCAATGAGGACGGACGCTCTGGAAGCGCCTCACTGACAATAGTATTCAAGTGAAAACACGTGTCTTCTCAAAACACGGTGCAGTGATCAATTGAGCCACCTCACAATTCATTTTTTTTCACTGCTGCCACCTTCTCATGTCACTGTCAAAGATCATGTCAAATGAAATCAAAGGATAGATTCCGGTTGATAGGTCAATGTGCACTAAAGAACACTGGTGTCTGCTGTCCCACTGTATGTCGCCCTATGGATTACTGTATAATCTTTGAATGGCAAATTCCGTACTTTTTTGAATCGCATTTGGATTCTTTTGCAAACTCATCCAGAAAGCGGAATCACAGGGAGAACATTCAGATTATCAAACAGGAAGACTGATGCTGAGATTTGAAACCTTACTTCTAAACTGTGAAGCAGATGTGTTAACCACTCTGCTACCTGAAGTACACCTGGCTTGTCTAGGGACGATATATGGATCTATATTGTATGTAAAAACAAATTTTTAGGGAAAATTATAAAAGCATTTTGAAAGCTAGATTTGGGACTTGTGAACGTTTTATATATATATATATACATATATATATATCATTCATTCATTCAGCAATTCATTTTGTATCCGAAAGGGAGGCCGCTTCATCCTCACTAGGGTCGAACCCGGTATATATATATATATATATATATACTAAATACTAAATATATCGTATATATCGGGACTTGTGAATGTTTTTTATATATATATATATATATATATATATATATATATATACTAAATACAGTCAAACCTCAACGTACCCCGTTTAAGTTATACACATATATATATATGTATGTATATATGTATATGTATATATATGTATATATGTATATGTATATATATGTATATATATGTGTATATATATATATATATGTATATATGTATATGTATATATATATATACAGTATATGTATATATGTATGTATGTAAATGTTATAGGGGTGAAAACTTAAACGGGGTACGTTGAGGTTCGACTGTATTTAGTGACCATAAAAACGATTGGTTCAAAACTTTCCTTTATTTTATCTCCCTACCCGTTTCCCCACCTCAATAATAAAAATACGATGGATGAAATGTACCGACAGGAAATCCCTCCAAAAAAAGGCAATTCACCGGAACTAGGAAATTGCAAGCCGTGCATTTGCGTCTGTGCTTACCGCTTCCGTTGATGGGGGACTTTAAGTCCTCCTTTTCATCCGCACGTGAGGATGACTACTGTAGTAGAATCACATGTAGGTCAGGGACAAAAGACCGGCCTTCTTATTGAAATGGTGAGACGTCAAAATAAATGAACAAACCCAGCGTAATGATTACCTGGAAGGGGGCTTGTGCTTTTGAACAGTAGGCCCTCCATGTATTTTTCATCATCCACCACACACACGCACACACACACACACACACACACACAGTCAATCTTTACTCTTTTCTTCTTGCAAATGCATACTATTCGTCAATGACGGCCAATCAATTGGCAAAAACAAATTACAGGAGGAACAAGTCGTGTGCTTAGACGTAATCCAAACAGGACGTCGTCCTCCGGGCTTCCCTATAAATGTGATCTCGAATGTGGATGATCAGAATGAAGCGACAGATCTTGGGCAGAAGGAAAGGCTGCGTAGGGACCTTGTATGTGGCTTTCAGGTCTGGATTTAGACAAGAGGTTGGTACTGAGGACTTTATATCGATACTGTATTCCGTTTTGTGTAGTTCTCGGTCTGCTGCGGGGCAGTTTCACGACAATAACACGTTATTTCCGAGCATTTAAATAAGTTAGTTTGGGGATTGACGATGGTTTTCTCATCTTTTATGTGATGTACTCAAGGGTCAAATCTGCCAGGCAAAGTTGGAGAAATGGTCCAGTCAGCTGTATCCCGAGCCTGAGGCGACACCAGAGGAGGCTCACATGTTTGACCTGGACTACCTTCTGTCTGACATCTCTGACACTCTCTTCACCATGACGCAGAAGCAATGCCCCTGGGCCAGCAGCGAGTGGCACAACAGTAAGTAAGCAATAGGTTTTGGCTGCAGCAGTGCCCTTCAGAATAAAACGAAGATGTTATTAAATGTTACAGAAAGTGAAAAAAGTGCTTTAGTCCACAACATTTTGTGGACTGATGAAAGCTGCATTACTCTGCTTTGCTTTTGAGGCCAAAGAGAGTTTATTGGAGAAATCACCCAGACCCCCCACACTGGATTCAAGCCACAGTGCGCTTGGTAGAGCAAGCTTCATTATATCGGAATGTATCTCATATGGGCCTATTTAGGATCAATTTGAATATATTAGAATATTTCGGGAGGTCATGTTGACAAATGTCGAAGATGAAATATCCTTAAAATCTCAGTTTTGATGAGATACTGATCCCAAAGTATAAGAAGCAACTTGTTACAAGATCTAATCAGCCAAACCAGTCTCCGGATCTTAAACCAATTGAGATTTTTTTTAACTTTAGTTGTGGCATCGATTTTACAGTGTAATGTGGCTGGTTTATGTCTTTTTCTTTTTTTTTTCCTTGGCCAAAGGAGCTTTTTGAATGAAGTCAGGTGAAATGTGCTTAGCAACAACTGGCTGTGTTCATACAAATTCATTCCAGCAGTTGATTATATAGGTCACATTTTATTGGAGTGAAGTTCCATATGACTCCTGAAACACACTCTTCTCGGATCTAATTTCATTTATGGTGATACCGTTTCCCTCCTCAGCATACACGACAAATGCTGACATGATTCAGCCAGGCCTGACTCCTCTGCAACCCAATTTGGATGATTTCATGGATATACCAGGTACTCTTTTTTCACCGCATGTGTCTGTTTTCTTTTTCGCAAATAATTAAACTAAATACGATTTCCCGGTGGATGTACTGATGATTTCTGAACTTGATTATTTGAAATTTCCACATCAGTACGCGTTGTCTTTGTGCTGTTAGCCTATTGATGTGACCCTTCATTGACTGCTAATTGACTTGTGGCGCTCAAATGTCCAGACAGGTCCAATATAAAGTGAACACACAAGTTAATTTACGACTACAATATTACAAAAAGTGATGAGTGAAAACAACTTTCTTCTGTCACCCACATTAGTGAGGCCAAAATGACTGCTTTGCGCACATCATCATGGAAAATAAAATTATTGGAAAAAAAAAAAAAGATTCTCCCTTTACCTTGTGAGTTTTACTTTGGCCTTTTCACAGATATCTTCATGAACGCGGGGGTCCAGCCATGTGACCAGTCAGGTTTTGCAGACTCGGGCTATTATGAAAGTTCATCCAACATCGCACTTGCCCCTGTTGCAACTTTGCACGCAGCTCCTCATCTATTCATTGACACCCACATCTCACAGGTACTTGCACACGTAATTACCATATTGGCCCGAATATAAATTGTCAATGTTTTTTGCATTGAAATAAGACTGAAAAGGCGGGGGTCGTCTTATATTCGGGGTCTAGACATTATACCCATTCACGACACTAGATGGCGCCAGATATCATTGAAGCGAATGCTGAACTTGACTCCCCAGGCCAAAGTGAACCCCTGTCACGAAGAAGAAAAATAAAAACTAGCGGTAACAAGGAAAATAGAAGAAAATAATAGAAGAGAGAACAGAAAATGGAGAAACTTAGCGACAATCTGGAGAAAAGTGGGTCGAAGATCGGCCAGGTTAACCGGCAGCTGAGGAGAAGTTATGATGTCATTTACATTTCAAAAACCAGAAGCCATTCATTTACGAATGTGATTGCACTTTAGTTTACATATTTAAATGTTCAGATATTAAGATTTGAATGAGGCAAAATAACATGCTTTTTCTCTCAGATATATTGTTACAATCATTTGTTTCAGATGTACTGTAATTATTTTCTGTATAAAAATTAATTTGGTGTTCAAAAAGTCTTTTTTTTAAACTTGAGTCTTGAAAAAGAGGGGGTCGTCTTATAATCAGGGCCGTCTTATATTCGGGCCAATATTCACCGCATTACAGTCTGTCAAATCAAATCATAAGGCGTTTTTTTTTCTCTGCAGGCTGCTTTGTCATCTGATAATTTGCCTCAGGCCTCATCATCTAAATCTCAAACGGAAGGTAGCGGACTAAACCAGCATTGTAGTGGGTACCACTCGACCACCGCGGCATTTGGACTGCAATCATACACTGATCCCGTTGTTCCTGCTTCATTCCCCGCCAACGTTGAGCAGGTGTTCTCTGCTGCAGTCCCTTTATTTTACCCATTCCCATGTCACAAATTCGGCTACCACACGACGGCCAGCACAACGCCGACCGTCATCACTCACACTGCCTCCACAGTGGACACTACACAACAGGGTCATAGATACCCCCACTCAGGGGACACGTACCCCCAAGCTCCATGCCCGTCTCTCAGCTATTTGTCTGACCCGGTTCACGCAGCCCAGCCTCCCGGAGGCACATTGCACCGCTTTGCGGTTCCTGAACAAGTGTCGACCACAGACGTGCGAGGGAAACACAAGCAAAAGAAAGGAGGAGAAAGGCCATTCGGTCCACCTGTGGGTCTGTCTTATGCTTCGTCCACGGCCCCCACGAGCTGCCTGGCGAAGTTGCTCTCCGCAGGTACCCGTCCGTGAGTGGGAGTTTGTTGTCGCTGTTGTTATTCATCTTGAGAAGTAACATACGCATGACTAACTTGTGCTTGTTTGTGCTTTCAGGCAAGCCATCGGTTGGGTTTGAAATGACTTATGTGACAGTCGAAGGTCAGAAGTCACCATCTTCGAGTGCTTCGGTAAGCACGCTTTTCGCGGTTATGTGCTCGGTGCCACTTATCTATAACGAAGTTGTGGTAAAAAAACATGACCAAAATTAACTCATTCAATCCCAGCCATTTTCACTGGAGCAACACCCTCAATCCCAGCGTTTTACTGGATTTTGACTGATCTTGTAATGCCCACAGAATGTTTGGTTCTAATGCTATAAACATGGAGCCTACCAAAATAAAGTTTGGACTCTCTTCTTTAAGCAGAAAAAAACCTTTTGTTTCTATTTTTTTCCATTCTTCAGCAATTGGCATTACAAAATGGCTAAGTTTCATGGAAATGACGATTCCTGGGCAAAAAACGGAGAAAAAGAGCTTTTTGTAAAAGCATGCATTTCAATCACGTGAGGCACCACTGCCACCTACTGGTCGCTTTTTTACATGATTTACAATGCAAACGGTTTATTCTCAATCACAGATTGCATCAGACCCTCCTCTCTATGATGCAAAAAAAAAAAGACTTAGACGTACATTTACGTCCTTGGTAGGCGGGGCCTAATTTTAAAGAGACCTACAAGTACATCTTGTGGAATGAAAGAGTTTTAAGATACAGTTACCATGACAATGTTCTGTTTTACTTCTCGTTTTGTTCCTCCATGATTTTTACCCTTCAGAAAACCCAAGTAAGCACAAGCAAGCACAAGGGAGAACTGAGAGGCTGTGGTGCTAATCACAAGACATGAAGCAGCCTTCGATCAGTATTTAGTTTGGCAATAATATTTGTGTCTTTCAAAAAAAAGGCATACCCCAAATATATAGTACTATGTTGAATGTCTGGCAGCATAGTGTACTAATGTTTATTACGTCTGCATCACACTTCTGAGGTTCGAGGTTTCAAATCTCAGCTTGTGTGGCGTTTGCATATTCTCCCCATGCGTATGGGAATTTATTCCAGGAACTCTGGCTTCATCCCACATTGAAAAATACTTGGCGATTTACTCTCGCTTACTTTATCTCTCGTCCAGTATGCGTACTTCGTCGAACAAATAATGTGTTTTCCGACAGGCTTCCTCCAGTGGGCATGTTGGAGGAGCTTCGTCCCAAGTGCTGCATGGAGCCGCTTGGCATGGAGTGACCTCAGCGTTGCGCAACCAGAGTTCAGCTCAAGGTCAAAGTCGAACCTCCAAAGGCTCAACAGCGCCCGCCCTGCTCACTGATGACACTGCTCACACCAGCACAACCCTTCTCGTCCCCAAGACTGAGAAACTGTCCCCTGTCCAGCTTTATGGCACAGATAGGAGCATCTTAACAGGTATGCAGCATAACACGGTACTTCATTGCTATGGAATATTTTCTCACACAGAGAGGGTTTTTCTAATATGTTGCTCCTGTATCCATGTTTTCAACACCACTTTTCTTCGTTATCGTCACGAGTAACCAGAATCTGTCAGATTGACTTCAGGCACGACTTTGACCAAACAGCCATTCATATTTTCAAAGTCTTTTATAATCATAACAAGCATGTTTTTGAAATGCATTGGGTTTTTTTGGGGCTGACTGATAACTGTAAGTGGCCCGGTGGTCCAGTGGTTAGCGCATCACAGTGCAGAGGTACCGGGTTCAATTCCAGCTCCGGCCTCCCTGTGTGGAGTTTGCATGTTCTCCCCCGGGCCTGCGTGGGTTTTCTTCGGGTACTTCGGTTTCCTCCCACATTCCAAAAACATGCATGGCAGGCTGATTGAATTGTCCCTAGGTGTGAGTGTGAGCGCGGATGGTTGTTTGTCTCTGTGTGCCCTGCGATTGGCTGGCAACCATGTTCAGGGTGTCCCCCGCCTAATGCCCGAAGACAGCTGTGATAGGCTATAGCACCCCCGCAACCCTTGTGCGGATAAAGCGGGTCGGAAAATGAATGAATGATAACTGCAAAGTAGTGGATGTCACATCTGCCTCACAATTCTCACGTTGCAGCTCTGGCCTTCCTGTGTTGTTCTCCTGATGCTTGTGTGGGTTTTCTCGAGGCACTCCAGCTTCCTCCCACATTCTTCCCTCATTCCAAAAGCATGTTTGGTTAATTGAAAGCTCAAAATTGGCCCATGCATGTGAGTGTGAACAGTTGTTTCTTTGTATGTGCCGTGCGATTAGCTTAGCAACCAGTTCAAGGTTGTGCAAGCGCGAAAGAAAATTGTTATGTTAACAACATGTAGTACGCAGTAATTTCTACATGCCGCGATTTTGTGGTGCATGAGATTAAATGTTTCAAAGAACAGAAATTGCTTGTAACATCCCTACTCTTAGTCATTGTTATTGGATTTTCAAATTGATTTTCCAGGTTATCCAGGCCAAACATCGCCCCCAACCCTGCTTGAGAAATCTTCTAATCCAGAATCTTCACATTCAGGTTTCCTCGGATATGGGATGATAGAAATGAGTAAGGTAAATCTATTGTTTTTCAATTGAAAAAGGCAGCGTTGAATCTGTTCGGAAGAAATGTGCCAAGATATATAGACTGTGTGATGTTTAATGTATTCTGCAGCACACGGAGAGCAGGAGGATAACCCACATCTCTGCCGAGCAGAAGAGGCGTTTCAACATCAAACTGGGATTTGAGACTTTACATAACCTCGTGACAACACTCAGCTCACAGCCAAGCATCAAGGTAGGGTAAAAGGACACAGAATCATGAAATAGTGAGAAAAAAAAAATCAGCACAGTATAATGGCTGACATGCAGTATCTTGTCTGCCTGCTGGCTCAGATCAGCAAAGCCACCACATTACAAAAGACCGCCGAGTACATCAGTAAGATGCAGCAGGAGAAAACTCTGCTGCACGAGGAGGCTCAGAGACTCCGAGATGAGATCCAGATCCTGAATTCTGCCATCAAGTGAGACATTTAGTTTGGTTGGACTGTGTGTTGTGTAGGAAAAATGTCTACTGTGTATATACCCCCCGACCCCCTATACACACACACACACACACACACACACAGGGTTCCCACGGGTCCTTAAAATTCATAAAAATCCATTAAAAAAAGAAGTTGTAAAATGATGTTCTTAATTGTCCTTAATTTTCAGGGAAAGCTTCTAAAATCAATAAAAATCCTTAAAAATGTATTTTTATTCAAAAAATATCAGTTTTATATTTTCTAAATTAAATTTTTTCTTACTGTACTTTGTTTGAAAATGAATTCAAGTATTTTATAAGTATTAAATTGGACATACAGTATGTCAAATAAAGGGTTAGCTGATTACCCCTAAAAATAAAGATGTGCCCTTCCTTTGGCAGCAATGATTTGAACACCAGCTCAGTGATATGTGGCTTTCTGTTCAGCCCGCATATTTCTGAGCGGGCATGAAATCCACCGTGAATCCCCTGCTAAATTGAGACAAAGTCCTTAAAAAATGGCTAAATTAGCCCTCAAAAGTCCTTAAAAGGTCCATAAATAAAAAGCAAGTGGAAGAGTGGAAACCCTGACACACACACACTTATTTATTTATGGATGTATGTTTATCTGTTGTTGTTTTTATTGTTGTTGTTTTTTTGCAGTGCATGCCAACAGCAGCTACCAGCCGCAGGTGTCCCCATCACAAGGCAGCGATTTGACCACATGAGGCAAAAGTTCCGGGAATACGTCCAGGCACAGACACTGCAAAACTGGAAGTTCTGGATTGTATCTTTAACTGTGAACAAACATAAGAGGCAGGGATGAAACGTGGAAATAGAAAACGGATGTCGTCATGTTTGAACATTCATGAGTTAACTCAATGCTGTACAAGGGCAAACGGCTTATGGTGAAGTAGCGGTTAGCACATTTACCTCAAAGTCAAGGGTTTGAGGTTCTAATCTCTGTAGCAAGCATGAGCTTGTCTCACAGAATGCTCATTGACAAACTGAACACATCATTCATCTATTTTCTGATCCGCTTATCCTCACAAGGGTCGCGGGACATGCTGGAGCTTATCTCAGCTGTCTTTGGGCAGTAGGCGGGGTACACCCTGAACTGGTCGTCAGCCAATCGCAGGACAATTTAGAGTGTTCCATTAACCTGCCTTTATTTCCTCAACTTGGTCTCAGTTCAGCATCATCATCGAGCCACTTTTTGAGTCCTACAATGGAATGGTGTCCACTGCCAGTGTGGAACAACTGTGCCAGTCCACTTTGTCCTGGCTGGACCAACACTGCTCTCTGCCATCTCTAAGACCCAGTCAGCCATACACGACTCATCGAAATCATTGGATTCTTTTTATTTCTGTCTCCACTTTAAATTGTGTGTTGTTTGATTCGCAGTGGTCCTGAGTTCACTCCGTCTCCTGAGCACAACTACATCCATCCTAACCGACCCAAGCCTTCTGCCCGAGCAGGCCACTCTTGCCGTCACTCAGGATGAGCCCTCTACCACCTTGGACCACTCCATACACCACCCTTCTCAAGACAGTATAGGCAACATGTGACTGAAAAAAAAAAAAGTCAAATACAGTAGTCCATTTTTAGACTTGTAATTTTGCATTATTTCCTCTAAAATTCACTGGCTGTTAAAAGAACATATGCCTAAAAAATGTCACTTGCATTCTATACTTGTTCCTCAGCCAAGTGCAAAATCCAGTGTTTTGATATTTTTCAGAAAGCAGTATGTAGAAAACGTTTTATTGTGTTGTGTGTTTTTGAGAGAGAGACACACAGTGTACTTTTGAGTGTTACTCCAATTAAGTAGTAAAAGTTGAAAATGTACTGCAGTCATTTTTTTACGTAGCCCACCCTAACATTATGAACCACAAGGGTCATGAATTTAGTTTTTCGTTAAGCGCCACTGTGGTTTCCTCCCACATTCCAAATACATGCATGGCAGGCTGATTGAATTGTTCCAAGGTGTGAGTGTGAGTGCTGATGATTGTTCGTATCTGTGTGCCCTGCGATTGGCTGGCAACCGGGTCCTCCCCTCCGGATCAGAAATTGGATGGATGATGGAGCACCCTCGACAAATCATGTGTTTCTTGCTGCATTTTTGGACTCCATGGTAAGCTGTGACTTTATAAAAACAATACGCTCTCATGCCCAATGATAAAAACGTTCTTGCGCAAAAAGGCTTTTGAAGCAGAGCATTCTAGTCTCCCCAGAGCAAATTCCAGCATTTTAGCTGTGTGTAAGCTGCATCGTTGTGAAGTAAACAAGACAATGCAACTTAATTTACATGTGCAAAATCATCTTATATGACCGTTGTATGCAATTTACAGTTGTGTAAATTACCATTGTAATATAAGCCAAAATATGGCATCGGGCAGAACCATTCTATCTCCTAAATCATCACTTGGAAACGTTACTTTTCACCACTAGACACGAGGTAACTGAAGTGCAAAACATTAAGAAATTTAAAAAAAAAAAATGAACACAGCAGCAGTACGAAAACCAAATAATTAAACGGAGCATCAAAAACTAATAAAACAACATATTTAACCCAACAACTCATCAAAACTAAACAAATAACTCACCGAGCAAGAAAAAATAAACAGGACATGAACAAAACTGCCCCAAAATAACAACGCAAAAAAGAGAAAAACACAACCGAAAAACAACTTAGACAGCAGCACATTAAAAAAACACAAACTAAACAAAAACCTCAACATATCTCCCGACCAGTACCTACCTATAATGTCATGTCGTTATGCTTTGCTTTTTTTTTTTTTGTCCTTCCGTTTGGTTTGTAGTAATATTTTTTTTTTCATTTGCTCTTTTTCTTTTTGTTCGTTTAGTTATTTTTTGTGCTTATTGTACTTTGCGTTTCGGCGCCACCGTAATAGGTCAAGCCATCACCTTGCACGTCTTTACTCCTCCAGTAGATGTCGCTATCATGAAGGGCTTCACGTTGCACTCCGAACCTCCCCTTCGATAGGGGGCGCTGTCTACAGACTACCTGGATAAGACGTTCATTTCCCCTTCTTCTCTCTTCCCCACAGCTGCTCGGTGAGCTGTCCACTTCAGCACCACAAGCCGAGCACAGGCTGCGGGGACTTTGCTAATGCCGCAAAGGAGGAACGAAGAGGACCAAGCCACGGTTCCACAACAGCTCCAGCTACCCAGCGCACAAGAGCGAGGAAAGCACGCCGATAGCGGCCGGGGACGCCTCCGATTGCTTGTACGAAGACTGCGGGAAAGAAAGGTAAGAGTTTTCGAAGAAGCTTACGTAGGATTAAGTCGGTAATAGTGTGGCATCACCGAAGGAGGATAACGAACTGGTGTTGTAAATATAGTGTCAGTTTGGCGAACGCGGCGTGTCTGCGTCTGAAAAGACTGTTTAGTAGTTAGTTTTTGGTTGACAAAGGCAACACGGTTGTGTTGTTGCCACAGCCTCCCGTCGCGGTGCAGATGGTGCCGTTCTATCCCTCGTCCATGTTTCGCAGCCTCCCCTCGGCCAGCTGCCGCTTCATTGTCAACCCGCCCGCCCCCTCCCTTTCCTTCCCCCCCCCGTCTGTCTCCCCCTCCTCCTCCTCCTCCGCATGCAGCCACGGGACAACATGTCACATCTCTCTTTTTGTTGGCGTTAAATGAAACCAGCCACCGCGTTGTAAATCTCTACTGCACTCACACTCTGACCTCAACGCCGTCAGATAAATACACAGAATTACAAATCACTTATTTACTTGCGTATATTTTACTCTAAAATGACTATAGTTGGTCCCAATCCAAACGGAGTAGAATTTGAGAATACATTTTACACAGAAAAAAAACAGTTGCTTTAAAATTCGGTTTGTTTGTTGTTGTTTTTTTAACTCTGAAATGCAAAGTTATTGTTACAAAAAAAAGCTTTTGAGATTTTACTCTCAAAAAAATAGTCACACAAGGGTTGAGCAATGCACCAGCAACTTTTAGATTAGAAGTCGGCCACTTGAGCTAAAAGCTGAAGCCCTCCTAATGTTAGTTCATTAAAAAAAAATATATATATATATCTTTGTAGCTCACGAGCATGCAAAATTAATGAGAATGGTCACAAGATATGTACACATGCTAACTGCAGATGGATGGTCGGATTTAGTCATATAGAGATATCAGAGTGATGGAATTGATTCAGATGAGCTATTATTGAATGGTGGAAATGTTAGTATGTCAGTATAGATTCAGATTGGGTTCAGTCCAGACTTTTTGTTTACAGGATTTTTCTGGTAGAATTAAAATTTAATTCGAGTATGAGGATGGACAATGAGTGGGATGGTGTTGGAAAAAGTCTTTTAGTCACAATGTGGTTGTGGGCGAGAGCGCCTCAGGTAAGGAAAGATGTTGCTAAGTGACTAAAATAACTTTTTGAATGACGTGTATTTATCAGGGTAGTTTTAATGCAGTATACGTCTACATCAATATTTTTTGTTGAATAGAAACAGAGAGACTTGTGCCTCGGGTGCAGTCACGTGACTCTTTCACCAATCCAACGGAATCGGTTCCACTGTTTGACCTCGTTTCACCAATCACACGGAGCCAGGCCAGGCAGACACATTACTGCACGCGGCCCCACAAAAGTTTTCAACATGTCTGAAGTAGCACATTCCTATTTTATAGTGTCGTCTTTTGGACATTGCTGCCCTGATTGGATAAATAGATCTGAAGTTACTCACGAGTTACTTTGTACATGGAGGACTACTTTTTACATTTAAGCACCCCTGACTGCACATCTATTTGGCAGCAGCTGTTTGGACTCAGCTCTGTGTTGCCATTAACCCGAGATTTGCAGCAAGACCAACTTGCCCCTACCACATCCATTCTGCAGTGTTTCCAGTTGTTCTCCTGCATTCGAGCATCCTTCTGGCGGTCTCAAACTGCTCCTCCCCCTGTCCTACTTCCCTCCATGCGTGAACGGGAGGTCGCGGGGAACAGTTGAGCGAGTGGCATTGGAAGACCAGCGGGAGCTCCCTCTGCTAATTCTAAGCCTAATAGGTGGAGATCCACGGGGAACATGAGTCAGAGCAATTGAGCTGAGTTTCGATTTGAAACTGCAACTTGGCACCACCAGCCGGGCTTTATGCCTGCACGTCAGGTGGCGATGTCTTTGCCTTGTCCGAAAGGCTTGTCGGCATGTGGGAGAGAGGATGACGGACGATATTTTTAGTGCTGTATGGTTTCTGAAGTGTCACTTTCAGAAAGCTTAAAGGTTTTGTTCAAAGAAATGCTCATGGCAGTACAGTACGAAGCATGTAAGTGCATAAAACCCTTCATCGGTGTCCTTCCATTGTGATGACTTGACTGGATATAAAAAATCTTGGGTTGAAATTCTCTTTAGCATCTCGGAGGAGTGAAATAGTGGAGGGCAACGTCTGCTTCCCCTTTCTGAGGTTATGACTTTGATTTGGAATCTTGGCGTGGCTTTTACAGCGTTTGCTCATTTCGATTCGTTGCCTTTTCAAAGCACACGTAGACGAGCAAAATTATAAGCCCCGTGCTCTCTTTGTTCTGCCTCATCATTGCCAACCTTCTCGCAAGCACACCGCACTGTCTTCTCCTTCTTTGAGGTTATACCTGAAAAGGCTTATCAGTCGAAGCAAATTCTCATCCTGGCCTTATAGCAAGCTTGTCTCATAGTGCTCGGGCAGACAAAATAGTGAGCCAATCCTTCCGTGTTCAAGCGTTTCCATTTATAATCGTCCCTTGTGTACCCATATTTTCACAAGAAGTCACACACACGCACACACACAGTCTCCGCTGTCACAGTGTGTTTTTTGATGTTTTATCTTATTTCAGTTTCAGACCATTTTGTTCCGCGTGGAAGCTAGCACAACGGGGAGTTACTGAAGTCTTGCTCACTGGATAGCTGTTTTAGGTTTGTATTTGCATTATTTTAAGAATCCCCACACAAACGTTTATATTTAGTTTTATATTATTTATATTTGTAGAATTCTTGCGGTTTACTGCCGGGTCATTTCACAAGCCTGTGTGTATAAAATATTTATTCGAAACACACCTACTAGTCCAGGGGTCGGCAACCCGAAATGTTGAAAGAGCCATGTAGGGTTAAAAAAACAAAAAACAAATATGTCTGGAGCCGCCCAAAAAATAAAAGCCTTCTATAAAACTTACAATAAAACAAACACATGCTGTATGTATGTCGGAGACTGGATTGTCTCAGAATTGTTTGTTATTCATTCCTTTGTTGTGTGTTCACAAACGCCCCCATAGAATTTATTTTGTGATTTCCTCACTTGATTTTTTTGTTTTGGTGCATTATTTCCCTTTTCTTAGTGTCAGTGAAGTGATCATTAATTTCCGTTTTTCAGAGGCTGTCTTTGAACGCCTCTCGAGTCAAACGAGAAGAGAGAAGGCACAGAGTTGGACGCAGACGTGTCTGTGTTTGCCGAGACTGTTAAAGCATAAAGTGTACGTTTTTAAAAAAAACAACACCACAGCTCTCCTTTTTTGGAGCTGCAACCTGTATCTATATCTATTCGAGCTATGTTAGCCTACTGTCAAAATCTTTTTCCATTTTCAAACATTTTTTTATAAAGCTCCAGCGAGCCACTAGATGTCGCTAAAGAGCCGCATGCGGCTCTGGAGCCGCGTGTTGCCGACCCCCGTACGAGTCGATTGGTTCTCAGCAACGTTGCTACTTCTATTTCTGGACTATTTTCGATATTCATACAGACTTTTCATGGATGAGCGGATGGATCTCTCTTAGGGGTGCACATGTGGTAATTTTCGCTGAATTTTTCATACCTCCACGGAAGGAGATGAGCTCGGTGGAGAAAATCGGTTTTATATTAAGACGCCGGCTGTCCGTAAGTGGGAATACTTGCTGTATTACTGTAGTAAGTTGACCTGAGCAACATTCATGTTATACCGAAGCCAAACGCAGTGATAGACCCAAATATTAATTTTCATGAAGATTGGTGGCATCCGAAGTTGAGTCTTCCGGCAATCTGCTGTTTAAACTTCATTTTCAGAGTTCAAAATTCCTCTGCGGAAAGCTTTTAAGCAACTTTGAAGATCACAAGAACGTCTGCTTCAACTTGTGATCAAAGGGAAATTTAATCCCGCATTGCACCCCTTCCTCTCACGAAGATGGGCAAAAAGACATTGATTAAAAATTTAGATTAAAGATCACAACTGAATGATTTAACTCAACTTGTGAGGTTGGAAGGAAGGTGTTGAGGAAGAATTTTTCCCTTTCCCACATTTATTTCCAGTTATTCATTTAGGACTCACAAGTGCTTCAACTCTATTATTCCGTCATCTATTTGTGCGATAGCCCTTTTTAAATTAAACATATCATTCTGTACAGCATCTACCATCTGATACGCTGTCTGTGTTAGAATTTGAGCTCTACAAAAAAATGCCACATGGAACTGGTTTCCTGAATTCTATACACTCTTGAGAAACTGAGGTATTCTATTAGAGCTCTGCCCTTTTAAAGCCGCCACTCGGCGAGTGTTCAAAGGGCACCGTTAGGCCGCTTGTTAGCGCTCTCTGGGACTGTGTGCATGCATGTGGGCGCGTATGTGTGATGCTTTCCCCCAGGGATCCATTTCCTCTACCTCACCAACTTTAAATCTGCTTTGAAGGTCCTCAGAGCAGCGGTCGAGGTAGCGTGGGGGTGGGTGGAGACGGGATGAGGGAGGAGCTAAAATATGACAAAGAATTATGAGGCAAAACGGCCAGATTCATTTTTTGATTATCAGTGACAAATTGGGCCCGAAACACGATGCTGAGATGACCGCCAGCCTGCTGAACTATACCGTATTGGCCCGAATATAAGACGGTGTTTTTTGCATTGAAATAAGATTGAAAAAGTGGGGGTCGTCTTATATTCGGGGTCTAGACATTATACCCATTCCCGACGCTAGATGGCGCCAGATACCATTGAAGCGAATGCTGAACTTGACTCCCCAGGCCAAAGCGAGCCCCTGTCACGAAGAAGAAAAAATAAAAATAGCGGTAGCACGAAGAAGAAAAATAAAAATAGCGGTAGCACGAAGAAGAAAAATAAAAAATAGCGGTAAGAAAGAAAATAGAAGAAAATAATAGAAAAGATAACAGAAAATGGAGAAACGTAGCGACAATCTGGAGAAAAGTGGGTCGAAGATCGGCCAGGTTAACCGGCAGCTGAGAAGTTATGATGTAATTTACATTTCAAAAATCAGAAGCCATTCATTTACGAATGTGATTGCACTTTAGTTTACATATTTAAATGCTCAGATATTAAGATTTGAATGAGGCAAAATAACATGCTTTTTCTCTCAAATATATTGTTATAATCATTTGTTTCAGATGTACTGTAATTATTTTCTGTATAAAAATTAATTTGGTGTTCAAAAAGTCTTTTTTCAAACTTGAGTCTTAAAAAAGAGGGGGTCGTCTTATAATCAGGGCCGTCTTATATTTGGTCCAATACGGTATTTAAAGTGCGCCTCATGGGCCGATAAATACAGGATGTGTTTATTTCTATCCAGTGTCATGAATGTCTGATTTCACTCCAGGGCTTAGTAAAGTAATTTATCTCTGGAGGGGGGAGGGCGTTAAAACGTTTCAATTATTTTAGCAAAGTGATTTTGAACATGCCACTGTAATGCTACATGCACGGCTGATGAGACTGAAGAGAGCGACACACAATGAGGAGCTCCTCAATTGAGGAAATGAGAGCCTCAGTAATCTATTGGTCAATGATTTTTTTTTTGTCTTTAAAAAAAAACAATGAAGCGACAAAATCCCTAATTAACATGCTAATTGATCCTTGCTCAAGAGCAGTTACATTTGACTACAACATGTTATTCCAGCAAGAGTTTAATTGCACCGGAGGAACAGTACTGACCGGGCTTAATGAGAGACCGTCTCTCATCGAGTGAAACCAGCAGCCAGCAGCAGATGACAAAATGTCGTCAGAGCATGAGCAGCGCCGCGGGATACAATTTCATTTATTTGGCCTCAAAACAGGAAATAGGACACACAGGAGCAGAGGCAGAAATAAAAATAATGCTTTGTGCATAAAAATATGATGTGGAGCTTTGAACTTTGCTTTGCAGAACAAAACAGATTAAAAAAAAAATCCTCCCATCCCTTTTTTTTGCCCTCAAATATGGAGTCAGAAAGAATCCAAAGTAAACATTACTCTCATCTCAGAGCTTGTGGGCTGATGGATATGAAAGTCGATCGTCCATGCAGTCCAATATACACTCACTGGACACTGAATGCAAGTCCACTTTATTAAAAAAAAAAACTCCCATCTTTGGACATGCATGAGTAGTGTGTAATATTTTTGTGTTTTTACTCCTTTATTGGAGAATATCGCCAATGTGGTCGTCTAGCAAATTGCATTTGCGATCATGTCATGGTAAAACATACAGTATACCAAACATGTTCATTTAGGTTTGCCACTGCTTTATCTTTTATTAAATCAGACCAACCAGCTTGCACTCGGGCATGCCTCTGGTTCACAAACAAGAAATTGCAGCAGTCAAAATATTTTTGGGAAATTATTGGAGCGGCGTGATAGCACTGGAGCATGGCCGCCGCGCCACTCAAACTGCAGGGCAGCTCCCCCCGTGTGTATCTATGGTAACCTTCCACTTCAGGGAGAGCGTTAGCAGGTAATTGACATGGATAGTGGCTTGTGAATTATTTAGAAGCTTGATCGGGACGTTTGGGTGGCAGGCAGACGCAGCCTGACGCTAGACTGAGAGGGGAGGGAAGTGAGGACATGAGCTGGCATCCCTCATGGCAGTCTGTGTCTCTGCTCGACTAGGCAGCAGAACAGTTGAACTGAAGTTTACGCTTGGTCTGCAGTTCGTTATATTGACAAAATGTAAGAATGTTTTCTGGTGAACTTTTTCACGTTGTATCCATTGATGTCAACACCATTACCGTATTTTCCACACTAAAAGGCGCACTGGATTATGTGGCGCGCACCTTCAATGAATGGCCTATTTTGTAATTTTTTTTCATACCATTGGGCGCACCGCATTATAAACGCAATCTACAATGCATCCACTAGATGGAGCTACGCTTAAGGAAACCCCAACAGAAAGCACGACCAGATGTCAGTAAAACTTATTTAATAAAGCAGCGACACGGTTCACTTAACCAACAGCAAGTTATAACATTGACTCATTAACAAACTCTCTTGCCACTGCTCTATTTCCGTGTTCAAATGCGTAACCGATCGCCGTTTGAACTCTGCGCTGTAAGCATGTCTCTAGCAACGAGCCATTTTGGGGTCGATTATTACCGTAATGACCATACACAAGGCTCATCGGATTTTAAGGCGCACTGAAAATGGAAGGCTTTTAGGTGCGCCTTTTAGTGCGGAAAATACGGTAACTCTTTTAGGGACGGCGGTTACTGCAGTGGACAGCGTATTATGTTATCAGGTTGCAGGGTGCATGAAAGGGTTAGTACATAAAAAACAGACAAAGATATCTGTAGTTTTTCAGCAAAATATTTAGTCGGAATTTAATACAATACATTTTGTAAAGTGAAACTTAACTTAAGGGGTCTGATTGTCGTGATCAGTTTCAAGAAAAATCCTCCAAGCAATGAAACATTGCGATTTCAGATGTTTTGAGACGCAACTCTTGTTTTTTTTTTTCTTAATCCTCGTTATATTTTTTTCTTTCCAACTGTGTTACACAGACGACAAAATTGGAAAAAAATAAAAATAATAACACTTAATTTTGGTGAGCCATACCAAACAGTGAGATGTCCACAGTGGTATATTTAACTGTAGTCACAGTAAACTTCCTGGAGATGCTCTCATCGCTTTTGTCTTTTATGTTTGCCTCTTATTTTCTTTCTTATCTCCTTCGACAATGCTCTCCTTCTCTTCCTTAGGTCCATGTTCAGTGTGGTACTCACCATGTCACCAAACAGCACCGTGCCTACTTACTGTATCACGTTTCAAATAGGCCGACAGACTGGTTACAAGTTTGAAGAACCTTTGATGCTAACTTTGGAGCATTGGACCATCATTTTTGTCCATTCCCGTTTCACGAGTTTCAAAAATAATTCCATTGAACCACAATTCCAAAGCAATGTGTGATTTTCATTGGGTTACCATAATTTTCATTCAATTTGTATTCATTAATACTTTTGTCGGATTCAAGTTCTTGTCAGTTTTGTCCGTGTGTGTACTTGTCCTAGAGAAGTTGAGGTGAGATACAGTTGAGTCTCTGAGCTGCTCTCAGATGACCACTTGAGCCTTGTTACATTTTGAGGAATGTGATTGCGGGCAAGCATAATTGAGACATTGACTTTGGAATATTTGATGCTGGCCCTATGACACTATTATTTGCTGCTGGGACTCGTTTAAGTACCGTAATTTCCAGACTATAGAGCGCACCTGATTATAAGCCGCACCACTACATTTTTAAAGGAAAAAACATATTGTACCCACATAAGCCGCACCTGTCTATAAGCCGCAGGTGCCCATATTGTAACATGAGATATTTACAAAGAAGGACGGTACACAGGCGGCCATTAGAAAAGTCTTTATATAGGCCGCTTCATTAAATAAGCCGCACAGTTGAAAGCGTGTGACAAAAGTCGCGGGTTATAGTCCGGAAATTACGGTATATTGGCCAATCTCATGAAAGAGACTCTTATCGCTTTTCTCAACTCACACTTTTAATGGTTATGGTGAAGAGTGTCTCTCAGCAGTAGGAATGCAATGTAAATATCTGTTTATAGCCGTCGCGCAAACATTTCCACAGAGGTTTTCATGTTCCTCGGGTCGACGTCACAAACGGGTGTATAGAAGGCATGGCTTTTTTACTCAGTGTTGCTTTCCCCTTCAGCCCCTCTGTCGTTTTTCTCATCTGTATTCTGCTCCGTATCTTCCAATATCATCATTTCGCCTCCACAGGTCCTGTGCTGGGTTTAAAGGACTGTGTTATCAAGGGGGAAAAGCCATGCTACTGTGCCTTTTTCATTGGGGAAGAATTTATGTCTTTGAGGGTGCACAGATAAAAACCGTGGATGGTCAAACCTATAGGCAGTCACGTACGCATATATTTGTTTTTTTGTTGTTTTTTTTTTAACTGACTGGCTTAGTATAGTTCTCATTTTAAAGAATTATCTTTATACTCGCGTCATCTGTTATGAGATGCAATGATTGCGAAAGTGTAACTTCTTTCTTTCTTTTTACATTTTTTTTACTGGCTCTTCAGAGATGTATGCCAGAATGCTGTGCAGGAAACAGATGCCGATGGGGGAGGGAAAGGGCAAAGGAGGGGCGGGGCGGTACATCATTAGGTGCGCTGCTTGGCCAGAGGATGTTACAGCAAGCCTGCATGGACACACTTTGTGAGAGGATTTAATAAACTGGCTGGAGAAGGCCAAAGAAGGACCGTGGCAGTGGCAGATTAGGGGGATGGGATATTTTGTTAGCCGTGATCCATTTTTTTCTTCTTCGAGTGTTACAATTTGATTGATTTTTTTTTCTTTTTTGATTAAAGGGCAAGTCAGTTAATTTATCCCTTAATAGAAAGAACACAACTCTTATTCATAGAGCATGCTTATGACAGAATAAGAAACAATTTATCATGTCGACGCATTTAATATTTGACTGCTAATATACCGCTATGAGTCAAAAACCTGCACGACCTTTTGATATATATTTTTTTTAACATCATAGCCATTTTGACCTAAATTATACAAAAGATTCAAGTGACAGCTGCATGGTGGACGAGTGATATTAGCACGCCTGCCACACAAGATGAGAGATTGTGGTTTCAAAATGGGTGGCAACCTTTCTAGGGTGCACCCCTGCCTTAAAATCAGAGGTAATTCGCTGACTAGCTTAGCGCTTAGCGCCTTTGTTTGCACATGAGCGGTGATTCAGTCATCGGATTGGTTGCCCTCTCAGTCAATCAAGTAACGGGATTGATGACAGGCTGACGTAGTGCGTTCTGCGGATTTAGCGCCTTTGTTTGAATGGCAGCGCCACTGCCGAGGTGTTTTCGACGCTTGTCGTGTGAAAGGCCGGGAGCCGCATTGGACCAGCCAAAGAGCCGCATGTGGCTCGCGAGCCGTGGGTTGGACACCCTTGCACTAAGGCATAAAACCACCTGTTGACTTGTCATCCTCCACTAACCAGAAAATAGCCTGCTAACTAATGCAAATAAATCACTCCACAATTTTTGGAAACAGTTGAAACTTGGTGGAGGTCTGCTATCTAGCGAGTTAAGTTAATGAGGTATGTTCAACATAGCGTGTTCAAAAACCAAATCTAATCTTTTAAAACTGTTGTATTGTACTATACAAGGAGGCACGGCTGTCCACTCGCTTTCGTCCTTTGAAAGACGCGAGCGTTTGCACACTCTAGCTTCTCACTCAATATCGACTTTTTCTGCAGCTTATTTGCTCCCGGTGACATTTTCTGTCTTCTTCTTCATCCTGGTCTGGCCTAAGGCTTGGTGTGACCTTTGAGCTGCCTAGCGTGAGCCCATTGGAGTACCTTCAGCTCACCTGACCTTTTACTCATGCTTTCACACTGCCTATTTTCCACCCTTCGCGGCCAATTTATAGCCCGCCGCCGCCTCCGCAATCAAATTCGCTGGCGGTCCTCGGCACCCCAAAGGACCAGCCCGCCTCAATTTATTGACACAAACCAGCATACAGGGAAAGCTGACATAGCGAGTTGACTTTGAGGTACATCCTGCGGATGGGTTTTATACTGCAAATAGCCGGCCTATTTGAGATGAAACCATCTGTCAGACTTCTCTCTGCGGAACTATGTTCTAGATCAGAGTAGCTGGCATCATCTGCGTACGTGTTGAGCGTGTTTGTGTGACACTTTATCACGACAGCTTTCACCATTAAAGGGGAAAGAGGAATGTTTTTTTTTTTTATTTGACTCACTGGGTCTAGTGTGACATTTGCTTGGATAAAATGTTAATTATCTGAATGGATCAAAACAGTTCACCGAATGATTGAATGGGTCTCTTGCTGTTCATGTGACACATCAAATCAGTTTAAGTGCCCTCCTGTTACTGAGATTAAAAAAAATAAACTGGAACAATAGCAACCGTGAGGCACCTCTTGCTGGTGTTAACAGTCCACCGATAGAAAAGTGAAGAGGCAGCACCGTTTTCCCGGCTGAAATTTTGGCTCGGTTCCTTTTGTGAGAAATTTGCACACTTGCCGTGCTTGCATTGGTTTTCCCCGGGTATTCCTTCCAGTTTCTAACAAAATATGCCCGTGAGGTTTCTTTGAATAACCCGTACATAGGCGTGAATGGGAGGTCGTTGCGACCAGTCGAGCTGTACAAATGAATAAATTGATGTAATCATACACAAGGAAAATCTTTACTAGTCAAGTGGAATCTCGAGGTAATTACCCGAATGTTCAAATGTCGGCGCTCGGCCGTGATGAAAAATCTGCGTCTGTTGCATAAAACTGTTCAAAACTGCTCTCATGGGTGACATCGGAGTTTGGTTCGGCTTGCATAAGATAAGATAACCTTTATTTGTACCTTTTTTAAATTGATATTTATATGAATATATCCTGTAAAATTTATATATTGATTAATAAATAAAATAAAATATATTAATTAATAATTAACAATTACAAAAATAATAATAAAAAATACCATTTTAAAATTTAATATATAAATATAATTAATTATTCAAATAAAAAAATTACTGGCGGTCAATGCTGCATCTTTGAAGTTCAGATTTGAGGAGTTTGTTGTTTTCGTATGAGCAGTGGTTAACATATTTTTGTAGTCGTAGGACAGGTAAATTCATCAAAATATGATGTGAAAAATGGGATTTTATGATATTGACAGTCTGACAGACTCCGATGTAGATTGTAATGTGAACCGCTGTCACATTATTTGCTCTTGTTATTGTCTGATATGATCCTCCACTACATGCTAACTCCGCTCATGGAAACAAACTTTATTTGCACAGAGGCTAGGATTACATTCGCATGCCTCCTCTGAAAGATGTCTTAATCCTTCGCCCTAGTTTGCAGATTAGACAAACTTCTGCCTTTTGAAGATTCTCCTTATATCGACCCCCTCCCCTGGCATGTAAACACATTTGAACACCGATTAGCTCCCAAACATTGCTTGAGTCCGTCACATCCCCACCTCTAAAAATAAACATGTAGCTTTCACAAGGTAAAAAAAAGCATTGGCGTATTCTTTTATTCATGCCCGTATCGTCTCCGGAGGCAGGGCAGCGGCGTCTGTTGTTTCAGCGGCCGCTTTCGGGAGCGCACAAGCACAGCTAGTTCTTCTTTGACAGATGGCTGGAGGAAAAATCTGAACTGCCAGAGAGAGGTGGGTTGCCTCATGTTGTTTCTTTGTCCGTGGCCTCCGACACTAGGAGTGAGGTGTTGAGATGTATAACGAATAAGGGAGAAATGACCGACCTCACCTTTTGCCGGTTTTCTTTTCGGCAGCGTCCGGGTTGTCTGTGACGCGTGCGCGCCGTCTTGTGATGTAGTGAGATCGATACAAAGTAGATGACCTCCATCATTGATGACCTCCTCCTGTCTTGTTAAAGCGAATTGGTTTTTCGTCGTGACCAAAAGCGTACGTATAATCCTCTCGCTATCAGTATGTCGCAAATGACTTTTATTACATAAATCATTCTATATTACTCATTACTGTTATGTGGACCTCGTGAGTTATTGTACAACATTACTGTCTCTGAATCGTTGAATTGAAATACATGACATTATGCCTTTGTCACCTTTCGGCTATAAATTGCTCAAGTCTGACATTTAACTCGAAGACTCTAATGGCTGCATGTTGTTCTAATCGTTAGCACATATTCCCCGCAGTTCTGACATTTGTGATTCGAATCATGGCTGCGGCCTTGCATTGTGTACAGTCAAACCTCGGTTTTCGTCCATAATCCGTTCCAGAAGGCTGTTCGAAAACCGAAATTGTTCGAAAACTGAAACCATGTTATTTTAAAATTGTTTGTTTATTGTTTATTGAACATAAAAACATACTCAGTAATAAATTGACAGAAAGTAAGGTAAGTAAAATTGTTAAAGGAAAAGAGAAATCTGTCATCATACAACACAATTATATGTTCAAAGGAGGAGGAAGAAGTAAAAAACGTATCTAGTCCTACCCCAAGTTATGTGTTTATATATAAATAGATTATTTTTTTTATATCAATCAGAAAAGAAAAGAAGAAAGAAAGAAAGAAGAAGTCTCCATAAAATAAAAATGTTTACTGGACACGTCTGCTCACAATGGAAAGCAACACGAGGAAGCGTCACTTCCTTGTGTAAGGAAAGCGAAAGGAGTCAAATGGTGCATTCAAGTGCGCTCGGTTTGTTCGAGAACCGAAATTTGTTTGTCATCCGAGGCATAAAAAAATAGAAATTTTTGGTCGAAAACCGAATTGATCGAGAACCGAGGTGTTCGAAAACCGAGGTTTGACTGTACTTTCGATGTTCTGCTGCCATTTCCTTCCTCGCTCGTTCTTAAAACATGTATGTGAGGTATAATAACACTATACATTTTCCATAAGTAGGGCGGCCCGGTAGCCCAGTGGTTAGCACGTCGGCTTCACAGTGCAGAGGTACCGGGTTCGATCCCAGCTCCGGCCTCCCTGTGTGGAGTTTGCATGTTCTCCCCGGGCTTGCGTGGGTTTTCTCCGGGTGCTCCGGTTTCCTCCCACATTCCAAAAACATGCATGACAGGCTGATTGATCACTCTAAATTGTCCCTAGGTGTGAGTGTGAGCGTGGATGGTTGTTCGTCTCTGTGTGCCCTGCGATTGGCTGGCAACTGATTCAGGGTGTCCCCCGCCTACTGCCCGAAGACTGCTGGGATAGGCTCCAGCACCCCCCGCGACCCTAGTGAGGATGAAGCGGTTCGGAAAATGGATGGATGGATGGATTTTCCATAAGTGTGAATCAGTGGCGGATGCTGGTCTGTCAAGGAGGGGAAGCTCAATTTCGGCCTACATCATAAAATGTGTCTGTTTATTTCTACGTGAATTCTACTCTGCGTTCCTTTTCAAGAAAATGATCTGTGACCCTGTCATACCAACAAGGCGTCTTTTCCAGGGACTTAACTAGAGTCCTACAATCACAGCAACTACAATAAAACCCCACCAGAAATAAAAGATTAATTTGTCGCTAGTCGTTTTCAACAGAGTGTCGCTCAGATGATTAGAAGAAGTCTCCAGAACAGAATGAGAATTGAAAAATGCTCCCACGGATGCCTACACCAAAAGATCGGTGATTGGCTCGTTTGGCTGTCAATCAAAAAAGAGACTCGGCCTCAGACAAATCATCCAATCGTCATGCAGAAAAGCTCAGCGTCCAGGCCAGCCGATACACGCCCACTGTCCATAGACTCCCAGAGACGCTGAGCGTCCGGCAGGCGGGACAAAACCAGCATTTATCCAATGACTCGTCTCGTTTCAATGCATTGGGACAACGGGTTCTGAACTCTCTGGACGCCCAGCGTCCGCGCTGTAGACACTCAGCGTCCACACAGTTTAAAGCTGCGGGAATGAATGAGAAGAGAATTGCGTCGTAACCAGTAATAAGAAGCTGATTCGGAACAAAAGTTGAGCGAGTTGTAGGTGTGAATGTGAGTATGAAGGCTTGTTAGCCTCCATTTTGCCAGTGATTGGCTGCCGACTGACCAATGCGGAGTTCAAGTCTTCCTGCCTCCACATCATCTGGTTTCAGTTTGCTGTCTCGACAGTTCTGTTGTCATCCGGGCAATGTTCGCGTACGGAAACCAGCAACTATATTTGCCAGTGGTCTTTTTCCTCTTCGCAGTAATAACCATCACCTGGAAACTCTGCTCCAAAAATCGCTCTTTTTCATGACGGTCTCGATTCATCCATCCGGCATTTAGTTCACCGAGAACTAAGAAGCGAAGGGTCTCTTCGCTTTGAAGAGATTGTTTCCTTATTTTGACAGTTGCTGAAAGAAAGCGGGGGGAGAAAGTCGACCACGAAAGTACAAAAACATCCGGGGTATGGAAAAGTGAGATAACCTTGGCGTAATCTTTCTCCTTGGGTGCAGCGGTGTTTCAGAGCTGTCAGCAAAGTCAGCGTTGCCCCAGTACGCAGCCCTTCAGCTCCGCTGTCGATACAAAATGCGTACCGGTTGAATACGCTAATGATGCGCAGAGGGAACCGGATCCAGGGCAGGATTTGTTCTGAGCCTGTGCCTATGGCAGAAGGGCAGTTGACAGAAGCCTCCGCATCTCTGCATCCGTGATTGGTGTGTTGCTGTTGTCATGGCGATGGGGAATATTCAAGCATAATCAGAATACAGATTATAAATCATTAGGATGAATTTGAAATTGTGACACAATTTCAAATTCTATTACTAGCTTCTTTGTCAACCTGCAATCGCAAATATCAGAGAAGCGAACAAAAGACACAAAACGTTTGATTCGAAATGTTCATACAATCGGCCAGAAGGGCACATCTGGTAATTTCTAAAAAGCACTTCTGCTCACTTTAATTTGGAAATGAATGTCTAGGTTAGAGACATGCCGAGGCAGGAGTGTGACGTGTTAATTTAGGTGAGCAGAAAATCCGAAAGCGTTAAATGAAATTACATATGACATTCCTGCTTTCCATCTATTTTCCTTAACGCTTTTCCTCATTTGGTTCACAGGCACGCTTGAGCCATTCCGAGCTGTCTTTGGGCAATTGATTGGCACTTAGAGACTGACATCCATTCACACCTATAGACAATTTAGAACTTAAGAATTAGTCGTTTGTATTTTATAATTTCATGTTTGGAGGTTTAATTTTACTAGCAAAACATTTTTTATTTTTTTTCCTTTTTTTATTGTAATTTTTTTTCAATGTGTACATCAAAAAATGAAACAATAACTGTACTTTATATGAATGATTGAATGCCATTTTTAAAATGATTATCATAATAATACGCCAAACCCGCATTGGCACCAAACAATCAAATCATCGAGCACCCGGACCAAAGTACAACCAAACCTCATGTCAAAAACTGTCTATCTAACATTGACTCACATATTTTTTATTTTATTTTTTTTGCAGCCACTACTTAAGGGAAAGCTAATGTTATAATTCAGTACAACAAAGGAAAATTGCAGTATTTTAAGTGCAATTATGAAAAGAAAAGACATTTCAAGGGCCTGTAATCTGCATACCATTAGCAAATTGCTCATTATAAATGATTGCGATCAAGTAAACATTCTGACTTTTTCTTTTTTTTTTAATGCGATCATCAATGTTTGATGATTGTAATTTCCTTTGAAAAATACTCATGGAAAGCTGCAGGATAACAAAAGGGAAAAAAAAAAAAACAAGCTGTAGACCGATACACAAATAAAAAGACACGGGGACAAACCCAAATTGGTGAAACCATCAAGCACGTAATCATGATCGCATTGAAATCGAGCTGTGCTACAATTTGGAGTTAAAACTCAACACAGATGTATTTTTCCGCAACCAATCCACTTGTATTTGCACGTGCGCTGCTGATAGCGTTCCGCCAAATGATTCATCGGACAGAAATTCTAATGAGCTTATTGTTCGCTTTTTTTATTTATTTATTTATTTTAGCTCACCGCTCTCCTTAATTAAATGGAATTGCAAGTTCAGCTTGTTAGAAAGCAAAAATCTGGACAAAGATTCCAGATATCCTGCATGTTGTGGACTTATCCTGCCACGCTGTTCATCCTCCTATGTGGAACGCGTCATGTCTTCCAGCTGGCTTGCGTTGCTCTGATCCAGTTAAGTAGCTTTTTAGGAAGCGCACTAGCAGCGTGTGTGTGTGTGTGTGGGGGGGGGCTTCAGCTCTTCAGACACGTGTCAACTGCTTTGGTACACAATGCTGTACTTCCAGTATCTGAACTAGCACCGACTCGACATCATTGATTTATTTTTAACACCCCTTCCCCCATTATTTTGTTCGGTATTCTTAATTAACTCTTTGAGGGACAGCAGTTACTACAGTGGACAGCTTATCATGTTACACGGTGCATGAACGTTAACTCATTCACTCCCAAAGACGTTTTTAAACGTCTTTTCAGACTTGGTCCAGAATTGGCTGGTACTGAATGAGTTAAATTGTGTTTGAACCCGCGAACGTAGTCGAAAATAATCAAATCAACAAATCACTTTATTAATTAAACACAAGGCTCCAAAAATTGGCAACCTTGAGTCGAGGTAGCCGTCAGGCCGCGAACGCTTGCCTGCTTTTGTGACACGGCGTCGGCAGGACTCTTGTTTCACTTTTCCCAGCCGTGTTGAGAATGTTCTCTTCTTTCTCTTTAATTGCATCTTGAAGCACCTGAGGAAAAGTGGAGTGCGCAACTTGACTGCAACCAGCAGAAGCACTATTGATTCAGTTTCAACCGCTCGCAAAAAGACAGATACTATTGCGTAACACCCCCCGAACAGCATTATCTTGCTCGACATCGAAAGAGGAGTTCGGTACGAACTGAGAGATTTTTTCCCATCCCTTAAAATAACATGTAGGGGGAAAAAATGGTTCTGGGTTCAAATCTCAGCTCTGGTTATGGGTTCAAATCTCAGTCGAGGCCGTCCTGTGTGGAGTTTGTATGTTCTCATATGAAGGCTGTTGACTGAATGCTGCACACAAATATGGACTATCCCATTTCAATTGAATATCCATCTCATGTAATTCCTCCTTTCTTTCTTTCTCATCCCCCTTCCGCTCATTTATGGTCTTGAATCGCATCTTCTTGCAACCCATCCTTCTGTTTTATGCCGATTGTTGTACCGCTTGGTGGGCTATGGGAGGCGGGGGGATAATCCGGATTCATCCAGTGCTTTTGAAAATGAATGAATTGCATTTCAATACTTGCTGGATTGCAGGAATAAAGCAACATTAGAGATGAAGTGGATTTTAATAAGACTGTGTGCAAAATGCCCCGCCCCTCCCCCCTTCCCCCCCAAGACTTTGTCCTTCACTATTCTGGTACGTAGTTCAATTATAAGTGAGTGAATTTTTCTTCTTTTCATTAACTTCTTGTTTGTTCAAGTTCCGTCGGCTTTCGCACCAATTTGAGAAGCGCATTTTTCAGGATTATAATAGAACTGCCAAAAATGTCGATGTTAACCTTTCGTAAAAGAGAGGTCGTTTGCATTTGTACAGTATGCACAATAAATGGAGAAAGTCAAATCACGTTTTGCCCAAGTCTTCCGGTTTTACACTGTATGTGATCTTTCATACTGCACGAAACAGAAATAATCAAACGAAACTAAAATGAGCCACTTGTGCAGACCTCATGACATAATTTGACTAATTTGCCTGAAGATCCGTAAGCGGCGGAGCGACTCCCTTGTAATTCACAAGCATTGTGATCTCATAAATCATCTCACCCCAAGTGGTTTTCGCTATGCCCTGAAAGCAACTGATTGGCGTTTGCTGCTGCTAATCAGAAATATTTAAGGTACAGTCAAACCTCGGTTTCCATCCATAATCCGTTCCAGAAGGCTGTTCGAAAACCGAAATTGTTCGAAAACCGAAACCACGCTCTTTTTAAAATAAAAATGTTTACTGAACACAATGGAAAGCAACGCGAGGAAGCGTCACTTCCTCGTCTACCCGAGGAAGCGTCACTTCCTCGTGTAAGGCAGGCGAGAGGAGTCGAATGGTGCATTCAAGTGCGCTCAGTTTGTTGGAGAACCGAAATTTGTTCGTCATCCGAGGCATAAAAAACTCCAAATTTTTGGTCGAAAACCGAATTGGACGAGAACCGAGACGTTCGAAAACTGAGGTTTGACTGGATTGACGAAAGTTAAAAACAATTTGAAATTTTAGTGTGGGTGTCGGTTGGGCCAAAAAAATGTGTGCAAATTAAGATTTGATACAGCGACTTGCGTGCATGCTTGCGGGTGATTGCAAGGCTGGGAATGATCTTGCGCTGTTAAGTGACAAGCGTCCTCTTTAGATCTGGCAGCTGATCTCGCTGCTCTCCGCAATGCTGTGGCAGCATAAGTGCATCCGTGGAGGCAAAAAAAAAAGAGGACAGCGCACCTCCTAGTGCCGCAGTCAGCCGACATTGGCCTCCTTTACCTGCAGGTCGGTCTTGACTTTCTCAGTTCAATTACACAGAGCTCTGCAAGCAGAGCAACAAGAAAAAAAAAAAGATGACCTCTGTATGAGATTCAGTTTCCACTTATTCTGTTACAATAATGGCCATATGAAGCCTTCGAGGGAAAAAATAGACTCAATTTCAGGAATGGTGTGTGCCGGACTTGACGGGGAGGGGAAATAACGGGTAAGCGGTGCCCCCCAGATGTAGCTGTAAATACCGTCACTTTCATCATCGCTTCCACCGGTAAAATGGTGTTCACTCCGCAATACATTCCGCACAATTTTCTGCTTCAAGTGTAATTGGTATTTGAACAGCCCTATTCATCATGGGGCTCGCGATTTTGACATCATGAAACAAAGTAAACACTTGTCATGATCAACAGGTTGTTCTTTGAAGTGAGGTGGAGAAAAACAGAAACCGAGGCGGTCACAGAAAGAGATGGAAGTGGACGTGCTCTGCAAATGTATCGGTCGGTACACGGCTCAAACAGCCGTCGTGAATTTTAAAGCAAGTACTTTATTCACACCAACCTTGAGAATGACATGACGAAAGAGTGAAAAATCATCCGGTTGAGAAAGCTCTTTTATTCTCTGCAGAAATTGTGTTTTGGCTAACCTTCGCTGTGTGAAGTTGTGTTTTTAGATCGGACGGACAGATGTTTCAATTATGTGTTAATGTCCATCCATCCATTTTCCGATCCGCTTATCCTCACGAGGGTCGCGGGGGGCTGCTGGAGCCTGTCCCAGCCGTCTTTGGGCAGTAGGCGGGGGACACCCTGAACTGTTGCCAGCCAATGGCAGGGCACACAGAGACGAACAACCATCCGCGCTCACACTCACACCTGGGGACAATTTGGAGTTTTCAATCAGCCTGCCATGCATGTTTTTGGAATGTGGGAGGAAACCGGAGTACCCGGAGAAAACCCACGCAGGCCCGGGGAGGACATGCAAACTCCACATAGGGAGGCCGCAGCTGGAATTGAACCTCTGCACTGTGAGGTCGACGCGCTAACCACTGGACCACCGGCCTGCCTATGTGTTAATGTGAATTATTAAACACATTCATTACACATCATTTAAATAAAATGTATTATTATTATTATTGTGGCGGCCCGGTAGTCCAGTGGTTAGCACGTCGGCTTCACAGTGCTGAGGTACCGGGTTCAAATCCAGCTCCGGCCTCCCTGTGTGGAGTTTGCATGTTCTCCCCGGGCCTGCGTGGGTTTTCTCCGGGTGCTCCGGTTTCCTCCCGCGTTCCAAAAACATGCATGGCAGGCTGATTGGGCACTCTAAATTGTCCCTAGGTATGAGTGTGAGCGTGGATGGTTGTTCGTCTCTGTGTGCCCTGCGATTGGCTGGCAACCAATTCAGGGTGTCCCCCGCCTACTGCCCGAAGACAGCTGGGATAGGCTCCGGCACCCCCCGCGACCCTAGTGAGGATCAAGCGGTTCGGAAAATGGATGGATGGATTATTATTATTGTGTGTTTATATGAATGACACACTAATGTATAATATAGCAATCAAAAGTATATGGTCGTATTGGAATTGATTCAGTAACAAGCACGAACAACAAAGCTGGTTGTCACAAAGAGTCCAAAAAAAAAGTTTTTTTGGGGTGTTTTTTTTAAACTACAGCCTTACAAAAGACTTGCAAACTCAAATAGTAAATGACCGAAGTCTCAGAAATAGGCTCCAAATGCGTCAGACCATTTCCATCGCAAAACCTGTATTCACAATTTGTACGTAGCCCAAAAAGGTAAACCAGATACATTCTTAAAATATGCCAATTAAGCTAATGATTTCGATCGTCCGAAATCAACCAATCAATCAAACATACCGGAAATCAAGACGGCTCCTTTAGTAATAATAAAATAAAGATACACCACAAAACGTTTTGAGACACACTTTTTTAACGTCATTGCTTGCAGTTCCACGTAAACATTGGAGAGGAATTTAAACAGCAATAAGAGTACCTTTTTGCTTTTCTCAGTCAAGGTCAAGATTTTGTTCTTTCCACCAAGCAGTGATGGCTGTCTGTTCAAACGCTGTAATTCAATCACTGGGCCCCAGAGTGACGAAGCATGCGATGACAAAAGGACAATGGGGGTTGGGGAAAGTGGGATTGAAGCTTTAAGGGTTGGCCTTAATTGAAGAAAATGCCTCCAAGGCTTCAATTCATCTCTGCTTTTTGCCTCGTCCGAGCAGCAGTCAAAAATGGAATGCACTTCAACAATACACTAACAAGATAGCTTCCGTTCAAACTGTAACATCTAAGAACCAGCAAAATGAGAATATTAACATGATATGAGTGCCTTGTGTTTTATATACAAAGCATCTGATATATTTTTGAATGGGAAATACGCATCGTCTGCAGTGGTGACAACAACAGATCTGTAATGACTTGATAGACAGATGGCCATCCATATGCTCCGCGCTGAGAGTGCCCTGCTGCGTCTGATTCAAACTGGAAAAAAATATACAGTACAGTCAATCTAAAAAAAACAATATTCTCATCCAGCGCGGCCCGGTGAACCAGTGGCTAGCACGGGGGTCGGCAACAGGAGGCTCCAGAGCAGCATGCGGCTCTTTAGCGACATCTAGTGGCTCCCTGGAGCTTTATAAAAAAAAAATGAAAATGGAAAAAGAGTTTGACAGTAGGCTAATATAGCTCAAATAGATATACATACATGTTGCAGCTCCAAAAAAGGAGAGCTGTTGTTTTTTTAAAAACGTCCACTTTATTTATGCTTTTAACAGTCTCGACATACACAGACATGTCTGCGTCCGACTCCGTGCCTTCTCTCTTCTGGTTCAACTCGAGAGGCGTTCAAAGACAGCCTAAAAAAAAACGGAAATTCATGGTCACTTCACTGACACTAAGAAAAGCGACAATAGTGCACCAAAACAAAAAATCAAGCGAGGAAATCACAAAATAAATTATATGGGGGCGTTTGTGAACACACAACAAAGGAATGAATAACATAAACAATTCTGAGACAGTCCAGTCTCCTACATACATACAGCATGTGTTTCCTTCATTGTAAGTTTTATAGAAGGCTTTTATTTTTTTGCGGCTCCAGACATATTTGTTTTTTGGGTCTTTTTTGTCCTATATGGCTCTTTCACCATTTTGGGTTGCCGACCCCTGGGTTAGCACATCAACCTCACTGCAGAGGTCGTGGGTTCGATCCCGGCTCCGTCCTTCCTGTGTGGAGTTTGCTTGTCCTCCCCAGCCGGGCCTGTGCGGGTTTTCTCCGGGTACTCCGGTTTCCTCCCACATTCCAAAAATATTCATGGCAGGCTGATTGAACACTATAAATTGTCCCTTGGTGTGAGTGTGAGTGCTGATGGTTGTTCATCTGTGTGTGCCCTGCGATTGGCTGGCAACCGGTTCACCGTGCCCCCCGCCTACTGCCTGAACACTGCTGTGAAAAAAAAAATGTTTACTGAACACGTCTGCTCACAATGGAAAGCAACACGAGGAAGGAAGGCGAGAGGAGCCAAATGGTGCATTCAAGTGCGCTCAGTTTGTTCGATAACCGAAATTTATCCGAGGCATAAAAAACTCACAAATTTTGGTCGAGAACCGAGACGTCCGCAAACGAAAACGAATTGACTGTACCTGCATCTTTGTTTGTGCTGCAGAAAAGAAAACGGACCATTGTCATCTCAAGGCTTTGTGTTTGTTTGTATTTTACACTACTTATTTCCAAACATGGTTGGCACACGATTTCTTGAAATGCGACAGTTCTACAAGCCCTCACAGGGAAAAAAACGGTTGAAGACTGCATTAATGCAGCACTGCAGATCACCTTTAGTCCCCCCGCAGAGGACTTGGACATGTGCCTGCTGATTTCACCTCACGCAGCGGCCCTTCTTATCTCATTTGCTATACAATGCAAGAAAATACTTTTTTTGAGTGGGGGCGGGGCAATTTGTTTCACCATGACACATAACAGTTCATTAGTATGATGAGAGACCGAAAGAATCCGGCTCTGAGTTTCCACTGCCATTGACCACTTAGGCAAGTCAACTGGAAGATCTGCTGCTTCCAACACTCAGATTATATCCAAATGAAAAGATGACTTTTGTGAAGTGTATCGCGCTCCAAAGTCTTCAAGGCTCTGAGTAGTTTTATACTAATCCCGAATTCATAGATGATCTTTCAGCAGAAGAGTGTTTAGAGTGATCGTGTGTGCAGATGTGAAAACATTCACAGATTATCAAGTGCTAATTTATGGCGGAACGCATCCTGCTGTCCCGCCACCTGTTCTGTCAGCTGAAGGCTGAGTCGTCTACAGCCAGAGCCAATGCGCCTGTTCAGACGGCGGCATCCGCTATTAACTCATTCACTCCCAAAGACGTTTTTAAACGTCTTTTCAGACTTGGTCCAGAATTAGCTGGTACTGAATGAGTTAACCAGTCAGACGTCCACATGCGGACGCAGCATCGACTGCCCGGCATAGAAAACTTGAGATGAGATAATATTGTGGTCGCCTGGTTTTACCCACCCTGCCTGTGTCTTCCGTTGTTAGCTTCAACCCTCTATGACAATGATTAAGTGCCTCAGCTTCTCATCTGTGGCTCCTCAATGAAAAATGAAGCCATTAGATTTGCAGTGGGAGACTCCAGAGTACGTGCGGCGCAATTCTCCGCACGCCATCTTCCACTCTGATCTTAATAGGACAATTCATCTCGATCAAAATGTTCCCGTGCCACTTTTACCAGATGAGGTTGTATTCCTGGAAAAAAATAAAAAAAATGATCACAACGCTCTAATCCAGGGGTGTCAAACTCATTTCACATTGTGGGCCACATACGGACTGTGTATATGTCAAGTGGGCCGAACCATTAACATTATACCATACTGTGCTATGAATCACCAAAATCTCATCTCTTTCCTTTGTTTTGGTCTCAGGAAGCATTGATTGGCGCTTTTATATCATTTGCTGCGTTGGGTCTATCTCGGTGGCAGACTGAGACTGCTGTTTTCTTCCCCGATCAAAGCAATGTTGTCTTTTACTGTGATCAAAACAATGTGCCCCCTAGCGGATAATCCATGAATTGCATTTCATTTAAAATATTCATTCTGTGTCTTGATTGCATTTTTTTTTTCACCTTTAAATTATCCCGCGGGCCGGATCAAACCTCCTTGGGGCCGCTTCCGGCCCGCGGGCCGTATGTTTGACACCCCTGCTCTAATCAAATGAGTAATGCAACCACAAGTTTGAAAAGTTAAAAAGAAGAAATCAGGCTCAAATCAAGTTTAAACTGTGCGCGCGAGTGTGAGAAAAGCTTTATTTTTGTCCGACCATGTTGTTTGTAAAAAGCAATTTATGCAATTGGCCGTATGCGGTGGAATGAGAACAAAGCACTGTTCACAAATGGCCTATATTATGAAACCGCATACGACAACAGCCATTTAACTGATGCAACATAAAATTATTTATGGTATTTTTGGAGGACTTTGAAGCAGTTTGGTGCGCTCCTGCCGAAAAGAACACGGCCGCTGCCAGCACTGTTGTGAGTCATGCATGTCTGCATGTGTAGCCGCAATCCCGTGTTGCGTTTGTTGTGATCATCGCATCATATCATTCTGACGTGCTGCTCAATTCAGACAGAAATCCTGCAGCTTGTCATGACAAATTAACATCAAATCACAAAAAGGATCCGCTTCCGGGCTGTTTGGCTTGGCATTTAACTTTTTTTTTTTTTTCCTGTTTTACTGGTATTCCAGAACCCTTGCGGGTGCGCATATGAGTGAGGATTAAGTTTTCTCCATGGAGTACGACTGTGTCAAGGTTATCTTGTCAAACGTTATCTGTGTCGGTTTTCGTGTGTGATGGATTCAGGATCCCGATCTTCCACAAAATTAGACTGCAGAGTCCATCCGAAAGCTTATTGTTGAATCTAAATTAAGACCCAAGGACATCATCAATTCTCCCTGGCTCTGATCTATATTTAGTAGCCATGACATTTTTACATGGAAAATCTCATTTAATATGCTCAGAGGCTTGTATTGCTTTGCTTATATAAGCTTCCGTCTCTGTAAAAACCTGAGCAGATCAGATTGTAAATTGTTGCGGCTCTGTAAAATAAGTATATTTTGATTGTATCGATCCAGATGAGATTGCGGATCTCGATGAATCTTTTCCTCCATGGAACTTCTGAATTGTAGCCAGTCAAGCATTGATTTTACATTTGACAAATGTATTAGCTTTGGCGGATGTCTGGGCTGCTCCATTTTACTGTGTTTATTCCTATCTTCCTAATAAAACAAATGGAGTCATTTTGACTGCCAATTGCCTAGTTAATATTTTCTCTTTGTCTCCTCTGACCCCACAGACTACAGTCATCATGTATGATGCAGCGAGGGTGCCATCTCCCAAGGATGGTGCAAACGGGCTCACTAAACCAGCGGTGCCTGCGGCAGGACCAGATATGGGGGCAACAACGGAAGGAGGCGGCCTAACGCCCCCAACGGCCCTGCAAGCAAAAACTGAAGAAGGACAGCCAGGTGCAGAGGAAGAAGAACCACAGCCGGTCTTGGTTAAAAAACCACGGAGAGAGATTTTGGACCATGACAGGAAGAGGAGGGTAGAACTCAAATGTATGGAGCTCCAAGAGATGATGGAAGAACAAGGGTAAGTTTGAGTGCTTCGCTCCTCAATAATTGTTCATCAAGCAAACAAAATACTTGTTGGTTAGTCAACTGACGTGTTTGCTGACTGAGACCTCATCTTTTTGTAAGATCAGTTTATTAGGTAGATGTATTGAACTTCATTTTGACCGATTTATTGAAGGTATAAATCTTACACTGGCAATCCTTCAAAAATATGACGTACAGTCAAACCTCGGTTTTCGAACGTCTCTGTTCTTGACTAATTCGGTTTTTGACCAAAAATTTCGATTTTTTTTATGCCTCGGATGATGAACACATTTCGGTTCTCGAACAAACTGAGCGCACTTGAATGCACCATTTGACTCCTCTCGCCTTCCTTACACGAGGAAGTGACGCTTCCTCGTGTTGCTTTCCATTGTGAGCAGAGGTGTTCAGTAAGCATCTTTATTTTAAAAAGAGCGTGGTTTCGGTTTTCGAACAATTCGGTTTTCAAACAGCCTTCCGGAACAAATTATGGACGAAAACCGAGGTTTGACTGTATTGTGAATAATTCTTTTTGTTGTGTACAGTGGTACCGCTACTTATGAAATTAATTGGTTCTGGAAGGAATTTCTTAACGAGAAAATGTTGTAAGTAGATACGTTTTCAATGTGAATAATCCGTTCGAAGCCCCCCCCATGCCCCCACCAAAAATTCAGACATAAATGTTTTCTAAAGCATAAAAATGCATCAAAATATGTCACAAATACATGTTACAATTAAATTGTTGCACAATACATGAGAGTTGCGCATAATGTAAAAACCAAAGAAAATGATGGTCATTTAACTTTTAGCTGTGTCCTCATCGTTTTGTGCGCTCTTTAGTTCATGTTCTCTCTCAGAAGTGGTTTTTGCCTGGCGTTTTGGAAAGAACTGATCCAAGGACGTTTGCTTTTGTCGGCTTTTAACAATCCTTCGACGCTGCATAGACACATATCTATTTATTTATCTATCTACACTCATAGACACATACGGTACAGGTCCCTCTTAACCAATGGAATGCCTAGAAGATGCTTGGTAATAGCCAATGGCAGAGCAGCTATAAGTATGTTGCGTTCAGGAAACTCAGAGCTGCGTATGGTAGCCCATACTGTATTTTTACATTTCGTATCTTGAAATTTCTTTCGGAACAAGAGGCAATATTTTCCTGTTGAGGCGCTTTGTAACTTGAAAAATTCGTATAAAGAGACGTTCGTAAGTAGAGGTACCACTGTATTGAATTTGACACTAGACTCCGACTGGGATGTCATTAAATAGCTTAGAGCCTACTTAGGGAAGGCAGAATAACATCCACGTTACACGCTTGCTGCATGCAACACGGTCCTTTACAAAAATTTGCATTTTACATATGGCGCCCTTTGGCACATTGTTTTTCTTCAATTCTAATGTTGCAACGATCGTGAGAAGCTCAAATTAAAATCACGATTATGTTTCTAGTAATTGCCCAGTGCTACGTTGAAGCTGATTGCATATTTTTGTGTTTGTGCCTTTTTGAAACCGAACGGTGAAGACATCATTGGATGACTGGTCGATGTGATGATCGTGTGTTGTATGCACTTCATTTGTTTCAAGCCGTCTTGTGTTTTAATTTTCAAATACCATGGGCGACAGAAGACTGACAGACAGTTTTACCCACAAATTAAATCCTTTTGCGGGTGGTACAGCAGGGCACCAGTATTAAATTAAATTGTTTGAGGGATAGCACACTGGGTTAAAATGTTGACCTGACTTTGAGATTGCTATCTGTGATTCAAAAGAGTCTCGAGAAGAAGCGGTCGAGATCATGGATGAATGGAGGGTGCTCATTTTGCTTTCGATCTGCTGTGCTATTTAATCGAAATTCAATTAGGATTTCGATTAGTACACTCCATGATTACACAATTGGCATAATCATAGCATCACTATACTGTATGTATATGTGTGTGTGTGTGTGTGTGCGTGTGTGTGTGTAGTGATGTTATATATATATATACACACACATACATACTGAGACTATCTAATGGTGTTGCACTGTATGTTCTTTTAGCAATTTTAGTAAACTACCATTAATTTCCTGACTTCCCTTTTACATGTATGAAATTCTTCTGTTTGTGCGTGTTTTCTTTTAAGTGCCTTTCACCCTTTCATGCACCCTGTAACCTGATAACTCGTTAAGCTGTCCACTGTAGTAACCACTCTCCCTAAAAGGATTAAATATCTTTTTAATTATGTGAAGCACATTGAGTTAGCTTTGTATGACATGCGCTATACTGTATAAACAAAGCTGCCTTCCCTTGGTGTGGGCTGTGATAAGACTGATTTTCTTTTGCTCCGATCTGTTTGGAAAACAGTTAGGGCCGCCAGTTGTATAAAATAACGATAAAATACACAAATTAAGCCTGATTATCTTTGTGTGTATCCCGCTTAAGAGTGATTTGAAGGACTGGTGATCTAGTGGAACGGTACAACGGATGTTACAATATAGCAATATCGCTCATAATAGCAGAAAACAAGCAGACTCCACTCAGTCTGCTTTAACAGCTTCCTGTTAAGGCCAGACGGGCAAACATTCTCTCTTGAAGGACAGTAACCACTCACCACAGCATTAAAGCTCTGGGCTGACTCGAGCCATCTTGTTTGCCTGTAAAAATTGCCAATCTCATTTCCCCCCGTGTCCTCAGACCACCCCCACCCAAGTTATTCTAATGTGCCCTTGTAACAGAGTTTGAATAAAGGATTATGGGATAGGGAAGTAGAGACAGGCCAGGCTTGAGACGCAATTAAGAGGATGGCTGCAGTCTGATTGGCGTGTCTGAGATATTGTGTTGACTGAGGTCTCAATAAACTATGAGACTGGGGGAGGGATGTCTAGAGCAGGGGTCCCCAACCTTTTTTACCCCACGGACTGCTTTATGTCAGACAATATTTTCAGGGACCGGCATTTAAGGTGTGGCGGATTAATACAACAACATAATATGGTATGAGCTGCATGAAAACTGTGGTGTTTTCCAAAATATAATAATAAACACAAGGAGCGTCTAATCTGGCCGCAACACTCTGATCGCTATGGTAATGTTTAATGCCTTCAAAATACGATACAACGCAAATTCAAAGTGCATGAAAATGAGCTCACCAGCCCCGAGCTTGATTTCTGCACAATTTGTGGTTTATGTCCAGTCTACGTCGTAATTTGTTGTAGTCCCGTTGCTGCAGAAAGGTAGGATGTCGGAAATAGCAACAGTTATTTGTTCTCAGAGTTTGCCATACATAATAGTACGCTTTAATTTGCATCTCCAGATTTTTTTATCATTATTTTTGTGGCGGACACATGACCATGCATTCATTTCAGTATAAATAATGTTGCTTGTATATTTACAATACAGTATAAACATTTAGTGTTACGCAAAACTAATGTGTGCCTTTTTCTGGGAACATAAATGTCAATGGGTAAATGTTTGCTTTCTTGAGTTGGTGGTTTCTATTTTATTAGATATTTTATGGGGCCTATTTAAAAACTGCCATTTATTTGTTCTCGGCCAATACAAGAATGTAGAGTCCCCCCCCCCCCCCACCCCTGTCACCACCCACCATGCCCAGTGCTTGCAATAGAGTCATTGAAACTAATCATGACCTTTAAATGTAATCCTCTCATTGAGTTAAAAAAAAAAAACACAGTTGCACCACAAAAATTTGACTGTGTGTAAAATAATCAGCATCTCGCTGAACTTAAGTTGTGAAGCCCTGATTGCAACATTGCAGGATCTTCAAATTTTCCATGGTATGTACATTATGTATTAATTCTATTCTCGAAAGGTTTTACATGAAAAATGTATCAAAGTTCAAAATATTTATTTTTCCAAAATGCACTAAGGAGTGCCACCCAAATTTCGTTGTATGCAATGCAATGACAATAAAGGCGATTCTGATTCTGATAAATAAATAAATTAAGAAATATTTTTCTATCCAACAGTGACTTGGAAACTTGACAGTCCTTAAATACAAGGCAAGGCTTTAATTGGGGGAAAAAGGAGCAGGTGCACCTGCTGGAGGGAAACGCCCTCCACTCCAGCTGGAGCTGGAACAAAAACAAAGACAGACTTGACACCGTTTGAGAGTCAAAGCATTTCACGGCGGCACTAATTCAAAATAGCAAGGTGGGGGCGTACACGTTGTTCTCCTGCCTTCCCACCGCCTTTCAATCTCCCTAACAACACCGCTGGCGGAATTGATGGCTGCACCATTTAATGGATGCGCAACAGTCCCTGGGCTCGACTCGTGGAAGCGGCATTTTTAAGAATCAAACGCACAGATAAGACCCGCGTGCAAACATGTACTTGATGGAGGGATAATAACATGAAGACAGTCTTAGGGTTGCATTTTGTCTTTGTTTTAGAGTATTGTGAGTTAATGGAGATGATCTACAATGGCTCAGAGATGTCAAAAATACTGGGCGGCCCGGTGGTCCAGTGGTTAGCACGTCGGCTTCACAGTGCTGAGGTACCGGGTTCAATTCCAGCTCCGGCCTCCCTGTGTGGAGTTTGCATGTTCTCCCCGGGCTTGCGTGGGTTTTCTCCGGGTACTCCGGTTTCCTCCCACATTCCAAAAACATGCATGGCAGGCTGATTGAACACTCTAAATTGTCCCTAGGTGTGAGTGTGAGCGCGCATGGTTGTTTGTCTCTGTGTGCCCTGCGATTGGCTGGCAACCAATTCGGCGTGTCCCCCGCCTACTGCCCAAAGACAGCTGGGATAGGCTCCAGCACCCCCCGCAACCCTAGTGAGGATGAAGCGGTTCGGAAGATGAATGAATGAATGTCAAATTACTGCAATTACGTTCCATAATTGTGGTGATTTGTTATCGTGAGCATGGCAGGGGCCCCCACAAATCGAATCGTCTTTTGGCTTTCAAATCATCATGAGGATTTTAAATTTGCTTTTTTTTTTTTTTAATGTTGCCTGTCCTTGCGAGAAAACTTACACATACCCATGCAAATTAAGGGACCAATGTCAGTTATACATTTATTGATTTTCTTTCCTGACTCAGTATAAATCCCCCTCGATAGTATTTTGTTATGCTGGAAGCTACCCTGCTAGCTACATGGCATTAGCAAGTAAATGTGTTGTTTCGGGGGGCCATATTCAGTTTGCCATTATTGGTGTTTTTGTTCTTTTTAGTTTTATTTCATGTTATGTCTTCTGTTGCTGTGTTCAATGTAAATGTCTTGTCTTGCTTTCCAGAATTTTGTTATGACCTGCTCGTCAGCCCTGTCTCTTGTGTTAACCATTCAGCTCCCCTCCTGCCACTCCGGGTGTACCTCGTGGCCTCGCCAGTTTGCTTGTGGACACTTGCGGTCCTAGAGGACCAGTATCCTGGATGTTTTCTGTCCCATCCCTGATTCAAACAATCCGTTCATCAGCAAACTCGGCAGAAGACAGGGTAACAATCCTGATCATTTGAATCAGGTTTGTTGGAGCAGGGAAACATTTCAAACGTGGAGTTGCCCGCATGTGGCATAATATCATCGATAGAAAGTTTCCGCCCACATATATATGCCTCCTGGAACAGTTGCCATCATCCGAACCACTTTATTACCTCAAGAGGGCGACGGGCGAGCTGGAGCCAATCCCAGCTGACTTCGGGCAGTAGGCGGGGTCACGTCGTGTTTCAGTCCGATCATAGGTTGAAAATGGTGGATCTTCACCTAGATGCGCACATATTTTGGAGGTCGAAGCGAAATAAGTCCAAATACTTTATTTTCATTTCACACTTGGGTGGGCAGGCACTCCTGAGATTATTTTTATGTAAGAAATTCAAAAGTACATTTTCCATAACAGGTCATCTTTTTTTGGTGATAAAGCAAATTTCAACACATCCCCTTCCTGACAGACTTGGGCAATGTCAAGTAGAAAGCTCTTGCAGCCTGTCATCTTGGATAACGTGCATCTTGTCTCCCTTTTTCTTTTTGAGACTTTCACATAAACGCCCCCCACCCGTTTTCAATCACCTTAGCAGAAAGTGTGCAAGGGCTCTTGTAAAATGTCATATAGCACCGAACATGTTAATGTGTCGTGTGCTGGGTGTGAAAACCATGAATATAAAGTAAGTGTTTAGGGTTTCCATTGTGCTCAGGTGACAGCTGCTGGGTTGAGAGATTGGCCAACAGCGAGACTTGATGTCGCTGTCAGACTCGCTGGGCCATCTTCCAGCTATTGCAATGCTCCATCACACTCGTACTAATCTCATTCTCCTCGCTGTCAGTACTCTGATGGCTGCAGCTAAGAAGATGTTATCAGCTTTTTTCTTTTTTTTTTTTTTTTTAATTCCTGAAAAGTGAATATCCCTTTTTCTTCCGTAAAATGAGCCACTGGTTAATTCATAAGATGTCTCGGAGCTCATCCTGCTGCTAGTTGGGTAACTGGGTTTACACAGCAGGTCTAAGTGCAGAATTCCGATTCAGTGTTTATGTTTAAAAATATTTAGATGTGTTTTTTTAACTGTAGCTGACAGCAAAGGGGAGCCATTATTAGCCATCTTTTTGGGGCCCTGTTTGCGTATTCCAGCGTTTTCTGTTGTTTTGGCTGCTCTGTATCCACAGGTATTGTTTAGAGAACATCATCATTTAAAGAAAACAATACTGTTTTTTTTTACAAGGTTGTTCCCTTTAGGTCACCCCAAAATTGATCTTATCTTTCATCACCGAGTCAGGTTGTTTTTCTAGCAGTGTATCTGATTTTTTTTGTCTGCTCTATAATTGTTTGGAAAAGACACATAATAGAGGCTTATGCAACAATGACCGAGAAATTCAATTTTGCAGTTTTTTTTGTTGTTGGGGGGGATTTCAAACCCATCTCAGCACCCTTGATAAAAGTGGGAGAACTACAGAGAGAGTCAGTTCCTATTACTGATAATCCTTGCCGGTCGCAAATCCCCGCAGCCAGATTATGATTCTAAAACCAGCAACAATCAAAATAATGTTAATGCAGAGTATTGATTGCATAACGTGACCATTGTTTTTAGAAAGCGATGTAGTGTATGCCACTCCCCTTGTCCTACTTTGTCTGTCTATTCCAAAATATTTCCAAATGTTTAATTCCCTCCTGTCTCCACATTCTCTTCCATGTGTGTCACGCGACAGCTGATCACATATCAAAGAGCTACGGATGAGTTCATCCTTAATAAAGCCGATAGCGATCATCCATTACTCCGCCCCCCCTCATCATTGTGTAATATCTGGCTTTTGACCACATTTTTACAGCTTCATCATTCTTTTTCTCCTATTCTTCCGCTCCGTGCTTCCCTTGAGCTCATTAGAGCTTATTACTGCCACTACAAAGGCAGAATGCGGGATGGATGATGTGACAGGTGTGAGTCCATCAACACATCCGCTCGGTGTGCAGTGCCCTGTTCCGACATATGCTGACTTTTGCATGTCAATCGTTTGACAATCTGTTAGCCGAACAGGACTGACGTACTATAACTGCTGCACTTACGATTGTTCGGTGAAGCTGGCTGAATTGTTATTGACAACCTTGCAGAGAAAACCATTCTTTTTGTGAAAGGCTGCATAGCGCATTTTCATAGGGTTTGCTGTAGTTGTCTGTATCCGTCCACTGACAATTTGACAACCAAAACCGAGTGTAATATCCCTGTAGATGGGCGACATTCAATTTAACATGGCAACACAGCACTCGACATTACCCTCTCTCTATGTCAACAAGTCGGTATCCTCCTCTGGGGATAGCAAGTTGTACTTTCTGCCTTAATATAATGAAAATCAAATGTCACTTATATATGGACAACATGCACTCAAGATAAAGATCTGTCAATTGTTTTGATATTGATTTTACTGTTACTGCATGTAAAAAAAAAAAGTTTGACATTCACGCAGCCTTTTCCAGCACCTTATTATTGTCTTCTTGTACATGCTCAGGTACACGGAGGAGGAGATTCAACAAAAAGTGAGCACATTCCGACAAATGTTGATGGACAAAGAGGGGGTCATCACCAGAGACGGCTCACAACCCGTGTAAGTTTTATTTATTTTTTTCCTTATTGAGGAAAATGGTACAAAAGACTCTTAGCTTCCAGTTCGATTCTCACCAAACCAAATCTATGTAATACGTTATATTCGACAAGCTCTGGTTCTTGACACTCAAACTACTGACATCACTGGTCTGCTCTTGCGCTTAATGAGATTCAAGAATAAATTGCTTTCATCGTAAATCCCCCCCCCCCCCCCCCCCGTGCCCCGCCCCCTGTGTTTGCGTTCCCCTTTACTTTGATGGCTTCTTTCTGTGTGTTCCTCCACCCTCTTTCTTTCTTTACTCAGTCCCCTCAAATGGAGGATTCATGCCTGTAAGGGCTAATCGCCATTGCTCTAATTCCAATAACCTAAACATTCGCTTGCCTGTCTTGTGGCCTGCCTCTCTCTGTATATTGTATGTACTCAGCCCTGTTTGTTTGTTTTCTTCCTCACAGTTCTGTGAAGGGGTTAGGTCAACGAAATTGAATTGCATGAGGCAAACCAATCAGTGCAATACCCCCCCGTCACCCCCCCACACCTACCTTTTATTTTGCGCCTGTGGCGGCAGCAAGGTCATAGGTGTCGGCTCAGGGAAGCCACCAAGGAGGGTGGTGTGGAAAGGAGGATTCTGGGCGCGACTGCTGTTCACTAGTGTCGTCAAAATGCTCTCTTCATCCATTTTGTATACCCCTTTTTGTAATACCTTTTTCAATTGGTTTTGAGTGAGAGGCAGGGTACACCCCAGACTGGTCACCAGGCACTCACAGGGCATGTACTGTATAGACGACATAGAACCATTCACACTCAAATGGATACCTATGGACAATTTAGAGTCTTCAGATTACCTAACATACATGTTTTTGGAATGTTGGATTAAACCAGAGCAAAAGAAAAAAATTGCTCTTGTATAACATGACTTTAAAAAGGATTTTTTTTTTTTTTTGGGAGGTCCAGTGGAACGACAACAATAAAAGACTGCCTTCAGGAAGCATAACGTTATTTTCAATAACAACTGTTGTGATATAATGCACAACATTAAAAAAAAAAAGTATTGAAATGAAAGAAATACTGCTCAACCAGGATGACCATCTATTTATTGGTCACAATAAATGCAGTATTTTAGTCGTTTAGGCTGTTTCAAGTAGTTACTTATTTTTATTGTTCCAATGACTCCTTCCTGCTCGAAATCCCACAAGACATAAAGTGAAAAAAATGACTCTCTTGAACTTCAACAGCAGATTATACTTTATTTTTTTTCCGGAACCATCTCTTGCCATGTTTCAGGGTCAACCACATGCACTACTACCCAGAGGATGACGGTGAATTGCCTGCCGATGAAGATGGAGACTACGCCGATGATTATCACAGTGACAACAGGTCAATGACACGCCCGATACACATTGTATCACGTTGACTTGTTGAACCGTTGTTAATACTCAAGTCATTCGTTAAATCATCCGTGTATTATCTTAACGTGGACCCGACCAGGATTTAATTTGATTAGAACAGCTAAAACGCGAGTTTTGAGATGAAAAAAATTGCACTTGAATTGTCCTCAACAAGCGCTTCCTTCCAGTTGCAACAAAGATAAATCCATATTATGTGCTGGATGTGTTTTTATTTACCGCTTATGCAGAAAGCTTTTTCAATTTCGTTTTATCAGTCTATTTATATTGGTATATTACAGTATTGTTATATTCATTTTTAAATCGTGACAATAGTCTGAATGTGACCTTTAGATCTTGCCATAAAAGTCTCGCTCATCCACTTCTGTCTGGTGGATATTTCAGAGCAAAGAGAAAATCAAGCAGCTCTCCATCCCCACGACCAAAGAAAAGAAAGAAGAAGAAATCTGGCCGCCGAAGAAGTCGGTGAGTGGATGTACGCTGCTCGGAGTGGCTGATAAAATAATGTCATTGAAAAAGATTTGTACAGTATTCTTGGAGATTATTCAATAGCCTTGGTATAGATATACAGAATGATTCATTCACTGACATCCAACCGTATTTTCCGCACTATAAGGCGCGTCGGAGTATAAGGCGCAATGAATGACCTATTTTAAAACTGTTTTCATAAATAGGGCGCACCACATTATAAAGCGCATAGAAGGAAGCTACATTAGTGGCTACGGTTGCGTTATGCATCCACTAGATGGTGCTATGCTAACGGTAATACAATACAATACAGCTTTATTTATATCGAGCCTTCACAACCACTGCAGCTGTAACAAAGCACCTTATTGAACATTTAAAATAGTATCTCCAAGAAATCAGAATAGTAATCCATATATAAGGCGCACGAGAAAACAGAATGCTTTTCGGTGCGCCTTATCGTACGGAAAATACGGTAACTGGGGAGGATGCAAAATATAAGTAATCTGGTGTGTGACAAGTCAGTCGTTTTTGTGAGGAAAATCGTAAACTAAGAGTTAAAGGACAAACACATATTATGGTTGTCGCATGATCCAGTGTGTGTGTGTGTGTGTCGTCAGAACTATTCCTAAGCGAATTATTCTGATGTATCAATGTCACCGGTATTGATAGACGAAAGATACATCATTTAAATGATTCAAAACTAAATAATCAATTTTAATGAAAATGGAGAGTTTCTCACTGCATGCCTGACGGTGTTTTGAGTGGCACAGTGGGCGAGAGTCGTTGACTAAGCGTGACACATGAAGTTTCCATTGACAGGTTTGGCAGCTCATCACCCAATCGCAAACAGAAGAAGAAAAAGAGTGGGAAGAAACACAAGCATGCCAGGTGTGTGTATTTATAAACAATGTATAAAGTGTATGTGAGTCATCACTGGAAGCTATTAATGTTCAGGGGAAAAAAAATCTCACTTTGGCTGTTGAAGAGCAACTGATTTCCCATCTCGTTAACCACATTGGCCTTTCATGCGTTGACCTTGCTTCCGTTTGCCTTAGCAGAGAACAGGAGAAAGTGGCTAAGAAAGGAATGAAAGAAAAGGAAGAAAATGGGAAGATGAAAAAGAGGCAAGACAGGGAGGAAGGTGCAGACAGATAGTAAGCAAAGGAGGTGAGAAATAAATGATGGAAGGTAAGAAAGCAGGAAAATGGATTGTGAAAGGAGGCTTTGTGAGTATGAAGAAAGTCAGCTGTGTACACACCCACAACGGCGCAAGACACCCATTTTTAACTGAGCATGCGTCTGCCGAAATTGCAATACCCAGCCTAGCCAGCTCGTGCTCGACTTTCTCTCACTGCGCACAAAAATTGAGCCAATGGCAAAATTAAGACTAACTTACATATAAGGAAGTATTTTGCTAAAAATATGACTTTTCAACTCATGTAAAATTTTCTCCTCTTCAGGTATATGAACATAATGAAAAAAAATTGCCCCTTCATTCACTCTTGCATACACATATGCATATGACCCTCTGTATTTTGCATACATACAGAATAATACAAACATGCCAGTCCAGTCACACACACAATGGAACCACCTGTCCTTTTTTTTTTTTTTTTTTTTTTGCATACGCTCGTACACACAATATGCTTGTTAATATAGTGTATCATGGAGACTAAAAAAAATTATGGAATGCTGTCTTCCAGTTTCGCTAGTGGGTCCAAATATACAGCCCGAACAACACCGCCTCCTTGTGTGTAGGAGATTTGCATACCAGAAGAAATAATGACCCTCTACTCAATTATCAAACACTACAGGACCCTTGTCCCCCACTTTTCAGCCACACCCCCTCCATCTCGCTCCTCTCTGCCCCTCTTCTGTCACCCGAGTGTCACACTACAGCTGCTCTGCGGTGCACATGTTGTCGGTGCTTGAATAATGCATGGCCGAGGCACGCAGGAAAAGCAGGAAGGCTTCCACCCCAGAGACGGCCTCCCTTGTTGATATTCGCCCCTTTTAAGTCGCACATGCGGTTGGAAAGTGAGGGGGCAGTACTGGATTCTTACGATGCCATGAAATTTATACGGCTACTTGTACTTGTAAACATCTTGGCGAAACAGCTGAGATTTATGTAATAGCGTCATGCATTTCCAATGCGGCTTTTTTTGTCAATAACAGAACAATGACTTCCCCAGAACGACTCCCCCTCGCCACAAGCACACAGGTGGCTCCCTCCGATGGGGAAAAATGGGTTGCTGCAATAATTCATACATCAGCCCGTGAGAGTTTTATTACCCCTTCTTCACCTTTCTACTGCTGCCACGCCAGCGCACGCTGTAGGTGTGTGAATCGGTAGGGAAGCTGTTGGGTCTCCTCCGTAAAATAGGAACAACTCCCACAGACCTTCACGAATTTCCATGGAAACCGCGACGAGGGGGACATTAAAGTGATATGAACGGCTCTGCGCGGCGGGGGAACTGTCATTGAACGCCTGGGTCAATAAATAAAGTCAATATAGTGTATCTCATGCAGGAACCAGGAAGCTGCATCTGACTACACAAGAGCTTCCTTTCTTTTCACAAATAGTAACTGGATGTAAGGATCTGCCAGTGTTTGGATTCTGACGTTGAGTCACGTGTTAGGTGGGGCCGGTCATGAATTTTAGTCCAAATATTTCCAGCAATTATTTGAAATCCCACTGTTATTTTGCTGCTCGTAAAAGGTCAGCCACCATCACAAATCGCAATGTGGAATTATGTCAAATCAATTCTCCGGTTAAAAATATCTTTCCTGCAGTACACACATGAATAATTCAGTTCCTGAAGCTGTCTAATAATAGCCTTGTTATACTTTTGTAGGTCGGCATCAGGCTCCACCAAAAAGAGGAGGTACAGGTATGTGTGTGGGGAAAGAGAAGGAAACTGGAAACCAAGTGGCAAGTGAAAAATATTGCGCAATGAAACGACGAAGGACACGCGATGCTTAATTTTCTCTGTCGTTGGTTTTACAATGTTAAACTGGATACAGTTTAATTGCAAATTAAACTGCGATGTCTGTTGCTCTTGCTGTATTTTGTACAGCACACAGAGTTCATCCACGAATAGCGTGTTTTTGGTTATACAGTGAAACTTCTCTACACCGAAATCATGTTTGCAGCAAGAAATTTTTCACAACAGGGGGTTTTTCACTGAAGCAAATTTGATCTCTGATGAAAACACACACACACACACACACACAAACGTATGTGTACACGCACACACAAACGTACGTGTACTCTTTATTTTAATTCCAACAGTGCATAAGTATGAGCATACACTTATTTTACACATCATATAGTTAGTATAGAAAGAAAAAAAGTGAAAGAAATTGTGCGAAATTTACGATCAGCATTCGCCTACATAAATTTCTTGGATAATATATTTTATTTTGTTTCTTCCGTCTTTCATTTTGATCACTTTTACCCTCTCTTCCAGCGTCAGAGCTCTTCTTGTCTTAGCTGCTTGACATCCAAAGGTCTGTTTTGTAGCAATTTTAGCAATGCAACGTTCTTGCTGCGTCTGAAACTAACAATAACAAATACTTCCTGGACTACTGCGCATGTGTAAACCAGTGTGGTGGTTGCTGTTGCCGTTTCCGAACGAAGCAGTAGAGGTCGCTGTTGGATTAGACTTCGTTGTAGTGAGTCTCGTCGCGAGTCAAGAGCAGAGAAAAAGATTTCGCATAACGCAACAGGGGTTTTTTTTTTCGTTGTATGCGGGGCAGAAAAGTGGGAATGGTGTTAACGCATGAAGATTTTTTTCACATTAGGGGGTATTTTCGCCCATGTAGGTTTCGTTGTAGAGGAGTTTCACTGTACAATTTTTTGGTCATCTTACGCCACCCTTGTTCTCGATGATCGTCACACCGCCATATTACACATTTTCTTTGGTGTTCGGGTTAGAATCCAATATATAGTCCAGGAAAGGGAGTGATGACTTGTTAATATCAAATTGTTCTTGACCCGTCTCTCAATTTTGTTTCAGGTCAGGCAGCCCAAAGGACAAACACAAAGATAAGAATAAACAGAAAAAGAGGTGAGTTACCCATCAACCCCTGGGAACATTATTATTCCCATGTCAAGCTGTCAGAATGATTTGATTGATACCACTGTACTATAATTATTATATAGATACTGTGCATTTTGTAGATTTCAGAATTTCATGAGAAAGCAATAGATGACTGGAACAGTGAAACAATCGGCTGAGTTGTGAGCAAAGGGTCCGTCATACATTTATATATATATATATATATTTTTTTTTTTAATCTTTTATGTCAGATTCAGTTTTATATAGAATGCTTAAGAGTTTAAAACACCAATTGGTTTTCATCCCCGCTTTTTACTATCCCTTGGCTCCATCTCAAAATATTCCTCTGTGCCTTGTCCCGCTTTATATACAATCAGATGGATGACTGAGTTTGCACGCTTGCGTGTATGTCCGTGTGGTGTACTCACACATACAAATTCCTTCCTGTTTTGTGCGTGTCTGTTTGTCCGTTTGTGGCTTTTCGTTTAGGTCCCCCGCAGAGACCCCCAGGAGGAGCGTACAGCGTCAAGGCAGCTGTTGCAGCAGCCGCAGCGCTTCTCTGTCATCCGCTGGGAGCGCCTCCAAATCTCCCAGCAGGTACACTGCACAAATGACACACACGTGCGTGATTTTCCCCACGCAGCGGTATCACCCTCGCGTGTCACAAACACTTAGAATTCATTTATTTTCCTTTCTTTGGGGAGGTTTAAAATAAAAATGGGATGTGGTGGCATATCTTATCATGACTCCCATGAGATGTATTTTAACGCAAATGCAATTTCCTGGTGTTCAATCCAAATCACTGTATATGTAATAGTTTAAAGACCTTTGGGGGAGTCTATTATTTATTTAGAAATATGATTTGACTCAAATGGCAGAAGATAACATAACATAAAACAGTGTGAGACACATTGATACAGGCTGAAAAATGTGCAGTGTGCGAGTAGGATTACATCAAGTGTGTTTATGGCCATCGTGTGGACATACGGTAAAATATGATGAACCGAAATGAGTGAGAGAGATGGGGTATTAATATCGGAAAACGTAAAATAAATCATAATATGCCACCACGTTAGCGAGACCAATAGGTCGAGGAGCGCCCCCAATGTCAACACGTTGACTAGTTGGCCATCAAATTTGCTAGCTTGGTGAAGTTCAACTACTATTGTCATCTATGTGCATGCATTCAATGTTGTACATGGTAAGTGCAAATAAAAAACCATAAAAAAAATAGTCAAACCTCGGTTTTCGTCCATAATCCATTCCAGAAGGCTGTTTGAAAACCGAAACCACGCTCTTTTTAAGTTAAAAATGTTTATTGAACATGTCTGCTCACAATGGAAAGCAACACGAGGAAGCGTCACTTCCTCGTCTACCCGAGGAAGCGTCACTTCCTCGTGTAAGGAAGGCGAGAGGAGTCAAATGGTGCATTCAAGTGCGCTCAGTTTGTTCGAGAACCGAAATTTGTTAGTCATCCGGGGCATAAAAAACTCGAAATTTTTGGTCGAAAACCGAATTGGTTGAGAACCGAAAAGTTCGAAAACCGAGGTTTGACTGTATGCTAGGTTTTATTTATACACTGCCTTATGAAATCAAATGTAGCAACAACTTGTTGAAGCAAAGAACGTTTGCCACACACGATCTAAAATGTTAAAGCCAAATTTGGGATTTTTTTTTATTTGGGGGTCACTCTCTTTTCAACCATCGGGCTGCAAACAACTGTTCTTGTCGGGGGCTGATCCCGTTGGCATTTACTTAAGAAGTTGCTGATGGTGTAGTGGTACACTCGCCTGACCTATGCGTGTGGGATCGCTTCCCACTCAGTGACGGTGTGTATGGTTGTTCGTCTCATATATGTTCCCAGTGACTGACTGGCGACCAGTTCAGGGGTTTTTTTTCCGCTTTATGTCCAAAGTCAGCTGGGATAGGCTCCAGCAACTCCCGCGACCCTCTTCAGCATAAGTGCTCTTGAAAATAGATAGATGGATGGTGACAATTTGTTTTTTACCGTGGACCAAAAAATCTGTCATTTATTGGCTCTTCTCTTCCAGACTGAACTCCAAGCACAAGAGAGGTGGAAAGAAGGCAGCAAGTGCTTCACTATCCCCTGGCCCCGACAGTCCCACCGCTTGGCATAACGGAGACCACCCCAAGCGCAGTCACAACTGCCACAAAGCCGGCAGACTCAACCACACAGATGGTGATAAGGTGCAAGATGTATGTAATCTCCTCTATTCTACCCCCTTAATCCTCCCGCTTTCCCAACCTGCCCACCGTTTCTAACGTAAACATTTTCTTTATTCTTTTCATCAGTAATTCATAGGTTACAGGGCATATGCTCTCTGATTGTCCTGATATGTGATGTGTAGAAGACCCGCTGCTTTGTATCTGGCTTCCTTTTGACTCCTCTGCCATCTTGTTCATTGTTCTTGTTTGGTGGCACCACAGACGAAGGTTCCTTCAGAGAGTGTGTGTGTGTGTGTGTGTGTGTGTGTGTGTGTGTGTGTGTGTGTGTGTGTGTGTGTTCGTTCCGGATAGATCCCCTGAGTACAAAATTAGCATATGTTCCTCACATGCAAAATCGAGCTATCTCCGAATATTATGATGCCAAAATAATGAGCAAAATAACCTCTGGTACCGTTCAGGTGGTTGCTCACTGAGGCATATGAATATAATAAGGGGGGTGTGGGGGGTTGAGCGGTTCATGGCAGGTATGACTGACTGGAAACACTGCGCACAGATATCAAGGATGTGTGTAAATAACACAAATAGGTGTTAGAGAACTTTTCGAAGAAAAACGGAAAATGATGGCGACCCCAATAAGGCACATATCGAAATTTATTTATGTAATCACTCCATGAACTGAAAAACCCAGAAAGCTGTAGCTGCTCTTTTCCCTGCCCTGAGCAAATTACATTTTTTTTAAAAACCACTGCAGCTTCCCAAACCAATTAAGTAGCATAATATGCATGTCGTTTAGAGCCTGATCAAAATATAATTTTGGAGGGGATTGTGTACAAAATGTAGTACGCACATGGAAAACAAAATTGGAGAAAATATGCTTAAACTAGAATGATAATACTAATAATTCACACACAAAAATGATAAATAGTTCATGTGTGGCTAAATAGCAAAAAAGATCAATAGCAGTTCTCGTGTGTCGATTTAGAGTTTTGCAATGGCGGGGGGGTTGTGATGTTGACTCTGTTCACTTCCCTCACTCCCCAAATAAGAGACTGAGGGCTGAGCGGTATGACCAAAATTTCCTATCAGGACATAAACTGAATCTCTTCACTCTAACGGTAGCTATCGTCGTGTAAACGTAAGCATACAAATTATAATGGCAGTATTGTTCTTTAAATGTGAAAGATAATTATTTTCTTGTCGAAGAAATCATCAGAAAATTTGTCTCTCTGCTTCTTATACTTTGGGGTTTAAAATAGAGCAAAGAAATGCAAATCTATTGCTAATATTACCACAATCTTATATTTTAAATCATATACTTTATAAGCACTTTGTCCTGGTTGACCAGATTGATTTTTATTGGGGGGGGGGGGGGGCGTCAAGTGTTATTTGCTATTCTAGTTTCTCTATCGATACAATTTATCTGCTAATTGCTTTTCAAAGCTGGTTGCTCTCCACTTTAATGCAGTTCTAGCCAGACTTCTGTGAAACGAGTATTATACACCGAAGCACTTTTTTCCGGTGTTTGGTGATAGCAAAGACAGACCATGGCTTGCGTCCATAAACGTGCCTCAATCACGTCCGTAGTCTCGATGTCGCGCAAGTTAGCCTAGCAAGTTAGCCCCCCTCCCCACAGTTTGCGAAGAGCAGCTTGGAGCTGATTGGTTTGCATGACCTGTCACTCGTAGCCTGCTGCTTCTGATTGGTGAGTTTGGCAGGAGAGGAGGGAGACTTCGTTTTTCGTGAGAAAGTTGTTGATACAACAGACTCAGGGTCAGTCAGGAGCGGTACAAAAAAAACCTAAACAAAACCAACGGAGCTTTGACAATCACGTGATTGCTTTGTCTGTACAGTAATCGTTATTTCGATTTTTTTTTGAATAAGTGGTTAAACGCTAGTTTACACATGTGCCTGTAGTTCTTGTGTAGCTCCCTCTTATGTTGCTGGAAAATAGGTCACTCAATTCCGTCTTTAACTTGTCTACCAAGCTCTCTTAGGACAAGAACAATTATTTGGGGGAAAACGCAACCAGAACTAAACTAGAATGATCGCTATATTATCGAAACGAATCTTTCCGAGTCGTTGAAAGCGCATTGCTGCCTCCTGTTTTGTATTCTTGCATGTGTCTTCTGAGGCCTCATCTGATCTGTCTGCTTATGCCATTCATTCTTCTTTCTTTTTTTTTTTTTTTTTTTTACCCCTTTAATCAATCTACGTGGTGTTTAACAATTATTAAATTCCCCAATGTCTCTCTTGTTTATATAAAAAGCACTCAAATGCTTTGGAGCTGGACCAAGTAGGTTAACTGGGTATGTGGAATCGTTTCTTCTTGTCAATCCAGTCGTCTTTCTGTCAAAACTAAGCTCTGCTTAGTCATAGATTCTCCTTTCCTGCAAGGGGCACTACAGCAGGAGTTAATCGATTAGACTTTTTTTTTTTTTCCATGTCCGTGTGCATGTTGCCTCCAGGTGGCAGTATCTTCTCTGTGTTGACTTCTGTCTCTATGCTGATCTTTAGGGTGGCGAATGGCAAACTCGCTTTGTTCGATCTTGTACTTTTACGATGTCGTAAAGGCGCCTATTTCGTTCGCCTTTGAATATTTCAAGCATCTTAGCAACCGTTATTTAGGTGTTGTTAACCTTCAACAAAAGGTGGTTATTGTGTGAGCATTCCTGGATGAAATCAATTTTTAGTTACCGTGCTGCAGCTGTGTGGTTTCGGAAATGTGATTGATTGATTGATTGATTTTTGACAGTTTCAGTTTATATATGTATATTTTGCCCCTGACTTACATTTGGGTCTGTCTCATTTCAAAACACTACTGGATGCTTTCCCAAGGGATTTTTTGTTGTTGTTGTTGTTTGGGTTGGGCTGTGCTTAGACAAAAATGGGGAAATTAACATATAAACGTTGGCAATTAATAAATGAAAATATAACAGCGCATATATATATATATATAAACACACACACACAGTTGTCCAGGTTATAGGACACACCGATGGTTTTAAGTTTTAAAATGATTTGTGTTGTCATTTTTTTTTAGATCACTGAATGTTACAAAAAAAAACATGACATTTCATGCAACACTAAAATTTATGGAAGAGGAGTATAGCCGGTGAAGAAAAAATAAAAAGGTTGTCAAGATTCTCAGAATTCCGACTTTAAAGTCAAATCCTAATCCTCTTGTGTAGAAATAATGAATATCTTAATGTTTTTTTCATTTTATTATTTTTTTTTGAAAGAAAGCTTCATCTATGACTAAATGTGTTTGCATACAAGCTGGGTACATGTCATGGTTACTTTCCCAGCTCTGATAAAAAAAAAAACAGCACACCAAAGGGAAAGCATCCGAGGATGAGAGTGAGACAGTGTCAAACAGGGGTCGCCGCGTAAACTAAAGGAAGCGGACCCTACGGATGATGTGGGTCATCACAAACTTTTATTATTAACATTGGCCTTGTATTTTAAAGGGACCCGAGCCATTGTCAACATGTTTCTCTGTCACCCAAGTTGAAACCAAAGACTCACTTTCAGGCTGCGTTTGGAATCATTTACTTATTCCCTACTCCCTAATCACAAATGCTTTATAGGGATTTTTATATCGTGGGGGTGGGAAAAAAAATCACTGTAAAAGTGTTTCACCGGTGATAAACCTTCTGTCCGAAAAAAGTTGAACCAAATGGGTCATTCCAATAACATATTGTTTTAATATGAGTCGATCATAAAATTAACAGCTCCGAAATTATTACAAGCAAAGCACTTTATGCCCGGCTGTGTTAATGTGTTGCATTACTTTGAGTCGAGATGTTTTTGCTTCACAGCTCTTTATTAGCTATCTTTCTGTCTCGAATGTACTGCTCTTCTAGTATCCGCTGTTTGCTATTTTTCAAGATGCATTGTGGGATACATAGGGAATAACCTCTATTCGCTACACATTTGAAGAGCACTGCAAAATAGCACATTGGAAATTAAGTAGTGGATAGTGGGTGATTCCGGACACAGCTTTATATGTGCCGTTTTAAAATAAATAAATAAACACACTTTACCAAAAAGAGGCGCTGATATCAAAATAGCAGTAGTACTGGTGGTGGTGGTAGTATTAAATAGTCGTAGTAGTATTCGTAGTAGTAGTGGTAGTCAATGATGGAGTCAAATGTAACGAAGGCCCAGGCCAAACTATGACTGGGGTCCCTTTCAAATGTACCAACTCTCGCTAGCTCATCTTAGCGGTGACACTTTTCCTCCCTCTTGTCCAACCATCTGTGTCATGTGACTCACAGCCGACTCTTGTTGTTGTTGCATTTTTTTTTTCCTCCCCTTCCCGCATATCTTCCACATCTGCCAGCTCTGCATGCACACCTTACCTCCCTTCCCCGCCGTCCACTACTTTGATAATAAACGACCGAATATCCACTCGCCTCTATCTTCTGCCCCCCCTCCCTGTTCGGATACAAATATGGCTGCATTTGTACAAAGCGAAAAAGACAAAAGCAAATCATGTCGTTTCTAGAATCATCCTAATTTTCCATCTGGATTTTTTTTTTCTTCCCATTTTGTTTGGATTTGATGGGGTTTGATTATTTCTCGTTAGTCTCTGGACGAAAATGTAGCTTTGATACTAAAAGAGGTCATTGTCTTTTTCCCATATCGCTGCGGAGAACATTCCCTCCTCCTATCTTTTTTTCTTTGTTTCCTTGTTTTGTTGATATTGCATCCGTGTCACTGATTGAAACGGAAGGTAGGTAACGCTTTGCCCTACGCACGTGATCTTTATGCAGATGAGAATGTGACAAGCACCCGAGCCTGAGTGACGTCCATGTTTCTCTCTTTTTCTCTTTCTCTCTGTTGTTTGACAAGTGGTCTTTAAAAAAATAAAATAAAACAATTCATTGATGATGATTTCACCCTGGGAAGATTTGTTTACATACTGAGAGCGCTGCTTTTTCTTTTTGCGCCTCAAATTCATTCTCAAAGCCAGGTGTTTCGGTGGATCTCCCTGGTCCATTTTCTCTGTCAACATTTGGTTTTTTTCCCCCCGTTTAAGTAGAATGCATTTGTTGTCTGTAGGTGGGTCGAACATCTTGTGATTTCCGTGATTTTTTTTTTTCCTCCCCCCACAATACTGTAGTTGTCACTATTGAGTGCGAGTTTTCTGATGACAGCATATTACTAAGCTGTCTTCTGACTGGAGGTCAGAGGATCTATTTACCGGAAGGATCACATTTACAGCATCTCAGGTCGTGAAGCACTTCAGAGCTACATTGACCAGCCATATTATCATCTCCCTTTGCACAATCGAATGAGATCCAATACAAGGGCTTCACTCAAGACAATAATGCTCACGTTTGGTTGTTTTTTTTCCGAGAGCGGGTAAAATTGGCAACGACAATTGAGCTTTATTACATCCACCAAGTATGCGGTTTATGTTTTGATTGTCTTTTGTTCGTGAATTAGTACATTGGTACCTTGACATTTGAATTTGATTAATTCAAAGCAAAAAAGAAAAAGAAACCATCAAGCGACAGCTCTTCGCTTGAAAAACGTGTTCATTGGGGGTACTTGTAAATTGCTGCGTTACGTAAAAACAACACTACCGTTTTCCATTAAACTTTGTGGTGTGAGCCAAAACGGATTCCATTTTTTTCAAGACAGAACCATTAATTCTTCTCAGCCAAGCACAGTCCGACATTACCAACCTTGGGTCTTTTCTGTTCGCAGACGTTAACTTTTAAAATGAGCATTTTGTTTAACTTAAGCCATGTGTTTATCAATACATTGGAACCTCTATTTAATAGATGAATTGGCGAAAGGGTTCAAGCTGGTTTTTCGTGAAATTAACCCCCATGCAGTAATCATCCCAAAATTGGACATTTCGGACACTTTGGATGATTTTGGACTGTTGGACAAATGGACACCACAGACAAAACAGTGAATAATAACTCCACGAAGCTGAAATTTTGCATAGGATGTATATCTATGTCTTGGCCAATTCCCACTGAACATTTTGAGGGGTTGAAAGTGAAAAAAATTAAAAGTGAAAAAAGTTGTTGCACATTGGAAGAGGGACATTTTTGGGACAACCCTCGAGGATGTAATACCCTTCATGCAGCCGCAAAAATACTGCATGAGGGTTAAAGTACTTTAAAAAAAATACCAGTGAAGTACTATTGCAAATAAGTACAAAATATAACAAAAGCATGACACCATTTGAAAGTTTATCCATCTATCGCTGGTTCTTGGGGGGGATAATGCGTTTCAGCTGTTCGCCCGAGCTGCGATGACAAAACAAACTATACAATGCACTAAAAATAGCAAGCTTGATAGATGCTTATGCAAGCTGCCTCCATAGCTATGAAACACTAGGTATGGCATGCTACTTTTGAGCTAAGCTAATGTCCATAGCTCAATTGCCTTCGATCAGAACATTTCCTCTACTAACGTGGCCCTGGTGTCGGTGTGTCTGTGGTATGTGTTAGTCTCCGTCTCTGGATTGAACCACAGTGCCACCTACTGGTCATGTGGCCAATTGGAATCAACACGTTTGACACCTCCTTTACAAGGAATATGTCCCGAGAAGGCATGCTCAGTTACCACCATACTTCCTGTTTTTTTATTTTACTGTTTGTCCACAATGGGGTTTTTTTCATCGAAAAATGTACTGCAATTGTAACTTTACTACTACGTTAGCGTGTTCAACTTCCATCCAAATCTGGGGTGGGGGTTTGTTGTATGAATAGAACTCCGTCGCCCCTGTATACGTACAGGCGGTTGCTACAAATACTGTATGTCTTTGTTGATTGAGATTTTTATGACTGTCAGAATGCAGACACTGTTAATAAAGTCAATTTCATTTGACATTCTGGGTTTTGCCATCCCGGCGGACATGCATTCTACTCAGTGCCATTCTTACTTTCTTTGTATGACCAATGTGTTTGATGGAGCTCTTGTGTTGGATCTCATACGCGCACGAGTGCCCATTAAAGTGTTCTGTGAATCGATATACTGTATACTTGATGATCGCCCGATTGTTTGCTTTGGTCTTGAGATTTTTCTTTGGCCTTTAAGACAGAGATGGCCCCTGGAAAATGCGAAAAGCATTGCGCTGATAACATGATCTCATCACTTTTTTTGTTTCAGGAGGCATATATACTTTCAATGACCTCAAATTCATGTATTAAGACACAGTAAATATCTAAAATCATAGGAAATATTTGCAATCATAAAAAGATAGTCTAGGGCAGGGATGGGCAACTAGTGGCGAGCGGGCCCCATGCAGCCTGCAACCACCATCTGAGTGACCCCCTTCAATAATTAAAAAAAAAATGTGTTGGGGGTGGGGAATCTTTTAGAATGTTTTTTTTTTTTAATCAAACCCAAATCAGTCTTCAGAATGAATGATGATCCTACAAAAACCACGAAAAATTCAAAATATATTTTAAAAAAGACAAAAAAAGAAGAAGAAAATCAATATGAATCCCTGGGTGCCAAACTGCAAATATGGTGGAGTTGATTGTCATTTTAGCTCGTAATATCGCCAATCACCACCAGATGGCAGACATGTTTTCATTGTACTGATACTGGGTCATATACTGCCCTAACCCACAGTGTGAGAAGGCCTAATAATTTTTGCTTGTTTTGTGCCATCCTTGAATGACATTTTTTTTTTAAATGCAAAAGAGCCACAGACTTAAATATGAATGCACTCTCAATAGGACCCTTGCGGCTAAAGCTAGCGGTTAGCCATCGTAGGTTGCCGATGTTGCTGACTTCAGTTTTTTCTGAAAACATCAGTCTCTCTTTTACAGTAGGATCTCCGGTATGGAGTAATGAGAGCCTTTCAAAGAAAGACTTTCATTGTTTGCAACGGCCATTCAGAGTACCGTATTTTCCGCAGTATAAGGCGCACCTAATGGCATTCAATTTTCTCAAAAGTCAACAGTGCGCCTTACAATCCGATGCACCTTATTAATGGATCACTATTCTGATTTTTTGGAGGTAGTATTTTGAAATGTTCTGTGAAGCGCTTTGATACAGCTGCAGCGGTTGTTAAAGCTCTGTATAGATAAAGCTGTATTGTATCGTATTCCTTTTAGCATAACTCCATCTAGTGGATTAATATCGCAACCACAGCCACTATTTTAGCTTCTTCCTATGCACTTTATAATGTGGTGCGCCCTTTATATGAAAATAGTTTTAATATAGGTCATTCATCAAAGGTGCGCCTTATACTCCGAAGTGCCTTATAGTGTGGAAAATACGGTAGATCATCTCCGTATCGTGAATTGTGACCGACAAAGACTAGTTTCGCAGTGAACTTTGTTTTGGTCTCTGCTTTAATTTCATTGTTGACGGTTCTGAAAGGATGATGCAGACAAATCTTAATAGCACAATATTATATGTTATAAGTATATACGATATACGTTATAAGGGAACATTTAAAATCACATTCTTACTGATGAAATGTGCACGTAGTGCTTCTCCCAAATTATTGGTCGAGCCGTATGCCATACATGGACGCATTTTTGCAGTGGAGACTTATGTTATACATCTAATTAGGAACTGGGTGGTCCTATATAGCTGCCAAGTAGCACAGATGGAAAAATTGTTGACCCCCCCCCCCCCCCCCCTCCATCACTTACCGGGAAGTTGCCCATCCCTGGTCTAGGGTATTTCAGTCACAACTTACTTTTTGCTGGTTGGCTCACGGAATCTCCCTGAAGACACTTCAAAACAAACTTTTATACTTTTGAGTAAGTTATGTTCAAAAAGCCCACAGAATTGAAAAGCTCAAAGTGGCGTCCGGGTGAATGAGTGAATTACTCGGGAAGGAAAAGGGTAAATGCTGATGTTCCTGGAGGTGGTTAGCCCTGAGGAAATACTCCAGGTGCAACGGACCCCACATGCCGTCATGGTTCTCTTTGCTATGACTTTTTTTTTCCCATTGATTTCCATGCACTGTCTCATGAGTCACTGACAGGGAAGGGTTTTGTGTCTTTTTCTCTTGCATTTTGTGAAATCTAATGATGCACTTATGTTGCCCCACTTTTCCCTTTTCTTCATACCTTACCTACTAAAGGAGGGAATACCACTTTATTGGTAAGTGGATGCTAACCAGAAGGGAGTTAAACAAGAATAAAAAAAGAAACGAAAATGGGTCGCTGTTCACATGTCAGCACTTGTCTTCAGGGGGAAAAAAAAAAATCCAGAAAGAGAAAATTGAGTAGCTGATTATTGTTTCTGATTCGACTGATTGAATAATTGTGATCTTTATTTTGTTCCCTCCATTTCTGTGATGTTGCGTCCAGTTGTCTTCTCTTACTTTTTACTTTCATTTCTTTGACATCATGACTTTAAAATGTAAAAAAAAAAAAGTCCTCTTTTTTTCCTCTCTCTACACTATCTGTAGCTCTTTCTGCCTCTGCTCTATTATTTGGTTCACTTTTTTGGGGGGTATTTCTCCCTCTCTACCTTCTTCTAGTTTGTTTTTGCGGTTATGATTTCTTCACTTCATTATGATTTTGCATGCCAAGTATTGCATGCGCTGTACCATAGAGGACTATCTATCTGTAAGCCATATGGAAAAAAACTTAGATCTTTTTCTTTCTGATGTTACCTTCGTTTGGTACACCGTAGCACTCAGTCACATAAAAACCTTAAAAAAAAAAAATTCTAATCCTCCTTTGTCCTTTTTCCTCCTTTTTTCTTTTTTTTGTTTTTTTGTCTTTGTTGGTTATCATTTCTTTCCAGAAGCCGCGGATACCGGCTCCTGGCTCCAAGATCATCCAGTCCACTTTGCTGAAAGAACAGAAGCTCTATAGCGCCCCCAGCAGGAACCAAGCAATGCCGACCTGCACCGCGGGTGAAGCTGGAAGTGTGGACGGCGGGAACACGTCAGGGAGGAGAGCGAGTCAGCGAGGACGGAATAAGGGCTGCCACTCTCCTGCTCGCAGCAGCGACTCGGCACGTTCCCACAACAACCACGCTCACAGAGGAAGGAGCAGCCGCCATCAGAGAAAGTAAGACGAAGGTTTTTAATATCCTGTTGGACCCCATCCGTCCATCTGTTTTGTCTCCTTGCCGCCCTGCTTCAAAGTCACTGCAGCTGGAAGCTGTCCCAACTGACTTGGCGTAAGAGGCAGGTTTCACGACAGATTACAATCACATCGTTATCAATTTATGAAATTTCAATGCCCCTTCACCTACATAAAAGCGTCCTTCTGCACTACACACAGAATGGAAATGGCAGTCACTTCCACACATAATACCGTATTGGCCCGAATATAAGACGGCCCTGATTATAAGACGACCCCCTCTTTTTCAAGACTCAAGTTTGAAAAAAGACTTAATTTTTGTGCAGAAAATAATTAGAGTGCATCTCAAACAAATGATTATAACAATATATTTGAGAGAAAAAACATGTTATTTTGCCTCATTCAAATCTAAAGTGCAATCACATTCGTAAATGAATGGCTTCCGGTTTTTGAGATGTAAATTACATCATAACTTGTCCTCAGCTGCCCATTTTTCTTCAGATTGTCACTACGTTTCTCCATTTTCTGTTATCTCTTCTATTATTTTCTTCTGTTTTTCTTCTTACCGCTATTTTTTATTTTTCTTCTTCGTGCTACCGCTATTTTTATTTTTATTCTTTGTGGCAGGGGTTGACTTTGGCCTGGGGAGTCAAGTTCAGCATTCGCTTCACTGATGTCTGGCGCCATCTAGCGTTGTGAATGGGTATAATGTCTAGACCCCGAATAAAAGACGACCCCCACTTTTTCAGTCTTATTTCAATGCAAAAAACACCGTCTTATATTCGGGCCAATACGGTATAAACAGTACATCATGGCGTGTCCACACTAATTGTCAGCATCTGATCGTCCATTTTTATCCGCACGTGATAAAAATCGGCACAGATGTTTTGCGTTTTCCTCTATGTTAAAAAAAAATAAAAAAATAAAAATGGTTGTTTGTGCTCCACCATGTTGAAACTGTCAGTGTGCATCTAGTGTGTCACATTTAAAGGGAATGACAGGAGCCAATTTGAGTGACCTTGTTGGTGCTTGGGGGGGAAATATAATGGCATGCATCTGGTGTCATTCATGAGTCACCATGTTAGCACTTTTTTTTAACCTCTGTTAGGATTAGATACCATGGCTACACCCCCTCCCACACACACACACACACCACTGTGTATTGTACCAAAAATAGCATCTACAAGTAAAAACAACAGTAAAAATAAGAGCCATCGATTAAAAAGTCAATATGACAAGCTGCGCGCCGACGGCAGTTGCTATGCTAACGTCTGTGCCCCATTACATTTGAAGGGACTCCCTCCCTTGCCAACAGGGCCACCTCATTGACAAGCTTTTTCCGCCTGCTCTAGTCTACTATCACGTCGCTTTATCTTTGACTCGCGAGCAGCACAAGCCGGGAACATGTGATAGAGTACGTCCGTTCACTCATTCACTCCCAAAGACGTTTTTAAACGTCTTTTCCGACTCGGTCCAGAATTGGCTGGTACTGAATGAGTTAATAGCGGCACAGCGCTGTGGAGAATTGCAGTCAATTCTGGAACTAACAGATAACAGACTTTAAAAGGTACAGCTACTGTACAAAGCTTTGCTTTCCTTCCCCCCCAGGACAAAAAGCAGCCATTCCTCCAAGCGTCACCACCGCTCCGGTCGAGGTCAGGCCCACAATCGCAGCCCATCAGCCTCGTCGGGCCGACACTCTCACACGTCAAGCAGAAAGAAAGAGGTGTCGCGGAGCAAACAGAACAGACATCGCAGCAGCTCCTGGAGCAGCGAACGCTCATCGTGTGCCCACAGGGACCGTGGCCTCAGCACGACCAAGTCTCCTCACAACAGACAGAACGCCTCAAGGTGATCACACGCCCGCTCTCACCTTGATTGTCACCTCTTGTGCGCGTTTACCGGGCTTTGCGTGTTACGCAGGGACAGGGACAGCCCAAACCGCTGCGACAGCGACGCAGACAGCCGGGCCCGCCGCCGCTCTCGCAGTTACTCGCCCATTCGCAAACGGAGGAGAGATTCGCCCAGTTTCATGGAGGCTCGCAGGATTACCAGGTAACGCAAGACTTCTGGTCGTGTGTTGACATTCAGCCAATATTTGACTGTTGCAAGTCTTAATCAGTTACCGATGGTGCAGTGAGTGGTGCAATTTCCTGACTGACTGGTGAACATTCCCGAGTGTAGTTTGCCTTTCAGCCAGAGGCAGGCTGGGATGTGGTACCAGCTCCAAGAAACTTCAAACAGGATAAACGGTATAGAAAATGGATGAATGGGGTCTTGTCTTGTGTCTTTTCTTCCGCTTTCAACCACCCTGGTGTATCCACTGTGCTGCAGATCTCCATCTATACTCTATGTATATATGCCTATCTTTAAGGGACCAAAAAGTAATGGGACAATTGGCTGCTCAGCTGTTCCATGGCCAGATGGGCATGTGAGTTCACAAGCTGCAAAACTGCTTTTACTGCTTTTAGTGTTGTTTTACACTCCTCACGAGTCACAAAAAGGGATTGAGTTTTGTCAATCGGCTATTTGTTCGAGGGCAGTAAGTGGTACCCAAAGCGTTGAAACATTAACAGCTGGACATGCAATCAAAAGGTTAGGGTTGGTCAAATTAAGTTCAAGTGTAAAGTTATAATGTATTTTAGGTTTGTGGTGAAATTTCACCCCTAACTTTTTGTGTCGTGTCTAATCTCCGGTGAAATAATAAACATGGGATCAAAATCAAATTTGTATTTGATTTCCTTCAATATCAAAAGGCCAGCATCACAAATCGAATTACAGTCAAACCTCGGTTTTCGAACGTCTCGGTTCTCGACCAATTCGTTTTTCGACCAAAGATTTCGAGTTTTTTATGCCCCGTATGACCAACAAATTTCGGTTCTCGAACAAACCGAGCGCACTTGAATGCACCATTTGACTCATCTCGCGAGCGTGGTTTCGGTTTTCGAACAGCCTTCTGGAACGGATTATGGACGAAAACCGAGGTTTGACTGTATTTTAAAATTAATTTCAAGCTGTCAAATAGTCCATTTAAGGTGCGACACAATAGGAAGGTCGTTCGAGTAAAGATATTAAACGGTACAACCGAAGTAAGTATACACTTTTATTTAGAATAAATACATTCACTACAACAAGAGCATGCATACAATCGGACCAGCAGACTATACTGCAATTATAATTTTTTTTCACCTGAAATTTCTAAAAAAAAAAGTGTCAAATCAATTGTCACCCCTTGGCAGACCTGCACAGAAATAAATGATTGTTAAAAAGGTCAAATGTGCTTTCGTCTTTCACTCCAGCCCTTAAAGGTTCTGATGCTGAGACAAGGAGATGCACCTGAGCTGCGGGCCAGTTGCCGTGGTAACTGTTGCCGCGCAGTAGGACCCAGCTAGTCTGACTCCTGAAGCTTTGACTGAGCAGTAAAACATCCCCAGAGTAAACCTGGCTTCCTCCTGTTTTTTTTTTTTTAATCTCTCTCTCCTCCTCCACACCCCTTTCCTGAAATTCACAGCAACTCTAAAACTCTGCCCACTCACTAATATAACTCAATTTAAACGCTATCAAGCTTCTTTCTTGCTCTTGCTTGTTCGTTGCCATGGTGCGTTGGCTCGAGGACACACACACACACAAAAAACACACAGAAAATTGATTTAGAACTACTGTACAGCAGCAATACCTTGATAGCGTTGTACTAACCAAGTGGCGGGCTGTGCATTTGGCCTTCGGTGGTGACTTAAGCAACTTAATCCACATCTTTCTACCACCACTATCACGTCATCATGAAGCAAGCCATCAACACAAAAATGCATAACAACCGCACACAAATGTGTCATCTAAAATCATCTGAAGCAGGTGAGAAGGAATATTAATCTCATAACATAACAGAAATGCTGATTGTAATATAAACATGAACGTGTGCATCGCCATAGCCCGGAGTATGTTTTGCTCGTCAAAATTGGCTGGAGTAGTTTTGTTCTGATCAATCTGAAGGAGAATGCTCACGTTACGGAGCAAGGTCACTTTGAAATCTGATTTGTTGAAAAGAATCGGTGGTCTAGTGGTTAGCGTGTCGACCTCACAGGGCAGAGGTCGTGGGTTCGATCCCGGCTCCGGCCTCCCTGTGTGGAGTTTGGGTTTTCGCCGGGTACTCCGGTTCCCTCCCACATTCCAAAAAAACATGCATGGCAGGCTGATTGAATGCTCCAAATTGTCCCTAGGTGTGAGTGTGAGCGCGGATGGTTGTTAGTCTCTGTGTGCCCTGCAATTGGCTGCCAACCAGTTCAGGGTGTCCCCCGCCTACTGCCTGAAGACAGCTGAGATAGCCTCCAGCAACCCCCCGCGACCTTTGTGAGGATAAAGCAGTTCAGGAAATGGATGGATGGATAAAAAGAATCGGACTTATTGCTGTAAAAAACAAAATTGAACCGGTAAACCGAATCTAATGGTTGAACTTTGAAATATGTTAAGATGCGGATCCAATTGTCTTTTATTGGGGAGCTCCATTGATGCATGAAAGCAAATCAGTGTTTAAGGATGCAAAAAGTTACTGCGGAAAAATCCTGTTGAGTAAAATATATGCAATAATCGAAGCACTGCTGATTCTGAAAGCCCCATGGGCAGATTAATTTTGAGAAATCCAATGAGGCGAAAAAAAAAAAAAAAAAAAAAAAAGAAATCTAACATCCCACAAACTGGAAGCGGTGCAGCCAAGAGAAACCACAACACAATGAGGAGACTGTTGGGAATAAACGACTCTGATTTCATGGAATGAATATCACCACTCACCACTGTACTAACCACACTGTTGTTGATGTCTTTTGGTGTTTGCCTTCACTGACAAGTTCTTTTGGGTGATAATTACTTTCGGAAGCACTTCCAGCGTGGCTATTAATGAGGAAACTAACAACATGCTTCTCTTCTTTGAGTGTACACAGCTTTTTTATATTTTTTTTGGTTAATAACCCTCATAGCTGCTCTCTTTTAGCTCCTGTCCTGGTCACAACCATCTAACAATGATCTGCTCAACCAAATATCAGACAACTGATTTTTGATTTGATGATTTTGACATCCACTTCTCCCACCCCCTTCTCCGCCCCCATTTCCCAGTGCTCGAAAACGTCCGATCCCGTACTACCGTCCGAGTCCGTCGTCGTCGAGCTACGACAGCAGCCCCTCGCGCTCCAGCCGCAGTCGCAGCTACAGCAGCTACAGTCGCAGTCGCAGCAGGAGCCGCAGCAGGAGCAGGAGTCGAAGCCGCAGCCGCAGCTGGACTCGCAGTCGCAGCTGGAGTCGAGGTCGCTCTCGCAGTCACCGCAGTTACTCCAGCCACAGCAGCTATGACAGTCCCGGCTTCTGAGGGGAACCCGCAACCAGGGGGAGGAAGATGCAATTGGGTTTGTCGAGTTTTCCGCTCCAGGTTCCAAATACCCTTTTACCCTTAAGACTATTCTGTACTCTGTTTAGGTCAGGGGTGTCAAACTCATGTCACATTGTGGGCCACATACGGACTCTGTCGATGTCAAGTGGGCCAAACCACTAACATGATACCATACTGTGCTATGAATCACCAAAATCTCAACTCTTTCCTTTGTTTTGGTCCCAAGAAGGTGTTTAAAGGCAAATCCATAAAAATTCTGAAGAGGGCAAAACATTCCCCAAAATGTATTCACACTTGTCAAATATGCGATTTGGCCGAGCCCTTGAACAAACCTTGCTATTTGTTGGCACGTTCTTTCACTTCCTCCACAAAGTGGCCAAAATCCGAAGTAAATGTGTGCGTGTCTGCGTGCGTGTGTACATAAAAGAGAGCTGCCGAGTATACCACACATGAAAACGAAAAAGCCACGATATATTTCCCCTCTCCTCCCCAAAGACGTTCACTCCTTGAGAGCAGCAAGATCAACGAAAAGCAGAACAACAGAGAGAACAAAACGTTTTTTTTTAATGCTTGAAAGTCACATTGTATGTGTTTGTCTGTATAGATCTCTTCTGGCTTTGTAAACTATGCACTGTATACTCCATTAAGTTGCAAGAGTGGAGGCGATACAGCATAGCACGGCCAATCGGAAAGCAAGTGTCCCTTTTCGTGGGCTACGAGGCTCGAACTAAACTTTGGGATGCTGCTCTAATGGCACGCCAGCCAGCCACAAGCAAATTAGATGAAATGTACTATTTATTACCTTATGTCTGCCCTATCTAATTTACTGTGATGCGTATGTTGATTCTGCTTATCCTTCATTTATGGGTAACAGACTCTGTGTGTCAGGTTAAAGCGTGGTACACACGTACCGATTGTAATTTTCCAACATCTTAAAAGGGAAGACAACTCAATTTTCTTTACACGGAGATGTTGAAAGCGACTCTAGTAGTCTAAACACAAATTGTTTTTTTTTGGAATATGAGTTAAGTAGCACAATTTATTCGTTTTTAGCCATTACAGGGGGCGGCCATTTTGTCACTTTCTGTCGACTGAAAATGACATCAGAGTTGCTCAGGGCGCAGGTAATGACCAATCACGGTGCAGCTGTGTGTTTTTATTTTATTTATTATTATTTATTTATTTATTTTGTGAAGATGAGCCATGAGCAAATGTGATGTCATTTTCAGTTGACAGCAACTGGCAAAATGGCCGCCCCCGAGATGGGCAAAAACAGGTGAACTTTACTGCTTACTTCATATTCCACAAACGCAATATTAATCAGAACGCTGTGTTTAGACTAATAGGGCAATAGAGAACATTTTGTGAAGAAAATTTCTGTGTTGACTTCTCCTTTGACCAAACTATGTATCAGGTGTAATATTTAATATTGTCGGTTGCAATGATTTTCTGAGTAGATGACAGGAAAAACTTACTGCAAAACTTTCCATGCACGTTTTGTGAATCTAATATTAATGTATTTATTTATTTATGTATTTATTGACATAATTTATTTATTGGACTATTTATTATTTTAAATTATTGAACCTTTTTTTAGCACGAGGCCGTGGATTGCAAAAAATGGTCGAATCATGCTCGGAAGATAACATTGCAGCGGTTGTATTCCCATGTGAAAATGGACTGTATGCATTCATGTTGGGTGGGCGGAAGGCTGACACATACGCCTTCTGGCTTTTATGTTGGAGGTTGTTTCACTTGTCAATGGAATCGACACACCGCGACTGTCATTAATTCGTGGAGTGGTTCAATACAAGATTAAGAAAGTCTCCTTCCACCGTATGCACAAAAATAGATGGGAGATGGGCCTCTGAATTAATTTATTCATCAATTAGGAGGTTGAGAAGACTCCTTAATCTGACATTTTACCAATTTGGACAGTTCTCAGCTTCCCCCCCGAAAAATACTTAAAATATTTTGAGGGTGCTTGTTTTTATGGCTTAGTGCAAAAATCAAGGTCACACTTCAACCCCACTGAACACTTTAGAAATTATTGTTGTCGATCAAGAGCGGAAGCAGCTGAAAAAGTTGAACTTTGTCAGGGTCTGTCCTGCCTGGACAATTTATAGAAGCAAATTCAGACAGGGTCCATCCGAAAGTTTTCCCCACCACCACGTGATCATGTCTTATGTCATTTGCACTTTGTTGCATTCCTTATAAAACCTCAGAACAACAAAGCCCGTCCTTAATTTATTTCAAATATAGCACTGCCCCTTTTGATCCTTTGGGTCGTTCTTTGTAGTGTGCAAGTTCATATTCCTGACAATAAATTGAAACAAATGGGCAAAATAAATCCTGTTTATTTGTTTTTTTCCTGTCAGCAGATCGTTTTGTGCATGATGTGTGTGTAGCTCACAAGTATGTTTTTGTCATGGTTGAACTCTCCTGATGGGTTTGAATGTTTAGCAGACAATCGTTGAAGAAGAGATGAAATGGAGTTAGGAATTGTTTGCTCAGTATTGCAAATGATGCTCGAATGTCTCACATTTGAAAAGAGATTCAGTATGAGATTGTCAATGGCCTCTATCGACGTCTAAAGAGTGGCGCCACTAAAGAAAGCTACCAAAATGTGACTTGTGGCGAGGTACTCCCATCCAAAGCACAAGCAGTAATCTCCATGCATTCGACATTCAAGTTCATGGTGAGTACTTTCGACTTTATCCCCCATGCAGTAATTATCCCAAAATTGGACACTTTGGACGAATGTTGGACAAATGGACTGTTGGACAAATGGACACCACAGACAAAACAGTGAAAAATAACTCCACGAAGCTGAAATTTTGCATAGGATGTATATCTATTCTTGGCCAATTGCCACTGAACATTTGAGGGGGTGAAAGTGAAAAAAAATTAAAAGTGAAAAAAGATGTTGCACATCGGAAGAGGGACATTTTGGGGACGTAATCCTTCATGCAGCCGCTTAAAAATACTGCATGAGGGTTACATCTGATAGCCTTGCAACAAATGCTGCTTTAACACACGTTGAACAGGAACTCGTACAAACAGAGAATACAACATTACTCACAAGCAGATATTATTTGCGCTCTGTGGGAGCAGTGACAATTACTGCAGTTTAGAAGGGGACCTTCTCTGCCTCTTCTTCCCGCCCAATAGAGCTGTCCGGAATGTTGCTGCTTAGCTTTTTAATTCCAACTTTCCTGTATTATATAAAAATTAATGACTTAAAAATGTGTGATGTAGTCGAGGTGCGAATGGTGAACCTTCGATGCAGTGGCGGTTTCGAGTTGGCAAATAAAAGATTCAGGTGGTTGTTTAATTTCACGCTGTGCTGACATGCATATAGAAGCCATTAAAAAGCCAGTTTTCCAAAATATGTCCTTTTTTAGCTTGTAACTGTTTAGAATTACATCTCTTAAATGATGCTATGAAATGCAATCTTATGCCTGTCTGACTTCCCAGCAGCCTTCTGGATTCTTCTTGTCTTTTGGAGCCATCACAGAGGAGAGGACTGGATGTCTGTGTGTGTGTGTGTGTGTTGGGGTGTTGGGGGGCGGGGGGTGTTGAGGGAAGTTCAGCAGTGCAATGGTCAGCTGTCATTTGGGGAGGGCCTTCCTGCTGGATTCCACTGCAGTGCTACGTCTGCCACAAATAGATGTTCTGGTAACTTCCACAAGTGTGTGTGGAGGGGAGTGGAAAGAGAAAGGCTGGTGCACAGTGGTCATATAAATACGAGGGGGCCAGCATGTTGGGCGGACATTTTCAGCGAGGCCAAAGTGCACCAGCAGCTCTCCTTCATCATGGCAGAGAGACGTATTCCTTTCAGCACGCTCCGCACCCCGAGCTGGGACCCCTTCCGCGACTGGCATAGCCGTATCTTCGACCAGACCTTTGGTATGCCCGCCTCAGTGGAAGACTTGGCTTTGTACCCCAGCACCCACTGGCCCGGCTACATGAGGCCCTCAGTGATGCCCACCGAGATGGGTGCCGTGATGCCTCACACTCCCGTGATGTACCCGGGTGCCATGATGGCCCAGCAGGCTCGCGCCCTGTCGCGCCAGATGAGCACGGGCATGTCGGAGATCAAGCAGACCCAAGACAACTGGAAAGTCTCCCTGGACGTGAACCACTTCTCACCTGAAGAGCTGGTGATCAAGACCAAGGATGGGGTGGTGGAAATCACTGGTAAGGTTTCACTTTTGCAACCAACATAAAAGACATTTCATAATGACTGTAAAAATCAATAATTATTTATTATAATATATATTAATATTATTTTTTTAATATTATATTATATATATATAATATTGATATATAATTATTTTATATTATTTTTAGTTTTTTTTTTGTGGTGGAACAAAATAATCATGTTTAAAATGTATTGAGATGCGTATAGAATTTATTATTCGAGAGATAATATATGTTTCAAGGAAATGCCACATTTACAGTACTGTACTGTCAAATTCATTTATTTACAGGAAATAGAAAATTACAAGAAACTCAATGCATCATAATCTCTTGAATGATCTGAACTGTATCAAACCGAATCACAATCCCACTGAATCCAATTGAATGGCTCCAATTTAAAATTGAACCGTACTTAAATTTTATCGCACTATATGTATCAAGATTGTCTTTTATTTTATGTACGTGTGTCTAGTGGCTCTCATTAGATTGTACAGGAGTACCTAGCTGTTCCCCCCCAAAAAATCTGTGCCTTTCCTCATAACAGCTTAACTGTTCTGGAAACGTCGTTACATAATACCTTGGAACAATGCAGTGCTGTTTTCCCAGTGTGATAGTGGGTGTGGGGTTTTTTTTGGGATGAAAGCCCACTGATACAAAAACTATTCAACATGTAGGAGTGTCCACTTTCACTGACAAGAGTGTTTTCGCAATTTTTCAAGCAATTCGCAAAGCACCGTACTTTTCGTGTGTCACCGTGTTGGGTAAGGGTTTAAAAGGGACAATTGGAGCTTGTCCAGGCTTTTGCTTAGACAGCCGCCATACTGCAGAGAGTCAGGGGGGGGGGCACCTTAGATAAACAAAGCCGGAGTGGAATTTGCAGCCTTCTGCTCGCTTATTTCAAACCAAAGACGATCTGCTTCAATGATAACTGTCAGCATAGATATCGAACGCCTCCAGTTGGTCCTTTTTTGGACGGGAGGATATGTGGCTAATCTTCCTGTTGCCACAACAAACAACGCACTGTGCCACATAGTTCAAATGAATCTGGACACCTATGAGAAGCTTACAGACTATAATTATGCTTGGCAGGGCGCACATTGACAAACAACCATCCACACTCACAACCACACCTAGGGACAATTTAGTGTGTTCCATGAACCTGCCATGCATGTTTTTGGAATGTGGGAGTAGTCCAGGGTGTAGCCCTCTTCCACACAGTTAGCTGAGATTGAGTCGCGCTCACCCCAGAGCATACTGGGGGGCAAGTGCTCCCTTTTAGAGAGACACAATTTCAGGTGCATTTGAAAAGTGGAGTACCCTGCGATTGGTTGGCCACTAGTTTCCCCCTGTACTGCCCAAAGACAACTGGGATAGGCTCCAGCACGACCCTCGTGAGGATGTGAATGTTATTATTTTAATTGTATTCTTTTCACCCATAGGCAAGCATGAGGAGCGTAAAGACGAACATGGTTTTGTGTCCAGATCTTTCACCAGGAAATATACGTAAGTAGTCCACGCATCTAAACTGACAGCTACTTATTGTTACTAATTAACGCTCAGGGCTATCTTTCAGTTTCTCACTTCCGGTGTTGTGCCCACTAGCTCGTTATCACAAATGGAATAGAATGGTACCACACTGACCTTTGAACTATACTGGATTGAAAAATACCACCTTTGTTCTCTCTAAATTAGGTAAATGTTCAATTCCTATGGCAAAAGACGGTTTATTGTAGGAATCAAGTGCTATTTTCCGATCCCTTGGTGGTCCCTGGACCAAAAAGCTGCTTTCAACGTCTGCCCCTCTCTTCACATTAGCTTAGGATTTGCTGCCACCCAGAGGCCACAGTGACAACTGAACTGTTTTTAATCAAATGAAAGGACATTTTAGGCACCGGCCTTTTGGACAAAGTGAGGATTCATTTTTGAATGGTTTGTAAAGTAAAAATAATCGAACTCATCCAGATCACCGTCAACGGGTCACTTTTCATTAGCTGTTTTACTTGTCATATATTTTGCTGTCTTTAGCGCAACCCTGTTACAGACACGTTGGCACTTGAAAAACATATACAGTACAGTATTTTAAAAAGTATTGATAAAAATAATAATTTGAAATTAAAGAAAGAATGTACGTTTTAATTCAATACTAATTGAATTGTAAAGCTGTACAGCCTATTCTCGATGTTAGCTGCTATGCTAATCGGTAAACAACAAAGTTAGCAATTGGAAAAGGGGAGAAAACTTTAAAGTTTTTTTTCATACGTTCAACAAGATTGTGGTTGATTTGTTAACACAGACTATTACAGCTGGAAAAAGTGAACAATAGAACAAGGAACTTTTCTTGGGTCTATGGTCAGAGCTATTAGCTCGATGATGTAATTTCAAGCAATGTAGCTTTTTTCTTTTCTCTTCCTGGTGATGGCTAATAAAGTTCATTCATTCATTCATCTTCCGAACCGCTTGATCCTCACTAGGGTCGCGGGGGGTGCTGGAGCCTATCCCAGCTGTCTTCGGGCAGTAGGCAGGGACACCCTGAACCGGTTGCCAGCCATCGCAGGGCACACAGAAACGAACATTCGCTCTCACACTCACACCTAGGACAATTGTGGAGTGTTCACACCGCCTGCCATGCATGTCTTTGGAATGTGGGAGGAAACCGGAGTACCCAGAAACCCACGCAGGCCCGGGAAACATGCAAAATCCACACAGGAGAGGACCGGAGTGGAATCGAACCCGGTACCTCTGCACTGTGAAGTCGACGTGCTAACCACTGGACTACCGGGCCGCCCGGCTAATAAAGTTGTTGTCACTAAATTGACAAACACAACTCCGAGGAATAACTTTCTTTTATTTTTAATGTGTAAGTTGGTCATCAAAAGACAAGAAAACATTTTAATCGTATTTGGAAATAACGTTTACTGCAGCTCCAATTACAAACAAGTACGTGTTTCTGTATTTTGTCTGTGGATTACTGTATTTGAAATGTCATTTTTTGATGGGTGGGGGGGGGGGTCTTAGGGGCAATAATTGTCCAATTCTGTAATGACCACTAAACATGCCCATGTCAGTGATGCTTTTGCTCAACACTTTCACATATATATATTTTTAATTGACTACACCTTAATATTCCTACTTTTCTTTCTGCAGCCTCCCCTCCAGCGCCAACGTGGAAAAGGTCACCTCTTCATTGTCTCCTGAAGGCGTGTTGACGGTGGAGGCCCCGCTCGCCAAGCCGGCCATCGCGGCCGCAGAGACTTCAATACCCGTCACTGTGGACACCAAAAGCGATGTGGTGAAGAAATAGGAGCCTCGCACACAAACATGCATTCAAACAAGATTGCAATGCCGCCGTTGGTCAAACGGAGACCTTTGCATCTATACTGAGCTAAGCCAGGCCGAGAGCACCCATGACTGTATGTATGTGTGTGGTTGTCACTGTAATTGTTCTCCTCATCTCAGTGTGCGGTAGCTCACATTCTTTGTTCTCTCTTCTTCATTTCTGCTGAGCACATCTCCTTTCACGCTGGCTATTACGTCACACTAGAGTATAAAAGTCTCCAGAGAGCATGCACTTCACAACCCCCAAAATGCAGAGTAATTCCAGTTAGAGGTCTGCAAATAGACTGGTTTCATCCTCAGTTGATTTAGAAATGTCAACAGAGAATAAAGATGAAATGACATGCACAATGTCTCGTTCTTGGACTACTGTATCTCATTTCTTAAACGGTTAAACAATCTTCTCTGGTATATTATCAATTTTTCATGCACACATAGTACATAGTATGTTATCAAATTTCAATTACTCGACTACAACTCTGAAATCTATCATTTGTCTCTCTGACATTAATTTATGAAATGCTTAATGTTGCAGAGTAAAGGGAAAGTGTATTTTTATTTGCAACATTGCAGGTACTTGTTTTCACACGCAACTGACCTGTTACTTAGGTGTAGTATGTATGGTGGTTGTTTGGTTGTTTTTCACTTTTTTTTGTTTTCTGATTCCCCGGTCAACATTTTTTTGCCAAAAGCAAATGTGGCGGAACAAAACACCCTTGTGAACACTGATATTCCCATCTCATATGAAATACATACATTTATGGCATATACAATGTACAGTTTTAATAGCCCAACCATTACCAATATTTCAATGATTTCTCAAACTGGTAAAACTACATAATATTTTAGTGTACATGAAAGTGCCCAAAAGAATGATGATTTTAAATATTTGGTGTCTTTTTGGTCACTTGAAGAAAAGTCATCAAACTTAAGTTATTCACATTGCTGTCAAATGTTAAAATGGATCAAAGCTGATGTGTAAAGTATGCATTTATTAGGGATAAACATATCCTTTGATTGAAACATCATGAGATGCAAGGGCAGGCAGTTCCACTCCAGCCCTATAGGAGGCGCACCATCTGCAGTATCTGCTTTGTCAAGTGGACCGCATGTAATAAAGGTAAGTGAAGAAGACAATATGTTATCAGCTACTTTGAGTCCTTGCTCAAATGTGATGGTTTCTGTGTAATACCGCAAACATACAAACCAACAAATTATTGTTTATTGGGTGACAAATATAATTTAAGAGTCCAAATTTGATCATCTCTACCCATATTCATATTGTGTCAAAAATGTACGATGTTATTCTTCACACAATAGTAGCTCTCTCTCTATCTCTCTCTCTCTCTTTCTCGTGTATGCACTCATGTGTCAGGTCGTCATGGCAACAGAGCTGTGATGTCGGCAGAGAGCTGCAAGCCATCACAAAATTAATTCAAACGGTGGATTGAAAGGCCTTGAAGACTTTTGACTGGAAATAAAAGCTGTGGCCTCGCAACCTGTTTGAGTTAAGACTACTGGTGAAAATATTGGTTCCAATTTCTACAGTTTTGAATACCTATACAGTACATTTTGCCAAATACAGTCGTCATTTTGAACGAGCCTATATTTTATTCATGTTGTTCAGCAACATTTTGGATTTCTTGTACAATAGTACTGTGCCGCTGCAGTAATAATAATAATACATTCATTTCTTTGATAAATCACTCAATCATGTTTCTTTGTTTTAGATTTTTAATAATACATATAAAGGGGAAAAAACAATCTGGCATTGAAATGTCAAGACTATAGTCCCTGTAGATGGTGCTTATGTATTTATATACACATTTTATTTTACACACACACACCTCCAAATGTATACTCCTTATTCTCCCGAGGCGTGCAACGTTAGAGCTGGAGTCTCTCGCAGCTAACTTCGGCGAAAGACAGACTAAACCCTTGACTGGTCACCAATGTCGACAGACAACCAGGATGAGCGCCTGCAATGTTCCTGTCATCATAAAAGACAGGACTCGTGATTGACTTGAACGGACAATGTACATTTTTACGACACGCTTTGCTATTTCCTCCACAGGAACATATGACTTTGTAAATATGGTTAGGTATTGTTCTAAAAACACCATTTGTGTCCTATATATGCTGAATGTTTATATCTTTGCAGTGGGAGGTTGTGTCTCGTTCGCTCGAAACCAGGCAATGGGACTTGGAGTGGAGTTCCACCACATCAACGCCCCACTTGATTTGGCGCTGAGTGACGTTAGGCCAGTCTGGAATCCGTAATGGAAAAGTGCCTTAATTGCTTGTAGATGTGAATGGTTGTTTGTAAAATGTGCCCTGTGATTAGCTGTTGACGACTCTGAGGTGCACCCTGCCTCATTTACCCAAAATCAGGACAAGCTTGACGCAAAATGAATGGTTCGATACTGAATGATGTGGACAAATGAAAGGATACTTGAAGCACCGCTAACCCCATGAAAAACTTCTCCCTTCCGCATTGTCTGTGAAGTGTGAGGCGAGTATGTGTTCACCTCTTAAGACCTTCCTGTACATAGAAAACACGAGTGATGCCTGTTTAGCGGGCTCATTGTGCCAGCGTGAACAGTTGGAGGTCATCCAGTGCAGACGAATTAACTGTCAAAGGCGGATCAAATGAAAGATGTATCAACACAACTGGTGATGGAGTCGCATGCTGCGTGCTTCCTCTTCCTCCTCCCTGACTGTATTCATGTTGCGTGCCAGCCCACTAATGCACATACTAACCCCACTTTTGACTCCGAAGCTGCAGGCCTGCGCTATTTTTAGAGCGCTCTGCTATGCACTCAGCCTCCAGCATGTTGTATAGTTACACAGGGCAGATAACACATGAATCACTGCCTCTGCATATTATTTTATTTTTATTTAGGCGCTGGACTTATAGGATAGTTGCCTCATGTCAGGAGGCAAAACGCTGCTAAAGCTTCTTTATATACTGAGAAATACGCTCTGTATATTATGGTATGCTTAAGAAAATTATTTTTAGAGTGTACAATGAGTGTTTATTTATTAGGTGTCAAATAAGCCAGAAATAACATTTACTTTCTCTCTCTCAAAAAAAAAAACCTATTCACTCGACAAATAATACTTTTTCTCACACACACACACAAACCAATACAGTAGAACTCTTGCTGTTGCTTGTTCTCTCCCACACCCCCCCCCCAAAATTCTTCCATACAACAGAACAATTCTCTTACTAACTCCTCTCACACGCCAAAAACTAAACTGTGCAGTTAAAAAATAAAATTGTGAACACATTTGAGTATGGTACTAAAATACAAATATATCGTATAGTTCCTCTAAATGTCCATTCAAGTTTTGATTTAAATGTTCATCCTATTCTCTTTCGTTTGTAAAAAATGTTTTAATCACCACTTTAGAATTTAGTCCCACCTGCCTCCCTCTATAAAGAAACATAAACAAATGTTGTGCATGTGTGTCAACTGAACCTATGGCTAAAAATGACCAAACAGAACACAAAACTTGAAATGGGGCAAAGAATAACCCATTTTGTTCTAGTGAGAATCTGGATCGTGGTCAGTTTGGTTTTAAACCCATTCATTCCCCAGAATTCAAATGGGCACCGCCCATCTATCGGACCACAGTCCTCCATGAACAAGGACGAACCAATGAACACAAATACCACTTCTTCTTTTTTTTTAATTCACTTTTGGTCACAGTTTGGTCAGTAAATTGCTTCGCATATTTTGCTGCTAAAATAAACTAATCGAATGAGGCCTCGGACTTCTGCAGTATTTTGGAATTCTTAAAAATAGGAAATATGATTTTGTAAAATGACCTACGGACATTTTGAGCTGTATTGCTAAAAAAAAATCACAGAATTAAAAACAAAAAATAGAGCATAAAAATCAAGATTTGAGAAAGAAAGAATAGTTTTTAGGAATGACAATCCACTGCTCTTGTCGTGAACTGTGCTTGATGTCTCCAAAGCACTTAACATTTCAACATTTCCTCTTTTCCTCTGAGTCACCACTTCCCTTCCACTCAAACGCAGGCATAAATGATTCATGCGGATTCCCATCAAACCAGGAGCTCGCAAGGCCTTGAAACCAGGCAAGTGCCTCACATGAAGAAACAGTCGCCGGCTTCTTCCGAAACCCTCCCCATTCCTTCCTCTCTCTAAATGACTTTTCCATGTTCCTTTCGTGTTTGTCTCTGTATTCCCAATTCAGTCAGTATTGACGAATATCCAGTTTGTTTTTCAGTACACGGACTGGAAAAGGGACTGCATTGTTCGCCAAAGAGACGCTAAATGGTGGCGACACCTGGTGGTGATCATTTGAACTTTTCTCCAGTCGTCACTTTTTCTCCTCCAAGTTGAGATGTTCGAAATGGCCATGTGCTGAAATTCATAGTTACATGTACTTGGAAGATGAATCTTAAACGCAAACACCAAATGGGCTGTCTCAAATACGGATTAGTTAATATAATCACGGAGCCCGGCCATATGTCGTCCAATGGAAGGACCAGAGTCTTGATTAGCTTCCAGCCAGTTAGTTTCAAGCAGCTGTTTTGTTTTTTTGGTTTGTTTTCCAAACACTTCAGGAGGAAATCAAAAACACTTCTTTTCCTCATGTGTTTCAATTCATTCGAAGGACTAATGGATTTTTACTTGTATTTTTTTACTTACTCACCTCTGTAGAACTGAAGAAATTATGACAAGAAAGTCACCTTGGGGGTTGATTATTTCGTCCGTCTGCTCTTCGTCCGTTGGAAAGGTAAATTCATCCAAAACTTTTTTTTTTTTTACTTGAAACTGACTTTTCGGGTTGTGGTTAAATTGATTGCATAAACATAAACACAATGGGGGCAATCAGGGCTCCAAAATGCCCCAAAATGGTGGCATTTCACTCCTAAAATTTCAGTTAGTTCAAGTGACTTAAAACTCAACTACTTGTGTTTGTGCGACCAGAAAATGTGCAGTTTTTTTTTTTTTTTTATTTAATGAGTCATTTTGAATAGTTTGGGTTTTTGCAGTAATGTACTGAAAATGAGCGCCCCCTAAACTTTCAGGTTAGGGCGACTGTGCTCCAAGTGAAAAAAAAAGAAAAAAGTCTGAAGCCCTGAATATGCTGACAGTAAAAAAAGATTTAGATCAGATCACTTTGTAAATGTGTTTCAAAATGTGATGGACACTTCAAAACTACACTGAAAAAAAAGAGGTATTTGTATTGATTCAATTTTTGTTATTTAACATTGGTTGCATGTAATAAAATTCCGGCCTAATCCATAAATACAGATATGGATTCGGATTATTTTATTTAGTGCAACCAATTGACGAAATAAAATACAATTTGAACTGTGATTATTTCATGAGACTCAAATGTGGGTTGAATGATAAGAAAGGTTTCACTTACTACTAGTACAGTACAAGTGACATTAAATGTGGATCACAAAGTTCACTCTCAGACGTGTTTGTCAAAAGTCAGCCGGGGTGGAGCCTTTCAGCTATGGATCGCCCAGTTTTTAAGATCATGCTTTTTTCTTTCCATCACTTTAATCCAATACATTGCTTGTATGTGTTTTGCATTAAGATTGATTATAATTAATTTCCTGGTAGTTAATCATTTCAGGGACAGCGGTTACTACAGTGGACAGGTTATAATGATCATCATAAAATGCCGAAAGTACAAGTCTGCATTATCTTGTTTTGGTCTTTGTGGTTACCGAGAAATTTCATGTGACGGCTCATTAAAAAGAAAAAAGGAAAAAAAGAAAATGTAAGGTTTGTAAATTCTGGGTTTGTGGGGAATTGATAGATGGTCAGTATTGACCTTAAATGTGCGTGACTAACATTTGTACAATGCTAGATGACTGGAATATGAATGTTCTGTAATCACCAAAATGATCAATACAAAATATTCCTTTATGCTGAGGTGTTTGGTGGTGGTGACCGATTTAAACACAGTCAATAGCGACAATATTGGGGGTGGGGGTGCTATTTGACTCTAAACCTGTAAACCGTGTTTCATTAGTTGTGGACGTTTGACTTTATGAGACGCCTCATTGTCAAACATCTCTCCCACGTTATCGTCCTCTTCCCAAGAATTGCATGTCACCCTCGTAATGTCTGTAACAGGTCAATTTATTGGTAACAATGACTGTTTTGGTATAGCGTACTTCAGCAAATGGAGTAAAGAAAACACATTTTTAAAAGAAGGTCTAGCTAACAATTGCGATAAAAAGAAATAAATAGAAAATCATCTGAAATAAGGTCTAGTATTTTTCCAATACCCCTATGAATACATAACATCTACAGTATAAGTTAATAAATTGAAGCTACTCTATAAATACATCACCAGCATGCACAATACCGTAATATGGAGAATACCGGAGCAGTTCTCATCTTACACCGAAGAAACAAAATACTGTCATAGGCAAAAGAAACTGCAGATAAAGTGAATCCACAAACCCCAAATGGAGCCTTCTGGTCACATTGCATGAACTCTGGCAATCATCAATACTTCAGCTTTGTGGTTCCAGAAGCCATTTCAGACGACGAACTGAAGAGTAAGGGTGGAACCATTTTCTAGCCTCGTGATCGTTCTCCACTACCCAACTCCATTTCTTTTCTTTTTTGCTATGTGACTTCTGTGATTCGAATCGTTTTTCTCCAAACAGGAGCCAATTGAGGCTATATTATAAGTGACGACAATACTGACACTAAGGATTAGGTGTCCACAAACAGTTAATTTATTCAATAAAGCACATCAGCACATGATAGGGACAAGCTGCACTAAGTTTACTTTATGAAGTTCTATTTAGTTACAGTATGACTTGTGTGACTTAGCCGGACACACACCTGACACAAAGCAAAACAAAAAGAACACTTTTTTTTTTTTTTTAGCTCCCCCTCTCCATGTTATCTTCAATAACGGAGACATCCTGCTTTTTCACTCGACGACCATAGTGTGCTGCAAACTAAAGATGTCACGTCATTACGCATGTATGTCGACACCCCTATAAGCCGCGTTTTTGTCATCCGTGCGCTTTTGCCCTCTCGAGAAAAGCAAGGTTCATGACATTCAAGGTTACTGAAATTTTTTATTTTTTCCCCTGTTGCTCAGAACATCAAAACTCAATTTCTGGGTACTTCTTCCCCCTCATTCATTGCAGTAAGACAACCTCCGCTTCATTTGCTCATTGCGCCAACCTCTAACCAGCCATTTTTCACGCCGGCGCCAAAGACACACCCTCTTGCTTCTCGGCGGTATGCTAGCAAATGCTGCAGAGGCTACCAAGAAGGGGGATTTGTTCTTTTATGTATTTCTTTTTTTTGTAATAACTGTAGTTTATACCTCAAGCTAAGGTCTTCTTTTCTCCTACTTTAACTTTTGTGGAAAAATAAAGAACAGCAGCCGCGTTAATACCGTTGGCTGCCGATGTTCCACCGCTTACCCCCCACCCGCTTGTTTATCTTAATTGCTAACTTTTTCAGTATTATTTTATTTTGTCATTTGTGAGCGCGACTGTTGTGGTGTTTTTTTTTTTCGGCAGAAGTTGAGGTTGCAGACTCTTCTTAGTTGTTGCCCTCGCCGCCCTCGTCGTCCTGCTGGTCGCTTGTCCACAGCGTCAAGTTGTCTCGTAGCAGCTGCATGATGAGAGTGGAGTCTTTGTAGGAGTCCTCGTTGAGGGTGTCCAGCTCGGCGATGGCGTCGTCGAAGGCGGTCTTGGCCAGGTGGCACGCCTGCTCGGGGGCGTTTTGGATCTCGTAGTAGAAGACTGAGTAGTTGAGAGCCAGGCCCAGGCGAATGGGGTGGGTGGGCTGCATGTGCTCTTTGCTGATCTCGTGGGCCTCGCTGTACGACTTCTCGGAGGATTCGACGACGGCGGCTCGCTTCTCGCCGGTGGCCACCTCGGCCAGGTAGCGGTAGTAGTCGCCCTTCATCTTCAGGTAGAAGACCTTGCTCTCGTGCTGCGTCTCGTTGCAGTTCTTGATCAGGAAGTTGTCGAGGAGGTTGAGCACATCCTGGCAAACGGTCTCCAGCTCCTTCTCGATTTTTTCCCGGTAGGCCCGCACCATCTCGATCTTTTTCTCGTTACCGTCGGCGGACGTCTTCTGCTCAATGCTGGAGATGACGCGCCAGGATGAACGCCGCGCGCCGACGACGTTCTTGTAGGCTACGGAGAGCAGGTTCCTCTCTTCATTGGAAAGTGCTTCGTTCAGCTCTGTGACCTGACGGACAAAATCAATAGAACAGAATACCGGTTAACGGTTGTTTCGGTTCCACAACTCCTCTTTCAATTCTAATGATATACAGTCAAACCTCGGTTTTCGTCGATAATCCGTTCCAGAAGGCTGTTCAAAAACCGAAACCACGCTCTTTTAAAAATAAAAATGTTTACTGAACACGTCTGCTCACAATGGAAAGCAACACGAGGAAGCGTCACTTCGTCGTCTACCCGAGGAAGCGTCACATCCTCGTGTAAGGAAGGCGAGAGGAGTCAAATGGTGCATTCGTGCGTTCGAAAACCGAGGTTTGACTCTACAGTTAAACCTCGGTTCTCGAACGTCTCTGTTCTCGACCAAATCGGTTTTCGACCGAAAATTTCAAGTGTTTTATGCCTCGGCTGACGAAAAAGAATTTTGGTTCTCGAATAAACTGAGCGCACTTGAATGCACCAATTGACTCCTCTCGCCTTCCTTACACGAGGAAGTGATGCTTCCTCGCGTGGCATTCCATTGTTGGCAGACATGTTCAATAGAGATTTTTTTTTTAAAAAGAGCGTGGTTTCGGTTTTCGAACAATTTCGGTTTTCGAACAGCCTTCTGGAACGGATTATGGTCGAAACCGATGTATGACTGTATATATTTTTTATTTGGAGCGTATTTATTTATTTGTTTTATTTTATTTTATTTACTAACACCAGTACTGTACTACTGCCATCCAGAAGCGGAAGCCATGCCCTCAGCATGACATCATAGTCTGTGATGAATGCTGATTGGCTGTCGTCATCGCTCAAAGCTTGTTTTGTATTGTTTTGACAGGCCCGTGTCTGTCTAAGGGATTTAATCCTTTTACCCCACTGGGACTGTGTGACAGAGGCGTCTTTACAGACCTTTTCAAAATGAAAAGCCTGTTGTTACTTTTTTTCTGTTCCATGAGCAAACCAGAGCAGTAAGGGGATGCGGGGCTAACTTTGCCCTTTACGATGCCTATATCCAAAATCCCATGCCGGGTCCTCCGAAGACTGCATTCTGATGTCACTTCCGGAGTGTGGTGATTCTGAAACGCGCTTCAGCTGGTTCCGAACACCCAGTGTGAACTAGACTTGAGGGATGACACATGAGGTTTCTTCTTTCAGTGTCAAAATGCATCAGTTTGTCAAGCGGCATCACTAACGGAGGAAAAGCGGGTGTCCTTCAGGTTCACCGCAGGCAATATGAGATTCAGATGCGTCATTCCGGCGGTCTCTTAAGACACCGGCATGGATGTGAAACAGAAGTCTTTGCGAAAATAGGAAAGCTGTTTGTTTTAAACTAAGCTGTGCCTCGCAGTGAGGCGATACCTGTAATATAAAAGCAAAAGTAGGAGGAAAAGCTAATCTGATGGTAGAAGCGGCTGTTTCCATAGCAACTGCAAAATCTTGTCAGAGTTATAATCTCTAGTGGAAAGGATGCTGACATGGCTGTTGGTGTGGACAAAGCCGCAGCAGTGTGGGTGGAAATCCCTCCAAATAAACCAATTCCCTTTCTCATACCTTTCAGCCCGCTCTGCAATGGCGATTCATCGTATTCGCTTTTGGGGGGGGGGTTCAGATACAACCCATTTAAAATAAAAGTGCTTTTTAAAAGCTCCAAGAACTCAAATCCAAACGGCAACAGACTTTGCGAGGAACAAAGCTCATATTAATTGAATGTCATTGTATGTTCCCCTGGGATAGAACGTGGATTGAATTAGCATTGAAGTCGTGCACCATGCTGCATTTTTTAAATGCCTCTTTAGGTATTTGAGCATTGCAACATCGATCGATATTTCCAAAAATGATATTAAAAAAAAAAGGAGATGATAGATTCTCAACAACACCGAAACATGCGTACGCGTATCAAAAAGCCGTTCAGGTTGACATTTTCCTTTAGGTCCACATTTATTTGGAGAGGCCGTTTCATCATCCATTAACCGGATATATAATAAGTCATCTATTATTATTCACTTTGACGTGGTGAGACATAAAACTCAAGCTAGACCAAAAGTCTTGACATTTAACTCATTCACTACCAGCCAATTCTGGACCAAGTCTGAAAAGACGTTTAAAAACGTCTTTGGGAGTGAATGAGTTAATATTGTTAATTCTGTCGCGTGATGAAACGGAAATCCGTTTAAGTACATTTTTACGCTTATCTCATTTTTCTCAACAATGTGTCAGTTTTTTAAACACCCGTAAATCAAATGACCTCTGTACAGGAAGAGCATCAAGGCAGGGAAAACAATCAAGTGACATCAGTTGCATAATGAGCTCACTTCCAAGCACAGAGCAAAGTCACCCAACCCCCATAGCTCACTGTCCAAGCACATCGATGACTGCGGTTCCATACTGCTCGATGGATGCATCGTTTCCATTCAATTACAATTCATGTAGAGTAGAACCTGGCTGACACCGAATGCTAACAAAAGAATGAGCCAAGCAGCGAAGTGACGAGGCTTAGGGAAAACAAGATGGCTATCTTTGTGTTCAAGGCTTCGGGGTGAGCAGAAAGCCCTGACGGAAGCCACGGTGGCGCGATGACAATAGCGCTCTGTCTACCCATAAATGCTCATCAATCGCGGCTGCTCTCTCCTGACTCATCCTTTACACACGGCGCCCCAAACCTCCAAACAACTGGGGGGGGGGGGGGGGGATCAATCGCTTCCTCTCTGACAACTCTCTTGGTCATTAAACGTACACAGGAAACGGGGGGGGGGTTGAGATGCGCGTTTATGTGAAGACGCCGTCTCACGTTTCATTTACTGAGGTTTTGATGCATCGAGCAAAAGGCGTCATCACGCTCTTCCCAACTCCAACGCTTCCTCTCTGGCTTTCCTTGCTCATTTGCTCCAAGTCTGTTGGTTCTCCTAAGCTGATGTGACAAGGCCCCCTGCTGACCCTCTTTTCAGGCAGCGGAGCACAAAGGCGCAGCGGACTACCTGACGTCACTGGCGGCGTGAATGGGGATTGTTGCTTTAGCCACAAAAGAGCTAATAAGAGGGGGGGAGGAGGAGTAGCATACACTTTCGAGTTATGGCGGCGCTTCAAGTGTCATTTTGTCGCCGCGTGCGAAGGACATTTCCTGTTAGTACAGCCGCCGGGCTTATGAAACGTTACAATGACAGGTTTATCATTTCATAAGCAATGTGTGGAGGCAATATGGGCTGCTGTAGGGGGAGGAAGTCTGATAGAAGGGAATTCGGCGTACAGGAAATGGGATCGCACTTGCACACGGGGTCATATATTACTTTATGAGTCATAACTTTAAAGAAATAAGATTAGTGCGCAAGCCAGTATTTTATTGCTTCCAGTCCAAAGAAAGAGGAAGAGGAAGCGGGAATTCCCGCAGAAATCCACATAAGCAAACTCCAAACAGGAAGGCATACGTTGATTTAAACGAAGAAGCTCTCGAGACTATGAGGCAACCATGCGAACCACTTAACATTGTTCAATAGCAAAAATAAATAAATAAAAGGTAGATTCAGGAATGTACACCCAAAAAAAAAAAAATCCGGTCAAAGTTTATCTGCTGTAAATATTAAGCAGTGTTAATTTACAAATGTTCATGATTGTTTGATTCAGGTTTATGTAAAGATGTGCTGGTGTGTAATAAGTGAATGAAGATATGAGTGCTGCAATTCCTTATGGACTTTAGAATTTCTGTTGGACTTTGGTTGGTCTATGGGTGTGCTTGGTGGATTTATTGTGTCTTTATGATCCTTCGTGTCTGCCATTTGTTCCTTCTATTTGCTTCTTCTGATTCCCATTATTTTAATGTGGTCTTGTCAGCCCTTACCTTTCTCCTTCACTGATGACATTTACCGGTACATGCAGTCCATATTTGTGTCATGTGCAAAATTCCAGTTTCTGAAACATTCACGATAGCCCGTTTACGTGTGTGAGCGAACAGAGTTAGTCCTATATACAGGAATATCCCGATCTAAACAGTCGTGAAGTTCGTTCTTTGACATGTTCTCATTACTCCATATGAAAATCTTAGCGTAAAACATGAACTGCTAACAGTGTTTTCAGTGGGAAAAAACAAAAAAACAAGTTATCAGTAACAGTGGCCATGTAAGCTGACTGCCCTATGGCTTCGGCTGTGAGGGCCCTTTTGATTCTCGATTCATATATACGTACGTGCGGCTAAGGGGCATCGTCGCACATACAAGTACTTCCTGTAATCAAACAACTAAAAGTCACTGCGGCTAGAGCGGAACACAAACCAATGTCCCTTTCTGTGGAGGCATTCCGATCGCATATACCGTATTGGCCCGAATATAAGACTGTGTTTTTTTGCATTGAAATAAGACTGAAAAGTGGGGGTCGTCTTATATTCGGGGTCTAGACATTATACCCATTCACGACGCTAGATGGCACCAGATATATGAAGCCAATGCTGACTTGACACCCAGGCCAAAGTGAACCCCTGCCACGAAGAATAAAAATAAAAAAGCGTAGCACAAAGAAAAAATATAAAAATAGCAGTAAGAAAGAAAGAGAAGAAAATAATAGAAGATAAGAAAAATGGAGAAACAAGCGACAATCTGGAGAAAAGTGGGTCAAAGATCGGCCAGGTTAACCGGCAGCTGAGGAGAAGTTATGATGTTCTTACATTTCAAAAACCAGAAGCCATTCATTTACGAATGTGATTGCACTTTAGTTTAAATATTTAAATGTTCAGATATTAAGATTTGAATGAGGCAAAATAACCTGCTGAATCATTTGCTCAGATGTACTGTAATTATTTTCTGTATAAAAATTAATTTGGTGTTCAAAAAGTCTTTTTTTCAAACTTGAGTCTTGAAAAAGTGGGGGTCATCTTATAATCAGGGCCGTCTCATATTCGGGCCAATACGGTATGATCAAATATTTGGGTTAGAAAAGGGTTTAGCCCCAGGGGTCTTATTCGCGTTTTAAAAACCCGAATATGAGAGCATGTTTGGGGTTTTGAGCCTATTTACATGACCAGTTAAAGGGATATTGACTGCACGGAAAAATAGTCAATGTCGACAGTTGTGCTGACTGAGGTTCTTGTCTCCATGTCTTTTTGTGCCTTGCCCACCTGCATCTCAAGATGCTATTTTCAAATTAATTCGAAAAATGCTTTCCTCCTGGCAGCATCCTGAGAGCATGTTCAGGTCGTCTCCCGTTTGGAGAAGAGAGTGTACATAATGGACAAAAAATAAGATGAAGAAAACTTTTATTTGTCTCACAATGGACATTCCCAATTTACAGTAGCAAAATTATGAAAGGGAGAAGTAGGAGGACAAGAAGTATTTAAATAAATATATAGTTTTGAAGTGCAATTTTCCTTGTTCATGTTTCTATGAAAATGTACTGTATTTTACACACTATACAGCGCGCCTAAAAGCATTCCATTTTCTCAAAAGCCGACATTGCACCGTATAATCCGGTGTGCCTTTATATATGGATCAATATTCAGATTTCTTCGACGTAGTATTTTGAAGGTTCTGTAAAGCACTTTGTTACAGCTGCAGCGGTTGTGAAAGCGCTATATAAAAAAAGCTGTATTGTACAGTATTCTCTTTAGCGTAGCTCCATCTAGTGGATGTATTATGCAACTCCAGCTACTATTGTAGCTTCTATCTATCCGCCTTATAACGCGGTGTGCCCTATATTTGAAACCGGTTGTAAAATAGGCCTTTCATTGAAGGTACGCCTGATACTCCGAAGTGCCTTATAGTGCGGAAAATCTTGCAGGGATCTAAACTGAGTCTCATCCTGTGTAGGTAGTTGGCTAATTACTTTATCCCACTGTCCTTTATGATTTTCTGAAGTTGTCTATTCGTCTAAGACCTTGGTGTATGTCGTGGAAATGGTTTGTTTCCTGGCTCTTCTTGAACAAAACATTTTGACATTAACCACTGGCCAACTTCTTCAAAATGTAAGATCACCAGCAGTTCTAGGGTGACAACCCCCTTTTCCTAGGGCGGCTTTTTGTTTGAGGAGTCATTACACTTGAGAAATCCAGTTCACGCCGTATAACCATAGCAGAGGGTTTAGTTGTTCATTTTTGAACGTAAACAAATTCAGATTGTCTGTTTCAAAGCAGTTTGTGATCTTAGCAGCTAATTTATCGATCAGGAGTGCAGGCAAAAACGTCTGGGGGGGCTTTTCCCACACCACTTGAGGAGGGCAACCTCAATACCAGTTGGGTCGCTGAGGATCAGCGAAAGACTTGAAGCATACCAGTGGCATGACTAAATGGCCAAGTAGAAGATGTGACACTAAAGCTGTTGCTCCATCTCATGTCACTTTTGACATGACGCCAATACAATACGTTTGATATGATACGTTAGAATGTATTTGCCAGTCAAAAATGTAATGGTGACCCCATATTGAAAGTTCCATGTTTCCTTAAATAATAAATAGAATGCAAATTTTTCCCCCCCCGCTAATTAAGAGTAAGGCCAGAGAGCACGCTGAAAACTGTCGTCATCACAAGCCAATGCCTATACAGTAAACATTCCCATTCCCGGAATTCTATGAAAAGGAATATCCTTCACCCGTAATAAAAACCTATGCATTAACATTTTGACTACGATATTACATGTTACCGGAACTACGTAAGGGAAATTCCACTATCCGTAACCCGGATGGAGACGTATGCGGCGGGAGTTTAACTACACGCAACGCTCACACCCGATACGCGGAAACACACCCAACGGAGACACCTTTCACTTCGCATTTTTGATAATCAGATTCGAAACGACGACGTGTAAGTGAGTTTTTATTGGCGTGCGTTTACTGTAATTGCGAACGATTTTAACTTTATTCACTTACGTCCTGTTGATCGCGGCAGAGTTTATAAAGCAACGCCCACTCACACAACTGGAGAAGATGGAAGAAACGTGTTTGCTCGCCGTTTATGTCATCGAATTCGAAAAGGACTATGTGTCAGTGACTTTTATATTGGCGTGCGTTTTACTGTAATTGCGAACGATTTTAACTTTATTTACTTCGTCCTGTAGATCTGGCATAGAAAACGAGGAAGAACCCAAACAAAAAAAAAACAACCCAAAATAGACTCATTTTTTCCCAAGACTGAAAAAAATCAACATTAAAATACTGTACATACTATACGTGTTTGGGTTTTAAATCTACACCTGTACTGTATACTGTACTGCTGTTTGTGTTATATAAACAGTTTTTTGGACAGTATATTTTTGCATTTATTGCTTGTGTTGTTACACATGCAGTTTTCAACATACTTGCAGGTTCATAAAGGACATGTACAATGCCATTTCCCAAAAGAGGAATTTCGCTGTTAAGAGTTAAGGCCAGAGAGCACACTGAAAACTGTCGTCATCACAAATTATATACCGGTACTTGGTGAAGCCCACTCTAACATCCTTGCACATCATGACTGAGACGTCTGCATGCCAGCAGTCAAAACCGGCAACAATTTAGGACTTCTCCTTCAGTTGAATTTGTGCACAACGCTAAATTGTCTATCACGAACCAATGCTGAAGTAGTACTTAATTACTTACCTTTAAACATTTGAATGAAAATCACTTCTCTGCCCTACTTAAAAGAAAAATCCAAATTGTAGCGACGTCTTCTTTCGCCGTGGATTCTAGTGGGCGCCAAAAATTGGCTGAAAATTCACCTACACTATAATTAGATTGAAACAGATTATTGTGACTAATTCAAAATGTCAATTCAAAGGGAAGAGGAATTCATTGAAATGAAGAGAAACTGTTAAATGAGCATAGACCTAGGTCAGGGGTCAGCAACCCAAAATGTTGTGGAAAGAGCCACATTGGACCAAAAAACGAATACGTCTGGAGCAAAACATTTAAAACCCTGATATAAGCCTTACAATGAAGGCAACACATGCTGTATGTATCGATATTAGCCTACTATCAAAATGACTACGCCTGCTACAAATACACAACAAGCCACAGAAACCATATTAAACAAAAAAAAAATATATTTCCCTTCAACATCTTTTTAATTTTCAAACATTTTTGAAAAAGCTTCAGGGAGCCACTAGGGCGGCGCTAAAGAGACGCATGCGGCTCCAGAGCCGCGGGTTGCCGACCCCCGACCTAGGTGAATTAATTTGAAATCAGCAATCCTGCCCAGGCAGAGTGGCTGTGCGTCACCTGCATTGAATTAATTCTTGAGTGCCCGCTTCAGTTGCTGTGTATTTCTAGATGGAGGTCGGTCGGTGTACTTCAATGGGATATGAATAGAAATCGATTCCATAGTTCATTTGCTAAACTTGAAATCAAATTTCTAGTTGAAAAAAAATCATATTAAAGGGCAATGAAAACATGTAAATACATTGACTATTTAATGTTTGAACTATAACCTCATTCTTTGTGGAGAAAAACACAAGTGAATCTGAAGCTGTCACAACACACACACACACACAAAAATGTATTATGTTTCTTGTTGCTACTTTCATATAGTTGCACTAAAACATTTTCTCATGGTACTTTTGTCTATTTCACATAAATGTATTGAATGCACCAGTTACTACTGTAAGGAATGGAAATTCTAGAGAATCTACTGAATGTCATTTTATATTTTAAACTGAGTGATGTCATCTTATGGAAAAAAAAAGGCAATGTTAAAAATCGGACTTTTTTTGTAAATCGTCAAACGGCAGCGCCATATAAAATCATGCCTTGGGCGCCACACTGGTTAGGGCCGGCCCTGAGTCAGCAGATGAACATAGGTTGTGGATCCATTCCTTGAATCCCGAACCTGACTAACCTCAGTTTTTGTTTTCCGTCAAGCCGGTTGCCATGTCTACAGAGGCAAGGGATTCCCCACTTTTAAATGTTGGGTGAGGCTGCAGAGTGCAGACACACCCCTTCTGCCCAGTGCTGCAGAGAAGACACTGGCAGGGTGAGGGGCAGACCACTTTCCCTCTGACTCTGCATAAATGGAACGGGGTGGAGCCACAGTCCCTGTAACATTGTGGACAACTAACATGTCAACCTTACATGTTGATGTTTGGAAGAAAACAGATATAACGCATTGCATGGAAAAATGTAGTGGCTTGTCGTGCTTTTTTTTTTTGCATACGTATGTCATAACACCGCTTGTACTCATAGGCTTGCGGTATGATTGTATGTTGAGTTTCTCAGGGCACATCCAACTATGGCAATTAGATATTCTATTCGCTGGAATAATACAACATGTTTGTTGAGTTCTCGGTGTCTAAAGCACTCTGATATAATTGTCATATTGAAAGGAGCAGCTTGTCAAGACAGTAGCTCCGGTAGTTATTCAGACAATATGCTGCTCGTGAAATGGTGCACTACGGGTGGGCCTGCGCTTCATCTTGGCAGATGCTGCGGCACGCCTCTGTGCGGATCTGCTCGATGGCTGCAGAGCCGAGGAGGGCCGAGGGTGCGCGGATATGCGGCTGCCACACAAGACATCGATTATTGCGGCTGCGCCTTTTATCATGCGACAGCTCGACCATTTTTTTTTTTTTTTTGGCAATACGACAATTAAGAAAGATGGAAAGGGAGAGGAGGGGGGGGGGGGGGGAAGCTGCGCTAACACCAACACCCACGTCTCCGAAAAAGGGCGCTTATCTTGCGCGCATCTGCGCCAGAATCGATCGCGAGCAACCTTGAGCCGATATCGTTCTCCCTTATGCGCCAAACGCGCACCCGCCTCGCGAAAAACTGCTAAATCATTTTCCGTCGATGCCAATTCAGCATCATGTAAACGGCAACCGTCGACACGGGAACCTGATCAGCGCGCAACCACCGAACCCTGCCACTGGGCACCCTTAACACTATTCGATGAGTTGTCATTTTAAACCATTGCATTAGACGCCTTTTCATCTGGTCACTCCAGGGTGGAGATGGTTTGCGCGTGGAGTGTGCGTGTGTGTGTGTCAGAGGGGGGGGGGGGGGGGGCTGCCTACACGACCACGCACAGAGACCGTAAAAAGGGAGCCTGACCGAAAGGCACCGCCCCAAGATCAAGCGGTCCGCATTCTCACGACCACAGACCGCTACCAGCACTATTAATACTCCAAATGAATGATTGGACCCTAAATGAGCCAAATCGTATCGCTGTGTTAACCCCCCCGCCCCGCTTCTCACATTATGTCAAAGCTATAACGCGAACATGGCTTCAACGGGCCTTGAAGCCACCCCCCCCGAACCAAATAACGTTGTCCGAATCGTAATTGAACCGCATGCTGTCACTGGTAATTTGTTCGTAAAATCGCGGTCTTTAATTAAAACTTTCATACACCAATTTCATTTGGATTAAATCGGGACATGTATGCCACGAAAGACACCTTGCGCTCGTGCCCAGGAGCGTAATGGGCGTGATTTTGCTCATACAAGCGCCGCAGCGCACATGTATACGTCCGGGTGGGTAACACGAATGATTCTATTAAGCGAAAAAGAAAAAAAGAAAAGGTCAATCGTGGGAAGGGCGACTTACCGACTTCATGGCAGCTGCCATATCGTCATATCTCTCAGCCTGCTCGGCCAGCCTGGCCTTCTGCACCAGTTGCTCGCGGTCCACCATGTCGGATGTTGAGCGTGCTGTCGTTTTGTGCACAGTACGTCTAAAGCTAAGAAATGTGTCGCTGTGAGTATGAGGGTGTGTATGTCTTCTTTTTTTTTCTTTGGGAAATGGAGAGCGTAATGCGGTGGTCTCCTCTCGCTGCAGCTGCTGTCTGCTGTCTGACTCTGTGGGGCCTGCCGACGGGACACCCCTCCCACTCGGAGCACTTTCCACTTGTCACCGCCCACCTGGGCGTGTCCTGGTGTCGTGATGTAACGGACCTGGCAACCCGCCTCTGTACTACGTTACAACTACTACTACTA